>CM060931.1:60933440-61579377 GCA_030765085.1 Allium cepa
ATCTTTTGTAAAACACTTTAAGTAAACCTTCATTAAAATCCCTTTATAAACAAGTTATTACTTATAAATGACTTTACAACATAATAGCACGATTTGGACATCATTTATAAACTTTAAACTCTAAATTGATTAAAGAATATAAGTTAATTCAAATACACTTTACCAATTTTAAAAAAGTCTTAGTAATCATAATGGTACTAGTTTAAGTTACCATTCACTTTCAGTTCCAATTCGCTTAACAGTTATTCACATAAGCAACAAGTATGTAAACACAACTCTTATCCAAATCAGTGAATAACATATCAATATGAAGTAACTCATATATGTGATGGTATGGATTTTCAACCCTTGAAAATCGACATCATTATGTCCACTATATAGAATGCTGAGCAATTGAATCCTGAAAATACCAGATCGTTAGGGAAAAAGAAGGAAGAAGTAGAAGAAGAAACAGAAAACTACAACACACAATCTCGCCATCGCAGCGAAACGATATATAATAGATATCAATATGTCACTATACAAGAAGAGCTATAAAACATTTCTTATACATTACATCATCAGAGTACAATAAATTAATAACTCAATACTGTATAGTTATAATAACTTGTCATCACAAGTGCTGAATATAAATCATACAATATACAGTGGAATAAAAATCAAATACGAGTAACACGTCTTCATAATCCAGCTCGTCTCCTGAGCTCCATAGCATCTTATCCTATATCTGTAATACTCCGTCTGACCCGAGCATTACAATAAAATAACATCCGAGTCAGTCGGGAAAACCAGCGTGAGAAAACACACTCAATTTGAATTATTAAAGTTATCAAAATCCTTTTAAAACAAAGGTATCTCGTACGACCATGCCACACATGAACACGACAAGTTTTTACCTCACGATAACCAAAACATTTTATATCAAAATCATCTGATATTATAATAGTGTCTAAGTACAAATACTTATTCAAATAGCCAAAATTGTTAAATTAATTAAACTCCAGCATACGAGGCTCTACAACCAAAACCATAAAGGCATGTATTGGAGAATAGATTCCATATGAATGACTAGGCACTGGGGTATACTTGTCACAGTACACATCTAGAAAAATATTCCGAGGACCACGTCGAGATCCCCTACAGCACATGACTGGACTACCCCTAACCTGGATAGACTAAATATGCTATCACCATGGGTGTTCCCACCCTTTCCGAGTTCCTTCCATGTATCGTAGTAACAATATCCGAGGGTATTTAGAAAGGTGATAAACATACCCAATTAGGTGCGATCCACTTAGCCTTGCTGCGTCTCCCTTGCTTTTCAGTCATTCCCGGTTGATGAGGCTAGAGGCTACGATTACCTTTTTAAGAAATTTTCCCTCAGAATGCTTATTGTCCTCCAATGAAAATGTATTGCTGGTATTCATACATACAAGTCCGTTCTAGGTCCAAAAAAACTGAAGGCACTATTCCTACTACCATTTTAGAAAAATTATCAGGATTAGTAGCAACTAGCCCTTTCACTTCCCTGCTCAATATTCGACTCCTTGCCCTTGTTTTCACTTCGAAAAAGTACTCACTGGATCGAAGTAGTTTTCGGATAACGTGCCTGATCTCGGTCTCTTCGAAACAGTGTTCGATATTTCCGGTAAACTCAACCTCGGTTCTTTAGGAAATAAACAAACGAAAATAAGATCGAAAATCACGTCCTAACCGTTAGTGGATGGATTTCCATATTATATTCCTAGAGGAACGAAACGAGTTTATATGTACAGTATAACACCTCGAACAGTAACTGTACCATATAATTCCCATATTTCTCTTAGATATTCCCAAGTTATATTTTAGGTCCAGATTTGATAATCGGTTATTAAACTATCAAATAAACAATCATTCAACCAATATTTCATTTCCATTGAAAAATGCCAAATCTCTTTTAATTTACTTTTATGAATTAACTCTCTTATCAAAAGTCATGTGCTTATCTTATCAAAGTAAGTACGTTTACTAACCATTCTTTCAATATATTTGAATTTTTTTAAAATAAATATGGAAAGCACCACGTGGTATCAACTATGGAGTCACAGCTCGATGGTTACATCTCTATCCCAAAGAAATCCAAAACTTAACTGCATGCACTCACTGCCTCTGATTTCTCCATGAAAGCATGCCATTGCCATCCGAAAACTTTATTGAATAATTTTATAAATAGTACTTATAAAATTCCTATGCAAATTTCCAAGTTTATTTTAGGCAAATACCCTTTTAAAAAAGTTATTATATAATATCAATATTTAATAATTTATCCTTTTAAAATAACAATACAAATTAATTCTTAAATAATAATTGACTTAATATAAACTAACTTAATTAATAATTAAATATACTTAAAACAATTTTAAACAACTAATAGTTAATTTTCTAAAATATTCTTAAACACCCTTTTAAATTACCTTGTTAATAATTAAAAATCCTTCTTTTTATAACAACTTTAACTTCTCTGAACAAAAAAAAAAATTCAGTTCCAATATAGCCAGTATAACATTTATAAATCTCTCTCGATTTATCACCAATTGATTTACGTTCCAATTTCGTAAATCCCCTTTCCACATTTCTAAAAATAAATTTACCATTTAATTTTAAATGGATTTACCAATCTCCATATAAATCCTCACCATGGATTTACAACTTCAATTTATCCACTGATAATCACTTCACTTTGTTTATAAACCATGTTTATAAATTCCATAGTCTCTTTCCTCATTTATAATGGTTTCGCAATACTTAATAGATTACAATTCATTTTCTGAATTGAATTCTATTTTAAAATTAATTTCCCAAATGACCCCACTATATTCCAAAACCCAACCAAATGCAGATTCCACTTCCTTTTCATCATTTAAAATCTTACTTAAAATATCATATAACAATTTTATATCTTAATTTCAAATTTTCTTTTTATTTTCTTAAATTATTTTAAATTTTGATTTTAAAACAAAAAAATCCTTTTACACTTAAGCAAATACCGCTTAAGTTTATTATTTAAAATCCTTTTATTTACATTGTTCCAAAATCATTATTTACATTATCCCGAAATTGTTAAGTACAATTTAAAGCTATTTATGTTATCCAATCAATTAATCCAAAATTCTATATTAATATTTTACATCAAAAATCCCTTTTTAATTCCTTTCAAAATTCAAATATATTTTTTATGGTATCTTAAATACCAAAAGTCTAGGTCAATGCTACCGTAGCATTTAATCAGTTCAAACCACACTATAATCTACCACAGATTATTCAAATAGACCATACATCAGTATATATGAAAACTGAATTCAACATTTTTGAGGAATCCAGTTGGATCCTTCCAACCTGTTTTCCTGCATCGACGGATGTTAATATAACATAAAAATACCAATTCCACTTCTAAAATATGCGCGAGTATCAACCCAATAACTAAAATATATATATATATATATATATATATATATATATACACACACACACATATATATTACTATATATATATATATTTAACATTCATCAAATAATAATTTATAAAATTCAACCAGCATTCAACAATTTATTTTAACTATTAAAAATAAATTCCAGTAATCCAAATGAGTGAGAATTTATCACCTTGATTTTTATTTGCAATCTATTCCGATTTTAAATTTAATCTAACAACGTTCGATTTAAATTTAAAATTCCCGCCGACTTCGAAAAATCCCAAATTGATTCTGTTTCGTAGCCTACATTATTACGAATCTAATGCCACCTATTCCGTTATTTTTTTTCCAACCATGCATCCAAAAGTTATACGTTTTTTTTCTTCTTCAGCATTTGGATATAAACAATATAATTAAATCTACACTTAATTTATATCATAACCAATAGTTACCTGAATAATATTTCCTTCTCACGCACATCCTCCTACAAGTAACGAAAGAAGGAAAACTACTTTGCACAGTCGCACTTACGTCGCTACCATCGACCAAACCCTTTCCAAAACCCTAATCATCGCTTGACCTCCCCACACACGATGCCACCTTCCTCCACGACATCGCCATACCCTTCCATCGCATCATGCTCACGTGCCACTTGTCGCAAACAAGCTTTGAAACCCTAAAACGCGATGAGCAAGGCGGTGCCTCCCCTCTTGACTTTGATCGCTTCACGGACGAATTGCGATCTAATTGCGAGTTCTACATATATATTTTTCTTTTCGTTTTCGAGCGAATTCAAAGCTACGTGAATACGAACTAATGAGGGATAGGAAGAGGATGCCACGTTTTTTTGATGGAGAAGGAGTCGGCTTGTTCCAGAAGAGTAGACCGAGTTTGACTTTCCGATATTCTATATTATAAATTCCCAAAATATCTCGTTATACATATAGTTAAAATTCTGATCTCCTGTCGAGGCATGCCGCTAGGCATTCCTAATGTTATACCCCTATTCCGAACCTAGTGGAACAAGTTTCGAAGCCTAATTTATCCTATGTGGAAAATAGTTTTTAAATCGACTATTTAAATTAAATTCAATTAAATTATTTCTAAGCGTGTTGAAATTGTATGACCAAACAGTAAATCAAATGCTACGAAATTTGAAATTCGATAATAATATACTATTACAAATCCAATGGAACCGGTTTCGTCAAATTCGAAGACTATGCCCTGGAACGCTATTTTTAATCGTTGATTAAGTCGATGATTTTATAAATTTACGAAATTGCTTAAAATTCCAGTCTTAAAAACTAACTAACTCAATTCTGATTCAAATAAAATTTATATCAATATTAGAAATTGTTTCGATTTCATATTCAACTCCAATTCAATTACTTAAACGTTTAAATTTATAAATTAATTCGCTATATTTAGAGCTTTAGTTTTATTACACTATTTTTGATCGATAAACTTCATACTAAAATCCCATTCACATTTCAAAACTTAACATTTAAAATAAATTGAATGTTCTAAATCAACGACCAAAAATCTGAGTCGTTACATTCCTCCCTCTTAAAAGAATTTCGTCCTAGAAATTGTTAAGGCAAGAAAAACTATCCAGACCCATTTACTTATCAAAACTCACTTAGTTAAAACTCGATATTCACTTTTATAAATCTTTTAGTTTCTACTAAAACCACAACTTCCAATACTAATTTTCAAAAATTCTAAAAAAATTCAAACACCCTAAATTTCCAAAAAAATTGATAGTCTCCCTTGTACGGAGGGCCTTTTGCAATATGAAAAGAGAGATAAATATATATACATCGACCCCCATGGTGGAAAATAATATATATACATATATATATATATATATATATATATATATATATATATATATGTATGTATGTATGTATGTATATATTTGAATTATTTAATTCGAAAACATACCTTATTTTAGTGCTTTTTAGCAAGCGGCTTATTTTATATGCAAATTTGCACAATCAAATCTAGCCCAAAAGCCTTCAGGTACCTGTACTTGCTCAATTTAACCACGTAAGTACCAAAATATGAAAATCAATAATATTTCAGTTTTTCCTTTATTTAAACACAATATTTCATAACTAGTATGTTAACAAATATTGATAAGCAATCATAGGGTTTTGATACTAATTTAATTACTTTCAACCGATCCATATACCTTTTATTCAATCTGAAATGATTTACAACCCAATTGTTTACATTCAATTCATATTTATACCAAATAACTCATATCCATTCCAAATTGATTTAAAAGAAATCAATTTACTCACTTTTATTTATTCATAGAATTTTATTAACTTCTGTTTATGACAAACGCCAATTTTTCTATGCAAATTCGACGATATTCATTTAAATAAATAACCATTTAAGCTTATAGCTATTTTAATTGATTCCAACTCAATTTATATTCAATTCTATTCCACTTCAAATAGATTCTCAATCAGTTCACTTGCATTCCATCCATATCTACTTTCCTTACATTCAAATCCATTTTATTAAGCTCAAAATCATTCCATGCTATTTATTAAATAGCCATTTCACATATTTATTTTGAGCCAAGCTTTCATCCAACAATATAAACTTAAGTTGATTCGTTTATCTCTAAATAATTCAATTCTATAACTTAAGTTTATTTCCCTTGCCCTCAAACTCCACTTCAAATTTCAATTTCATACTCCAAATCATTCTCGGATTCATTTAAAATAATATTCAAGGCCACATTTAATTTATTTACACCTGTGTTGAATTTATTTATAACTCAAGCCATTTTTATATCAATCCAGTTTCATTTTATCACATTCAACATATACTTAATTAGCTTATATATATATATAAATCGAATTTTATTTATTACTCAAGCTCTATATTCAACTTCAGTTTCAGCCACAATCCATTCTATTTAATTAAGTTAAATTCCATTCTCATATTCAGTTAACTAATTAATTTATCTAATTAGTTCACCTCCAATTTATAATTCAATACCTAATTTTTATTTCAAAAATCATTCTATTTAATCCACTTGAGTTCACATTCAATTTTTATAATTCAAATTTTGGATTTTTATTTCTTTGCTTTAAAATATCACACCATTTTTATTTTGGTTGTTCTATTCCATTTTTCTAAATTTTATAAGTTAAACAACTTATTTCCTCGCATTCCCCTCAATCTTATACTCGAGTATATCCACATTTTATTTTTAACTCAAGATTATACATCACCTTATAGCTTAAATATACCTTTATTCCATTAATTTCAGATTTTATAGGTTATTCAAATTTATTTATTCACAATTCCAAATTTTCACTCAAATTTTATTCCATTTAAATTTTTATAACTTGTAGTTATTTAGTCACTTAACAATCCAAGTTTATATATTCCATTCAATATGGTTTAAAATCCATTCCAATTCAAATTAATTTCAATTTCAATTTCCTTTAACCAATATTTTCGAACCATATTCGAATTTATTCATACTTAAATCAATTTTATCCTAAAAATTTTTATTTTTAATTTAATCCATTTAGTCAAGTAAGAATTTATTTAAATTTCAAATTTACCCACACTTACGTACTTAAATTTACTTGTTCCATTCACTTAAACATTCATATGCACTTATATTAGTTAACTTCATCACATTCTACTTATTTTATTTATTATAATCACTTAATTTAATTTATTTTTTTCTAACTTTTGCTTAAGTTAAATTCCAATTCCTTCAAATTTTCTCCTGCAAATCCAATTTATTTAACTTACATGAGTTAACTTTCAATTTTATCTTGAAGTTCACATTTTCCAAGTTTTATTTCAAAACTTATTCTCTTCTAATTCCACTTCTCATTTTAATTAGAAATTCCAGAATTCAACACCCAGTTTTATTTCAAATTATTTTAAAATAATATATATACATGAATATATAATTCTGCTTTTAACAAACAATTTCCTTCGAACTTCAAATATCAACTTGATTTTTATCCAAAATAATTTCCTCGAAATCTCTAAAACAACACTTGCTTTTTTCCACAAAAATCTCCATATCAAATTGCTACGATAGTAATTCGTCATCTAAAAACTCGAAAACGAATACTGTTGATGCTGCAGTCATCACCAGAACTATTTTCCAGGGACTACAATGAGTTCAGTGCTATATCTCTCCGAAAATCAAATTTAAAACAATTTTCTTTCAAAAATATTCCCAAAAATAATACTTTCCTTTTTTTCTACAGCACTTTGAAAAACATTATTTCTAAATTTTCTATGATTTAAATTTCCAGATTCTGGTTTGAATCTAATTTTGACTATAATCCATTTTTATAACTTATATAAATTTTCATTTGGTTATATAAACTACTTCAAATACTTTAATCCTGTTTTGATTATATAATAATAACCAATCCCATCTATTTACTGCGTAATAATTTCACAAAATTATTTCTTTTATATCAAAATATATGCTTGGGTAAAATTATTTCATTTACCCCATTCCAAACCAATACTGTATTGAATTGCTATATTCAAGTGTTTAGAAATCCTTATCGATACAATTGTACGGACTGTGCCGATCAGAGTTCATAAGCCACTTAATAAATCAACCAATGCAATATAAAACAATTTATATTCAATAACAAATACGTGCTCATATTTGTTAATACACTCAAACTCATTCCAAGGTAATACTGACCCTATCTCTAATGAGTAATCCCCACTAGAGCCAAGGTTCTCGCTTAACCTTTAGCTCTGATACCAAATGTTACAGCCCGGATTTTCGACCCTAGAAAATCGACATCAATACGTCCACTGTATAGAATATCGAGTAATCGAATTCCAGAAATACCAAATCATTAGGGAAAAATACGAAAGAGGTAGAAGAAGAAACAGAAAACTACGAAACAGAATCTCGCAATCGCAGCGAAACAATATATAATAGATATCAACATGTTTCTATACAAAAAGAGCTATAAAACATTTCTTATACTTACGTCATCTGAGTACAATAAATCAATAACTTAGTAATAGACAGTTATAATAATTTGTCCTCACAAGTGCGGAATATATAACATATAGTACATAGCGGAATAAAATCAAATATGAGCAATACGTCTTCGCCATCTAGCTCGTCCCTTGAGCTCCATATCATCATATCATGTATCTGTAATATTCAGTCCGACCCGATCATTATAATAAAATAACACCCAAGTTCGTCTGGAAAACCAGTGTGAGAAAACACACTCAATTTGAGTTATTAAAGTTATCAAAATCCTTTGAAAACAAAGGTATCTCGTAAGACCACGACACAAATAAACACGATGGGTTTTTACCTTACGATAACCAGAAAATTTTATATCAAAATCTGATATTATAATAGTGTCTAAGTACAAATACTTATCCAAATAGCCAAAATTGTTAATTTAATTAAATTCCAGCATACTAGGCTCTACAACCAAAACCGTAAAGGCATGTATTGGAGAATGGATTCCATATGAATGACTAGGCACTAGGGTACCACCTATCACAGTACACGTCTAGAAAAATGTATCGAGGAGCACAACAAGATCCCTTGCAACATAAGACCAGACTACCCCTAAACTAGATAGACCGAATATGCTATCACGCCGGTGTTCCCACCCTTTCCGAGCTCCTTCCATGTATCATAGTAATAATATCCGAGGGTATCTAGAAAGGTGATAAACAAACCCTAATTGGGTATGACCCGTTTAGCCTTTGCATCTCCTTTGCTTTTTAGTCATTCCTTGTTGATGAGGCTAGAGGCTACGATTACCATTTTATGGAATTTTTCCCTTAGAATGCTCATTGTCCTCCAATGACAATGTACTGATGATATTCATCCATACAAGTCCATTCTGGGTTCGAACGAAATCGAAGGCACTATTCCTACTACATCCATTTTGGAAAAATCCTCAGGATTAGTAGCGATTAGCCCTTGCACTTCACTGCTCCCTCTTTGACTCCATGTTCTTGTTTTCACTTTGAAAACGTACTCAGTTGGATTGAAGTGGTCTTCCGATAACCTATCCGATCCTGGTTTCTTCAAAACAACGTTTGATATTTCCGATAAAATCAACCCTAGTTCTTTTGGAAATAAATAAATGAAAATAAGATCGGGGATCACCTTCGAAATGTTAGTGGACGGATTTCCTTATTATCGTCCTAGAAGAACGAAACAAGTTCAAATGTATAGTATAGAACCTCGAACGGTAACTGTAACACATAATTCCCATATTTCTCCTAGATATTCCTGAAGTTATATTTCGTGTCCAGATTTGATAGTCGGTTATTTAACTATCAAATAAACAATCATTCAACCAAATATTTCATTTCCACTGAAAAACACAAAATCTCTTTTTAATTTAATTTTTATAAATTAAATCTCTTATCAAAAGTCATGTACTTATCTTATCGAATTAAGTACGTTACTAACCATACTTTCAAAATAGTTGAACTTTTTAAAACAAATATCGAAAGCACCACACAGTACCAACCATGGATTCACAGCTCGATAGTTACGTCTCTATCCTAAAAAAAATCCAAAACTTAATTGCAAGCACTCAAGGCCTACGATTTCGCTATGAAAGCATACCATTACCTTCCGAAAACTTTATTGAACAATTTTCAAATAATACTTATAAAATTCGTATAAAAAATTCCAAGTTTATTTTAGACAAATACCGTTTTATAAAATTATTATATAATATTAATATTGAATAATTTATCCTTTTAAAATTATAATACTGATTAATTATCAAATAATAATAAACTTAATATAAAAAACTTAATTAATAATTAAATATACTTAATACAACTTTAAACAACTAATAATTAATTTTCTAAAATATTCTTAAACGTGGTGCCTTCCCTTTTGACTTCGATTGCTTCACGGACGAATCGCGATCTAATCGTGAGTTCTACATATATATATTTCTTTTCATTTTCGTTTCGGGCGAATTTCGCTCCAAAGCTACGTAATACGAACTAATAAGGGATAGGAAGAGGATGTCGTGGTTTTTTTGAAGGAGAAGGAGTTGGCTTGTTCCAGAAGAGTAGACTGAGTTTGACTTTCCAATATTCAATATTATAAATTCTCAAAATATCTCGTTGTATATATAACCTAAAATTCCAATCTCCTATCGTGGCATGCCGCCAGACATTCATAATGTTATACCCCTATTCCGAACCTAATGGAACAAGTTTTAAAGCCTTATTTGATCATATATAAAAGATAGCTTTTTAAATCAACTATTCAAATTAAATTAAATTAAATTATTCCTAAGCGTGTTCAAATCATATGACCAAACAGTAAACCCAAACGCTGTGAAATTCGAAATTCGGTAATCATATACTATTATGAATCCCATGGAACTGGTTTTTTCGAATTCCAAGACTATGCCCCGAATCACTATTTTTAATCGTTGATTAAGTTGACGATTTTCTAAATTTACCAAATTGCTTAAAATTCCAGTCTTAAAAACTAACTAACTCAATTCTAATTCAAATAGAATTTATATTAAAATTAGAAATTTTTTGATTTCATATTAAACTCCAATTCAATTATTTAAATGATTTTTAATTATTAACTCAACAATTAAATTTATTAGTTAAATCGCTATATTTGGAGCTTCAGTTTTATTACACTATTTTTAGTCGATAAACTTCATATTAAAATCTCAATCACATTTCAAAAATTAACATTTAAACTAAATTAGATGTTCAAAATTAACGACCAAAAATCAGGGTCATTACAATATACATGTCCAAATAACATAATAGCAGGACGATGATTTGTCCTACTAAACAGATGCCCAAACAATTCAGTCAATTCATAGCAGAACAGGGATATATTCCACTAACACATGTCCATACAATCAAACCATTTACATAACTCATTCAAAATTGTTTTGTCTACTTAATGGTATCGATATTTAGATGTCTTGCGTTCAAAACCATCTTTGAAAAAGAAGTACCTTTAAAACAATTTGATTCTCGAAACAAAGGATTTAAAACTTAAAACTCCCTTTTAAAATGATTAATTACAAGTTAAGATCTTTATTAAATCATAATTAATCTATAATAAATTTGAACTTAGTTTAATTATAAATTAATAAATAACTAAACCTTTAATAAATAATTTATTTATAAATTAAACCCTCAATCAATCATTTATTAATGATTAAATAATAATTTAAACTTCATTAATAATAACTATTAATTAATCTCAATTAATTAATTAAATAATATTTCAATTAAAACTTAAATAATAAATTAAACCTTTAATAAGACTTATTTTAAATTAAAACCTTAATTAATTTATAATTAAAAATAATTAAACAGTACCTTAATAATTAACCCTATGTTAAATTAATAATTAATTAAAAATAAATCATATACTTAACTCATAATTAACTAAAAAAATTAATCTTTCTTTAATTAATAATTAATTAAAATTAGTCTTACCTTTGAAAGATAATTAATTAGTATCCAATCCATAGTTAATTAAAATTAATAAATATTATTTAATGCGTAATTAATTATTAATTATCAAAACTAATTGATAAATAAATAAGCATTAAATTCTTAATTAACTTTCCTTAAACATCATTGTTAAGTTTGTAAAACATTTTTAAAACACTTTTAATTGAAAAAACAAATTTTTCAAAAATAGGATTTTTTTTTTAGGGAAACTGCATCCATAACGACTATCGCTATAAACACCCGTAATCTTGACTTTGTATTCTTAGTTTCTACTTTGATAACTTATCACTTTAAAACTTTCTATCTTTTTGAAAAAATAAATTAGGTAAGTATTTTAAAAAAAAAAACAAAGTTTCTAACTTTAAAAATGATTTGATTTCAAAATCCAAGCTCATATTTTCACATAAGGATCTTTGTCAACAATCCAACTCAAAGCGCTAACTCCTAGCTTACTAACTTAACTTTTTCATTTTAGTTTGCTAACTTAGCTTGACAATTACTTACTAACTTGACTTAACAAGTGACTTACTAACTTGACTTAACTTACTAACTTAAGTTACCCACTTTTTTTACTTATTTCACTTACTACCCTTTCACTTACTAGTTTAACTTACTAGTTTCCCTTTCTAGTTCACGACTAGTTTACTTACTAACAAATGTCTATACAATATATACATGTTACAAACCAACAATAAGCAAGATTACATCATATAAACAACGCCATATCATGTCAACCATATCATTAGAAACTAAACATGTAATGATCCAACACAAATTTGCATATATCATTCAACAATATAATCAACATAGAAAAGTTTATAACTTTTAATTTTAAACTAAGTTTACTCACCAAATGCCATCCAAACAAGTCCAAACAAAGCTACCATTTGAATCTAAGCTAGAACTATGTTTACCCTTCTAGAAAGATGAAGTTTTTGGTGTCTTAAACACCAAAGTAGGTTCGGCCTTACTAAGTGAGCTCGGCCATGGCATATTTTAGGAGGTGTATGAGCTTTATAATGAAAGGAGAAGAGGTAGGAAGGCAGAAGAAGTGATTTAAACAAGTTTTCCAAGGATTTTTTTCTTCTTCCAAGGCTAAAAGAAGAAGCCATGAAAATTTTAACAAGGAAGAAGAAGAAGGAAATGAAAGTAAGGAGAAAAGAAAGAGCATATGTGGGTATATATAAGCGCAAAATGAATTAAATAATATAACTTGTCAAAATTATATCTATTCACATCACAAAGCTTTTATAATATTTATAAAATAATTATGTGTAGTCACATCACTCTTTTATATATATAATTTTGTTTAGTCGCATCATTTTCTTTTATATATATAATTTATTATAATGTTTAGTCACGTCACTTTCTTTTATATATATAATTATTATATTTATTCACATCACTTTCTTTATATATATAATTATGTTTAGTCACATCACTTTCTTTTTATATAAATATTTATTATGTTTAGTTACATCACTTTCTTTATATATGTATATTATTATTATGTTTAGTCCCATCACCTTCTTTATATTTATATATATAAGTTTAATTTTAATTAACTAACATATAACAAGAGATAATTATGATTAATGATTACAAATCTAAGTTGCGACAATACTTAATATATAAGTTTAATTATTTTTAAAACTATGGCTTGTCACAACACTTACTAATCCAATTAACATAAGATAATTTATTTCTAAGTGCATAATTATTTAGTTAATTAGCTCTTATATATTTGTACATATAGTGCACAAAGACGAACAATGTTCCTGACAATTTTTCGAAGTTGAAAGGTCGAAATTTCAAAAATCGTTCTTCGGTCACATTTTCTATTTTTTTGCGAACAATTTAATTTGGAAAAAAATTTGAAAACAATTTTACCATCATTATTAATTATTGAAAATGAGTTTATTTTCATTATAAAACCTATATATTGAATATTTAAAATTAATTAAATATTCAGTAATCAAAGCAGTGAAATTTTGGGTCGTTACATTCTTTCCCCTTAAAGGAATTTCGTCCCCAAAATTACACCTTGACCTATCCCAGAAAACACCTAACACTATGCATCATTCCATATGATGTGCATAGTTCATTCTTATTCCAAGTCTGATTCGATCATAACTCGAATACATAACTTCACTTTTGAACTAGTATCACTCATCCGATTCTCTAGTGCGGACTCCAATCAGACTCCTTGATTTGGAACCTCTATTCTCCTTACATAGTTGTAATTAAGATAGAAAACCTTGATCCCACACCAAGAACCCTCATCAAGTGCTCGCCATCAAAATTTGAGCAATCGACCTTTATCCGGGATGGTGCAAACACATTAAAGTCATATACTCCAATCTTAGATCAAAACTCCATGGAAATGAGAAATGATCTATATCCACCCAATGCACTTACTTAATTGGTCTCCCTAATACCAATTATATTCCCACTAAATCATTTATGAAAACATTTCATAAACAACTCTTCGCTTCAACTTCAATAATACCCCACTACGGCCTAAAAGTATACACCCCTATCTAATTCCACTATTCCATTTTGAATTTATTTCCCTGATAAAAATCAAAATGCAAATATCTGGCTTTTATTTCAAAAACTTTTTAAAATGAAACTCTATATTTTAATCATACAACATAACATACATATAGCCCGAGTAACTCCTAAATGATACTAACGAACTGGATATCACCAAATAGCATTATACTTTCCCTTACCAAGAAGGGTAATACTCAAGAGAAATGTTTACCATCCGAACACATCTCTTCCCTAATTTTAAGTAATTTTTGAGCCGCTCGAACTAGTTAACTTAAAAATATTTCTATTTCTATTTCAAAATCTCATTTTGAATTTTTTTATTCTATTTTTCCAAAAAAACATTTATCGCCAACTTACTTAGGGTTCGTTCGGGTTGAATTTGTTTCGATTGTACAATGACAAAGAATAATTTACTAAATACACTACAATGTTTGCCTAGGCAAACATCTGATCTTCACTTAGAAGATTATTTTGTTTATCACAAAACAATTAAGACTTGTTCCCCGTACCAATCCAAAGATAACACTTCTTACTTACACTTTTATTCCTAAAAAATTTGTCTTACACCAAATTGGTTTCAAATATTTTTTTTTTCCAAAATCTTGAAAATCATTTTTCCAAAAGCACCGGGATTTAGGTTCTCAAGTTTTTAACCTAAATTCTTCCAACTTAGATGATAAATGTTATAAACCCATTTTATAAATCATTCTATTAAACCATTTTAAATACTTATCTCAAAATATTCTAACTTTTAAATCAAATTCTACTTCAACATTAACATCGAACGTCCTATAGTCAAACTGTGAAACTTAATTCACAAGGTGTTCGTTGCCATATTCTTCCCAAACCTTATCTATCCAACCCATACCTTAAAAAGAAAACTTCCTATACACACTAACCATAGTCAATGCTCAACTGGACGAACAAGACTAAACAAGCCTTAAATGATAATAATAATATATTATTATCTCATAATAACTCATCCAACTATACTATATTATTTTTGAAAAACATTCTTTTTATATATAAAATATATTCTAGTTAAATTTCTTTCATTTACCCAATTTAAAAATAATATAGTGTCAATTAAACTGGTTTAACTGTTTAGGAAATCCCTACCATTAACATCGGCCAAATGCATCGACCAGAATTCTTAAGCCACTTAGCAGATCAAACAACACAATAAGATAAAACATTTTTATATCACTAACAAATACGCACTCTCCTATACATACACTCAAGCTCATTCTAAGATGTCACTTACCCTATCTCTAATGAGTTAACCCCACCAAAGCCAAGGTTCTCGCTTAACCTTCAGCTCTGATACCAAATTTAACGAACCGGATTTTCGACCCTTGAAAATCGACACTGATACGTCCATGGTATCACATGTCGAACATTCAAGTGTCGGAAATACCGATTTGTTGGGATGAAAGAAGAAGGTAGAATATAGAATAAACTAAACAACATAGAATCTCACAACGCAGTGAATAATATATAATACGACAATGATCTTTACAAAAGGAAAACATATTTATTCATATGTACAACATCAGAGTATACTAGACTTATCCTAAAGTTGGATAGTTATAGAAACCTGTCTTTAAATTGACAAACATATAGACTCTATAACACAGCAAAAGAAAAATATACGTGAATACGTCTTAACCATGCAGCTCCTCTCCTACTCCAAAGTATCCAGCTAAACTTAGAAAAACATGCTCGGCTTGACCTTAGCATTACATGTAATAACGCCTAGGACAATCTGGTAAACTAGCGTGAGTAAAACTCGATAACAGGTAACAACCAAAGTGATTTATACATTTGAAAACTTTTCAAACAAAGGGTGTCTCTAAGACTACACCGCACATGAAAATGGATAGGTTTTTGGCCTAACGATGACCAAAACATTTTATATTAAAATATAGTGATATTATCATAGTGTCTAGGTTTAAAGTAAATAGATAAAATAGCTGAAATGCTTGCATCTCACATTCCAACATACTAGATTTTACTATTGAAAACGTAAGGCATGTATTTGAGATTGGATCCCAACACCCAATAATACACCTCTATAAAATGTACCGATGCTAACATAGAGTCGGTTGCCCCTTGAACATGGAAGATCGGATTACCTCACTCCCTTGACACTGAGGCTTATACTACCACGGTATTTGCGTGCACTTTGAAAGGGACATCTAGAATGAGGTGACCGCTCCAATGGTAGCTAACCATATAGCTCTATTACATGCCATATTTTTGCCATTTCTCCTTGTTGTAAGGCTTGAGCCTACGTTTTACCTTTCCAAATAGCAATCTATCTTGGAATTCTAACATTACCCTCTAGGCATCAATGCAATATCAACATTCATCCATACAAGTTCGTTCTGGAACTGAACGAAACCGAAGGCACTAACTCTACTACATCCATTTTGGAACTACCCTCAGGATTAGTAGTAGTAGCCATTGCACTTCAAAGAGTGCCATCTTCAATCATCATCAAGATGTCTTCCACTCGAACATACATGTTGGTTTGGAGTGGTTTTTGGATTATAAATCCGATCCCACTCTCTCACTACCAGCAACTAATAATTTCCGGTTGATTTATTCTCGTTATTTTGGAAGTAAGTATTGGAGACGGAGACCTTATCGAGGAACTCGAATTTACATTCATATTTCCTAAGTCAAATTGGATCAAACTTGATAGTTGGTTATTTAACTACAAATAAACAAACATCCAATCATGGTTTAATTCAATATGGGATCCACTAAGCCTTTATTAATTCTCGTTAATTAAAAAAATACTTTATTAAACTTGATCAAAGGATCTTTTCAAAATACTATTTCTAAACCCCCAACATTCCCTTTAAACTTGGAAACAATTCACATTATTAACCAAAAACAATTTGAAAATTCCCTCTACAAAATTCCATATTAAGTGGCCAACAATTCTCTTTTAAAAACATCACCTACAATTAACCATTTACTTCACATTCCAAATCTCTTTATAAATTTCCAAACTAGATTTGAACTTCCTTTAAAATCTCTAAAATGGTTTATAATTCTCTTTCTAATTTAAAACTCTTTATAAAATTCCTTTATAAAATTTCCTTATAAAATATATCATTTACAAATTATCTTTTCTAAAACACTTTAAAGTAAACCTTCAGTAAAATCCCTTTATAAACAAGTTATTAGATAAATAACTTTACAAGGTAATAGAACAACTTGGAAATCATGTATAAAGTTTAAACTCAAAATTGATTAAAGAATTTAAGTTAATTAAAAACACACTTTGCAATTTCAAAAAAGGCTTAGCAATCCCAATGATACTAGTTTAAGTTACCATTCGCTTTCAATTCCAATTTACTAACCAGTTATCTACATAAGCAACAAGTATGTAAATACAACTCATATCCAAATCAAGGAATAACATATCGATATGAAGTAACTATCATATACATGTCCAAACAACATAATAATAGGAGGGGGATTTGTCCTTCTAAATAGATGTCCAAACAATTCAATCAATTCATAACAGAAAAGGGATTTATTCCGCTAAAACGTGTCCACACATTCAAACCATTTACATAACTCATTCACAATTGTTTTGGTCTATTTAATGACATCGATATTTGAATCCCTTGCATTCAAAACCATCTTTGGAAAAAAAGTACCTTTAAAACAATTTGATTCACGAAACAAAGGATTTAGAACTTAAAACTCCGTTTTAAAATGATTAATTACAAGATAAGCTCTTTATTAAATCATAAATAATATTTATTAAATTAACATTTAATTAAATTATAAATTAATAAATAATTAAACCTTTAATAAATAATTTATTTAGAAATCAAACCCTCAATTAATCCCTTATTAATTATTAAATAATAATTTAAACTTCATTCATAATTAACTATTAATTAGTCTCAATTAATTAACTAAATAATCTTTTAACTAAAACTTAAATAATGAATTAAACCTTTAATAAATAATCTATTTTAAATTAAAACCTTAATTAATTTACAATTAAAAATTATTAAACGTTACCTTAATAATTAATCCTATATTAGATTAATAATTAATTAAAAATAAATCATATATTTAACTCATAATTGATTAAAAAAATTAGTCTTTCTTTAATTAATAATTAATTAAAATTAATCTTACCTTTGAAAGATAATTAATTAGCGTCTAATCCTTAGTTACTTAAATTAATAAACCTTGTTTAATACTTAATTAATTATTAATTGTCAAAACTAACTGATAAACAAATAAGTATTAAATTCTTAACTAAATTTCCTTAAACATCATTTTTAAGTTTGTAAAACATTTTTTAAACACTTTTAATTTGAAAAAAAACAAATTTTGCAAAAATCATATTTTTAAGCGAAACCGCATCCACATCGACTATTGCTATAGATACATGTAATATTGACTTTGTTTTCTCACTTTCTACTTTGATAACTTATCAATTTGAAACGTTATATCTTTTTTAAAATGTAAAGTAAGAATTTAAAAAACAAGACAAAGTTTTCGAACTTTAAAAATGGTTTGATTTCAAAATCAAAGCTCATATTTTCACATAAGGATCTTTGTCGACAATTTAACTCAAAGCGCTAACTTTTAGCTTACTAACTTAACGTTTTCATTTTAGTTTGCTAACTTAGCTTTACAAGTTACTTATTCAGTTGACTATAACATCTCATATCCGGAGGCGAAAAGCTAAGCGTTATGGATGCTGCAGTCATCCACGGTATTAACTTCTGGTGACGAAATACGGTAACATTAACGGTATCCATAATATTAGAAGCGGTAGAATATGAGCAAAATCATAGATTTCCATAAACAATAATTTTCAATGATTACATTACAGATAATATCATATCCAAATTACAAAAATCCCCAAACGTAATCTCAGACATTGATCAAATATAATTTACAACAACACCAAGAGCGACATATGAAGATGCCTCCTTAAATGGACAATACGCCAAGAGCAACATATGAAGATGCCTCCTGGGATGATCAAAGCAATATAGATATGATTGTCTTAATACACAACGGAAATAATTTAAAACAGAATTCCTAAATTAGCTATCTGTCAGCCACGTGCTTGTCTTCGGATGCTTTATTCGTAAAAAATCTGCTAAAACCTGAAACCTAAACCCTCGGCCTACTAAAATCAAATTTTCAGCACCCGAGAGTTTAAGAGGAAACAAAAACTTCGAGTCAAACATAAAGCCTAGTATTGAATTATTTCTTTTACATCTTTGTGTACTGATATATAGTGAGACCACACCGCTTAGCGGAACGCGTTTTCCGTCACTAATATCTCTTTTCACAACATATATTTTGCAAATCCTTTCCTGAAACCAAACTGGTTAATCAAACAATTGCAATAATAATATAGCAATATCCATTATGCTAAAATAGGAAGTAAAATAGACTGTCTATCTGAAATCTGAGCTATCTGCTCTATAATGGACTATCTTTCTTAAAACTGATTATACCAAATTAGCAATATCTTTTATGCGAGATAATGGGCTATCTGCCCAAAACAGATAAAAAAGGTAGACTAACTGTTGTCAAAAAGTAGCAAGTTCTGTTATGCTAATAAATGAACTAAGTGTTCATATCAGAGCTAACTGTTCTTTTCTAGACTAACTATCCCTTGGACTAATTGTCCTCCGAGCTGACTGCCCTAAAGTGGACCAACTGTTTGAATTTAAATAAGCCAAATGTCCAAATTTTCTTTTGGGTTAACTACCCTTCAAAATATATGGGCTGACTGTCCTTCAAATTTTCCTTGAAAACCTTTTCAAAGTGATTTAGTCCATCAAATCAAATATATACAAGGAAAATATATCTTTAGCTTTACTTCAAGCTATTTTTGTCATGTTATATATACTTTACTCAAAATAATGTTGATGATGTTCAATAAAGATCATCTATCCTTTTAAAATAAGTTAAAGTCCTTTATAACTTAAAACATTTAGGCTTTCTGCCTTGTCATTTTATTCGAAACCTTTGTTTAAAACCCTTAAACAACCTTTCAAAACATTAAAAGTAACTCCTTCAAAACCATAAACAAAACCCTTCGAAAGCATTGGAGGTAACCCCTTCTAAACCTTTTATAAACCTATCGAAATCATCGAAGGTAACTCCTTCAAAACCTTTGAAAAGCCTTTAATCTAAAAGCTCAAAAATATATGACATCCGCTTTTAAATCCGTTAAATCTTAGCCTTTTGAAAACACTGCAAAACTGTAACAACTCGCATATTTATCGATTTTATATTTAAATATTTTATTTAAATATTTTATCGTTAGTCGGATTTTAGTCCGAAAAGCTACTTTTTGCATAAGGTCGAATTAGGGCTCGGGACCACTCCCATTGAGTTTAAAATGCCGTTTGCGACCTTTTTGAGTATAAGCTTCGATATGTTTGGAGAAAGTTGATTTCTGCTACTTTTTACTTTGGGTTTGGTTTTTGGGCTCAGCCCTATGTTAACTTATACTCCAAAACTGAACCACTCTCTCCATTCTCCCTCACTTCTTTCTCTTTTCAGTTTTCTTAGCTTTAATGGTGGGAGAGATTGGAAATTAAAACTCCAAAACCCTAGTTTCTCTTGCAAATCAAATCCTAGCTCCAAACTCAAGAAGAACCCATTGGTAAGCTTCTCTTCTTCTTCTCCAACTTGTTCTCTTACCAATTTCAGAAATTCCTAAACCTAATTTTGGGAATGTTCTTGTTTTTTTAGCATAGATTCAAGCTCATTTGGGTTGTGTTGAAGAGAGGTTGATTCTCCATTTGCTTTCAAGCTTCTTCTTGTTTGATTTTGAGAAAAGGTGAGATTTTTATCTCACATCTATGACTATAATTATCTTTGGTTGTTGGGTATGAATTCCTAACACTTCTTCATGTGCATTTGCTCTTGATTTGGATTGGTTTTGTGAATACTCCAATTTTTGGGTTTTTAAGTCAAATTTGTGTGAAATCCTTTTATGGATGTTTGATCATGCTTTTGGTGATGCATCGAGGAGCATATAGGACCGGGTTGCCGATTGGCATAAACCCTTAGAGCCAATGTTCGTCAGGTTGCATTTTGGAAGAGTTTGCTCTTCATTTGAATAAGGCTGAAAAACAGCCCAGGCATGATTCAGTCGACTGAAAACTCAGTTCAGTTGACTGAACCTGAAACCCGAGAGTTTCCAGGCATGATTCAGTCGACTGAAAAACTCTGCACAGTCGACTGAAACTGGAAACAGAAAGTTTCCTGAACCTGGAAAATTTCCAGGTACAGGGTCAGTCGACTGAAAACTCTGTTCAGTCGACTGAACCTGCTGTTTGAGTCCAATTTGCCTTTTTGGATTGAAATTCCAATTTAAATCGATTCGTGATAATCCTATTTGTTGTTATCATCTATTATGACTTTGATGACTCTTTTTAGGGATTTTTGAATATCCATTTCGATGGATCCTTTATCGATTTTGTTGGATTTTATTCACGTCTTCGTATGTGAATTTTTGTGATTGATTGTTCTTACAATCTTCTTCGTCATTTGTCACTTTAAAAATATAAAGGTTTTCTGTACTAGTAGTAAATATCAAAACTCTTTCCTCAAACGATTTCACTACTATTTTAATACCAAATTCGTTTATAAAACCGTTTTCCAATCTATTAGTATATACAAACCTTTACCTCACTCGTATGAGAAATCTAATTAAACGGCTTAGTAAAACAAGTGGTATGAAACGCTTGCGTTTACTTTGTTGGTTAATTCTTGGACTTGTTCGATTGAACCTCTTGTGACAATTTTCTAGTGGAGATTTACAGTTTGTTCGTAAATATTTAAGTTAAGCAAGTGGTTATGGGACATGAAGCTAAACTCATATATTTACTAGCTTAGTGTAATCGACACTTCTCGCTGATCATGACGATCATCTTTGTGATTTAGACTAGAAATGTGCGATGTCTCTTTGTCTGCGAGGGAGACTAAACCCCGTTTTGTGGAGTTTCGACTCAATTTGTGATGGGGTAGCAACCCATGGTCTTCGGGCCGTTTGTGGAGCTTCAGCTCAATTTGTGATGGTTAGCGACCATGGAATTAGCGTTCCGTTTGTGATACACGTGTTGGTGAGCTTTATGCTCCCGTTTGTGATAGGCCTCCTCCCCCCCCCCCTTTTTGTGATTTCTGGATTTCTTGTGTAGATTTCTAGAATTTGTGTTTCACCAATTTTTCGTGATTTCCATTGATAAGTCTTATCGATATTTGTGCATTGGTGAATTTGTGTGTCATTGACTTTTTTGATTTCTGGATTTCTTGTGTAGTCTTCTGGAATTTGTGCGTCATTGACTTTTGCGATTGACATTGATATTATCGTCAATATTTTTGGTTTGATGAACGAAATAAAGAGTATGACACTTCTTGGATTCTTGTGTAGATTTTGTGATATTGATTAATCTCTTGTTGATTATCAACTACTTATATATCACAGCTTGGCCTTGTGATTATTATGTGTTTAGTCATAACTCTGATTCTATATCGTTTCATCTGATATCTATAGTTAGACTGATCCGTTTATTATTTTCTTATTAAATAATACTCGGGTCAGACCGAGATGTTACAGGTGCTTCTGCTTGACTTCTCTCTTAGGATTGATTTCTCTTGCTTTTGGTTAACTACTTAGATTAGTAGTTTTTGTTGTATACATTTGAGATATAGACTCCATAATGTATACTTATTCTTTTGTGTAGCTCATGTAACTATTCTTTTGTGATATTGTGGATCTTTTTAGACCACTACTCTGATGTACACTTCCAAGTGTAATATTCATATCTATTTTCCGCCTTTGTGATATGAATTGTCTGTGACTGATTTGTGTTATGCTTATTTCTATATTTGTTTTCCGAAGGATTTATATAGCCACCGTGTAGTAGCTTTGAGTTTGTGTCGGTATGTCGGATTTCCTCTTGGAATAGAATGCATGTTATATTATCTGACATATCGGTGCTCGCGCAAAGAAATTACACGGATGGTCGCTCCTCAACAGCCTTATTCTCCGTGCTAGTCGACTGCAATCACCGTAATGTTCTTGGCTAGCGTGGGTATAGAGGTGGGGCGTCACAGCTTGGTATCAGAGCCAAACTTCGGAACAATATGGAATATTATAACAAGGATCATCGTCCTAAGTTCATCTTAGGAGTCGTGCTTTAGGATTTTATTCGGGTCTACGTACCGTTCTATCCTATTTTCTTTTATGATTCCATGTTTTGTCTATGAAGATTTCTTGATATTCAATTTGGTGAATAACCTTTTTCTTCCTCTTCTTTCTTTCTAAAGGAAGAGAAATGTCTAGACCTGGCCGCCCCAGAGCCGTGCCATCTAGCACTCCGCCCCAGGATGGAGTTTTTATGACTGCTCAATAGCTTCTTGATTTAGTGACAAATGCTCAAGCAGCTGGAGCTAACCCGGAACCTACTCACCCAAAGTTGGGATTTGCACGCTTGTGCAGCGATTACACAAATTTGGGTGGGGAGCCATTCAAGGGTTCCGAAACTGTTATTGAAGTACAGGCCTGGCTAAGGTCATGCGATCGAATCTTTTCTCGCATGAATCTTATTGACCTTCACCGAGTTCAGGTGGCCTCTAGTATGCTCCGAGAAAGAGCATTGGACTGGTACGAACTTCTTATTTATGAGATTAATGAAGCGGATCTCACCTGGGAGAAATTCCGAGAGCGCTTCGAGTTAAAATTCGTACCAGAAGCAGAAAAAGTGACATTGGCTCGACGATTTATAGACCTTGTTCAAGGTGAGTCATCCGTGACTGATTACGTCGCCTCCTTCGAGTCGCTTTCCAAATATGGGGTTGAATACATCAACACCCCTCTTAAGAAGAATCAGAGGTTCGTCTATGGCTTAAACAAAAGCCTCAAGAAGCCATTACTTCTAAAGTTAGAAGTTTCTTTCGACCAACTCGTTGATATCGCTCTTCGTCTTGAAGAGGCGGATAGAGAGAATGATGTTGAAGTGGTGGGTCCCAAACCAAACTTCAACAACAGAAAGAGGCCAAACAAATTTAAAGGCCCTTATCCCAATAAGAAAGGGAAGCAAGCAACCTCCGTGGCAAAGACTTCTTCCTTTGGTCGTGGGGAATGCTATAATTGTGGTTCGAAGGACCATTATGCGAACAAGTGCCCAAAGTCTCTTTCTTGTCGCTACTGCAAAGTTCCCGGTCATGTTATATCTTCATGCCCCAAGCTTTAGGGCAAGAAGGAGGGAAAGTTAAATGTTGCTCAAGCCCCTGGCAACACATCTCGTGGCCAAGGTATTTCTCATTCTATTCTAGATGGAATTATTTTGTTTCGTGATCATCCTATTCGAGTTCTTTTTGATACGGGTGCATCCTATTCTTTTATATCAAAAGAACTTGTTGATACTTTTTCTTTGGATGTTTTGTGTTTAATGACTTCTTTGAGAATTGCGAATCCGGTTGGTGGATCCGCAACAATCAGTTTATTGTGTAAAGATGTCGAGATTATTTTGTGTGATTTTTCTTTTCGAGCCGATTTGCATGTCATGCGTTATTTAGGCTTTGGAATGATTTTGGGAATGGATTGGCGGGCTATTACCGTCGTTTTATCAAAGACTTTTCTAAGATTTCCATGCCTCTCACTAGCTTGACGAAGAAAGGTGTTAAATACATTTGGTCGGACAAATGTGAAGCTTCTTTTCAGAAATTAAAAGAACTTTTTTCTGATGCTCCTATTCTTGTTATTCCCGATGGGAATCAAGATTTCGTTGTTTATACCGATGCTAGTCGCATTGGTTTGGGTGTCGTTCTTATGCAAAAGGAACGCGTTATTGCTTATGCTTCTAGGCAATTAAAGCCTGCTGAGACTAGATATGCCACTCATGATTTAGAGCTCGCGGCTATTGTTTTTGCTCTTCGGATTTGGCGTCATTATCTCTTAGGAGAGAAATTTGTTCTTTACACAGATCATAAGTCTTTGAAATATTTATTCTCTCAAAAGGAACTTAATTTGCGTCAACAGCGTTGGCTCGAATTTCTTGCACCATATGATCTTGATATTCTTTATACTCCCGGTAAGGGTAATCTTGTCGCCGATGCTCTTAGCCGTAAACAACAAGCTGTTGTTTCTATGATGATATCCGAATGGAGCGATCTCGAGATTTTATCCACTTGCGAAATTCGAGACCGTGTTTCCGATTTATGCTCATCATTTGTTTTATGTAGCCTTGAGGCTCATCCATCTCTTTTAGACCGCATTCTTGAAGCTCAAAGGCTAGATACTGAATTGTTCTTCTTGGCCAAAATATTAAGGATAAAATTGATATTGAAGGTTTGAAAGACTTTAATATCGATTCTCGTGGCGGCATTCGGAAATTTGGTAGACTTATCGTGCCAAATGTTAGGGATCTTCGTAAAGATATTTTAGAAGATTCTCATCACTCTAAATTTACCATTCATCCCGGTAGTAGTAAAATGTACGCGGATATGAAGCGACTTTATTATTGGGAGGGAATGAAACTTGACATCGCTAACTTCGTTAAACGTTGCATGACTTGCCAACTCGTTAAGGCCGAACATCAAAGGCCCGGAGGGTTATTGCAACCTTTAGAAATTCCAGTTTGGAAGTGGGATAAAATTTCCATGGATTTTATAGATGGCCTTCCCCGTTCTCGATCGGGTTATGATAGCTTATGGGTAATTGTTGATAGACTTACTAAATCCGCCCATTTTATTCCCGTTAGCTCTAACCGAACCGTTCGTCTTTTGGCCAAAATATTTATCAAAGAAAATGTTAAATTGCATGGTGTTCCTACTTCTATTGTTAGTGATCGTGATCCATTGTTTACTAGTGGATTTTGGAAGAGTCTTCAAAAAGCTTTAGGAACGAGGCTTAATTTTAGCACCGCTTATCACCCCCAGTCCGATGGACAAACTGAGCGTGAGAATCAAACTCTTGAAGATCTTCTTCGTTCTTGTGTGCTTGATTTTGGTGGAGGTTGGGAAGATCATATTTCACTTGTTGAATTTTCCTATAATAATAGCTTCCAATCTAGTATTGGTATGGCACCTTTCGAGGCACTCTACGGAAGGCCATGCCGATCTCCTTCTTGTTGGCTTGAGGCCGGTGAGAAGCTGGCTTTAGGTCCAGATTTTATTCGTGATTCCACAGAAAAGATTGATCTTATTCGTCATAGGATGAAAGAAGCCCAGAGTAGACAAAAATCCTATGCCGATAACCGGAGAAGGAAGTTAGAATTTTCTGTGGGAGATCTTGTGTTCATTCGTGTTTCACCTATGAAAGGTGTTGTACGTTTCAGTCGATCGGGAAAACTTGCGCCTCGATATATTGGGCCATTTCCTATCACCGAACGTATTGGTTCCATGGCTTATCGCCTTTTATTACCGGCTCAGTTTTTTGCTATGCATGACGTGTTTCACGTTTCTCAACTTCGGAAATGTCTTCGAGATTCCGATTCCATTCTTGAGTCCGGTGTTGTGGAAGAGATTGAAGTTTCGCCTAATTTAACTTATGAGCAACATCCTATTCGTATCATTGCTTCGGAAGTCAAACGACTTCGAAATAAAGATGTTCTGTTTGTTAAAGTTCAATGGTCTTCAAATCCTAAGGATTGTTCTTGGGAATCTAGATAGTACATCGAGCGTACACATTCGGACTTACTTTCTCGTGCTCTTTGAGGTGAACTTCTTATTTCAAACTTCTTTTGTGTTGAATATGCTTTTATGGTTGTTACTATATATCTTCTTCTTGTAATATTGCGAGGACGCAATTTCTTTAAGGAGGGGAGTCTGTAACAACCCGCATATTTATCGATTTTATATTTAAATATTTTATTTAAATATTTTATCGTTAGTCGGATTTTAGTCCAAAAAGCTACTTTTTGCATACGGTCGAATTAGGGCTCGGGACCACTCCCATTGAGTTTAAAATGCCGTTTGCGACCTTTTTGAGTATAAGCTTCGATATGTTTGGAGAAAGTTGATTTCTGCTACTTTTTACTTTGGGTTTGGTTTTTGGGCTCAGCCCTATGTTAACTTATACTCCAAAACTGAACCACTCTCCCCATTCTCCCTCACTTCTTTCTCTTTTCAGTTTTCTTAGCTTTAATGGTGGGAGAGATTGGAAATTAAAACTCCAAAACCCTAGTTTCTCTTGCAAATCAAATTCCAAGCTCCAAACTCAAGAAGAACCCATTGGTAAGCTTCTCTTCTTCTTCTCCAACTTGTTCTCTTACCAATTTCAGAAATTCCTAAACCTAATTTTGGGAATGTTCTTGTTTTTTTAGCATAGATTCAAGCTCATTTGGGTTGTGTTGAAGAGAGGTTGATTCTCCATTTGCTTTCAAGCTTCTTCTTGTTTGATTTTGAGAAAAGGTGAGATTTTTATCTCACATCTATGACTATAATTATCTTTGGTTGTTGGGTATGAATTCCTAACACTTCTTCATGTGCATTTGCTCTTGATTTGGATTGGTTTTGTGAATACTCCAATTTTTGGGTTTTTAAGTCAAATTTGTGTGAAATCCTTTTATGGATGTTTGATCATGCTTTTGGTGATGCATCGAGGAGCATATAGGATCGGGTTTCCGATTGGCATAAACCCTTAGAGCCAATGTTCGTCAGGTTGCATTTTGGAAGAGTTTGCTCTTCATTTGAATAAGGCTGAAAAACAGCCCATACATGATTCAGTCGACTGAAAACTCTGTTCAGTCGACTGAATCTGAAACCCGAGAGTTTCCAGGCATGATTTAGTCGACTGAAAAACTCTGCACAGTCGACTGAAACTGGAAACAGAAAGTTTCCTGAACCTTGAAAATTTCCAGGTACAGGGTCAGTCGACTGAAAACTCTGTTCAGTCGACTAAACCTGCTGTTTGAGTCCAATTTGCCATTTTGGATTGAAATTCCAATTTAAATCGATTCGTGATAATCCTATTTGTTGTTATCATCTATTATGACTTTGATGACTTTTTTAGGATTTTTGAATATCCATTTCGATGGATCGTTTATCGATTTCATTGGATTTTATTCACGTCTTCGTATGTGAATTTTTGTGATTGATTGTTCTTACAATCTTCTTCGTGATTTGTCACTTTAAAAATATAAAGGTTTTCTATACTAGTAGAAAATATCAAAACTCTTTCCTCAAACGATTTCAATACTATTTTAATACCAAATTCGTTTATAAAACCGTTTCCCAATCTATTAGTATATACAAACCTTTACCTCACTCGTATGAGAAATCTAATTAAACGGCTTAGTAAAACAAGTGGTATGAAACACTTGCGTTTACTTTGTCGGTTAATTCTTGGACTTGTTCGATTGAACCTCTTGTGACAATTTTCTAGTGGAGATTGACAGTTTGTTCGTAAATATTTAAGTTAAGCAAGTGGTTATGGGACATGAAGCTAAACTCATATATTTACTACCTTAGTGTAATCGACACTTCTCGCTGATCATGACGATCATCTTTGTGATTTAGACTAGCAATGTGCGATGTCTCTTTGTCTGCGAGGGAGACTAAACCCCGTTTTGTGGAGTTTCGACTCAATTTGTGATGGGGTAGCAACCCATGGTCTTCGGGCCGTTTGTGGAGCTTCGGCTCAATTTGTGATGGTTAGCGACCATGGAATTAGCGTTCCGTTTGTGATACACGTGTTGGTGAGCTTTATGCTCCTGTTTGTGATAGGCCTCCTCCCCCCCCCCCCTTTTTTTGTGATTTCTGGATTTCTTGTGTAGATTTCTAGAATTTGTGTTTCACCAATTTTTCGTGATTTCCATTGATAAGTCTTATCGATATTTGTGCATTGGTGAATTTGTGTGTCATTGACTTTTGTGATTTCTGGATTTCTTGTGTAGTCTTCTGGAATTTGTGCGTCATTGACTTTTGCGATTGACATTGATATTATCGTCAATATTTTTGGTTTGATGAACGAAATAAAGAGTATGACACTTCTTGGATTCTCGTGTAGATTTTGTGATATTGATTAATCTCTTGTTGATTATCAACTACTTATATATCACAGCTTGGCCTTGTGATTATTATTTGTTTAGTCATAACTCTGATTCTATATCGTTTCATCTGATATCTATAGTTAGACTGATCCATTTATTATTTTCTTATTAAATAATACTCGGGTCAGACCGAGATGTTACAGGTGCTTCTGCTTGACTTCTCTCTTGGGATTGATTTCTCTTGCTTTTGGTTAACTACTTAGGTTAGTAGTTTTTGTTGTATACATTTGAGATATAGACTCCATAGTGTATACTTATTCTTTTGTGTAGCTCATGTAACTATTCTTTTGTGATATTGTGAATCTTTTTAGACCACTACTCTGATGTACACTTCCAAGTGTAATATTCATATCTATTTTCCGCCTTTGTGATATGAATTGTCTGTGACTGATTTGTGTTATGCTTATTTCTATATTTGTTTTCCGAAGGATTTATATAGCCACCGTGTAGTAGCTTTGAGTTTGTGTCGGTATGTCGGATTTCCTCTTGAAATAGAATGCATGTTATATTATCTGACATATCGGTGCTCGCGCAAAGAAATTACACGGATGGTCGCTCCTCAACAGCCTTATTCTCCGTGCTAGTCGACAGCAATCACCGTAATGTTCTTGGCTAGCATGGGTATAGAGGTGGGGCGTCACAAAAACCATACCTTTTGACCTTGTCTTAAGGTTTCCTTCGACCAAGTCGTAAGGTTTAAGCCTTCGACTTTGTGGAAAGCTTGGGGTCCTTCGCTATAAAATCATTTATAAACCTTTCCAAAAAAATGAAACTCAAAACCTTTCGAAGACATTGGGTTCCATTTAAAACAAGTGAAACCTTTCGAAACCATTCAAAGTTAACTACTTTGTAACCTTTAAAAAATTTCGACTTAAAACATTGGATTATGCCTTCAAGTAGAGCAAAAGGATCGAAAAAACATTGGAGTTGAAAGTAACTGCTTCGAAACCTTTCAAAAACATTCATAAACAATGAAGTGTTGGTGTTGGAACCAACCCTTCGAAATCAATGGAGAGGGGTGGCAAGTTTTATAAAACAAAAGATAACATTTGACTCCATCTGTGTCGAAAGGTTTGGAAGTGGCAACTATACTTTCAACCTTGTCAAAAGCTACATATTTTGACTTTGTCGAAAGGTTTCAGTGAAAACAAGAAAGCAAACCAATCGAAACTTTTCTTTTAAACTGTTTGACAATGTCGAAAGCTCTTTGTCAAAGCCTAGCAGGCGTATTTTCTTTAAACCTAAAACAAAACTTCATCTTCTTCGGAAACTATAACCTTTCGTCTCTAAACCTTTCTAATTCATCCAATTCACTACATATTTGTAGCCTAATACCATGTGCATTGGTATTTGACCTAGTCGAAAGGTTTGATACCTTTCAACTTTGTTGGAAGGTTTGGAATGGAAACAGAAGCTCTTGCCTGAAAATCCTATTTATTTGTACTTTAAAATAGTTCTATTGTGCCCAACCTGCCTTGTTTGTGTAAATCGGATTGGTTGCCAGAGTTTTATATTCAAAAATTTTGCTGACTTTCCTATATTGAAATTTAAATAATTTTTAAAAAGCCCCTTTCTTCTTTATAATTATATAAAACATTTTAGTCTCATTCCTTAAATAATTTTATACTGCTATTAAAACGCCTTGGAAAATTTTGGATTTTTTTTTGAAAATCAATTAATATGTTCTCTTCAACATATAAAATTTTCAGACCCAAACAATAATTATTTTTCCCATAAATAATTTAATAATCCAAATTACCATTTTCATCCTTATAAAATTCATAACAATTCCACAAAAATACAGAAAATTATGAAAATTGAAACCCATCTCTAAAGTAACTTTTTAGATCATCATAAAAATTTGCATGGCTAACGAATGTCATTTAATAGTCTTTTCATCTTAAAACATGTCATAAAATCTATATGAACATACATAAATCATCAACATGTACATAAAATCATTTTGTCGTTCAAAAACATGCCCAACCTTTGTAAAATCATTCGGATTTAATCCTAAAACTGAAACCATAAAGTTTAGTGATATAAACGTTATTCACCTTTGCTTTTGAGATTAAGGAGCTTGATATTTGAATTAATTTGATTTGAATTTTCTTTCCTTTGCTTTTCTTTGGTTTTCTCTTCTTTCCTTGTTAACGGTGGCCGACCTTACTTTTAAGTTTTTAAAATGAGAATGAACATGTGAAGAGATGCATGGCCTAAGGAAGATAATTTATGAATGGCCTTTTTCCAATAATACCCCTCCTATAATTCATTTTAAACCCTTCATTTAATTTATTAGTTAAAAAGGCACGACTACCTTAATTAAATCAAATCTTACTCTCCTAATCGGCACATTATTTTATTTAGGTTATCTAACTAAATATCCTAAATAATGTTATCAAAAATATGAGGTGTTACAGACTCTCCTTCTTAAAGAATTTCGTTCTCGAAATTACATTAAGGCCCAAAACAAACAAGAAGGTAAAACATACCATCAAAATAAGTTAGGATGAGTATTTCTAATCCTACTCTCAACCTTCGAAGTACAAGCTCTGTCATCGTCACTTCACTGAACTTTGACTAGTCTGACCGCCCTGGTCCAAAGCCTCTTCTAATCTCTCGCAACAATATGAACTGGCTTCCTCACTATGGCCAAGTCCGGTTCTACCACCAAATCATCTAGCACTATCGGTGCAAAAGCGGTCTCCGGGTCTCTAACACACTTCCTGAGATGAGAAATATGAAAAACATCATGGACACCTGCCAAACTGCTTAGCAACTTAAGTCTATACACGTGCTTCCTAATCCTCTTAAGAATAGGAAAAGGTCCAATGAACCTAGGAGATAAGTTCCCCAACTTTCCAAATCTAAGCACACCCTTCATCAGTGATACTTTGATGAAAACCAGATCCGCAATAGAGAACTCCAAATCTTTCCCTCTCTTATCTACATAACTCTTCTGCCTAGACCGAGCCTCCTTTATCCTAGCTCAAATGACCTCAATCTTTTCTACAGCTTCTCTGACCAATCTGGACCAAGAATCAACCTACCCTGGTCTCCAACCAACAAATGGGAGATTTGCATGGCCTTACATACAAAGCTTCAAACGATGTCATTCCAATACTAGTTTGATAACTGTTGTTATATGAAAACTCGACTAGATGCAGATTGTCCTCCCATGATCCCCCAAAATCTAGAACACAAGCTCTTAACAAATCTTCCAAGATCTTGTTAACTCTTTCTGTTTGCCCATCGGTCTGCGAATGGTAAGCGGTATTCATCATAAGTTTGGTTCCCAAAATTTCCTACAGACTCTTCCAAAACTCGCAAGTGAACAAGGAATCTCTATCACTAACTATATTGCTAGGAACGCCATGTAGTCTAATCACATTCTTCTTGAACAACCTTGCAAAAACAGGTGCCGTCCTAATTGACTTTATCGGAATGAAATGGGCACTCTTGGTCAACATGTCCACTATAACCCATATACTTTCCTTTCCTCTACTTGTCCTTGGAAACCCATCCATAAAATCCTTCAACATCGAATCCCATTTCCAAATTGGAATATCTAAAGGCTGATGTAACCACTCAGCTTTTGATGTTCGGCCTTCACTGTTGACAGTTAATACACTGTCTAACCCACAAGCCAATATCCTTCTTCATGCGTTTCCAATAAAAGATCCTCTTCTATCTTGATACATCTTGGTTCCTCCAGGATGAATCGTAAAATTCTATTGATGACATTCCTCTATCTTCTTAGAAGCAATCCGTTTGATCAGCACCGGTTGAACTTCCAAAAAAGACAATACAATTGTATTACCACTAAACACTGCCTCGGATCTCCACTGCACTCTGCAATATGCTATTGCTTATAAATCTTTCCACTCAGTCAACATAGCCAATACTGCATTCTGATATTTCCTACTAAGTGCATTTGCAACCTTTTTGCCTTTCCCGGTGTGTACTCAATCCCAGAATCATAAGCGGCCATGAACTCTAACCACCTCTGTTGTCTCATGTTTAACTCCTTCTAAGAGAAAAAACACTTCAGTGACTTATGATCCGTATACAACTCAAACCTTTCTCCTAAAAGGTAATCTCTCTACACCTTCAAAGAAAAAATCACATCAACCAACTCTAAATCATGCGTTGGATATCTAACCTCATGCGGTCTAATCTGTCTAGAAGCATAGGCAATAACTTTACCCTTCTGCATCAGCACAGCTCCTAATCCGGTTCCACGGGCATCGGTAAAAACTACCAAATCCTGATTCCCGTTTGGAACGACCAACATAGGTGTATTGGTCAATAAGTGTTTTAAACTCTGGAATGCTTCCTCACACTTATCGGTCCACACAAACTTCACATCCTTCCTCGTCAGTCCGATCATCGGTGCTGCTATCTGCGAGAAATCTTAATGAATCACTGATAATAACCAACCAACCCAAGGAAACCCTTAATCTCGGTTATTGTCTCGGGTCTCTTCCAACTATTCTTGCCTCGATCTTAGTTAGATCCATTGATAACCCTTCCTCTGAGACTACATGACTAAGAAACTTCACCTTCTTTTTCCAGAAATGACACTTCAAAAACTTTGATGCTGCCTCAGCATCTCAAGCACCGCTCTAAGATGAACTTCGTGCTTTCTAACATCCTTAGTGTAAATCAAGATATCATCCATGAAAACCAGCACGAACCTATCCAAGTGCTCTTGGAAAATGTGGTTCATCACATCCACAAAGAAAGCTGGAGCATTCGTTAGTCCAAACAGCATAACTAACTATTCGTACGATCCATATCTAGTCCTAAATGATGTCAAAGGTATACTATCCTCGGTTACTTTGAGCTGATGGAAACCCATTGTCAAATCCAATCGATAAAATATCTTTGCTCCACTTAGTCGGTTGAACAAATAGTCAATTCTGTGCACCAGATATCGATTATTTATCGTCCTCTCATTCAACTTACGATAATCGAAGGATAGCCTCAATGATCGTCCAGCTTCTTAGCAAACACTGCCGCTACACCCCGTGGAGAAATGCTTGGCCTAGCAAAACTTTTGCCCTCTAAATCCACCAACTACACTTTCAACTCCCTCATCTCTGAAGCGGTCATCATACTTGGTGGTCTACTAACTAGTTCTACTCCGGGAATCAAATCTATCTAAAACTCTATGGCCCACTTCGGCGGCAATCCAACTACAGGCTCAAACACATCTACGAATACTCTAACCATGAAAACTCTGCTCAATTCATCATCTGAATCCAAAGCACCCAACAAAGCAAACACTACACTGCTAAAACCTCCTACGGTGCAAACAATCTGATCGCTACAATCCGGGTGTCAAAGAGATATCTTCCTACCCTAGCAAAATTTCTTAGCATCATACTCACTTAACCAATCCATACCAAGGATAATCTTGAACCCCACAAAATCAAACACATGCAAACTGCACACAGAACTATGACCTAACAGGTCAAAATCAAGCTGTTACACCTCAATCCTAGAGTTTCATACCCTCCTACTGGATTCTCCACCCTTAACGAAGTATCTAAATATGTGGGTTCAAGGTTAAACTTATCTATTAAACATCTAGATATAAAAGAATGCGACGCAAAATATCTTAGCATCGTTCCTCCAGGAACTGCCTTCCCCTTCTCCTAGGCTGTTGGCTTGAAAGCAGTAGGATCCTTTGCATACAACTTGCCCTTACCATTTCTAATGGGCTCCTTGCACTGGTTCTTATAATGGCCCATCTGGTCATAGTTGAAACACTTGGAATTCTTCCCCTTGGCCACTTCCTTTGCATTCCTTGAGCAACACTCATTAGTAAAGTGCCATTTCTTGTCGCGTTTATAGCAGACAACTTCAGATTTCGCTTTCTTGGTTGCTCCACCCTTCTAAGAACCTTTCTTGGGAAAGAACTTCCTCTTCTGGCTCTGCATAACCCGGACCCCTTTCACCTTGCTCTTCTCCAGAGACTCAAGGACTTCTTCCTGCCTCAATGCCATCTCTACCACAATATCATAAGGATCTCTAAGATGAGACAAAGTAACACTAGCCAACTCCAGCTTCAGTCCTCTGACAAACTTCTCATTTCGCTTCAACACCGTGTCTACGGAAGCACAGCCATACCGAGCCAACTCCTCAAACTTCCTAGCATACTCAACAATAGACATCTCTCCCTACACAAATTATGCCATCACACACATAAACCTCTTATGGAATCTCCACTTGAAATCCTCCCAGGTTACTGTCTCCTCAACAACTATTTCTGTTACACTATTCCACCAGAGCAATGCGGCTCCCTGAAGCTACCTGGGCGCCAAACTCCTCTTCTTCTCATCATTGAGCCCAAGATCTGCAAACATCCTTTCGCAGTGCAACAATCAATTCTCCACTCCAATGGCATCCTCCATTCCCATAAACTGCTTTCCTCCCAGCTTCACATGATCACCGCTTATCTTGGTGAAATGATTAACTATCAAACTTCTAAAACCCTTGCTCCTGTAGCATTTCCTTCGAACACTCCAGCTACAGCTCATGCTTGCATCCTATTCCTGAAAACTGATGCATGGCTTCCTTTCCGACGTGTGGGACTTTAGCACCAACATTTTCTGCTTGACCTTGGCCTCTCGCTACATTAGGTCCGTCATTCCTTTCGCTTCCTCCCCTTCCTTGGTTAACTCTGCTTCTTGTACCATCTATATCTGTATTCAAACCTCGTGAGATATAGAAAGATAACCTAATCAAAGATAGATGAATGGAGATAAAGCGCATACTTATATATAGCAAATACAAGTACGTTATTATACGGTTAACCCTGCCCCAAATATTACTCTAATTTCTTTGGATTTTTGTTCTCAAAACCAATTTTTATTTAAGTTTTTCATAAACCTATGCTCTGATACCAAGTTGTAACATCCCATATTTAGAGGCCAAAAGCTATGCGCTATAGATGCTGCGGTCATCCATAGTATTAACTTCTGATGATGAAATACAGTAATATTAATGGTATCCGTAATATCAGAAGCATTTTAATATGAACAAAATCATAGATTTTCAAAAGCAATAATTTTAAGTGATTGCATTTCAAATAATATCATACTCAAGTTACAAAAATCCCCAAATGTAATCTCTGGTATCGATCAAATATAATTTACAACAATACGCTAGAGCGACATATGAAGATGCCCATTTGGATGATCAAAGAAATATAGATATGAATGTCTTAATAGACAACGAAAACAATTTAAAACAGAATTCCTAAATTAGCTATCCATCAGCCACCTGCTCGTCTTTGGATGCTTTATTCGCTAAAATCTGCCAAAACCTAAACCCTTGGCCTACTCAAATCAAATTTTGAGCACGGACATAAAGCCGGGTATGAATAAGTCATGTTACATCTCTGTTTACTAATATATAGTAAGACCACGTTGCATAGCGGAACAGGTTGCCCCTTATTAATATCTATTTTCAAAACATATATTTTGCAAATCCTTTCCTGCAACCAAACTGGTTAATCAACTGATTGTAATAATAATATAGAAATATCCATTATGCTAAAATAGGAAGTAAAATAGACCGTCTGTCTAAAATCTAAGCTATCTGCTTTATACTGGACTATATGTCCTAAAACCGATTAAACCAAATTAGCAATACCTTTTATGATACATAATGTGCTATCTTCCCAAAACAGGTACAAAGGGTGGACTAACTGTCCTTAAAAAGTAGCAAGGTCCGTTATGCTAATAAATGAACTAACTTTTCATATCAGAGCTAAATGCTTTTTTCTTGACTAACTGCCCTCTGGGCCGACCACTCTCAAAATGGACCGACTATAACGATCCCGGTTTAAAGACGAATTTAAATTTGTAATTAACTTAAATTTTTGGGTTAAATTGTGGATATTTGAATTTTTCAAATTTAATAAGATATATATACTTCTTTATTTTAAAAATTTGGATTTGAAACTCAAAATAAATATTTTCAATTGAATTGAATTATAAATAAAATTTTGATTTGGAAATTCAAAATGTATTCAAAATGAATTAGATTTAAAGATTATACGTTGGGAAAAATAATACGTATGATTATTTATTAAAGGTATAAATTGTGTTTTAATCCATTTTCTTTAAAAAGGTTATAAAAAGTATAAAATAAGATGTAAGAAGAGATCAATATTAATTCTTTTTAAATTCTATACTTGAACTAAGTATAGTTAGTAAACATAAAATATAAATACTTAAGTAAACATATAAAGTACATGTATATTTGTATGTGAGTTGTGTATGTATGCAAGAAGATAGATAAAAACATCTATGTACATGTATAATGAAAAAAATATCTACAAAACAAGAATGTACATACAAAAATTGAAATAGGATTATATGTAGACAAAATGGGAAACATAGCGTTAAATGCTTTCCTCTCAAGCACAAATGAAAATCATCTCAGCCGAAATATGTAAAAGTCATTAGTTTGTAAAAATCTTTAGTCCAAACAAGAAAGAAAAAATCCGTTCAAAACAAATAAGGCATAACTAGATAATACCTTCCTCTGTACAAACTATCTTCTTTATATATACATATATATATATATATATATATATATATATATATATCAACTCTATTCCAGTTCGTTCAGTAAAAAAAAGCATTCAAAGAAAACTAAGCAAACCAGAAAAAAAGAAATAAACATCATTATCTACAAACTCAAAATCATTCAATTCAAAGAAAGCAAAACAGGGTTAAAGGCAGATCAAAAATTGTAGCCTTCAAACAACAGCTGCTCTCTGTTCTTCAATTTGATGTGAGTAAACATACTACCTTTAAATTTTAAATCTGTATATTTGATTTATGATCAATATGTGCTTTGCTATATATGCTAGATATATAGTTCTGCGTATTTTTTTGGTGTTCTAAGAAATTGTATATGGTTTGTTCTTCTGTGTTCCTAGTTTCAGAGCAAAGAAAGGTAGAAAAATTAGTACTTCTTCATACAACACATTATAAGCTTAGGATTTTAAATAAAATAAGTTGTTTAAAACTTAAACCATAGTCCTGAATTTTGTTCCGAAGCTTAACAGTGATATATGGACTCTATACTTTCAATTTTACAGTGAAAAGAAATTTTATGATTAATTCAAATATTTTAATTTGTTGATTTGATTTTATAACTTGAATAAACATACAAAGATAGGATTTTTAAAATTAATACGATGATTTTTAATTAAGTATTCCAAGTACAGTTCATATTTGAAAAAAATTGCATTTTGATCAATTTCTAATGATTGAACCCATTTCGAATGATGAGATCTTGCTTGAAGCAAGTTTGGCAATCGATAGTAATGGGAAAATTATTGAATAATTTTTCCATTATACGAATTGATGAGACGAGGTGTAACTAGGGTTCGTGATCGAGTTTTTGATGTGTCTGGAAACGAGGTGATTTCATCACCTCTGATTGATCGAGTTGTACGAAACCGAGGGAAATGGAAGAACAAGGGGTTGACGTGGTGAGGCCGAAGCATGGCGTCTCCGATGGTTGGAGTGACCGTGGCGAAGTATTTTTGTATGGTGAGTTCGAGTTCCAGGTTTCAAGTGGAATGCTTGTTTTCGATCTGGAAAGTTTGGCCTCGAGATGATCCTTGATTTCGATTGTAGTGCTAGTTTGCGACCCGCTGGAGGACTCAAAGTTCACCGGAGCGGGGGCGAAGTGCTGTGCACGTGCACGGCCACGTATGGGTCTCATGAAGTTGATGATGGCCGACGCGAGTTGATACTCGAGTATGATGGGGGAATGCTTCGAGTGGAACCTGGTGCATGAGTGCGCTTGCATGAGTACTGCAGTTTTCAATTAAACTTAGAAGAAAAAAACAAAAGAGAGGAAGAAGAAGCGTATTTGGGGAATGAGGGATGACTCGGGGAAGTTGGTGAGAAACACGAAGTGTTACTCGAGTAAAACCTAGGAAGTTCTCGAGTGGATTTTTTTCAAACCGCAATATTATTAAAAAAAATTAAGTTAAGCAAATTATCTATCAAAAAGTTTTAAGCATTGTAGACTTAATAATTGTTTAACGATTTAAGTTAAGACTTTAATACAAGTTTTTATTATTTTATAATGTTTTTAAAATCTTAATTAATATTTTAATTAGGTAGATAATTTAAGTATTTAATTAGTTAACATTAAAGTTTTGTAGTTAGTATTTCAAAGTTTAAAGAAGATTTTCAAAATGTTAATTATGACAAATAATTACTATTAATTATTTAAAAAAGGGTAATTAAGAATGGTTAATTAATATAAAATTGTAATTAACTAAGTGATTAGAGATTTATCGATTTGAAATTAAAGATTTGGTTAATTAACAATTAAGTGTTTAATTTATTTGTAATTAAGAATTGTTAATTAGATAATTAAAGTTAATTAATTTATGATTAGTAGTTAATTAAGATAATTGATAAAGGAATAATTAATTAAAATTTAATTAATGTATCATTAAGAATAGTTAATCATTGATTTAAATAAATCAATAAAAATAGTTATGTGGTTAATTCTTTTAAATCACCTTCACCTTAAATTGAACATGATTGACTCTCATCAAATGTTGTGTACTGGATTGATATTTCTGTTTGTGATTGTGATACTGTGTGATGTGAATTGCCTTATGCTGGACTGTGATTTGTGATTTGTTTCTGTATATATGTGAAAACGCCTTTGCCCGTAAAACGGCATTTGAATTTCGATGCGACAGGGAGTCGGATCTCAGTTGGTTATTCGAAACCCACATCGAATTGTAATGATGAATCTTAGTGATTAATAAATTTACTTTATATGTGAATCTGTGAATGAAGATAAGCATTAAGGATTATATCGCTTATCGAGATTGATATGATTGAATCTGTTATGATTGACATTGTGCACTATTATGTTAAACCACTAGACTACACTATACACACACAAATATGGATTGTACGTGGAAATCGGTTAAGTCACGGATTTTTAAATTCTTTTGAATTTGAATTTTTAAATCCAAATGCTTTTGGAAATGGATTGGGTTTAAAGTGAAAAGCTTTTAAAAAGGTGTTTTAAAAATGAAAGTTATTTTGAATAACTAAATAAAGATTTGAAATTTGAATAATTTGATTTAAATTGGAAATCAATACCTGAAATTGAATTCTATATTTGGTATTTATGATTTAAAAATGGTATACAAGTTTATATGGGTTTTAAACCAAATGTTTGTGTTGTTTTGGGAATTTGAATTAACCCAAAGATTTTAACTTGTATAAATGAGATCAGATTTTTCTGAAATAAAACTGTTTGTTTTCAAATGATAAAAGCTTTCATATAAGAATGAATTTCCAATTTGTATTAAAGGAATTTCAAATTTGAATTGAAAATGGTCCTCCAAGTAATGAACAAATCTTTGGAAACGGGTTCGAAAGCTATAAGCTAAACCTTGATTTAAAGAGTTAATGAGTTAATCCAATTGAAACGGAAATTGTTTTGAAATCCGTGAATGGATCTTTGTGAAATTGGGTGAACTTTGTGAAATTAATCTTTTTGTTTAAAAGATTTGAAATGTTAATTGGTTTAAACCGTTTGAAAGAAAGTTTTGAATTTAAAAGTTGTGTCTTATTTGAAATCCCATATCCATATGTTTTAAATATTGCATTCATAATTCGGTTTAGCCGGGAGAGGACCTTGTGTCGTATAACCCATTCCGAATAATGATACGACATTATGGAAAGCATTTGAAGATCGGTGGTGAAGACATGGTATTTACGAGAACGATAGGATGACCTATCCATTGTCTCTGCACTGAGTAGCTACGGTGTACAGATTTCCTAAGTGATGGGACGTCCGATCGGGATTGTGAATACCCGGATTGCAAGGGATTTTCGGAAGTGCCTTCGGTTCTGTTCGAACCCGGAACAGACTTGTATGGTTGTATGTCTGACATTACACTTTGAGATATAAAGTTGATTTCTTTCAAATACATATCATTTGGTGGCGGAGAATTTATTCTCTTAGCTTAACACCCTTCTCTGAGATGTACGAGCTCAGAGGTTATGTAGTTGAAGGTTATCAGCGATATACTCCCTATTTGGTAGTGTGGCATGTTAAGTGCTGCTATGTGTTGATGATCATTTGTTGATCATTTGTGATCAAAGCATGGCTTTGTGAAAAAGCGTAGCTTTGTGGACGAGACCTCATCGGGCCTCACAAACCGGAAATGGTCGAAACAGGAAAGATGCGGCAAGGTTTCAGGGGTAACTCCCCTAGGGTATGACCATTCCTTCTAGAAAAGGGTAGTATCATGGTATGGAGCCCAGATACTTACTCATGTGGGCACTGTATTATATTTATTACTGTGTGATGTTGTTGGTGTAAAGGATCCTCGTATAAAGGTTGCAAACGACCAGGGATGGCATATCTTAGGTTTTACTTCCCGAGAAGTGGGTAACCGGCATTGTGGCGGCAGAGAGCCGGGTAGGTTCTCGGGGCGTCCCTCTAGAGGCGTTCCCATATGGCAATAGGAAGTTCCTTAGCCTGGCCATTTGTTGGAAAGTCCAAAGAAACAATACGCGTACTGTATAGTTTTAGTTGTAGAACCTGCCATTTAAAATGGTAGCTATAGCAGGCATAATATAATGGTACCTATGCTCGGTAAGATTAATATTATACTTTCGAAAGGTTTTCCACCATGCACTAATAATAATAATAGTAATAAAAAGATTTTTGCGTAGTATTCATGTTTGACTATCATAAGGAGAAATCTCCCCCAAGTGTGTGATTGCATGGTGTGTATGCCGGGAGGCCTTATGGTAGTTTCATTTTCCAAAAAGCATTGCGGATTTCAAATTTAAATCTTTTGATTGTTTTTTTAGGACAAACCGTTTTTGTTTGGTCACACTAGTCCCATGACTAACTCGGAGTTTATTGTTCCCTTCCTAAACTCTAGGTGCCCACAATTCTCCACATGTGCAGTCTAGAGTTTGGTTTTTTAGATAGTCAGATAGTAGATATCATTTGGTAGATTCAGCTTTCTGTTTGATGCATTTTGGAGTCTTTGGAATCCACGAATGCACTTGCTTATCTTAGTGAAACGTGATGGGGTATTGAGCTTGAAGTTTTCAGAGCTCTAGCTTTGGAGTTTCGGGTTGGAGTTGCATATTGGATTCTGTTGAAGACTTATCTCATATTGTATCGTGTTCCGCTGTATTTTGTGTTGTATATTCTCTGATGTTGATGAGTATCATTGTATCAAATTGATGTGTTGGATATTGTATTCATGTTGTATCGGTGACATCATCTTTTATTTCCACTATGTATTTATCATCTAATGTTGTTGCAATCTTCGGCGATACGAATTGGATGTTGTTTGTCGGATATCGAGTTCGGGTCGTCACAGTTGATATCAGAGCTAGAGGTTGAGTATGAACTTTAGGTACGGGGTGTAACACATTAGATGGCTCAATAGAGATAAGGTGAAGTATACCCTAGAATGAGTATAACTAGTGAAATCAAAACCCAAATTTCTCAGTCTATTCACTTTATCTATTGTTATTCTCTGAGATATTTCGTCCGAATGCCTAAATCGGTCTTCTTACTATTCACAGACAGCAAGAATGAGTGGAAGAAGAAGACGAGATTGGGGACAGGGAAGTACCACTTCAGTTGGTCAAAGCCCTGCAACAACAGATATTCCTATTCAGTCTCAACCAAATTTGGCTGATATATATCGAAGCTTTTCTAGACTTGGTGGAAACCCATTCACAGGCAAGGGAACCGTTATCGAAGCACAAGACTGAATCCGATTGTGCAAAAGGATTTTCAAAGGACTAAAGTTGGAAGATGATCAGATGCGATTGATAGCTTCCTAGAAACTTCAGGTAGAGGCTTTAGCTTGGTGGGAAACAGTTACATTGGATGAGCCGGCGGATGAATTTACTTGGAGTCGTTTCAGGGAAGTGTTCGAGCAGCGATATATGCCGTCTGCTGGCATATATAGAATGTACTAGGAGTTTATGAATTTGAAGCAAGGAAGTTTATCATTTGGGGAGTACATAAAAAAATTCAATAAATTATCTCGATTTGGTTTAGAATTGGTGAATACACCGTTAAAGAAGAATGAAAAGTTTATTCGGGGAATGAACAAGGAGTTCCAGGAGAGGATGACTACTCACGTAAAGGAATCCTTTTCTGAATTAATTGATATGGTCTATTAATACGATACTCTAGATGAGCAAGAAGATCCGGAGGAAAATGGAGATACAAGTAATTTGAATTGGAGGAAAAGGAAGTTTGGCAGAAAGAAACCGAGGAAAGATAAAGGAAAGAAGAATATATAGAAGAAAGAGGTGAAGGATGTTACTTGTCTCAATTGCATGGAGGAAGGCCATTACTCGGACAAATGTAAGAATTCTTGGAAGCCAGGAATGAGAGAGCCATTGATGAGGCCAGATCAGGAATCTAGTGGATGCTATTATTGTGGCAAGCCGGGACATAGGATCAAGGACTGTCCAACAACGAAGCAAGATCTAATAGTAAGGTTGCATGCAATCAAAGATGATTCTTCAACCTCAAAAGTTAATTGAGGAAAAGAAATTTTATAAGGTAACCATCTCGTTTATGATTAAATTGATTGAATTTGTTGGACATGAGAACTATCCATAGTTTTATTTCTCAGCAAATCATAAATGAGTTAAATCTTGAATCTGAGATCGTAGTCGAATCTATTTTTGTCTATTTCATTGGGTTTCGATATATTCTACGAATGGTTTGTTAACCCTTCGAACTAACCAATACCCCTGTATACTTCGTAGATCAGGTAACCCAATTGTTTCGTAGTTGATTGAGTTTGTTCTCATATCTATTGTTGATATTCTGAATTGGTAAGCCAAATGCAGAATAAACATTCAGTTTGATCTGAAAAGATATTTCTCTATCTTTTATCCGTTCTTAGTTATCTCCCTGGCAAATTTCGGGGACGAAATTTCTTAAGGGGGGAATCTGTAATGATCTCGGTTTAAAGACGAATTTAAATTTGTAACTAAATTAAATTTTTGGGTTAAATTGTGGATTTATTTGAATTTTTCAAATTTAATAAGATATATATACTTACTTATTTTAAAATTTTGGATTTGAAACTCAAAATAAATATTTTCAATTGAATTGAATTATAAATAAAATTTTGATTTGGAAATTCAAAATGTATTCAAAATAAATTGGATTTAAAGATTATACTTTGGGAAAAATTATATGCATGATTATTTATTAAAGGTATAAATTGTGTTTTAATCTATTTTCTCTAAAAAGGTTATAAAAAGTATAAAATAAGATGTAAGAAGAGATCAATATTCATTCTTTTTAAATTCTATACTTGAACTAAGTATAGTTAGTAAACATAAAATATAAATACTTAAGTAAACATATGAAGTACATGTATATTTGTATGTGAGTTGTGTATGTATGTAAGAAGATAGATAAAAACATCTATGTACATGTATAAAGAAAGAAAAAATATCTATAAAACAAAAATGTACATACAAAAATTCAAATAGGATAATATGTAGATAAAATGGAAAACATTGCATTAAATGCTTTCCTCTCAAGCACAAATGAAAATCATCTCAGCCGAAATATGTAAAAGTCGTTTCAGTTTATAAAAATCTTTTTTCAAAACAAGAAAGAAAAAATCTATTCAAAACAAACGAGGCTTAACTAGATAATACCTTCCTCTGTACAAACTATCTTCTTTATATATATATATATACACACACACACACACACACACACACATATATCAACTCTATTCTAGTTCGTTCAGTAAAAAAAGCATTTGAAAAAAACTAAGCAAACCAGAAAAAAAGAAATAAACATCATTATCTATAAACTCAAAATCATTCAATTCAAAGAAAGCAAAACAGGGTTAAAGGCAGATCAAAAAGCAACCTTCAAACAACAGCTGCTCTCTGTTCTTCAATTTGATGTGAGTAAACATACTACCTTTAAAATTTAAATCTGTGTATTTGATTTATGATCAGTATGTGCTTTGCTGTATATGCTAAATAGATAGTTCTGTGTAGTTTTGTTGTTCTAAGAAATTGTATATGGCTTGTTCTTCTGTATTCCTAGTTTCAGAGCAAAGAAAGGTAGAAAAATTAGTACTTCTTCATACAAAACATTATAAGCTTAGGATTTTAAATAAAATAAGTTGTTTAAAACTTAAATCATAGTATTGAATTTTGTTTCGAAGCTTAATAGTGATATATGGACTCTGTACTTTCAATTTTACAGTGAAAAGAAATTTTATGATTAAGTCAAATATTTTAATTTGTTGATTTGATTTTATAACTTGAATAAACATACAAAGATAGGAATTTTAAAATTAATATGATGATTTTTAATTAAGTATTCCAAGTGAAGTTCATATTTGAACAAAATTTGCATTTTGATCAATTTTTGATGATTGTATCCATTTCAAATGATGAGATCTTGCTTGAAGCAAGTTTGGCAACCGATAGTAATGGGAAAATTATTGAATAATTTTTCCACTGTACGAATTGATGAGACGAGGTGTAATTAGGGTTCGTGGTCAATTTTTTGATGTGTCTGGAAACGAGGTGATTTCATTACCTCTGAATGATCGAGTTGTACGAAACTGAGGGGAATGGAAGAACAAGGGGATGACGTGGTAAGGCCGAAGTCGTGGCGTCTCCGATGGTTGGAGCGACCGTGGCGACGTATTTTTGTTTGGTGAGTTCAAGTTCCAGGTTTCGAGTGGAATGCTTATTTTCGATCTGGAAAGTTTGGCATCGAGATGATCCTTGATTTCGACTGTAGTGCTAGTTTGCGACCCGCTAGAGGACTCGAAGTTCACCGGAGTGCGGCGAAGTGCTGTGCATGTGCACGACCACGTATGGGTGTCAAGAAGTTGATGATGGCCGACGCGAGTTGATATTCGAGTATGATGGGGGAATGCTTCGAGTGGAACCTGGTGCATGAGTGCGCTTGCTTGAGTACTGTAGTTTTCAATTAAACTTAGAAAAAAAAAGAGGAAGAAGAAGCGTACTTAGGGAATGAGGGATGACTCGAGGAAGTCGGTGAGAAACTCGAAGTCTTACTCGAGTAAAACCTGGGAAGTTTTCAGGTGGGTTTTTTTCAAACCGCAATATTATAAAAAAAAATTAAGTTAAGCAAATTATCTCTCAAAAAGTTTTAAGCATTGTAGACTTAATAAGTGTTTAACGATTTAAGTTAAGACTTTATTACAAGTTTTAATTATTTTAGAATGTTTTTAAAATCTCAATTAATATTTTAATTAGGTAGATAATTTAAGTTAAGTATTTAATTAATTAACATTAAAGTTTTGTAGTGAGTAATAATTTAAATTTCAAAGTTTAAAGAAGATTTTTAAAATGTTAATTAAGACAAATAATTATTATTAATTATTTAAAAAAGGGAAATTAAGAATGGTTAATTAATTTAAAATTGTAATTAACTAAGTGATTAGAGATTTATAGATTTGAAATTAAAGATTTGGTTAATTAACAATTAAGTGTTTAATTTATTTGTAATTAAGAATTGTTAATTAGATAATTAAAGTTAATTAATTTATGATTAGTAGTTAATTAAGAAAATTGATTAAGGAATAATTAATTAAAATTTAATTAATTTATCATTGAGAATAGTTAATCAATGGTTCAAATAAATCAATAAAAATGGTTATGTGGTTAATTCTTTTAAATCACCTTCACCATAAATTGAAGATGATTGACTCTCGTCAAATGTTGTGCACTGGATCGATATTTCTGTTTGTGATACTGTGTGATGTGCATTGCCTTTTGCTGGATTATGATTTGTGATTTGTTTCTGTATTATGTGAAAAACCCTTTGCCCGTAAAATGGGATTTGAATTTCGATGCGACAGGGAGTTTGATCTCAGTCGGTTATCCGAAACCCACATCGAATAGTAATGATGAATCTTTGTGATTGATAAATTTACTTTACCTGTGAATCTGTGAACGAAGATAAGCGTTATGGATTATATCTCTTATCGAGATTGATATGATTGAATCTGTTATGACTGATGTTGTGCACTATTATGTTAGACCCCTGGACTACATTATACACACACAAATATGGATTGCACGTGGAAATCGGTTAAGTCACAGATTTTTAAATATTTTTTAATTTGAATTTTTAAATCCAAATGGATTTGGAAATGGATTGGGTCTAAAGTGAAAATCTTTTAAAAAGGTGTTTTAAAAATGGAAGTTATTTTGAATAACTAAATAAAGATTTGAAATTTGAATAATTTGATTTAAATTGGAATTCAATACCTGAAATCGAATTCTATATTTGGTATTTATGATTTAAAAACGGTATGCAAGTTTATATGGGTTTTAAACCATTTTTTGTGTTGTTTTGGGAATTTGAATTAACATAAAGATATTAACTTGTATAAATGAGATCGGATTTTTCCGAAATAAAACTGTTTGTTTTCAAATGATAAAAGCTTTCATATAAGAATGAATTTCCAATTTGTATTAAAGGAATTTCAAGTTTGAATTGAAAATGGTCCTCCAAGTTATGAATAAATCTTTGGAAACGAGTTTGAAAGCTATAAGCTAAACCTTGATTTAAAGAGTTAATGAGTTAATCCAATTGAAAAGGAAATTTTTTTGAAATCCATGAATGGATCTTTGTGAAACTGGGTGAACTTTGTGAAATGAACCTATTTGTTTAAAAGATTTGAAATGGTAATTGGTTTAAACCGTTTGAAAGAAAGTTTTGAATTTTAAAGTTGTGACTTAGCTGAAATCCAATATCCATATGTTTTAAATATTGTGTTCATTATTCGGTTTAGCCGAGAGAGGACATTGTGTCATATAACCCATTTCGAATAATGATACTACGTTATGGATGGCATTTGAAGACCGGTGGTGAAGACCGGGTATTTGCAAGAACGAAAGGATGACCTATCGATTGTCTCTGCACTGAGTAGCTACGGTAAAGAGATTTCCTAAGTGATGGAAAGTTCGATCGGGATTGTGAATACCCGGATTGCAAGGGCTTTTTCTGAAATGCCTTCGGTTCTGTTCGAACCCGGAGCAGACTTGTATGGTTGTATGTCTGACATTACACTTTGAGATATAAACAGATTTCTTTCAGATGCATATCAGTTGGCGGCGGAGAATTTATTCTCTTAGCTTAACACCCTTCTCTGAGACATACGAGCTCAGAAGTTATGTAGTTGAAGGTTATCAGCGATACACTCCCAATTTGGTAGTGTGGCATGCTAAGTGCTGTGTGTTGATGATCATTTGTGATCAAAGCATGGCTTTGTGAAAAAGCGTAGCTTTGTGGACGAGACCCCATCGAGCCTCACAAACCGGTAATGGTCGAAACATGAAAGATGCGGCAAGGTTTCAAGGGTAGCTCCCCTAGGGTATGACCATTCCTTCTGGAAAAGGGTAGTATCATGGTATGGAGCCTAGATACTTACTCATGTGGGCACTGTAGTATATTTATTACTGTGTGATGTTATTGGTGTAGAGGATCCTTGTATAAAGGTCGCAAATGACTGGGGGTGGAATATCTTAGGTTTTACTTCCCAGGAAGGGGGTAACCGGCCTTGTGTTGGCAGCGAGCCGGGTAGGTTCTCGGGGCGTCCATCCAGAGGCGTTCCCATGTGGCAATAGGAAGTTCCTTAGCCTGATCATTTGTTGGAAAATCCAAAGAAACAATACGTGCCCTGTACGGTTTTAGTTGTAGAACCTTCCATTTAAAATGGTAGCTATAGCAGGCATAATATAATGGTACCTATGCTGGCTAAGATTAATATTATACTTTCGAAAGGTTTTCCACTATGCACTAATAATAATAATAAAATATTTTTGCGTAGTAAGCATGTTTGACTATCATAAGGAGAAATCTCCCCCAAGTGTGCGATTGCATGGTGTGTGTGCTGGGAGGCCTTATGGTAGTTTCATTTTCCAAAAAGCATTGCGGATTTCAAATTTAAATCTTTTGATTGTTTTTTAGGCCAAACCATTTTTGTTTGCGCACACGAGTCCCATAACTGACTCAGAGTTTATTGTTCCCTTCTTAAACTCTGGGTGCCCACAATTCTCCACACGGGCAGTCTAGAGTTTGGTTTTTCAGATAGTCAGATAGTGGATATCATTTGGTATCTTCAGCTTTTTGTTTGATACATTTTCGAGTCTTTGGAATCCACGATTGCACTTGCTTATCTTTGTGAAACATGATGGCGGATTGAGCTTGAAGTTTTTGGAACTCTAGCTTTGGAGTTTCGGGTTGGAGTTGCATATTGGATTCCGTTGAAGACTTATCTCATATTGTATCGTGTTCCGCTGTATTTTGTGTTGTATATTCTCTGATGTTGATGAGTATCATTGTATCAAATGGATGTGTTGGATATTGTATTCATGTTGTATCAGTGACGTCATCTTTTATTTCCGCTGTGTTATTTATCATCTAGTGTTATTGCAAGCTCCGGCGATACGAATTGGATGTTGTATGTCGGACATCGAGTTCGGGTCGTCACACTGACTGTCTGAATTTAAGTGAGCTAAATGCCCGTATTTTCATCTAGGTTAAGTACATGTGACAACCGAAATTTTTAAGCACTTGAAATTGGAATATTTAATTGATTTTAAATATTTAAAAGTTAATTTTTAAATCGAATTTCAAATATCTCTATTTATTGGGTAATTTAATTATTAAATTGAATTATTTGAAGTTGGGTAATATATAAAATCTGGAGTTTCAAGCTTGTTATAAATAATTTGAAGGCTTGTAAAATTTATATTTATAGTACTAGAGATAGTAAAAGCGTTAAACTTGAATTTGGAAGTGTTTTGTTCAGTTTTGAAAATATACAGTTTAAATTGATATTTAAAAATAGCCTTCCGAGGCACAATCTCGAAATTCGACGAAACCAGTTCCATTGGATCCGTAATACTGTATTATTATCGGATTTTAAATTTTCGTCGGGATCGAAGTTGTTGTGTGAACGTACGATAGATAAACGCGCTAAAATCTATATCGAATTCAATGTAATAACAGAGCTCAAAAGCTATCTTCTCCATACGATCGAATTAGGACTTGGAACCTTTTCCATTGCATTCGTAATAGGAATATAACATTATAAACGCCTAGCGGCATGCCTCGATAGGATGTCGAGATTTTGAGTTGCATTTATCGAGATAATTTGAATTAATTAATATGTATATCCTAGTCAACCTCCGGCCGTATTCCTTTCACATCGATACTTTTCCCCTTCAAATCACTGCAACCTTCCTATACATGCCAATATCACAACATGTCTCCTTCTTCTTTTATATTAACAGCCGAGCAAATCTATTTCTTTGTTCCCCTCTTTTTTAGTTCACCGCTTCATCTCACTTTGAAGCGAAAGTGGGATCGTTTGATTACTTAAAAAAAGAGAAAGAAGTCTCGTGCCCTTCAAAATCGTTCTTCCTCCTTTCAAAAATTGAAATCACCGCTCTCTCAAATCAAATCGAGTTGGAGCTTTGGTTTTGAAGCAAGGTCGGGACTTTATTTTGTTAAGGAGGATCTCGGCCTAGGCATGGTGATGGAAGCGAACTCGTAGGGTCGGCAGAGTGATGCTTCGAGTTGCGGTTGTTCGGCAAATGCCCCAATGGCAATATGGATTGAGGGACCTTCGATTTGGATCTGGGTCGTGGGTGTTAGCGGTAGTGAAGGCCAATGAAGACGCGTTTTCGCGATTTAGGTTTGGAGGAGGTGGAGCTTACAAGGTCGGTGTCGAGGTTCTGGTATGGGTTTGTGTGCATGAAGATGGGTTGCGTTTGGGTTGCTGTGAGGCCGGCGGTGGTGGAACCTTGGAGGCAAAGCAGGACAGGTGGCAGGCTCGTCACGTTGAGTGCAAGGAGGAGGAAGCTCGTACATTTTATTTTGTGAGGTATTTTAATTTTTATTAATTTTACATCCATATATAAGAAAACTTTGATAATTATAGTAAATGTATTTTCTATCATTGAAAATATATTATAGTAAAGAAAAACTATTTTTGTGTATAAGTGTATATAGGTTAGAAATTAATTTTATGAAGTTATAACTGAAATGGTTTTGTATAGAGAGAAATTTCAAAATGAAACTAAATACTGTTTTTATCATGTTTGAATTGAAAAATATATATAAGATGTATGAAGGCAGTTTTTTTTCAATTTATAGAATGATAATAATAGCAATGATTAATAAACTTTATAGTTTACAGTAATAAGATAATTTTGTTTTAATATATAGGCTTAAAAGGGAACTTTATTTTTATTTCACTTTATCAAAATATATATAGTTGTATATATAAGGCTCAAAGCAAAACTATACGTATACATATTTTTATTTATCATCTAGTTATTTTAGATAATGTATTTTAGCGATTTATTTAATTTATAAAGTTAATGTATTTTAGTTACAAAAAGTTTCAAAGGGAAATTATTTGCGAGGTTAAAATTTTAAGTTAAAACCAAACTTGTAGTTAAATTTAATTTGTTAGTTAACTAAGTAGTCATTAATTGTTTGATCCATTCGAATATTAATAAAATCATCCAATGCTTATACATGGTCAAAAAAATCGTGAAAACCAGTCGAGATTGGAAAGGAATGCAAATCAAAAATCAAAGGTGAGTTAATCTCACTCTTCTAGATTGCTATTTAAATTTAAATAGTTAAATTTAAATAATTGGTTGAATGATTGAATTGATTTGGTGTGCTATATTATATATAGTAGTATATAGCATATATTGGAGTGATTGATTTCCCGCATTATATAGCGGATGAGACCCTATGCGCCGCATAATAGAGGATGATATTATATTAATCGCATATGCCGCTATATTCCTCCTCGAAGTGGAATTGGTATTTTATATTGCGCTAACATCTATGGATGCAGGGAAATAGGTTAGAGGGATCCAACTGGATTCCTCAAAATTTATTTAGATTGCTTAATATTCTCTGTTATGATTATTTGATATCCTATGATGGATTATATTGATAATTGGAAATGTTGGATGTTACGGGTTGATTGAATATTTTTGGGTATAATGAGTTACCAAAGATATATAAATTGGATTTTTGAAAATAAAATAAAGAAGAGAATTTGTAAGTAAAATAATTAAGAGAAGTTGAATAAATTTAAGAATGAATTAGAAAAGCATAAAAGTGGATTTTAATGTTAATGAATAAATTCTGAGTAGGGAAAGAAGATTTGAATCAACAGGAAAATAATGAATTTTAAAACTAAGTGAAACATTTTAAAGAGTAAAAGAATTTATTTTAATGATCTAAGCTTTAAATTTATTCAAAGGAATAGAGAAGGAATTTGGGGAATCTAAAATTGGTGTTTTTCAATTAAAAGATTTTAAGTCATAAGTAAGGATTAAAAATCTGAGGTTAATGGGATTTTGAAGTAAATGAGTAAGCAAAGGGATTTATCCCAAAATAGAGTAAATTGGAAATCAATTTGGAAATTGAATTAAGTATTTGAAATTGGAATTTTAAAAGGAAATTGAGCCTATGAAAGTTACAAACTGGGTTTATAAAAGTTAAGTAACATATCAATGGATATTTGGAAGAATAAATTCAAGATGGAAATTTATTAAAGGAATGGGTAGATTTTTTTTGAAATGAATTCTGAGTTATTTTTAAAGGATGGAAAGAGAAGAGTATTTCCTTAGATAGCCAAGTACATTTTAAAACAAATTTTTAAGTATAAGTCAAAGGTTTTAAAAGTTAAGTAAAAGTATGTTTTAGAAAAATTATTATTTTTACATATTTAGATCTTAAAGTATGTATTTTTAAAATTTATTATAGTAGTAATTATTTAAAGGTGACTTGGTATTTTGTTTTAAAAGGATAAAAATTTAGTTTTATATTTTATAAAGTGGCTTTATTTTAAATATTCTTAAAGTATATATTTTTGAATAAGTATTAAAGTAGTTTTTAACTTAAATGTCTTAAAGGATATTTTATAATAAAGTGTTTTTAATTATTTTAAAAACCTAAAGTTTTGGTGCTTGGTGTTTCAGTGGGAGTAAATATTTGGAAAATTTATTTCATAAGAAGGGTGTGGTTTGAAAACTGTTTTCAAAAGGGTTGAAAATGGAAAATATATCTTGCGAAGATATTTTGAGGTTAATAAATAATTTGGAAGATTATTTATTGTTTGATGGTTGTTTGTGAATGTTAATTGATAGTTAAATAACCGACTACCAATATTGGACAATGCGCTGATCGTTTCGAAGAGACCGGGATCTGGATTAATTTCTTGGAAACCACTTCGATCCAGTTTGTACGATTTCGTGAGGAAGACGAGTTCGGAGTTGAAGATGGAGCAGTGAAGTGCAAGGGCTAGTCGCTACTAATCCTGAGGATGATTCCAAATGAATGTAGTAGTAGTAGTGCCTTTGGTTCCGTTCGAACCCGGGATGGACTTGTATGGATGAATGCTTTCAGAACATCATCAGGTGGGCGATGAGCATTCTAAATGATGTGTTCTAAAAAGGTAACGCTTAGCCTCAAGCCTCATCAACCAGGAATGACTGAAAATCAGGGGTTATGCAACAAGGCTAGATGGGTAGCGCCCATTAGGGTGAGGTCATCCCTTTCTAGATGTCCCTTTTTATTCGGCTTAGTGGTGCGGTTGATACCAACCACAGGGTGATCTTACTCGGGATTATCCAGTAAGGGGTAGTCCCGGTCTTGTGTTGCAGGGGGTCGGGAGTGATCCTCGGTATGCTGATCTAGACCAGGTACCATGACAGGTGGTACCCCAGTGCATAGTCATTAGTTGGAAATCCATTCCCCCTACGCGCCCATACGGTTTTGATTGCACCCAACTATTGCTCAAACGTGAGATGCAAGTATTTCAGCTAGATTGTATTTTACTTTCTATAGACACTATTATAATATCAGAGAATTTTAATAAAAAGTGTTTTAGCTATCGTAAGGTAAAAACCCGACATGTTTATTTGTGGCGTGGTCTTACGAGATGCTTTTGTTTTCAAAGGATTTTCAAAATTTAATAATCAATTTGAGTGTGATTTCTCATGCTGGTTTTTTAGACTGACTCGGGTGTTATTTAACTATAATGCTCGGGTTAGACCGAGTATTATAGAATACAGGATATGATGTTGTGGAGCTCAGGAGACGAGCTGGATGGCGATACGTACTTCCGTACTTGATTATTATTCCGCTGTGTATTCAGTCTTGAGAACAAGTGTATATGACTGTCCAGTTGTATGATATTGATGTTGTTGAACTCTGATGATGTATTCTGGTGATATAATGTATAAACATATATAGATTTTTTTGTGTAAAGATCTGTTATTGTCTATTATATTTTATTTCGCTGTGATGGTTAGATTCTGATTTTGTTTTCTATCTTCTTCTTCTACCTCTTCTTCTTTAACCCTCATGGTTCGTATTTCTGTTCATCTTTAGTTGATTGATGTAGAATAGTGTTGACTTAAGGGTATGGATTTGCAGGTCATTACAGTGGTATCAGAGCTTAGGTTGGTGATAACCTTGGCTCTGGTGGGAATTACTCATTAGAAATAGAGTCTGTAGCACTCTAGAATGAGTTTGAACATATTAATAGATATGAGCGTGTATTTGTTAGTGGATATAAAAATGGTTTTATATTGTGTTAATTGATTTATTGAGTGGCATATGAACCTTCGTCGGCACAGTTTGGACAACTATATCAAAGGGGTTTCTAAACACTTGAATAGAACAATTCGACACAGTATTGTTTTAAAGGTGGATGAATGAAATAATTTTACCCAAAATATATTTTGATATAAAAGAATTAGTTTTTTAAAATTGTTATATAACTTGGATGTTTGGATGATAATATTTTAAACAAATAAGATTATAAAAATTGGAATGACTTGCATAATCAAACGGAAAATTTGTATGAGCATAAATTATACAAATGAATTATAATTAAAATTTGATTTAAATCAAATCTGTAAATTTAAAATCCCGGAGATTTTGGAAGTGTTTTTGAAGTGTTTTGAAAATAAATTGTAGCATTATTATTTTGGAGGTATTTCTGAAAGGAAATTTGTTTTCAATGGATTTTGAAAGCGATATAGCATTGAAATCACTTGGATCATTGGGAAATAATTCCGGTGATGACGGCCGCATCATCAGTATTCATTTTCGAGTTTCTAAGTGATGGATTGATGCCAAATTGATTTGTTCAGAAGAACTAGCCTTATTTTGAGATTTCAATGGAAATTGTAGGGAATAAAAAACCAGGATTGGTTTAAAAATTTGAGAAGTGTGATTTTGAGATATTAGTGAATTTCAAATGGTTTGGAAACAAAAGCCGGGTGTTTAAAAATCCTGAAATCCTTATTTAAATAATTTAGAGATCATCGAAAGATAAGTTATAAACTTATAAATGGTGAATGATTTTGATGAGGAATATTGGGATTAGATTTTGGAATTAAAATTAAAGGTGAAAGTTAAAAATAAGAATTTAACTTGGATTAAGATTAAACTTTGAAATTTAACTGATGATTGGAAGAAATAAATTAGTAAATCTTGAATGTGATTAAAATGGGAAAATAGAAATTAAATTTGGATTGGGAGATAAATTGGATTGAAATTAATTGAAATAAACTGAAAATAAAACTTAGTTGTATTTGAATGAAGTTGGAATGAAATTGAATTTAATAGAAGGGAATTTAAATTGGAAATGGAGATGAACTTAATTGTTAACTTAAGTAAATTGTTAAATGGTTGTTGTTGAGATTTATGAAATTGTTTTGAATGAAACTAGTTTGGTTAATAAAGCGAAAATGCCTAAATAAAATATGTTGGGGCTACGAATAAATGTATAATCCTGGCCTAAATGAAATATGAATATATTCGAGCCTAGAATGAATGAAAATGTGGAAGATCAATAAGGGTGTGACTTATAAAAATCTAAGTTGTTGTAATAAGCCAAAATAGATTGTTGCAGTTTTGAAAATTACAAAGGAAGTCCAAATTTAATTGTAAATTGGAAGTGAGCTAATTTGATAATTAATTTTTAATATGGAAATGGGAATGTGCTTAATTATAAATGAATGGAAGTATGAAAATATAGGTGCGTGACCTATGAAAATTTGAATAGTGAGATAAGGACCAAAGTTAATTTGTTTGGTATTCCGGAATGAAATAAAAATCCAAAATTGAATTATAAAATAAATTAAACTCGACAAAATTAAATAAAGTGATTTTTGAAGGTAAAAATCAAATTTCGAATTGGTTAAGTGAAGGTTGAATTGTGAATTAGTAATGGAGTTGGAAATGAACTTGAGATAAATAAAATAGATTTGGATCGAAATGCTGATGGTTTGAACTACAAATAAAATTCAAGTGAGTTATAAATAATATTTAACGTATTTTGCAAGTAAACTAGATATAATGTAAGTGTTGTCGAATGAAATGAAAGTGAATTATAATATAAATGGTTTGAGTTGCAAACAAAACTCAGATGAGTAGAAATAAATTGAGAATGGCTTTGTATTAATGAAATAAATTTGAAAATGAATTAAGTAGGTAAATTAAAAATTTAAATTGGGGTGAATAAATGGGTTAATTGAATTAAATAATAAATGGATGAAGTCTGAGTGAATAAAAAATTAAATCAAAGTTTTAATTGGAATTGGGTTATCAGAAATGAACTTAAGTTATGAGGCGTATTAATTTGAAGTAAAATTACTTAAGTCAATAAAGCTTTGTTTCGAGTAAGAATGGAAGACCATTAAATAAAAGTTTGGGTTAAATTTATTTGGAAAATGGATATTAATATAAGCATCGAATGTTGTTAAGCTCAATGGAATAGTTTTAAAATGAAACCAATGTGGAGAGGAAATGAAATGCAAATGTATGGTTGGTGAATAAATTAGAAATGGAATGGAATTAAATACAGGATGAGTTGGAATTAATTTGAAGTAGTTATAAACTAAAATGGATACTCTATTAAGTGAATATTGTAAAATTTGCATAATAAAATAATTGGCTCTTAATGTTACAAGCTTAAATAAAATTCTATAAATGGATAGAAGCAAATAAAACTGATTTTGGAATCAATTGAAATAAATGTGAGTTGTTTGGGTTAAACATTAACTGAATGTAAGAAATTAAAGCGTAAACCATTAAAATTGAATGAACCGACATATGAATTGGTTGAAAGCAATTGAATTAGTTTTGAAATCATATAAATTGCTCATGGAAAGTGTTTGGTGCATGTTGCTTATGAAATACATGTGTTTAGCTATTGAAAGTAAGTGAAATATTAATAAATTTCATATATTTAGTACTTACATGTTTGGATTGAGTAAGTACAGGTACCGGGAAGCCGTTTCGCTGGATTTGGTTACGCTAATTGCTAAAATAGTAAGTCGCTTGCTTAAAAATGCTAAATAGAGGTACGCCTACACAATAAAAATAGGGAATATGAACTGTTTTTGTTTTTCCGACCGTGTGGGTCGATGTATATATATTTAAATCTCTTGTCAAATTGCAAAAGCTCTTCCATACAAAGGAGACTCTGCCAAAAAAATTTGAAAATTTTGGGAGTTAGAAAATTTTTGGGAAAAGTTTTTGTTAGCGACAAAATAATTTCAAATTGGAATTGAAATAAAAGAATTTTGGAAATGGAGCTGAGGACAAATTGTTTTGGTCGAAAATAATTTCTTAGTTGGAACAAAAGCTTAGAAAAGTGATTTGAGATTTTGACTAAATGGGCTTTAGCAAGTTAGTGGGTTTGGGACATTCTTCTACCTTAGTAATTTCGAGGACGAAATTCTTTTAAGAGGGAGGAATGTGATGACCCGGAATTTTTAAGCACTTGAAATAGGAATATTTAATTGATTTTAAATATTTAAAAGTTAATTTTTAAATTGAATTTCAAATATCGCTATTTATTGGGTAATTTAATTATTAAATTAAATTATTTAAAGTTGGGTAAAATATAAAATATGGTGTTTCAAGCTTGTTACAAATAATCTAAAGGCTTGTAAAATTTATATTTATAGTACGAAAGATAGTAAAAGCTTTAAACTTGAATTTGGAAGTGTTTTGTTTCAGTTTTGAAAATAAATAGTTTAAATTGATATTTAAAAATAGCCTTTCGATGCACAGTCTCGGGATTCGACGAAACCAGTTCCATTGGATCCGTAATATTGTGTTATTATCGGATTCCAAATTTTCATAGGGATCGGAGTTGTTGTGTGAACGTATGATAGATAAACACGCTAAAATCTATATCGAAATTCAATATAATAACTAAGTTTAAAAAGCTATCTTCTCCATACGATCGAATTAGGACTCGGAACCTTTTCCATTGCGTTCGTAATAGGGATATAACATTAGAAACACCTAGCGGCACGCCTCGATAGGATGTCGAGATTTTGAGTTGCATTTATCGAGATAATTTGAATTAACTAATATGTATATCCTAGTCAACCTCCAGCCGTATTCCTTTCACATCGATACTTTTCCCCTTCAAATCACTGCAACCTTCCTCTACACACCAATATCACAACGTGTATCCTTCTTCTTTTATATTAACATCCGAGCAAATCTACTTTTTCGTTCCCTTCATTTTTAGTTCACCACTTCTTCTCAATTTAAAGTGAAAGTGGGATCATTCGATTACTTAAAAAAAGAGAAAGAAGTCTCGTGCCCTTCAAAATCGTTCTTCCTCCTTTCAAAAATTGAAATCACCGCTATCACAAATCAAATCGAGTTCGAGCTTCGGTTTTGAAGCAAAGCCGCAACTTTGTTTTGTTAAGGAGGACCTCGGCCTAGGCATGGTGATAGAAGCGAACTCGTATGGTCGGCAGAGTGATGCTTCGAGTTGCGGTTGTTCGGCAAAGCCCTCGATGGCAATTTGGATTGAGGATTCTTTGATTTCGATCTGGGTCGTGGGTGTTAGCGGTAGTGAAGGCCAATGGAGATGCGTTTTCGCGATTTAGGTTTGAAGGAGGTGGAGCTCACAAGGTCGGTGTCGAGATTCTGGTCTGGGTTTGCGTGCATGAAGATGGGTTGCGTTTGGATTGCTGTGAGGCCGGCAGTGGTGGAACCCTAGAGGCGAAGCAGGACAGGTGGCAGGCTCGAGCTCATCACGTTGGGTGCAAGGAAGAGGAAGCTCGTACATTTTATTTTGTGAGGTATTTTATTTTTATTAATTTTACATCCATTTATAGGAAAACTTTGATAATTATAGTATAGGTATTTTCTGTCATTGAAAATATATTACAGTTAAGAAAAACTATTTTTGTGTGTAAGTGTATATAGGTTTGAAATTAATTTTATGAAATTATAACTGAAATGGTTTGTATAGAGAGAAATTTCTAAATGAAATTAAATACTGCTTTTATCATGTTTGAATTGAAAAATATATATTAGATGTATGAAGGAAGTTTTTTTTTTCAATTTATAGAATGATAATAATAGCAATGATTAATAAACTTTATAGTTTACAGTAATAAGATAATTTTGTTTTAATACATAGGCTAAAAAGGGAATTGTATTTTTATTTTACTTTAGAGAAATATATATATGTGTACATATAAGGCTCAAAGCAAAAATATACATATACATGTACATATTTTTATTTATTGTCTAGTTATTTTAGATAATGTATTTTAGCGATTTATTTAATTAATAAACTTAATGTATTTTAGTTACAAAAAGGTTTCAAAGGGAAATTATGTGTGAGGTTAAATTTTTAAGTTAAAACCCAAACTTGTAGTTAAATTTAATTTGTTAGTTAACTAAGTAGTCATTAATTTTTTGATCAATTCGACTATTAATAAAATCATCCAATGTTTATACAAGGTCAAAAAAATCGTGAAAACCAGTCGAGATTTGAAAGGAATGCAAATCAAAAAACAAAGTGAACTAATCTGTCTCTTCTGGATTGCTATTTAAATTTAAATGGATAAATCTAAATAATTGGTTGAATGATTGAATTAATTTGATGTGCTATGTTATATATTGTAGTATATAGCATATATTGGAGTGATTGATTTCCCGCATTATATAGCGGATAAGACCCTATGCGCCGCACAGTAGCGGATGATATTATATTAGTCCCATGTACCACTATATTCCACCTCGAAGTAGAATTGGTATTTTATATTGCGCTAACATCTGTGTATGCAGGGAAACAGGTTGGAGGGATCCAACTGGATTCCTCAAAAATTTATTTAGATTGCTTAATATTCTCTTTTATAATTATTTGATATCCTGCGATGAATTATATTGATAATTGGAAATGTTGGATGTTACAGGTTGATTGAATATATTTGGGTATAATGAGTTACCAAAGATATATAAACTGGATTTTTGAAAATAAAATAAAGAAGAGAATTTGTAAGTAAAATAATTATAGAGAAGTTGAATAAATTTAAGAATGAATTGGAAAAGCATAAAAGTGGATTTTAAATGTTAATAAATAAATTCTGAGTAGGGAAAGAAGATTTGAATAAACAGGGAAATAATGAGTTTTAAAACTTAAGTGGAACATTTTAAAGAGTAAAAGAATTTATTTTAATGATCTAAGCTTTAAATTTATTCAAAGAAATAGATAAGGAATTTGGGGAATCTGAAATTTTTATTTTTCAGTTAAATGATTTTAAATCATAAGTAAGGATTAAAAATCTGAGGTTAATGGGATTTTGAAGCAAATGAGTAAGTAAAGGGATTTATCCCAAAATAGAGCAAATTGGAAATCAATTTGGAAATTGAATTAAGTGATTGAAATTGGAATATTAAAAGGAAATTGAGCCTATGAAACTTATAAACTGGGTTTATAAAAGTTAAGTAACATATCAGTGGATATTTGGAAGAATAAATTCATTGTGGAAATTTATTTAAGGAGTGGGTATATTTGTTTTGAAATGAATGGTGATTTATTTTTAAAGGAGTAGGTTACTCAGAACGAAGTAAGGCATTTCGTGTTTTTAATAAACGAACAAATGTAATAGAAGAAAATTTACATGTATCTTTTGATGAAAACTTTAATAAAAATACAATCATCAAAGATGATGAAGAAATTATATCCAACACAGAAAATATAAGTTTTGAAAATAATGAAAATATTAATCAATACAATAACAATCAAATTAGATCTCCTTCTAGAATCCTACGAGGTCATCCTACACAAAATATAATTGGAGAGATTGATTCGCAAGTTCAAACAAGAAGTCAACTAAACCAGATGGGTCATGTTGCTTTTCCTTCAACCATTGAGCCTAAAAATCCAAAAAATTATGACAACTATACATGTATATGTTAGTATCGACTTACTTTGTTTTGCAGGAAGAAACTCTACAACAGTCAAATTTCAAGGGCTTAGTTGAAGATTATATTGAGTCTGTATGTATTGGTTTAGATATTGTTAAAATCATCCTTGGTGATACACACACATGCACGTTTTTTAAGACATGCACAAGGCACAGCAAACAGACGTCTAAAATTTCTAATTCAGACGTCCGTCTGCTAAAACAAAAATATATATTCAGCATAATATTCAGACATCTGTTTTTAATTTTTTAGATGTCTGAATATAGCCTGAACTTGCCTATATATTTGATTATAAACAGACTTCTGAAATTTTATTTCAGACTTCTGAAAACGAATAGATGCAACTATTCAGCAAAGAGACACAACTCTTAATTCACATCTAATCATCGAATCTCTTCGTGAATAATTGCAACTATTTGTGTACTATAAATAGAGGCTTAATCAAATATGTTTTTCAACTAATCTTACTCTAATTCTTTCTATCTTATCCATAGCATATAGATTCACAAAAGCACTCTATTTCCATATTTCAAAGATTACAAATCTTCTCAAATCTTCCATACTCTTTCACGAACTACACTATTATCATCAAGGAAAGATTATAGGAAGGGTGTACATTGATTTGACATATCCGTGTTATTAAGAACACAAGTAGTCAACAAACTCTTTGTATTGTGAAAGTCCCCTTCAGCAGTCGAGGCAAGAAATCCCGTTCGGCTGTTCGGGTAGTTGTGAACCTATTCCTTCGGGTAAAGTGAGGGTTGTTTTTGTTAGTGAAATTCCTAAGAGGAGATTAGGGACTGGACGTAGGACAGTGGTCCGAACCAGTATAAATCTCTGGTGTCACTTTTAATTATTGGTGATATTCTGATATCTACACATTTCAATTCCATACGATCCTGCTGCAACATCTCTTTCAAGGAACATCTATCCTTTTAAAATTAGTTAAAGTCCTTTATAACTTAAAACACTTAGGCTATCTGCCTAGTCATTTTATTCGAAACCTTTGTTTAAAACCCTTAAATAACCTTTTGAAAACATTGAAGGTAACTTCTTCAAAACCATTGACAAAACCCTTCAAAAGCATTAGAGGTAACTCCTTCTAAACCATTTATAAACCTTTCGAAATCATTGAAGGTAACTCCCTCAAAATCTTTAAAAAGCCTTTTCTCTAAATAGCTCTAAAATATATGACATCCCCTTTAAATATTTTAAACCTTATCCATTTGAAAACATTGGAAAACCATACCTTTCAACTATGTCGAAAGGTCCTACCTTTCGACCTTGTCAAAAGGTTTCTCTTCAACCTAGTCGAAAGGTTTCACCTTTCGACTTTATCGAAAGCTTGGTGTACCTCCCTTATAAAATCATTTATAAAACTTTCGAAAGCAATGAAACTCAAAACCTTACGAAGAAATTGGGTTCAATTTAAGACAAGTGGAAACCTTTGGAAACCATTCAAAGTTAACTACTTTGAAACCTTTAAATGGTTTCGACTTAAAACATTTGGATTATGCCTTCAAGTAGAGCAAAAGGATCAAAAAAACATTGGAGTCAAAAGCAACAGCTTCGAAATCTTTATAAAATCTTTCGAAGCCATTCGAAAACAATGAAGTGTTGGCATTGGAACCAACTGTGACGCCCCACCTCTATACCCACGCTAGCCAAGGACATTACAAAGTAATGTCGTCAACTAACACGGAGAATAAGGCTGGTTAGGAGCGACCATCTATAGCCTTTCTCTAACTATCTATTGAATACATCGACAATAAACGTACCAACCAGGTCGACGTACCCAATGAATACTTAAAAACAAAGACCATAGGTGGTTGGATCTATCAGAACAGAATATAATAACTCAAATGTAATATGCATCACAGAACAGTAAATCATCATATACACATACACTGATACATAACAGAGTATACAAAATAATACATATCAAGTGGTATAGCAAACCACCATATATAGACGAGTCAAAAGAATACATATCAGAGTTACTACAAAATGGGACTACACAAAAAGCTATGACAAAAAGAAGCTAGCGGAGTAGTCCATGCAGAAGCAAAATAGGCTAAGTCCAAAGGCACCTAACCTGAAACATCTCGGTCTGACCCGAGTATAAAATACACGGGTCAGTCTAGCTAAACAAATCAGTTAGATAAACTGAACAACAATAAAGCTTCAAGGTTACAAAGTATACAAATATCTCTAAAGGAGATAACACAATCATCTAACAAAAGATGAATCATATAGAACAAGCCTCATATCATCGGCAACATATAGAAACAAAGGATACGAATATCCCAAAGCAAGCCATAAAGGCAAACAACAAATACCGATAAGGTATACAAGTTCCACAAGGTAAATGCTACGCATCATGCGGCTCATAATGACCAACACCGAAGGGCGATACCAAGGGAATATACATATGAATGAAACATCATAAAATTGCTCGAGCTCAGTACTGTACAAACAAGGATCCATGAGCCCGAAGACTCCAAACCCAATATCACCCATGCGGCTCATAACGACCAACATCGGAAGCGATACTAAAGGGCAACCCAATATCACCCATGCGGCTCATAACGACCAACATCGGAAGCGACACTAAAGGGCAACAAACCTGAAGGCACAAACCCGAAGGCATATACCCGAAGGCAACAAACCGTAGTGGTGAAGGTCAGAGACCCAGTACTGGACACCACTAACTGGCGGAATGTGTCACAACTCTCGAAAAGGAATCCGAAAAGTGTTAACGTATGTCCCATAACCACTCGTTCGCACTAAACGGTTTACTATCCGTCAGCCACTTTCACACTCAAAGCAGTACAAAGTTCACCTCATATCATCGGTAAACCAAACCCGAAGGTTAAAACGATCAATTGAATAGGTCGGGGATTAATCGGAAAGATAAACGCATAGATTCATGGTCCGTGTTTTGCCCAACCATTTAATCACCCTTCCACTTCGCTCGAAGTGCGAAATTGTACGTGTGGTTTAAATAGAATTTATAAATCGGAGAAGCGAACTTTTAATACGATTTGAAGAAATCATTTATAAAACCCATGAATGAAGTCAAAAAGGAATCATCAAGGTCAAATATGCATAAACAACAAATTGGAATCAATATGCATCGATCAAATTAGGAAAATTAAACGAACAAGGCAAATTGGCCAAAAACAACATATTCAGACGTCTGAAAGAAGGGATTCAGACGTCTGAATCTGGAAATCAACTTGTTTTCCAAAACAGAATTCAGACGTCTGAATCCTAACATCTAGACGTCTGAAACAGGCAATATTTTGCCTATTTCCTTTCTGGTCGAAATTAAGCACTTTCAGACGTCTGGAATATAAATTCAGACGTCTGAATCTGGGGATGAAAATGTTCCCCAGAACAATATTTAGACGTCTGAAATAGGCATTTCAGACGTCTGAAACTCAATGTTCAGGCATTTCCCGAACCTGGGCCAACTATGGCCAAACAAATCGAAAGCGATCGGGTGCGTGTTGATTATGGGCTTACGTCAAACGACTACCCAACCTTAACAACACCTCCAAATACTCCGAACAACATAAACATCAACCATATAGGGTTTTTCATAGATTTGGCTTCAAAATTCATAATTTGGCAATTTCTCCAAAGCAATCCAAATCGAAAGCAAATACACATGAACAAGTATTAGGAATTCATTCCTAACATCAATGATATCAAACGAAGTAGATGTGAGTTCAAAACTCACCTTTTACCCAAAAACAAAGAAGATGAAGCTCAATATCAAGGAGAAGACCAACCAAACACTACTTCAACTCAACAAACTTCAATCTAAGAACAAACAAGTATTTTCCTAAGTTAGGTTTAGGAAAACTTTCTGAAATTGAAGGAGAAAGAGTTGGAGAAGATGAAGAAGAGCTTACCAATGGCTTCTCTTTGATTTTGGAGCAAGAATTTGGAGTTTGCAAATGGAATTAGGGCTAGGAGTTTCTAATTTCCTTTCTCTTCCCCCATTTCAGTTTTTTTAGCTTAAGTTTTTATGAAATGAATAAGTGAATGGAAGGAGAGAAGGGCTGAGTTGAGGTTAATAGAACAGTTTGGGTGAAACCCAAACCCAAAGCCCACTTAGCAAATAGAAAAATTCGACTTACTCCAAACATATCAAAGCTTACACTCAAAAAGATCGCAAACGCCATTTTGGAATCAATGGAAATGGTTTCGAGTCCCAATTCGACCGTTTGCAAAAAGTAACATTTCGGACCTAAATCCGACTAACGACGCTATATTTAAATAAAACATTTAAATATAAAATCGTTAATTATGCGGGTTGTTACAGATCTCCCCTCCTTACAAAATTGCGTCCCCGCAATTCCTTGAGATGATATTTGTAACAACTACATACATAAAACATTCCAAAGAGAAGGAAACAAGTTAGAAATGAAAAGATAATCTCACCATCGACAAGAAAAGATAGAAAACTCGGATAAGATCGCTCGATATACTCTCTGATTTCCCAAGTACAGTCATTGGGATTAGCAGACCATTGAACTTTAACGAGCGGCACGTCCTTGTTCCAAAGGTGTTGCACCTCCGTGTCAAGCACGCGAATAGGTTGCTGTACAATAGATAAGTCCGGTGAGATCTCAAGCTCTTGCAAATCAGGAGAAGTAATAACAGAATCCGACTCCCGAAGACACTTTCGAAGTTGCGAGACGTGAAACACGTCATGAATGCTAGATAAATGAGCTGGAAGTGAAACTCTATAAGCCACAGGGCCAATACGTTCAGTAATAGAAAATGGTCCTATAAAGCGAGGAGCCAATTTCCCAGTCTCCCTGAAACGCATAACCCCCTTCAAAGGAGAAACACGAATAAAAACAAGATCGCCGATCGAGAACTCGAGAGCCTTCCTACGGTTGTCCGCGTAGGATTTCTGACGACTCTGTGCCTCTTTCATTCTCAATCGAATAAGATCAATCTTCTTAGAAGAATGAAGAACAAAGTCTGGACCAAGAATAAGCTTCTCTCCAGATTCCAACCAACATGAAGGTGATCGACATGGCCTTCCATATAAGGCTTCGAAAGGAGCCATACTGATACTAGACTGAAAACTATTGTTGTAGGAGAACTCTACAAGAGGTAGGTGATCCTCCCAACTTCCACCAAAATCAAAAATACAAATACAGAGAAGATCTTCCAAGGTACGATTCACCCTTTCAGTCTGTCCGTCAGACTGCGGATGTTAAGCTGTAGAAAAATTAAGCTTTGATCCCAAAGCTTGCTGAAGACTCTTCCAAAAATGACTCGTGAATAAAGGATCACAGTCACTCACAATAGAACTAGGAACACCGTGAAGTCTCACGATTTCCTTGACATACAACTTAGCCAAATGCGAAGCAGTCCTATTAGACTTAATAGGGACAAAATGAGCAAACTTGGTGAGGCGATCAACAATAACCCAAATGCTAGAATGGCCAGATCTCGAACGAGGTAGGCCGTCAATGAAATCCATAGAAATCTGATCCCATTTCCACAATGGAATCTCAAGAGGCTGAAGAAGACCTGAAGGACGCTGATGCTCGGCTTTAAAACGCTAACAAGTTATGCAATTGCTCACATAACTCGCCACATCACGCTTCATGCCTTCCCAATAATAAAGACGACGCATATCGGCATACATCTTGCTACTACCAGGATGAATGGTATACTTAGAATGGTAACAGTCATCAAGAATGTCATGCCTAAGTGCAAGATCAGAAGGCACAAAAAGACGGTTCTTCTTGCGAAGACACCCATGAGAATCAATGCTGAAATCTTGCAATGCCTCATCGCAAGATCCAGACTCACAAAGCTGAATAAGATGCAACAACTCAGGATCACGCTGCTGACCATCGGCAATATGATCTAATAAAATAGGTCGAGCTCCCAAACTAAATAATAGAATAGGAGAATCATAAGATGAACCTCGATCACGAACTTCACAAAAAGATAGAGTCTCAAGAACATCCCATTCGGCAAACATCATAGAAATAACAGCCGAATGTTTGCGACTAAGTGCATCTGCAACACGATTACCCTTACCAGGGGTATACTGGATATCAAAGTCATAGGAAGCAAGAAACTCGAGCCAACGCTGTTGTCTCATATTGAGTTCCTTCTGAGTGAACAAATACTTCAAAGATTTATGATCGGTATAGAGAATGAAGCACTCGCCCAATAAATAATGTCGCCAAATCTTCAAGGCAAAGACAATGGCGGCAAGCTCAAGATCATGAGTGGCATAGCGAACTTCATTCGGACGCAGTTGCCTAGAAGCATAAGCAACTACCCGATCCTTCTGCATAAGAACAGCACCGAGACCACTACCACAAGCATCGGTGTAAACAACAAGGTCATGATTCCCTTCGGGAACCACAAGGATAGGAGCATTAGTGAGAAGTTCCTTTAATGTTAGAAAGGAAGCTTCACACTTGTCGGACCAATCAAAACGAATGCCTTTCCGAGTATGGCAAGTGAGAGGAAGCACAACACGGGAAATGTTCTTAATGAACCGACGGTAATAACCCGCCAATCCGAGGAAACTACGAATCTCATGAACATTTTCAGGCCTCTTCCAATTCTGGATGGCTTTGATCTTTGAGGGATCGACAGAAATGCCATCGGAAGATACAACATGGCCTAAGAACTTAACCTTATTCTCCCAAAAGTGGCACTTGGAGAATTTGGCTCTAAGCTGATGACGACGGAGAGTATTCAAGACAATCCTTAAGTGATTAGCATGCTCAGCATCAGACTTAGAATAAATAAGGATATCATCAATGAACACAAGGACGAACTTATCGAGATATTCCCGGAATACTCGATTAATGAGATCGACAAAGAAAGCAGGAGCGTTCGTCAAACTGAACGGCATAACGAGCCAATCAAAAGAACCATATCGAGTGCGGAAAGCTGTAAGAGGTATGCTATCCTCCGCGACTCGTAACTGATGAAAACCCGTGGCATGGTCGAGCTGAGAAAAGACCTTAGCACCACTCAATAGATCGAACATGTCATCGATCCTAGGCAATGAATACCTATTTCTGATGGTTAACTCGTTAAGCTTGCGATAATCAATGCAAAGCCTAAGAGTTCCATCAGACTTCTTCACGAAGACGACCGCGGATCCCCACGGAGAAAAACTGGACTGAATCAACTGCTTGGACTCAATCTCCAAAAGCTGCTTCTTGAGTTCCTCATTTTCCTTTGTAGACATCCTCGTGGGAGGACGACTAACTAGCTGCGCGCCTGGAATGAGATCAATGCGGAACTCAATTGCCCGTTTGGGTGGCAAACCCGATACAGGCTCAAAAACATCAGAAAAGTCACAAGCAACCGGAATACGAGATATATCATCATCATCTCGCAAGTCAAGAGAATATAAAGACATCTTGGAATTATCCACATTCCGAAGAACAAGAGATAGCTGAGTAGGCGAATCCGGATGTCGAAGATATATAGTTCTCTCCGAACAAATAATCCTGGCATCATATCTCACTAGCCAGTCCATACCCAAAATCATATCAAATCCCAATCAAGAAATAACGTGCAGATTCGCACGGAAAGAAAAGTCACATAAAACAATCTCAACATCATTACAAAGCAAACTAAGGGTCGCGGATCCCCCAATTGGATTCGCAATCCTTAAAGAAGTAATCAAACAAGAAACATCCAAAGATAAATCATCAACGAGCTTTTTCGATACGAAAGAATGTGATGCACCCGTATCAAAAAGAACTCGTATACTATGGTCATGAAATAAAATAGAACCTTCCAAAATAGATGAAGATGTACCTTTGGACTGAGAAGGACCTTCAGAAGCCTTAGCAGCATAAAGCCTGCTAGACTTGGCACCAGCCGGAGCAGTAGGGCAAGCTGAAACATGATGACCCTCCTTCTTGCAGTAACGGCAGAAGAGAGGCTTAGGACAAGCTCGAATAATATGATCCGGAGAACCACAATTAAAACACTTTCGAACGAAAGGTGTTCCGGAAGACTGAGGCTGAGAGCTAGGACCACCGGTCTTCTTTTTCTTAGAAGGAAAAGGCTTCTTCTGCATTGAAAACGGCCTCTTGTTGGGGTTCTTGGAAACCTCAACATCAACATCGCTATCACACTCCTTCTCGACGGTCTCGAGATGAAGTGCCGAATCAACCAACTCCTCAAAAGAAAGTTTAAGCTGGAGCAACAAAGACTTCTTAAGATATTTCTTAAGACCAGAAACAAACTTCAAATTCTTCTTGTAAGAAGTACTGATAAATTCAAGACCATACTGAGATAAAGCCTCGAACGATGCTACATACTCAGAAACAGAAGATTTCCCTTGCTTCAACACAAGGAAGCGACGGGTCAGTAAAACTTTTTCAGATTCAGGAACGAACTAGAGTTCAAATCGCTCACGAAACTGAGTCCAAGAAAGAGTAGACTCATCAATCTCGTCTACAAGAAGCTCATACCAATCAAGAGCACACTCTTGTAATAAACTAGAAGTCACAAGAACTCTATCATGGTCAGAAAGATCCATGCGAGAGAAGATACGCTCGCACGTGCGAAGCCAAGCTTGGACTTCAAGAACGGACTCGGAGCCCTTAAACGGCTTCCCTCCAAGATGAGAAAAATCACTACACTGACGTGCAAAGGCAGACTTGCGAGGTGGAGACACTCGAGGAGGAACTGGAGGCTGAGTGCTCCTAAACAACTCCAAAAACTGATCAGCAGACATATATACGCCATCCGGATGTGAGCCACTTGATTGCCGAGCACCCGAACGTCGTCCCCTGCCTCTTCCAGCCATACGCTGAAGGTAAGATAAGAACAAGATTATTCACAAGGTAGATATTGCAATATGGAATACTACGGAATAAAATGCATTCCTAGACGTATTCCCAACTCTATCTAACCTTGATGGAATAAAGAGACACGATGATTCAAAGATTTGTATCACTTGTACACTTTGATGTACCGTAATATGTGCATATATTCTGTGTTTATCATATTTGTCCTGAACTCAGCTCTGATACCACGCTGTGACGCCCACCTCTATACCCACGCTAGCCAAGGACATTACAAAGTAATGTCGTCAACTAACACGGAGAATAAGGCTGGTTAGGAGCGACCATCTATAGCCTTGCTCTAACTATCTATTGAATACATCGACAATAAACGTACCAACCAGGTTGACGTACCCAATGAATACTTAAAAACAAAGACCATAGGTGGTTGGATCTATCAGAACAGAATATAATAACTCAAATGTAATATACATCACAGAACAGTAAATCATCATATACACATACACTGATACATAACAGAGTATACAAAATAATACATATCAAGTGGTATAGCAAACCACCATATATAGACGAGTCAAAAGAATACATATCAGAGTTACTACAAAATGGGACTACACAAAAAGCTATGACAAAAAGAAGCTAGCGGAGTAGTCCATGCGGAAGCAAAATAGGCTAAGTCCAAAGGCACCTAACCTGAAACACCTCGGTCTGACCCGAGTATAAAATACACGGGTCAGTCTAGCTAAACAAATCAGTTACACAAACTGAACAACAATAAACCTGCAAGGTTACAAAGTATACAAATATCTCTAAAGGAGATAACACAATCATCTAACAAAAGATGAATCATATAGAACAAGCCTCATATCATCGGCAACATATAGAAACAAAGGATACGAATATCCCAAAGCAAGCCATAAAGGCAAACAACAAATACCGATAAGGTATACAAGTTCCACAAGGTAAATGCTACGCATCATGCGGCTCATAATGACCAACACCGAAGGGCGATACCAAGGGAATATACATATGAATGAAACATCATAAAATTGCTCGAGCTCAGTACTGTACAAACAAGGATCCATGAGCCCGAAGACTCCAAACCCAATATCACCCATGCGGCTCATAACGACCAACATCGGAAGCGATACTAAAGGGCAACCCAATATCACCCATGCGGCTCATAACGACCAACATCGGAAGCGATATTAAAGGGCAACAAACCCGAAGGCACATACCCGAAGGCAACAAACCATAGTGGTGAAGGTCAGAGACCCAGTACTGGACACCAATAACTGGCGGAATGTGTCACAACTCTCGAAAAGGAATCTGAAAAGTGTTAACGTATGTCCCATAACCACTCGTTCGCACTAAACGGTTTACTATCCGTCAGCCACTTTCACACTCAAAGTAGTACAAAGTTCACCTCATAACATCGGTAATACAAACCCGAAGGTTAAAACGATCAATTGAATAGGTCGGGGATTAATCGGAAAGATAAACGCACAGATTCATGGTCCGTGTTTTGCCCAACCATTTAATCACCCTTCCACTTCGCTCGAAGTGCGAAATTGTACGTGTGGTTTAAATAGAATTTATAAATCGGAGAAGCGAACTTTTAATACGATTTGAAGAAATCATTTATAAAACCCATGAATGAAGTCAAAAAGGAATCATCAAGGTCAAATATGCATAAACAACTAATTGGAATCAATATGCATCGATCAAATTAGGAAAATTAAACGAACAAGGCAAAATGGCCAAAAACAACATATTCAGACGTCTGAAAGAAGGGATTCAGACGTTTGAATCTAGAAATCAACTTGTTTTCCAAAACAGAATTCAGAAGTCTGAATCCTAACATCAAGACGTCTGAAACAGGCAATATTTTGCCTATTTCCTTTCTGGTCGAAATTAAGCACTTTCAGACGTCTGGAATATAAATTCAGACGTCTGAATCTGGGGATAAAAATGTCCCCAGAACAATATTCAGACGTCTGAAATAGGCATTTCAGACGTCTGAAACTCAATGTTCAGGCATTTCCTGAACCTGGGCCAACTATGGCCAAACAAATCGAAAGCGATCGGGTGCGTGTTGGTTATGGGATTACGTCAAACGACTACCCAACCTTAACAACACCTCCAAACACTCCGAACAACATAAACATCAACCATATAGGGTTTTTCATAGATTTGGCTTCAAAATTCATAATTTGGCAATTTCTCCAAAGCAATCCAAATCGAAAGCAAATACACATGAACAAGTATTAGGAATTCATTCCTAACATCAATGATATCAAACGAAGTAGATGTGAGTTCAAAACTCACCTTTTACCCAAAAACAAAGAAGATGAAGCTCAATATCAAGGAGAAGACCAACCAAACACTACTTCAACTCAACAAACTTCAATTTAAGAACAAACAAGTATTTTCCTAAGTTAGGTTTAGGAAAACTTTCTGAAATTGAAGGAGAAAGAGTTGGAGAAGATGACGAAGAGCTTACCAATGGCTTCTCTTTGATTTTGGAGCAAGAATTTGGAGTTTGCAAATGGAATTAGGGCTAGGAGTTTCTAATTTCCTTTCTCTTCCCCCATTTCAGTTTTTTTAGCTTAAGTTTTTATGAAATGAATAAGTGAATGGAAGGAGAGAAGGGCTGAGTTGAGGTTAATAGAACAGTTTGGGTGAAACCCAAACCCAAAGCCCACTTAGCAAATAGAAAAATTCGACTTACTCCAAACATATCAAAGCTTACACTCAAAAAGATCGCAAACGCCATTTTGGAATCAATGGAAATGGTTTCGAGTCCCAATTCGGCCGTTTGCAAAAAGTAACATTTCGGACCTAAATCCGACTAACGACGCTATATTTAAATAAAACATTTAAATATAAAATCGTTAATTATGCGGGTTGTTACATCAACCCTTTGAAATCAATGGAGAGAGGCGGCAAGTTTTGTAAAACAAAAGAACCTTTGACTCCATCTGCGTCGAAAGGTTAGGAAGTGGAAACTGTAATTTCAACTTTGTCGAAAGCTATAAATTTTGACTTTGTCGAAAGGTTTCAATTAAAACAAGAAAGCTAACCTATCAAAACCTTTTCTTTTAAACCATTTAACAATGTTGAAAGATCTTTGTCGAAAGCTAACAGGCGTATTTTCTTTGAACCTAAAATAAAACTTCATCTCCTTCGAAAGCTTTAACCATTCGTCCCTAAACCTTTCGACTTCATCCAATTCACTACGTACCAATTGTCTGATACCATGTGCATTGGTATTTGACCTAGTCGAAAGGTTTGATACCTTTCAACTTTGTCGGAAGGTTTGGAATGGAGACGGAAGCTCTTGTCGAAAAAGTTGAAATAGAGAAAATCCTATTTATTTGTACTTTAAAATACTTCTTTTGTGCCCAACCTTCCTTGTTTGTCTAAACTGATTGGTTACCAGAATTTTATATTCAAAAATGTTGTCCGACTTTCCTTATTTGGAAATTTAAATAATTTTTAAAAAGTCCATTTCTCCTTTATAATTATATAAAACATTTAAGTCTCATTCCATAAGTAATTTTATACAACTATTAAAACACCTTGGAAAATTATTGAAAATTCTAGAAAATCAACTAATATGTTCTCTTCAAAATATAAAAATTTTGGATCCAAATAATAAATATTTTTCCTATAAATAATTTAATAATCCAAAATACCATTTTCTTCTTTATAAAATTCATAACAATTCCACAAAAAATTTGTAAATTCTAAAAATTGAAATCTATCTCTAAAATAACATTTTAGATCGTCGTAAATTTTGCAAGGCTAAAAGACGTCATTTCATAGTGTTTTCATCTAGAAATATGTCATAAAATCATATGAACATACATAAATTATCAACATATACAATCATTTTATCATTCAAAAATACGGCAAACCTTGGCAAAATCATTCGAATTTAATCGTAAAACTGAAACCATTAAAGTTTATTGATGTAACGTTACTCACCTTTTCTTTAGAGATTAAGGAGGTTGAGATTTGATTGAGTTTGATTTGAATTTTCTTTCCTTTATCTTTCTTTAGTTTCCTCTTCTTATTTCCTTGTAATGGTGGCCGGTCTTGCTTTTAGAATTTTAAAACGAGAATGAACGTGTGAAGAGATACACGGCCTAAGGAAGATAATATAGGAATGGCCTCTTTCCTATAATGCCTCTCCTTTAATTCATAAACACTTAATTTAATTTATTAGTTAAAAAGGCACGGGTACCTTAATTAAATCAAATCTCAATCTCCTAATCAACACATTAGTATATTTAGTTTATCTAATTAAATCTCTTATTATCAAAAATCTGGAACGTTACATTGACATAACAAGTTACTAACTAACTTGAATTATTTTACTAACTTAAGTTACCCACTTTCTTACTTATTTCACCTACTACCCTTCCACTTACTAGTTTAACTTAGTAGTTTCCATTACTAGTTCACAACTAGCTTACTTACTAACAAATATCTATACAACATATACATGCCACAAACCAACCATAAGCAAGATTACATCATATAAACAAGTTTACAACTTTCCAAAACAATAGTATACACAACGTCATCTAATGTCAACCGTAACATAAGCAACCAAATATGTAATAATATGTAATAACCCGCACCCTAGTAGGCTTAAATTTTCGATGAACCGAAATTCCAATTCCACTAAAGCACGACTTGCTGGTTTAGTATCCTGCAAATAACAAAGCCAAGTCATAATAATTTTTGTAAAATCTCACAGCGGAATAATGATAAAATATTCAACATATAGTTACTAACCAAGATTAGGCTATTTTCCCTAACTATGTTGAATCTAGGAGTGAAACTTGCCATTTTACTAAATCCCCATAGATGCTAAACTGTCTTTCTGTGATTTGGGGAAAATAAAAAAAATAGGAATGGATGTAACATTCCTGTTTTCAAATAAAATTCAACTTTGTAACTAATTTAATTTTAGAATTAAATTGTGAATTAATTTGGTATATCCCAAATTTAATAGATATTTATTTGTTTATAAAAATAAATAAGAATTTGATTTGGAATTTAAAATAAATAGATGATGAATGGAATATATAAATATATATTTGATTGTTTACTCATTTATAAATACAAATTGATTATATATTAATTTTTGAATTTGAAATTTAAATATAGACGTGTTGAAATATAAATTGAATTTAAATCTATGTTTTAAAAAACATTAATAAGAATTTGTTTTCTAGTTTTAATATATATATATATATATATATATATTCCAAAGTTGTTTAAAGTTAAGAATCTATATTTTAAAGGAAACTTATATATATGATATGTGTGTTTATTTATTTATTATGAATAATTAGCTTTAAAGTCATTGTTAAGGTTATATAAAGGATAATAAGTTTGAATATATAATAAGAGATGTTACATTAAGTTCAAATTTTAAATAAGATTTAAAATACATTTTCTTTCAAAATGAATAAATATAGTTTGTGTATTTATAAATTTAAAAATATAACCTTTAAAACATGAGAAGTATTGATTTGGAAATATAATACATATGTGATTATATTGCATAATTTATAATAGTATAAATGGTTAGAAACAAAATTTGTAAATACAAATCTAACTGAGGGTTATAACATAAAAAGACATGGCATTGACATTTGTAAAGTTTTAATGTAAACAATCAACAAGTGGAAACCCTTGAATATGCAATATTAACCAGTGTCATGCTGTCTTTATTTTTCTTTTATTTTTGAAATTTATGAATAAAGAGAAAAATAAGCTATATAAACAATCTTTACTTCTCCTACATTCTTTTTAAAAAGATTAAAATCAGATCCATTTTCTACCATTTGAAAAACTGAATTAAAACCTGAGACAAAAGGAAATTATCAAACTTAAGCATATATTCCAGTTTTTTTTAGATCAAACAATCAAGCCTGAAACAACAATTTAAGCTATGGATCAAAAGGCAAATCAAAACAAAACATGCAGTAAAGTTTAGCAGCAATTCAAGTTCAAATGCAACTCAAAAAAAAATCAAAGCTTCGAGCAAGAACATGTTTAAACATCAAGTTCATCCAGAAGATCAATACAAAGATCAAGTCTGGAAGAGAAATTTCAAACCTGGAAATGAAAATTTGGAGCAATCTTCAACTTGGAAAAAAAAAAGCAATCAAGTACAGATTTAATCAAAACAAGCAATAGATCAACTTCAACAAGCATCAAATTCCATGGCAAGAAAGAATTCCAGATCAAAAACAAATAAAAGAAAAATCATTCTCCAGTTTTTCCCAGAAACTTGTTCTCTATCTAGTTCGCTGTTTTCTTCAAAGCAAGGTGAGAAAACTCACTTATATTGGCCTATATTCTTTGATATTGTCATTGATGCTTAAATTATGTTTTGGAAATGTTGTTTGATATGTCTGTGTGCTTGAATATATTAGTGCATGCCTGTTATACAGATATATGTATATCTGTTCCTATATTTACAGGATAGAAACAAGAGTAAAATCAAAATCGCTGTAATCAATCATTTATAAGCTTAGTTGTATAAATAAAAGATAATTGAAATAGTATAACATCAATGTTAAAAATAAATACAAAATTTTATATTAAGGATTTACTGCAAAAATAAGAAATAACGGTACGAAATCAAAAATAAATCCAAAATCAAATGTATGGATTTTGAGATTAAGTTATAGGCATGTATTCGTATTCCAAAAACATGATTTTTGATAATCATTCCATAAATTTTAAGCTTATAATTGATGTGAAAATTTGAGTTGATCGGAATGGGTTTTTTTTGTCAATTTTGGTCAATCGGCTACAAACGAAATAACGTGTTTGTTGGAGAAGAAAGCTGGTGGATACAAGATCATCAGAAAAATATACGTTTGAATTCTAGATCGCATGGTAGTCGTGTGATGGTGATTTAGGGTTTAAGAGTGAGTTTTATTTACTGTCGGTTTCGAACTAAATTCATTGACGAGGAAGCATTATGGTCCATCGGACCTGGGGAGATTAATTTGTTGTCATGTGGTGAAGCTCTGGTTGCGGCGTTATCATGGCAGTCGATCAATGGTGATCACACGAGGTATTTTTTTTTTGTCAATCGAATGGATTTTAGAAAACGTCGACCTGCTCAAATTCGAATTCAATGCCCTTTCATCGATCTGAGTTATAGAGGTCATTGGTGATGTTGTAAGTGATTCGTGGGTGATCGCAAAGATGATTGGATGTGGTTTAGTTGATCATCAATGTGCACGGTGCACATGGAGGTGTGTGGGTTGTGATTTGAGATAGTGGAAGGAGAAGAAGAAAAGAGCTCGAAGTTGTCTTCGGGGAGTTAGCAAGCTGGCTCGAATTTGAATTCGAGCAGTTTCAAGCTTGTATCTGGTTTTATACTTAAAACAAAAATTTAAAGTTTGAAAGAAAAGAATACGGGTAGGTGATATGCACATAAATGTGCATATTTTTACCAACATATTTAATCTATTTAAATTAAATAAATGATCATATTGGGTATTTTAACTTGTTTTAATCAAAATCCATATTAATTCTAAATTGTCACATATCCATCTTCATATAGGGGCAAAACGGTCATTTGTGTGCATATTTCTTTGAGAAAAATTGATTGGAAATTTATATATATTTTTGTAGGAAAATGGTCTCAAATAGGAGTGGTTTCATGAAGGAATATGCATGCATAAAGAATATAAAGGAATGAAGATGGAAATAATTCAAAGTGAAGATCATGGAGGACCCCACCTACCCACCACCTTAATGTACAACTAGAGGCTAATGCACATGCTTATGGAACTAATGGCTTCATGTACACTTAATGGGGGATTAAGACATGTTAATGATTACTTGGCCTCCACACTTCCTAAGGGGCATTTTGGGCATTCCCCAAAAAAATGAATTAGGGTTTTAACACTTGTATAAATACCCCTTATGTTTCATGTAGCTCCATCTCTTCTCTTAGTCTCTCTTAGGCCTCCTTCCTCTTAGTTAGTTAGTTTTAGTTTAGAAAATAAATCAAATCTCTCTTTCTTTCCATGGCTACTTAGCCATTTCTTCTCTTATGTAATTCTTTTCTTTTATGCAATGTTAATTGTTGTTTCTTTTTAATTACATGTTCATTTCCTTTTATGCAAGTAGTGTAGATTTTCCTTTATGCAATTAGAATAGTTTTCCATTTCACTTTGCTCTCTTTTCCTTTTCTTTTTCTCTTATGTTGCAAGCTTCATTTGTTCATATGATAACAAATATGAGAGGCTAAACCCCTTCAATTTAGGGGTAATGAAGCTCTCTAATCATGTAGCTTCAACTTAATTTGATGTTTATGCTCTCTTTTTATGCTTAATGAGAATGAATGAAGTGGTTTAATGATGTTGTTTAGCTTTGAATTTGATAGTCTATGTTGTTTATAACAAATAGGCTATGCTTAAACAAACAAAACACAAATTGCCTCTTCATCTACATATGATTATGGCAAAGAAGTGATTGTTGAAATTGAAATTTGATGGCTTATATTTCTAATTAATGGTTAATAGGCCATGCTTAAAAATAAATCTGGCTTTCAACTTTGTTGTCATATTTTATGAGATTTAAAAGTTATTAGTGGTTGTGTTATAGTTTGATGGTTTATATTGAGCTAATTAATAGCAAAAATATACCATACTTATGATAAGCACATCAACTAATTCACTAATGACAAGAAAAGAGAGATCATAACTTCATTTTGTTGATTTATGTGATCTAGAGAGTGAAAATTGCCTCTAAATTGTCTTAACACTCTCATATTTTTATCTATTTTTTTGTCATTTTTCTTCTTTCTTTTAGTTAATCACTCTTCCAACTTTGGTTAATTTGATTGAGTAGAATTTTAAAATCATCAATTCCCTGCGGATCGACCCGTATTCGCCACGTGCTACATTCGTACACCGTGCACTTGCGGTTATTTTTTAATTTAAATTCGTTCGACGGTTTTCTAAACCGATAGAATTTCCGTCGACGAACAGTAGGTCTTGAAAAGACTCGAAGCAAGTACTGTGTTATCTCGGGTGATACTCGAGTCAACATCGGGTAAATATGAATTGCTTTGAAAAAAAATCTAAATTTTTTTTTCAAATTTTAAATTTAATTTAAGTTAAATAAGTTTTTAACTTATTCTTTAAATAACAATAATGTTGTTTAAGTTTGAGACAAAAATAATAATAAATAAATATATTTTTTATTAAGTAAAATGTTTAATACATATATAACCTTAATTTTAATATTTATTTAAAATTAATTATTGTAATTAAGTAAATGATTATGAAAAATGAAATGCTTCAAAACATTAAATCAAACTTTAAGGTCTTAAGTTAATTAGTATGATTATAATGATTTATTTAAAGACTAATATGGTAATTAAAGTAGTTAATAAAGATAAAATGGTTTATCTTTAAATTCGTTTAATTAATTAATGATTTGTTAATGTAAATGATTAAAGAATAATTACTTACTGATAATAGTTAAAGAATAATTAATTAAAGGTTAAATTAAAAATACAATTAAGGTTAATTTATTATTAATTTAAGTTTATTAATTATTAAAGATTAATTAATTAAAGTAATTAATCAAGGGATAATTAATTAATGAAAGTAATTAAGGATAAATTAATTATTAATTAAGGATTAATTAATTTATAACTAAGGGTTAATTAATTTATAATTAAAAGCCAATTAATTTATTAATTAACAATAATTAATCATTAATTTAGGATAATTAATGAAACTAATTATGTGATTAATTAATTATAATCACACGATTTATCCATCGTAATTATTGATGATTGATTATTTTTGAATCCAAAATAGTTTTGGAAATGGAATTGAAAGCTTTTGAAAAGGAGTTTGAAAAATAAAATTATTTTGAATAACTTGATTAAGTTTTGAAATTTAAATAATTTGATTTAAATTTGAATTCAAAAATTTGAAATTAAATTCTATGTTTGGAAACTATGGTTTAAAGAGGTTATTCAAGTTATATATGGGTTAAACCATTTTAAAGGTATTGATTTGAGAATTTGAATTTAACTCAAGGGCTATAAATTGTGCAAATATAGTGGGATTTTTCCGAAACGAAAAGTATTCGTTGTCAAATAATAATAGTTTTCATATAAAGGAAAGAGTTTCCAACTTGTGTTAAAGGGCTTTCAAGTTTGAAATGAAAATGGTTTTCCAAGTTATGAATGAATCTTTGGAAATGGTTTGAAAGCTACGAATTAAATCTTTGATTTAAAGGGTGGATGAGTTAATCCGATTTGAAAAAGAAGTTGTTTTGAAATCGTGAATTGAATCTTTATGAAAAATGGGCGAACTTTGTGAAGTAAATCTTGTTGTTTAAAAGATTTGAAATGGTAATTGGCTTAAACCATTTAAAGGAAAAGTTTTGGGTTTTAAAGTTGTGACTTAACTGAAATCCCATATCCATATGTTATTAAATATTGCGCTCATTATTTGGTTTAGCCAGGCGAGGACCTTGTGTCATATAACCCATTTCGAATAATGATACGACGTTATGGATAGCTTTTGAAGACCGGTGGTGAAGACCGGATAATTTTGGAAGCGAAAGGATAACTCGTCGAATGTCTCTACACCGATTGGTCCCCGGTATAGAGATCTCCATACGTGATGGGAAGTACGGACGTGATTAGGGATTATCCGGATTTCCAAGGGCTTCTTTGTGATGTCCCTTCGGTTCTTTTCGAACCTGGAACAGACTTGTATGGATGTGTGTATGACGTTACACTTTGATATGTAAAGCTGGTTTCTATCAAATACATTTCTGTTTAGTTGCGGAGATTTATTCTCTTAGCTTAACACCCTTCTCTGAGACATACGAGCTCAGAGATTATGTAGTTAATGGTTACTAGTGATACATTCCCAATTTGGTAATGTGGCATACGAAGTGCTGCTGATCATTTGTTGATCGAAGCATGGCTTTATGAAAAAGCATAGCTTTGTGGACGAGACTGCATCAGGATCTCACAACCCGGTAATTGTCGAAACAGGAAAGATGCGACAAGGTTGCAGGGGCCATGTCCCTAGGGTATGTCCATTCCTTCTGGAAAAGGGTGGTATCATGGTATGGAGCCCAGATACTTAACTCATGTGGACACTATAAATTTTATTATCGTGTGATTTTTCTTTGTGATTGAGGTACCTCGGATAAAGGTCGCAAACGACCGGGGAGGCATATCTTAGGTTTTACTCCCGGGAAGGAAGTAAACCGCCCTTATGTTGGCATAGATCCGGGTAGGTTCTCGGGGCGTCCCTCCAGAGGCGTTCCCACATGGCAATAGGAAGTTCCTTAGCCTAACCATTTGTTGGAAATCCAATCATCCAATACGTGCCTTGTACGGTTTTAGTTGTAGAACCTGCCATTTAACATGGTAACTATAGTAGGCATACTATAATGGTACGTATGCTAGCTAAGATTAATATTATCCTTTCGAAATGTTTTCCACTATGTACTAACTAATAATAATATCAAATAGTTTTGCGTAGTAAGCATGTTTGACTCTCATAAGGAGAAATCTCCCCCAAGTGTGTGATTGGATGGTGTGTGTGCCGGGAGGCTTTATGGTAGTTTCATTTTCCAAAAAGCATTACAGATTTCAGTGTTTTAAAATCTTTGTTATTTGTTTTAAAGATAAAACTTTTTTTGTTTACTCATACCAGTCCTATAACTGACCCAGAGTTTATTGTTCCCTTCCTAAACTCTGGATGCCCATATTTTTCCACACGGGCAGTCTAGAGTTTGGTTTTCATATAATCAAATAATACGTGTAGATTCGATAGCCTTCGAAGTCTTTGGAATGGTAGCTTTTAGTCTTTGGGAATCTTCTTCAGTCTTTGGATGACTGACCTTGCTTAGTACAATGTGATGGGGGTTCGATCTAGCTTTGAATTGGAGATGGAGTTTTTGGAGTTTGGCATTGAAGACATTGTCTTTCCGCTGCAGCTATCTTTGCTATTGTCATGTATCTATCTTTGATATATTGATAGTCATTTGTATTTGATATTCAATTGTATCTGATGTTGTATCAATTGTGTATCAATGATTATATGATATACTCTTTTCTTCTGCTGTGTTGTTATACTTAATGTGTTATAAGCCCCGGCACGAGTCAAATTTCAACGGTTGAATCTGCGGCATTCGACTACAAGTGAAGTACGAACGTCGATTTTCAAACGTCAAAATTCGGGTCATGACATCTTGGTATCAGAGCTGAAGGTTGAAACTTTAGCTCGGGAGTATAACACATTAGGTAACTCATTAGAGATAGGGTGAATTATACCCTAGAATGAGTATCCCTAAGATATCCGTCCGAATGCCTCAGTAAATTTTTTTACTATCCATTAATAGTGAGTATGAGTGCAAGAAGAGAACGAGATAGGGGAATGTGAAGTACCAGTACAAAAGGTCAATACCTGTAACAACAACGGAAAAAACCTTTCTCTATCAATCTCCTTTGTTGATCATCCAATTTCAAATTCTTTGATGTCTTCGTGGCATGCTCGAGGGAGAAGCTTTGGTGTGATGGTGGCCCTGCGTAACTAGAATCAATATTTTCTTAACCTTAATAAATTTTAAACTTTAATTAGGATAAATTGGTAAGCAAGAATATGAAGCTGAATTTGAATTGTATCAATAAACCAATTTCGGTCAAAATCAAACTTTGGAAAGTTTTGTTGTGATTTCTCGTGAGGATCAAAGTCCGAAAAGGGAGAAGTTTGTGTACACTTTGGGGTATTCCAATCTGGATTGGGTATCCATTAGTTGTTCTCTTGGGTCCAGATATATTCTACGAATGATTAGTTATCTCTTCGAACTAACCAGTACCTTGCATATTTCATAGATCTGGTGACCCGAGTATCTTGTATAGTGTTGAATGAGTTTGTTCTCTTATCTATTGTTAATGTTCTGATTTCGTAAGCCAAATACAGAATAGATAATTTGTTTAATTAATGGGTCGATTCTCTATCTTTGTGTATCCATCCTTTGTTGTCTCCTTTGCAAATTTTGAGGACGAAATTTTCTTAAGGGGAAAATCTGTAACATTCCTGTTTTTAAATCAAATTCAAATTTGTAATTAATTTAATTTTAGAAATTAAATTGTGAATTAATTCGGTATTTCCCAAATTTAATAGATATTTATTTGTTTATAAATATAAATAAGAATTTGATTTGGAATTTAAAATAAAGAGATAATGAATGGAATATATAAATATATATTTGATTGTTTACTCATTTACAAATACAAACTAATTGTATATAAATTTTTGAATTTGAAATTTAAATATAGACGTTTTGAAATATAAATTGAATTTAAATCTATGTTTTGTAAAAAATTAATAAGAATTTGTTTTCTAATTTTAGTATATATATATTTAAAAAGTTGTTTAAAGTTAAGAACCTATATTTTAAAGGAAACTTATATATATAATATGTGAGTTTATTTATTTATTATGAATAATTAGCTTTAAAGTCATTTTTAAGGTTATATAAAGGATAATAAGAAAATGGTTGGATATATAATAAGAGATGTTACCTTAAGTTTAAATTTTAAATAAGATTTAAAATACATTTTCTTTCAAAATGAATAAATATGATTTGTGTATTTATAAATTTAAAAATATAACCTTTAAAACATAGTAAGTATAGATTTGGAAATATAATACATATGTGATTATACTGCATAATTTATAACAGTATAAAGGGTTAGACATAAAATTTGTAAATATAAATCTAATTAAGGGTTATACCATAAAAAGACATGGCATTGATATTTATAAAGGTTGTGTAAATAATTAACAAGTGTAAACCCTTTAATATGCAATATTAACAAGTGTCATGCTTGTCTTTATTTTTCTTTTATATTTGAAATTTATGAATAAAGAGAAAAATAAGTTATATAAACAATCTTTACTTCTCCTACATTCTTTTTCAAAAGATTAAAACCAGATCCATTTTCTTGCATTTGAAAAACTGAATTAAAACCTAAGACAAAAGAAAATTCTCAAACTCAAGCATATATTCTAGTTTTTTTAGATCAAACAATCAAGCCTGAAACAACAATTTAAGTTATGGATCAAAAGGCAAATCGAAACAAAACATGCAGTAAAGTTTAGCAGCAAAATTCAAGTTCAAATGCAACTCAAAAAAATCAAAGCTTTGAGTAAGAACATGCTTAAACATCAAGTTCATCCTGAAGATCAATACAAAGATCAAGTATGGAAGAGAAATTTCAAACCTAGAAATGAAAAACTGGAGCAATCGTCAACTTGGAAAACAAAAGCAATCAAGTACAGATTTAATCAAAACTAGCAACAGATCAACTTCAACAAGCATCAAATTCCAGGGCAAGCAAGAATTGCAAATCAAAAAAAACAAAAGAAAAATCTTTTTCCAGTTTTTCCCAGACTCTTGTTCTCTGTCTGGTTCTCTGTTTTCTTCAAAGCAAGGTGAGCAAACTCACTTATATTGGCCTGTATTCTTTGATATTGTGATTGATGCTTAAATTGTTCTGGAAATATTTTCTGATATTTCGGTGTGCTTGAATATATTAGCGCATGCCTATTATATAGATATATGTATACATGTTCCTATGTTTATAGGCTAGAAACAAGAGTAAAATCAAAATCTCTGTAACCATTCGTTTATAAGCTTAGTTGTATAAATAAAAGATAATTGAAATAGGATAACATCAATGTTAAAAATAAATTCAAATTTTTATATTAGGATTTACTGCAAAAATAAGAAATAACAACAGAAAATCAAAAATAAATCCAAAAATCAAATGTCTGGATTTCGAGAATAAGTTATAGAGATGTATTCGTATTCTAAAAACATGATTTTTGATAATCATTCCAGAAATTTTAAGATTATAATTGATGTGAAAATTAGAGTTGATCAAAATGGGTTTTTTGTCAATTCTGGTCAATCGGCTACAAACGAAATGACGTGTTTGTTGGAGAAGAAAGCTGGTGGATAAGGGATCATCAGAAAAATATACGTTTGAATTCCAGATCGTCGTGGTAGCCCTGCGATGGTGATTTAGGGTTTAAGAGTGAGTTTTAATTACTGTCAGTTTCAAACTAAATTCATTGATGAGGAAGCATTATGGTTGATCGGACCTGAGGAGATTAATTTGTTGTCTTGTGGTGAAGCTCTGGTTGCGGCGGTATGATGGCAGTCGATCAATAGTGATCGCGCGAGGTTTTTTTTGGCGATCGAATGGGTTTCAGAAAACGTCAGCCTGCTCAAATTCGAATTCAATGCCCTTTCATCGATCTGAGTTATAGAGGTCATTGGTAATGTTGTAAGTGATTCGTGGGTGATCACAATGATGATCGGAGGTGGTTCAATTGATCGTCCACGCGCACAGTGCAAATGGAGGTGTCTGGGTTGTGATTTGAGATAGTGGAAGAAGAAGAAGAAAAGAGCTCGAAGTTATCTTCGGGGAGTTAGCAAGCTGGCTCGATTTTGAATTCGAGCAGTTTCAAGCTTGTACCGGGTTTTATACTTAAAATAAAAATTTAAAGTTCGAAAGAAAAGAACACGAGTAGGTTTTGAAAAGACTCGAAGCAAGTATTGTGTTATCTCGGGTGATACTCGAGTCAATCTCGGGTAAATATGAATTTCTTTGAAAAAAAAAAATCTAACAACAGTTTTCAAATTTTAAAATAAATGTAAGCTAAATAAGTTTTTAACTTATTCTTTAAATAATAATAATGCTGTTTAAGTTTGAGATAAATAAAAAAATAAAAAAATAAAAATTTTTATTAAGTAAAGTGTTTAATACATATATAACCTTAATTTTAATATTTATTTAAACTTAATTATTATAATTAAGTAAATGATTATGAAAAATGAAATGTTTCTAAACATTAAATCAAACTTTAAGGTCTTAAGTTAATTAGTGTGATAATAATGATTTATCTAAAGACTTATATGGTAATTAAAGTAGTTAACAAAGATAAAATGGTTTATCTTTAAATTCGTTTAATTAATTAATGATTTGTTTATGTAAATGATTAAAGAATAATTACTTACTGATAGTAGTTAAAGGATAATTGATTAAAGGTTAAATTAAAAATGTAATTAAGATTAATTTATTATTAATTTAAGTTTATTAATGATTAAATATTAATTAATTAAAGTAATTAATCAAGGGATAATTAAAAAATGAAAGTAATTAAGGATTAATTAATTCATAACTATGGGTTACTTAATTTATAATTAAAGGCTAATTTATTTATTAATTAAGAATAATTAATCATTAATTTAGGATAATTAATGAAATAATTATGTGATTAATTAATTATAATCACACGATTTATCCATCGTAATTATAGATGAGTGATTATTTTTGAATGCTTTGTATTGATTGATATCCCTGATGTGTGATGCTGTGTGATATGAATTATTTTGATTTGAGCAGTGATGAATGTAATTTATTTATTTGTGATAAAATTTATATTATCTGTGATTCTGTGAATGAAGATGAGCTCTATAGATTATACCGCTTATAGATACTGATGTGATTAAATCTGTGATGATTGAATGATGTTGCACTATTGTGTAAAACCCCTGGACTACACCTTACACATACAAATATGGATTGCACAAGGAAATTGGTTAAGTCACAGATTTTTAATGATTTTAAAAATTGAATTTTTGAATCCAAAATAGTTTGGGAAATGGAATCGAAAGCTTTTGAAAAGGAGTTTCAAAAATAAAAGTTATTTTGAATAACTTGATTAAGTTTTGAAATTTAAATAATTTGATTTGAATTTGAATTCAAAAATTTGAAATTAAATTCTATGTTTTGAAACTATGGTTTAAAGAGTTTATTCAAGTTATATATGGGTTAAACCATTTTAAAGGTATTGATTTGGGAATTTGAATTTAACTCAAGGGCTATAACTCGTGCAAATATAATTGGATTTTTCCGAAACGAAAACTATTTGTTTTCAAATAATAATAGTTTTCATATAAAGGAAAGAGTTTCTAATTTGTGTTAAAGGGATTTCAAGTTTGAAAGGAAAATGGTTTTCCAAGTTATGAATGAATCTTTGGAAATGGTTTGAAAGCTATGAATTAAATCTTTGATTTAAAGATTGGATGAGTTAATCCGATTTGAAGAGAAAGTTGTTTGAAATCTGTGAATTGAATCTTTATGAAAAATGGATGAACTTTGGGAAGTAAATCTTTTTGTTTAAAAGATTTGAAATGGTAATTTGTTTAAACCATTTAAAGGAAAAGTTTTGGGTTTTAAAGTTGTGACTTAACTGAGATCCCATATCCATATGTTTTTAAATACTGCGCTCATTATTCCGTTTAGCCGGGAGAGGACCTTGTGTCATATCACCCATTCCGAATAATGATACGACGTTATGGATAGCATTTTAAGACCGGTGGTGAAGACCGAATATTTTCGAAAGCGGAAGGATAACTCATCGAATGTCTCTGCACAAACTGGTCCCCGGCACTTCATATGTGATGGGAAGTCCGGACGTGATTAAGTATTATCCAGATTTGCAAGGGCTTCTTTGTGAAGTGCCTTCGGTTCTTTTCGAACCCGGAACAGACTTGTACGGATGTGTGCCTGACATTACAGTTTGAGATTTAAAGTTGGTTTCTACCAAATACATTTCTGTTTGGTGGCGGAGATTTATTCTCATAGCTTAACACCCTTCTCTGAGACGTACGAGCTCAGAGGTTATGTAGTTGATGGTTACTAGTGATACTTTCCCAAATTGGTAATGTGGCATACGAAGTGCTGCTGATCATTTGTTGATCGAAGCATGGCTTTGTGAAAAAGTATGGCTTTGTGCAAAAGCATAGCTTTGTGGACAATCCGGTAATGGTCGAAACAGGAAAGATGCGGCAAGGTTGCAGGGGTCGCGCCCCTAGGGTATGTCCATTCCTTCTGGAAAAGGGTGGTATCATGGTATGGAGCCCAGATACTTATCTCATATGGACACTGTAAATTTTATTACTGTGTGATGTTGCTTTGTGATTGAGGTATCTCATATGGAACGAATAATTTTAAACCATTATTTATAGCCAAAACTGATTTTTAACCGAATTTTCACTTTTTGTTTCAATAAACAACCTTTAAAAATCGAATACTTCCTTTAAAAATTATTGAAAAAAGTAATTGGCAATAATTAATAAAATTATTGCAATTTCTCTAAATAAAAAATATTTTCCACTTATTATTAACCCAAACAAACAAAATAAAGCTTTTAAACTTTACCTTCACATTTTATTTCCCAAATATTCATTGTTTATTCCAAATAAGCAATTTAAAATCTTCAAATCTTGTTTTAGTTCACAATATTAAATCATAACTACCGTTATAATTTAATATTTACAGGTAATCTCCAAAACCAGGGTTGTTACACTATCTCACGCACTCGTCCCAAACTCGAAGCAACCACTGAGACAACTCGAGCAACGACTCGAGATCGAACCCTTCGATGATATTGGCACAACTCACCGCGTCGTACAAGTGCACGGCGGCGCGGCCAAGTTCCGATGAACCCCAACCATTCAGGCAAGTCGCAAACCACGCAAAAACACGATAACCGAACACGCCTCACCTTCTCAAATTCGAAATTGAAAAAGGACAGTTTGCATGAAAAACTACAAACACGGCCCATCAACCAAACGCCTCGCCACCGCCGCATAGACCACTAGAGACGCCCAAAATTTATACACACCACGACAACACAACAGGCTTCCACCCTCCAAAACCTCGTGACACTCGATCACGTGTAGGCGACGAACACCCCTTGATTACAGACACGTTCAAAAGCTCGAGACTAAACCCTAAAATGGTCTCGTTTCTTAAATTTACTCAATAGAAAATTTTTCTGATAATTTTCACGAAATCACATATGCTTAAACTTGCTTCATCCCAAATTTCAATATTTTTTAATGATTCGATTGTCAGGAATTGAGAAAAACGCAAACTTTATTCAATTACAAACTGCTCTTGAAATACTTAATTAAAAATCTTCGTTTTTGTTTTAAAAATCATAAATTGCAGTAATACTTCAAGATATAAAATTGAATTAATATTTTACAACAATCGAATTTTATCAACTATCACTTGATTACCTGCATAGCAATACAGTGATATACCTTATAAAGATGGTTTAATCAACTTTTAAAAATCTTAATTTAAGTTTAACATCTTGTTTTGTTGAGAAATCAAAGCTTAACAATGATTTAAATAAGAATAATTTGAGTTTTTGAACAAAATATGCAACCTGTATCAATTACAGAGAAGCAAAGAGCATCAGAAAATCATATACAAACTGAAACATATACAAACCAGATTTTCAATGAAGTTTGAACTGTTTTTAATTAACTTAAAACTTTAAAAATTATGTTTACGCACCTACAAAATCTCTGAACAAAGAACACTTCTTGTTTTCTTGAAAATTGCAGTTGAAACTGCCTGTGCTCTTCCCTGTTCTTGTTTGAGTCAAATATGTTTTTAGTTTGAATTTAATTTGAGTTTGCTTCGTTTTCTTCTTTAGTTTCCTCTGGTTTACTAGGTTTTTTTGAACGAACTAAATAGCTTAGATGTATTTATAAAAGAGAACAGTATGTATAAGGAAGGTATTATCTGGTCAAACATTTTCTTTATTTTGTTTCGATATGAACATATTTTTATAAATATTTTGAATAGACAAAATGTTAGGCTGAGATGATAGCAACTAATGCCTTGTTTCTTAATATGTTTGCATAATTATTATTATGTGTGCTGTGTAGATAGATATTTTGTATGCAAATGTTCACTTTGCAGGTAGACTTTTGGCTTGTAAATGAAGATATTTTTTTTGTTATTTTCCAGCTTGAACTCATGTACATATTTGTCTAGTATTACTTTTTATACCTTGTGCTTATTTTTATACTTTGTTTTTATTCTATTCTACACTTTGCAGGTAGATGTTCTTGTGAATGAAGATTTTTTTATGTAAATATTTTTTTTGTTAACTTCTAGTTTTCCCAATATACAGCATATGTTTGTGTTTCACTTAATTCTTGTTTGTATTTACATTTGTATTTTATATTTTGACTATCAATATTTAAGTTATATTCAATATGGTTTACTTATATTTTATACTTATATTTATTTCTGTTTGTATTTTAACTATCAATATTTAAGTTATATTCATATGTTTGACTTATATTTTATATTTATATTTTATATTGATAGAATTAGATTTTAATTTAAACATTATCATCTATATATATATATATATATATATATATATATATATATATATTTACCAAATGTAAACAAAGTAAAGTATTTTAATTCAACTATATAAGATAAATTTTTATTGTAAATATTATTAAAAGATTTTATTTTAAATTTTCAAAATCTAAATTCCTTTCAAAAATACAAATCCATACAAATAAATGGCAATTATTCCAAAAGTCGTATTCATTTTAAAATGACCAGTTTACTTTTTATTTAATTGGATTAAATATTTATTAAAATAATAGGGCCAAAATCCAGGGTCGTTACATTATTATTGGTAAATCAAGTATAAAAAGGAATTGTTTATAAATTATATTCAACCTTTATAAATTCATAACTTTGACATGCTTTATCAGAATTCAACGAAACTAGCAGCGTCGGAATAGCAACGACGCGATCTACGTGCTGCAGCAGATTCAAAGATGTTTGGAGAAAGCGAAAGTTTTGGATTAAATTGAACGGATCGATTTAATTTAAAATTAGAACGACTCAATGTTTAAACAAGGTGAGTTAATCTCACTCACATCGAGGATGCCATTTAATTTAAATAGTTAATATTTAAATGATTGATTGATTGGTTGAATGTGAAATTTATTATCAGATTGGATCAATATTTATTTTTGTGCTAACATCTTTGGATGTAGGGAAACAGGTTGGAGGGATCCAACTGGATTCCTCACAATGTAGAATTATTGTCAGGACACGATTCTTCGTCTTCCGAAAATTCGACATCGACACTCACTTTATCGACTGCCGAGAAATCGAACGACGGAAAACCGAACACTGAGGGTTTTTAAGAAAAAGAATTTAGGAAAAGAAAAGAGAAAAAGATAGAAAAGAAGAGAAGATGGAGAGGAAAGAAAATAGAAAATTTTAAAATAGAAGAAAAAGAGAATAGAGGAAAATAGAAAAACAGAAGAAAATAGGACGGAACAGAAAACAACATCAGAATCTCACAATTCGCAGCGGAACAACATATAATAATAATTGAATAATCTTTAAACAAAGAACTATATCAGTTATTACATTACATCACATTTCATTACATCATATCATCAGAGTGTACAACAACAACATACAAACAGTGCAGCGGAAAAAGAAATACTATATAAGTAATACGCCATGCCATCCAGCTTGCCTCCAGCAACGCCAGAATATCCAGAATATCCTGATAAACCTTACTCTTGACTGCCCGTGTGAAAATTGGTGGGCACCCAGAGTTTAGGAAGGAAAACAATAAACTCCAAGTCAGTCATGTGACTGGTGTGAGAACTCAAAACAGTTTATTTATCTTTAAAATCAAAATGGAGGAATATTTTTAAATTCAATTCGCAATGCTTTTAAAAATGAGACTACCATAAGGCCTCCCGCACACACACACAATGCAAACGCAGAATCGGAGGAGATTTCTCCTTATGATAGTCAAAGATGCTTGATACGCATTTAAAATAACATTTGATATTATTACTAGTGCATAGTGTAGGGGAAATTCATTTCGAAAGTAGAATATAAATCTTAGCCAGCATAGGTACCATTATATTATGCCTACTAATAGCTACCATATTAGATGGCAGGTTCTACAACTAAAACCGTACAAGTCACGTATTGTTTCTTTGGATTTCCAACAAATGGTCAGGCCAAGGAACTTCCCATTGCCACATGAGAATGCCTCTGGAAAGACATCCCCGAGAACCAAACCGGAACTCTGCCAACACAAGGCCGGGTTACCCCTAACTGGGTAACTACTGACACGAGCACGCCATTCCCCGATCGTAAACGACCTTTCTCACGGGATCCCGAAAACCAACAACCACAAAGTAATAAATTCGCAGTAACCACATAGGTTAAATATCTGGGCTCCATACCATGATACCACCTCTATCCAGAAGGAAATGTACATACCCTAAATGGTGCTACCCCTCATAACCTTGCTGCATCTTTCCTGTTTTGACCATTTCCGGGGTGTGAGGTTCGACGAAGTCACGTCCACAAAAACATACTTTATACAAAAGTCATGCTTTGGGTCAACAAATGATCAACACAATGATCACCAAGATAGACGATCAAATAAACGATCCTATCACAATAATCAACACAATGATCATTTCAGCAACACTCAGCATGTCACATTACCAAATTGGGAATATATTGCTGATAACATTCAACTACATAACCTCTGAGCTCGTACGTCTCAGAGAAGGGCGTTAAGCTAAAAGAATAAATTCTTCGCCACCAACAGAAATATATTTGAAAGAAATCGGCTTTATATCTCGACTTGTAATGTCAGACACACAATCCATACAAGTCTGTTCCGGGATCGAACAAAACCGAAGGCACTTACAAAGAAGTCCTTGCAATCCGGATATTCACAATCCTGATCGGATTCACCATCACATATGGAGAACTCTATACCGGAGCAACTCGGTGCAGAGTAAATCGACAGGTCATCCTATCGCTCTCGCAAATATCGGGTCTTCAACACCGATCTTCAATGCAATTCATAACGACGTCTCACATATTCGGAATGGGTTATACGACCCCATGGTCCTTTCCCGGTTAACCCGAATAGTGAGCGCTTATTTAAAAATAAGTGTAACATTCACATTCAAACAAATCACATCAATTACCCATTCAAAGGGAAATATTGATAGTCGGTTATTGAACTATCAATTGATATGCACACATCACCAGATTCCAAATAATTTTCCAAATTATTTATTTTCCAAAATATCTTCACTAGATATTAAATTTCAATACTTCAAAAATAAATCAATATTTATTTTTAGACAAATTCCACTTCCTTTATAAATTCCTTAGTGAATTTAAAATTCCAAAATATCAATGAATATTCGATTTCAATTATTCATTTTCAATTTATCTTCAAAAAGATAAATTCTAAATATCACTTCATATTGGAAAACAATTCCATACTTATTTATTCATAAGTAATTCACAATTTTTATTTATTTTTCAACACTTGGAAAATATTCAATATACTTAAATCGAATTAAGTATATAATTCATTCTTTAAGGAAATCATTCTCTTAAACCTATTTATTTGGGCCAAAACGAATGTTACGTAAAACATCGTTACGACAACCCAAAATCACTAGTATAGGGATTCGAAATTAAAAATAGATATATAAATCCCAATACTATACAAAACATTTCCTTTCGGAAATCATTTACTATAACAACAGTGTTATAGTCCATCATCTCCTTCTATTTCTCGAAAACGTCTATTTCAACAATAAATGTTGAAATCTATGATTTCGAATCTCAACACATTTTAAAACATCGTTAGATCGTTTTAATTCTATTTGAAATATCACATTCAAAACAATTTCTTTAACATCTTATTCACTATTCAAAAACGTGAATATACTTTGTTAACAAATTTCATCCTTTTATTCATTTTAATTCAAATGATTATTCACTATTCAAAAATGTGAATATAACTCCATTTATAGGTTTCAACAAATTTCCTTGTCAAAATAAGTCATTTGCGAATTTATAAAACAACGTTTATAAATTCCATTTCTATTTATTTATAAAAACTTCCTTTTTATAAATTCTTTTATTCATTTTATTTTAAAGTATTATTCACAGTCAAAACGTGAATATAACTCCATAAATAATATCATAACAATTTACTTATCAAAATAAGTCGTTTGTGAGTTTATAAAACAACGTTTATAAATTCCATTTCTATTTATTTATAAAAACTTCCTTTTTATAAATTCTTTATTAACCTATTCCAGTTTATAACTCAATTGTAAACTAAAAGTTCATATTATAAGTTAATTACTTATAAAACGATTATTTTACAAAATCGTTCTTTTAAAGACTTTCTAATTTATAAATCTTATAACTTATAAGATCCATTTATTTAACCAATCTATTCTTCAAATATTTTCACCAAATTTATAAATCTTACTATTTATAAATTTCTTTTATAACTTCACAGTTTATAATTCCATAAATTTCATTCTTATAACTTCACCATTTAAATTCTATAAATTTCATTCTTTAATGAAATTCATTTTCACTTCATTCAAACACTTATAAAAACTCGTTTTATAATGTCTATATTTCAATTTATAAATATCCATTTATAAATCTCTTAATATAAATCAAATTATATTATTCTTTAAAACGTCTTCAATCTCCTTTATTATTTCACCATTTTGATTTATAAAATAATTAAATTTTATAAATCCTATATTTCAACTTTTCATAATAAATTCTAAAATTCCGATTTAACTATTTTATAAAATCATTAATTCCTTATTTTCAAAAATCAGCTTTTAACTATATTTCTTAAAAATCATAATTTTTATAACTTTAAAAATTATAACGTTTATTTATTTAAAATGGGTCGATTCAAAAATTATTTTATAAAACGTATACTTTTCAAAAATCACTTTAAAATCATTTTAAAATTCCAAATTTGGTCCAATGATGCTACACACCAAATAGTCAATCACGACAACAACGATATATCATATATCAATATGATAATCCATCAAATATCAAAATATCTGAAATCAAATAAAAACTGTTGAGGAATTCAGTTGGATCCCTCCAACCTGTTTTCTGCATCACAAACATTAGCACAATACCAATTTCGCTCCAGTACGAAATTATCGCGGTATATGGGATTATTAAATATTATCCGCTTAATAGACGGCGCAATAGGGTCTCATCCGCTAAACAAAAAATGCGGGAAATCAATAACTGCAACATATACATATGCCAATATATATATATATATTGATATTATTTATAATACCAATTTCACTGTTTATGAAATATTCGCGGTATATGTTTTTAATAAATAACATCCGCTTAGTAACGGCGTATAATGTCTATTTTAACAATCAATAGATAACAATCAACATTCAAACATGCATTCAATATTTTACATCTAACTATTTAAAATAAAATCGAAACTGATTCGATTGAGTGAGAAATTCTCACCTTGGTTTTAATTTCCGTTTTAGCGATTTATTTCGAATAAAATTAAACGGCCGTTTAATTTTACCCAAAATTCTCACTAACTCCAAACGACTCCAAACCAACTCCATCGCGTAGTGCTCGTCCATACGATTCCAACGCAACTGGTTTCGCAATTTTTCGACCTCGTATGAAAAAGTTATGAATTTTTGAAGTTCGTACACGATTTTAATAACTTAAATTACAACATAACTTTAATATTTTAACATACACACATCCTCACCCTTGGATCCTTCTATGAACACATCAGGGCCGCTCCTCCTTTCTTCATCATCTCCAGTAACGTGCACGAGAAAAGGAACCCATACATATAGAACTAGGGTTAAATTTTGCGATCGCTACGTTCGACGATAATTCGATCAGGAAGCGCCATCTTGAAGCTTGTCTCGAGAGCTACCCTCGCCTATGTACACCTGAAGCTCGGCCACCCCAGGCGCCTTGAATTGCGTGCGCAACCACCAGGGAACGCGGGCCTGTAGCTCCCTCCACACGACTCCGTTTCCGATCATAACCGTTGAATCTCTCCGTCTCGATATGCTCTACGTTTTGTTAGTTGGAGCCTTCATCTAATTTCGCCTAGATTGGGAGGAAAACGTGGAGGAAGAGGGTGAACTGCTGGCCGTTCAGGGGGGGGGGGGGGGGTGGCGGCTAGGGTTTTGTTTCTTTTTTTTATTTTTTATTTTTATTTTTGTGAAGGGGTAGGGCTATTTATAAGGAACGAGCGACACTATTCATCCCGGAAATTCCGAACTCCGATTTAGGCGCCGTAACCAGCGTTTCTAGGGTTTACCCCGCGTTCCGGACACAATGAAACAGGTTTCGAAAGCTAATTCGGACATCTGTGCGAGTTATGGCTGTAAATGCTCAATTTGAATTAAACCGATTTAAGTCGATTTCTAGGCGTTTTAATTTGTACAGGACAAATGGTAAATCCAATTGACTTGAAATTTGAAACCTTACAATAATATCACATTACGGATCCGATGAAACTGGTTTCGTCGAAATCCGAGACTTTTTGAAAAATGGCTATTTTCACTCGCCAAATTTAAATTAAAAATAAATCGATGCGTTTCGAGCTGCCATGCTCAAACGATAACTCCGATTGACACGAAAATTGAAATCCGGTAATAACTAACTATTACGGATCCAATGGAACTGGTTTCGTTCAATTCTAAGACTGTTCAAAAATTGACTATTTTCACTAGTCGATTTAATATTAAAATATTCAATTTTCACAAATTAACTTTAAATTCGATTTTAAAAGTTCTAAAATATCGTTCTAACTCCAATATGATAAAACAAAATTTTAAAAATCATTTTCAATCATATTTAACTCAATTTTCAATTATTTCCATAATTTAACGTATTAAATTATCGATTTAATTATCCAATTAAATCCAAAAATTCAAATAAAAATTTATTTGACTTATAAATTCACTTATTAATATTTAAAATTAATTAAATATTCATATTTTAATTTCTAAAAAATTCTGGGTCGTTACAATCTTCCCCACTTAAAAGAATTTCGTCCTCGAAATTATAAATAAGAAAAGTTATAGAATTTATTAACTTTCCAAAATTCATAGTTAAACTTCTTACAATCTTTACTAAGTTTTCAAAATCATACTTAGTTATCTTTTCAAAAACAACTACTATTGTTTAACTTTCAATTCCAAAATCAAAGTTTAAGTTTTCAAAATTTTCCAATTTTCTCAAAAATTTTCTAACGCCTTAAATTTTCGGAAAAATTCGCCATAGTCTCCTTTGCGCGGCTCGATCCGAAAAAAAAATGACAGTATATATATCACAAATATACATCTCATCAAGTAATGAGGCATCCCGCAGGGGAAAAAAGTGTAAAAGTACGATATGTAATCCGAGATATGTACCTTATATTTTATTAGCAAGCATATACGGCTAATATAGCGCAAAAGCGAGCTCCAAATGCGAAGCAAACGCGATCCGCACCTACTAATCACTCAACAAACAACATGAGAATCATGCATATATGACAATAGTATCAATATGCAACATATATTAACATAACAACTACATAATATAGCAAATGCAATATATTCAAACATCAACCAACTCTCATCCAACTAACATCCATAACCAATAAATATTCATTCATATTCTCATTAATATTCAATGAAATGGTTTTCAATTTTAATCACATTTGATTCATTAACAGTGGATGTTTACTAACATTCATTTTCAATTAGTTTATATTTACTAATTCATATTCAAGTTGGTTCACTTCCAAATCAAATTCAATTCTACTTAAGATTTACTTAACTTCAAATTGGATTTTTAATCACTTTAGCTTTCAATTTCATTAACACTTAACGAATTATATACAATCAATCAACTAACAACCATATAACAATCAATGTATATTTATTACAACCAAATTCCTTTGCTTATCAATTGGTTTAATTAATTGATTTTTTATTCAACTATTCAACTTCTAATAACATTAGATTTTAATGAATTAACACTTACATTCATTATTTCATATCAACTTAATTCACATTTAATTGATTAACATTCAATCCATTCATTCAATTCAATTACAAAAGTTGAATTTTCATTTACATAACTTAAGTTCACATTTATCACTCCACTTTATTAATTTACTTTGATACTAATATCAACTTCATTCAATATCTCTTAAGTTATACTTCCATTTCTAAAGTAAATTTCCATTTAACTTTAAATTCATTCTTTTATTTACAACTCATATTCATAAACATATTCATAAAATTTCACTTCTTATATATATAAGTTTATTTCACAATTGTAAATTACTTTAATTATAATTTCATACTTATAATTCTTTTTACTTATACAATTATTCTTTAATTTAGATTATTCAAACAACTAAACAATCAACTTATATACACTTTAATAATTTTGAAAAATTATTTCTTTATATATAAAATATACTCAAGGTAAAATTATTTTATTTACCCAATTTAAAACAATACTGTGCCGAATTGTTCTATTCAAGTGTTTAGAAACCCCTTCGGCATAGTCTTGCGGACCAAGCTGACGAAAGTTCATATGCCACTCAATAAACCAATCATCACAATATAAAACAATTTTATATATTCACTAACAAATACGCTCTCATAGCTATTATTACACTCAAACTCATTCTAGAGTACTACTGACTCTATCTTTAATGAATAATACCCAACAGAACCATGGTTGTCGCTTAACCATAAGCTCTGATACCACATTGTCAGGACACGATTCTTCGTCTTCCGAAAATTCGACATCGACACTCACTTTATCGACTGCCGAGAAATCGAACGACGGAAAACCGAACACTGAGGGTTTTTAAGAAAAAGAATTAAGGAAAAGAAAAGAGAAAAAGATAGAAAAGAAGAGAAGATGGAGAGGAAAGAAAATAGAAAATTTTAAAATAGAAGAAAAAGAGAATAGAGGAAAATAGAAAAACAGAAGAAAATAGGACGGAACAGAAAACAACATCAGAATCTCACAATTCACAGCGGAACAACATATAATAATAATTGAATAATCTTTAAACAAAGAACTATATCAGTTATTACATTACATCACATTTCATTACATCATATCATCAGAGTGTACAACAACAACATACAAACAGTGCAGCGGAAAAAGAAATACTATATAAGTAATACGCCATGCCATCCAGCTTGCCTCCAGCAACGCCAGAATATCCAGAATATCCTGATAAACCTTACTCTTGACTGCCCGTGTGAAAATTGGTGGGCACCCAGAGTTTAGGAAGGAAAACAATAAACTCCAAGTCAGTCATGTGACTGGTGTGAGAACTCAAAACAGTTTATTTATCTTTAAAATCAAAATGGAGGAATATTTTTAAATTCAATTCGCAATGCTTTTAAAAATGAGACTACCATAAGGCCTCCCGCACACACACACAATGCAAACGCAGAATCAGAGGAGATTTCTCCTTATGATAGTCAAAGATGCTTGATACGCATTTAAAATAACATTTGATATTATTACTAGTGCATAGTGTAGGGGAAATTCATTTCGAAAGTAGAATATAAATCTTAGCCAGCATAGGTACCATTATATTATGCCTACTAATAGCTACCATATTAGATGGCAGGTTCTACAACTAAAACCGTACAAGTCACGTATTGTTTCTTTGGATTTCCAACAAATGGTCAGGCCAAGGAACTTCCCATTGCCACATGAGAATGCCTCTGGAAAGACATCCCCGAGAACCAAACCGGAACTCTGCCAACACAAGGCCGGGTTACCCCTAACTGGGTAACTACTGACACGAGCACGCCATTCCCCGATCGTAAACGACCTTTCTCACGGGATCCCGAAAACCAACAACCACAAAGTAATAAATTCGCAGTAACCACATAGGTTAAATATCTGGGCTCCATACCATGATACCACCTCTATCCAGAAGGAAATGTACATACCCTAAAGGGTGCTACCCCTCATAACCTTGCTGCATCTTTCCTGTTTTGACCATTTCCGGGGTGTGAGGTTCGACGAAGTCACGTCCACAAAAACATACTTTATACAAAAGTCATGCTTTGGGTCAACAAATGATCAACACAATGATCACCAAGATAGACGATCGAATAAACGATCCTATCACAATAATCAACACAATGATCATTTCAGCAACACTCAGCATGTCACATTACCAAATTGGGAATATATTGCTGATAACATTCAACTACATAACCTCTGAGCTCGTACGTCTCAGAGAAGGGTGTTAAGATAAAAGAATAAATTCTTCGCCACCAACAGAAATATATTTGAAAGAAATCGGCTTTATATCTCGACTTGTAATGTCAGACACACAATCCATACAAGTCTGTTCCGGGATCGAACAAAACCGAAGGCACTTACAAAGAAGTCCTTGCAATCCGGATATTCACAATCCTGATCGGATTCACCATCACATATGGAGAACTCTATACCGGAGCAACTCGGTGCAGAGTAAATCGACAGGTCATCCTATCGCTCTCGCAAATACCGGGTCTTCAACACCGATCTTCAATGCAATTCATAACGACGTATCACATATTCGGAATGGGTTATACGACCCCATGGTCCTTTCCCGGTTAACCCGAATAGTGAGCGCTTATTTAAAAATAAGTGTAACATTCACATTCAAACAAATCACATCAATTACCCATTCAAAGGGAAATATTGATAGTCGGTTATTGAACTATCAATTGATATGCACACATCACCAGATTCCAAATAATTTTCCAAATTATTTATTTTCCAAAATATCTTTACTAGATATTAAATTTCAATACTTCAAAAATAAATCAATATTTATTTTTAGACAAATTCCACTTCCTTTATAAATTCCTTAGTGAATTTAAAATTCCAAAATATCAATGAATATTCGATTTCAATTATTCATTTTCAATTTATCTTCAAAAAGATAAATTCTAAATATCAATCATATTGGAAAACAATTCCACACTTATTTATTCATAAGTAATTCACAATTTTTATTTATTTTTCAACACTTGGAAAATATTCAATGTACTTAAATCAAATTAAGTATATAATTCATTCTTTAAGGAAATCATTCTCTTAAACCTATTTATTTGGGCCAAAACGAATGTTACGTAAAACATCGTTACGACAACCCAAAATCACTAGTATAGGGATTCGAAATTAAAAATAGATATATAAATCCCAATACTATACAAAACATTTCCTTTCGGAAATCATTTACTATAACAACAGTGTTATAGTCCATCATCTCCTTCTATTTCTCGAAAACGTCTATTTCAACAATAAATGTTGAAATCTATGATTTCGAATCTCAACACATTTTAAAACATCGTTAGATCGTTTTAATTCTATTTGAAATATCACATTCAAAACAATTTCTTTAACATCTTATTCACTATTCAAAAACGTGAATATACTTTGTTAACAAATTTCATCCTTTTATTCATTTTAATTCAAATGATTATTCACTATTCAAAAATGTGAATATAACTCCATTTATAGGTTTCAACAAATTTCCTTGTCAAAATAAGTCATTTGCGAATTTATAAAACAACGTTTATAAATTCCATTTCTATTTATTTATAAAAACTTCCTTTTTATAAATTCTTTTATTCATTTTATTTTAAAGTATTATTCACAGTCAAAACGTGAATATAACTCCATAAATAATATCATAACAATTTACTTATCAAAATAAGTCGTTTGTGAGTTTATAAAACAACGTTTATAAATTCCATTTCTATTTATTTATAAAAACTTCCTTTTTATAAATTCTTTATTAACCTATTCCAGTTTATAACTCAATTGTAAACTAAAAGTTCATATTATAAGTTAATTACTTATAAAACGATTATTTTACAAAATCGTTCTTTTAAAGACTTTCTAATTTATAAATCTTATAACTTATAAGATCCATTTATTTAACCAATCTATTCTTCAAATATTTTCACCAAATTTATAAATCTTACTATTTATAAATTTCTTTTATAACTTCACAGTTTATAATTCCATAAATTTCATTCTTATAACTTCACCATTTAAATTCTATAAATTTCATTCTTTAATGAAATTCATTTTCACTTCATTCAAACACTTATAAAAACTCGTTTTATAATGTCTATATTTCAATTTATAAATATCCATTTATAAATCTCTTAATATAAATCAAATTATATTATTCTTTAAAACGTCTTCAATCTCCTTTATTATTTCACCATTTTGATTTATAAAATAATTAAATTTTATAAATCCTATATTTCAACTTTTCATAATAAATTCTAAAATTCCGATTTAACTATTTTATAAAATCATTAATTCCTTATTTTCAAAAATCAGCTTTTAACTATATTTCTTAAAAATCATAATTTTTATAACTTTAAAAATTATAACGTTTATTTATTTAAAATGGGTCAATTCAAAAATTATTTTATAAAACGTATACTTTTCAAAAATCACTTTAAAATCATTTTAAAATTCCAAATTTGGTCCAATGATGCTACACACCAAATAGTCAATCACGACAACAACGATATCATATATCAATATGATAATCCATCAAATATCAAAATATCTGAAATCAAATAAAAACTGTTGAGGAATTCAGTTGGATCCCTCCAACCTGTTTCCTTCATCACAAACATTAGCACAATACCAATTTCGCTCCAGTACGAAATTATCGCGGTATATGGGATTATTAAATATTATCCGCTTAATAGACGGCGCAATAGGGTCTCATCCGCTAAACAAAAAATGCGGGAAATCAATAACTGCAATATATACATATGCCAATATATATATATTGATATTATTTATAATACCAATTTCACTGTTTATGAAATATTCGCGGTATATGTTTTTAATAAATAACATCCGCTTAGTAACGGCGTATAATGTCTATTTTAACAATCAATAGATAACAATCAACATTCAAACATGCATTCAATATTTTAAATCTAACTATTTAAAATAAAATCGAAACTGATTCGATTGAGTGAGAAATTCTCACCTTGGTTTTAATTTCCGTTTTAGCGATTTATTTCGAATTTTACCCAAAATTCTCACTAACTCCAAACGACTCCAAACCAACTCCATCGCGTAGTGCTCGTCCATACGATTCCAACGCAATTGGTTTCGCAATTTTTCGACCTCGTATGAAAAAGTTATGAATTTTTGAAGTTCGTACACGATTTTAATAACTTAAATTACAACATAACTTTAATATTTTAACATACACACATCCTCACCCTTGGATCCTTCTATGAACACATCAGGGCCGCTCCTCCTTTTTTCATCATCTCCAGTAACGTGCACGAGAAAAGGAACCCATACATATAGAACTAGGGTTAAATTTTGCGATCGCTACGTTCGACGATAATTCGATCAGGAAGCGCCATCTTGAAGCTTGTCTCGAGAGCTACCCTCGCCTATGTACACCTGAAGCTCGGCCACCCCAGGCGCCTTGAATTGCGTGCGCAACCACCAGGGAACGCGGGCCTGTAGCTCCCTCCACACGACTCCGTTTCCGATCATAACCGTTGAATCTCTCCGTCTCGATATGCTCTACGTTTTGTTAGTTGGAGCCTTCATCTAATTTCGCCTAGATTGGGAGGAAAATGTGGAGGAAGAGGGTGAACTGCTGGCCGTTCAGGGGGGGGGGGGGGGTGGCGGCTAGGGTTTTGTTTCTTTTTTTTATTTTATTTTTTTATTTTTGTGAAGGGGTAGGGCTATTTATAAGGAACGAGCGACACTATTCATCCCGGAAATTCCGAACTCCGATTTAGGCGCCGTAACCAGCGTTTCTAGGGTTTATCCCGCGTTCCGGACACAATGGAACAGGTTTCGAAAGCTAATTCGGACATCTGTGCGAGTTATGGCTGTAAACGCTCAATTTGAATTAAACCGATTTAAGTCGATTTCTAGGCGTTTTAATTTGTACAGGACAAACGGTAAATCCAATTGACTTGAAATTTGAAACCTTACAATAATATCACATTACGGATCCGATGAAACTGGTTTCGTCGAAATCCGAGACTTTTTGAAAAATGGCTATTTTCACTCGCCAAATTTAAATTAAAAATAAATCGATGCGTTTCGAGCTGCCACGCTCAAACGATAACTCCGATTGACACGAAAATTGAAATCCGGTAATAACTAACTATTACGGATCCAATGGAACTGGTTTCGTTCAATTCTGAGACTGTTCAAAAATTGACTATTTTCACTAGTCGATTTAATATTAAAATATTCAATTTTCACAAATTAACTTTAAATTCGATTTTAAAAGTTCTAAAATATCGTTCTAACTCCAATATGATAAAACAAAATTTTACAAATCATTTTCAATCATATTTAACTCAATTTTCAATTATTTCCATAATTTAACGTATTAAATTATCGATTTAATTATCCAATTAAATCCAAAAATTCAAATAAAAATTTATTTGACTTATAAATTCACTTATTAATATTTAAAATTAATTAAATATTCATATTTTAATTTCTAAAAAATTCTGGGTCGTTACAATTATCTTCATAATTTGTGATGAATTTTATTGATATTTCGTGATAGTTTAATTTTGGAAATTGAGTTAAGTTATGTTGTGTTATGGTTGGATAAATATAATCCGTATTTTAAATTATAAATAAAATGAATTGGATTAAAAGGGGAAATGAAAAGAAATTTTTAAGTAATGAAGTTAGGGAAATTAAATTCAAGAAATTGGTTTGGAATTTGTTAAGTGTTTTTAAAACTTTGATTTAAAAGAAAAGGAGGAATGAAAATTTGTAAAGTGGGTTAAAAACGAAGTGGAATATTTATCGGGAAATAAATTTGAAAGTATAGATTTCTGGTGGGAATTTCTATAAGAAAGGTACAATCGTTTTAAAAATAAAGGTGAGATTATTTTTAATAGATGGGAAGTGTATTTTTCTGAAAGACTAAGTATGTTTTTCAAAGGAAAGCTTTCAAAGTATAATCTAGAAGTTTATGAGAAATGTGTTTTTAGAATGTTTATAAAAGTATTATTTTAAATTATTTTTACGTATAAGTAAATATTTATTTAATTAATTATGGTATTTAATTATTTTAAAGGTAAATTAATATTATGTTTTCTAAAGTAAATGTTATTATAAGTATTTGATATAATAACTTTATATTAAAAGGAAATTTTTGATTTAAGTTATCCAAGAAACTTTTATAGATTTTCAAAAGTATATTTTGAATAAAGAATTTAGAAACTTATTTTAAATAAGTTAAGTATACATATTGGACAGTGATTTCCAGGAAATAGGAAATGTGTTAAAAATAAAAAGGTGATTATTTCTAAAGTGTTGGAAGAAATTTACGGGATTTAAACGTAAATTCAAATTGAGGTAAATCAAGCAGCATTTATAAAAGGATTCTTTGGTTTATTTTGAAATGGAAATAGAAAATGTTTGGAAACTTTATTCCGCAAAAGGAAGATGGTTTGGAACTAGTTACAAAGGGTTGAAAATGGAAATATATCTTGTGAAGATATTTTGAGATTAATAAATAATTTGGGTAATTATTTATAATTTTATGGATGTTTGTGGATGTTAATCGATAGTTAAATCACCGACTATCAATATTGGCCAGTGCGCTGATTGTTTCGAAAAGACTGGGCTCGAGATTAATTTCATGGAAACCACTTCGATCTGGTTTGTACGTTTTCATGGGAAAAACAAGTTCGGATTCGAAGATAGAGCGGTGAAGTGCAAGGGCTAGTCGCTACTAATCTGAAGGATGATTCCAAAATGGACGTAGTAGGAGTAGTGCCTTCGGTTCCGTTCGGACCCGGAACGGACTTGTATGGATGAATGCTTTCAGAACATCGTCAGGAGGACGATGAGCATTCTAAAAGATGTGTTCTAAAAAGGTAACACTTAGCCTCGAGCCTCATCAATCGAGAATGACTGAAAATCAGGGGTTATGCAGCAAGGCTAAGCGGGTAGCACCCATTATGGTGAGGTCATCCCTGTCTAGATGTCCCTTTTTATTTTGGCTGTGTGGCGGTTGCTGATCCCAACCGTGGGGTGATCTTACTCGGGATTATCCATCCCGATCTTGTGTTGTAGGGGATTTAGGGTGGATCCTCGGTACGTTGATCTAGACCAGGTACTGTAACAGGTGGTACCCCAGTGCCTAGTCATTAGTTGGAAATTCATTCTCCTTACGCGCCTGTACGGTTTTGATTGTGCCCAACTATTGCTGAAACGTGAGATGCAAGCATTTCAGCTAGATTCTATTTTACTTTCTATAGACACTATTATAATATCAGACGGATTTGATAAAAAAATGTTTTGGCTATCATAAGGTAAAAACCCGACATGTTTATCTGTGGCGTGGTCTTACGAGATACTTTTGATTTCAAAGGACTTTGAAACTTTAATAATCAATTTGGGTGTATTTTTCTCACGCTGGTATATCAGACTGACTCGGGTGTTATTTCATTATAATGATCGGGTCAGATCGAGTATTATAAATTACAGGATATGATGCTTGGAAGCTCAGGAGAGGAGCTAGAGTCTGAGACATATTACATATACTTGTTTATGTCCGCTGCTGTGATTGTTGAGTTGCCAGCAAGTTGTGAGGCATGGCGTTATAACTGCCAGGCTGGTAATTGTTGTTTTGTCTGTGTGTTACTCTGATGATGTATATAAAACACACATGTTTTCATTTTGTATAAAGATCTGTTATTAACTATTATATTTTGTTCCGCCGCGATTGTGAGATTCTGTTATTGTTTAGTTCCTTCTTCCTTCTATCTTCTTTCTTTTCCCTCAATTATCTGTCTTTTCCGACACTCGATCGTCGGCATATTATACTATGTCGTATTTTTTGTCGATTTTTGAGGGTCGAAAAGGGCGGACCGTGACACACAAGCTATTTAACTACACAAAATTCCACATTTTACGTTTAAGGCCGCATATGGAATAAACACATATACCAACTAAAATTCCTAATTTTGTTCCACAACCATATTCGAAATTATGTAATTATACCAACCAAATTTCTAATTTTTTTCAAAGAACGTATTTTGAATTTATCCAACTAACCAGTTATGCCATTAAAAATTGAATAACAATTCTAACTCAATTTAATTAAACCAATCTCATTTACGCCATAAAACGTGAACAAGCAATTTATATGTTTCATATTTTAAAACAAATATGAATTAGAACTGAGAAGTGGTAGAGGAAGAAATTACAATAATTTGCATCAAACCTCAATTATTAACAGAAATTAATTCATATTATCATGCCAAAAAAGAACTAAAATTAAATTACCTTATTTTTCTATTTCATATTAATTCCCATACACCTGGCACTTAAGCTTGTATAAATTTGAACAGTTTTTCTTCTTCTTATCTTTATCTTTTTAAATTCTTCAAAAAAATTTAAATAACTCATATGTATATTTTTAATTTGATTTGGAAGAGAATTATTTATCTATGGGAAAAAAAAGAAAGAAGAATACACACAAATTTTTCTGTAGACTTATAGCGACGGCTGAATAAAAGATTAGGTTTTAGGTTAGACGGTTTATTTATCAATAAATCTTTTTAATATTTCCCTCCTTATAAATATGTGTGTGTATTAATACAATACTATTGCTTTTAATTAATTTCAGTAATCAAATTCAAACATTTAAATGTACGCATAAACACGTAAGCTATTGAAATATTTCCAAACTTTGTGTACATAATATGTTTCCCTTTTTAATAAATTCTAGTGACTCATTGCTCACTATGTATATATGTAATTTAACACACATCAGTAATCAATTATAATTAAAGTAAGTTACCAATTTCATACGTGTAATTGTTTCTGATGCCAAAATTTCAAATGGTCATAACTTCTTCATTTGAATTCCGTTTGGAAAACATTATGCATGAAAATTGATCAGAAACTGCCACGAATACAATGGTATAAGTTTTGTGGCTAAATTCCAATACTTGTAAAATGTCTATTTTTCACAATTGTCTAAGTTTATTAATTATATTTCCATTAATTAATTAGTATAAAAAAAGTGAGGTGTACTTTAATTTACACGTTTCCTTTAAATTTTCTTTTAATAATAACTTATTCTATTTTAATTCCTTTTTAATTATTTTTCCCCTAAAATATCAGTGTTGCATATTCCAACACAAATTTGCATATATCATTCAATAATATAATCAACGTAGAAAAGTTTAAATTTTTTTTGTTTAAACTAAGTTTACTCACCAAATGCCATCTAAACAAGACCAAACAAAGCTACCACTTGAATCTAAACTAGAACTATGCTTTCCTTTCTAGAAAGATGGAGTTTTTGGTGGACTTAAAGGCCAAAGTAGGTTCAGCCTTACTAAGTGAGCTCGGCCATGACATGTTTTAGGAGGCGTGTGAGCTTGATAATGAAAGGAGAAGAGGTAAGAAGCAAGAAGAAGTGATTTAAAAAAGTTTTCTAAGGATATTTTTCCTTCTCTCAAGGCTAAAAGAAGAAGCTATGAAAATTTTAACAAGGAAGAAGAATAAGGAAATAAAAGAAAGGAGAAAAGAAAGAGAATAGGTGGGTATATATGGGCGTAAAATGAATTAAATAATATAACTTGTCATAATTATATTTAGTCACATCATAATTCTTTTATAATATGTATATATATGTTTAGTCACATCACTCTTTTGTATATATAATTATGTTTATTCACATCACTTTCTTTTATATATATACAATTATTATGTTTAGTCACATCACTTTATATATATATCTATATAATTATTATGTTTAGCTGTGTCACTTTCTTTATATATATATATATGTAATTATTATGTTCAGTCACATCACTTTCTTTATATATATATATATAATAATTATGTTTAATCACATCACTTTCTTTATATATAATTATTATGTTTAGTCACATCACTTTCTTTATATATATATATAAGTATAATTATTAATTAACTAAGACGTGACAAGAGATAATTATGGTTAACGATTACAAATTTAAGATGTGACAATACTTAATACATATATTTAAATATGTGTTTAATTATTTTTAAAAATATGTCTTGTCACATCACTTACTAATCAAAATTAACATAAGATAATTTATTTTTAAGTGTATTATTATTTAGTCAATTAACTATTATATATATTTACATAGGGTGCATAAAGATGGACAATGTTCTCGATAACTTTTTGGAGTGGAATGGTTGAAATTTCAAAAATCGTTCTTTGGTCACATTTTATATTTTCTGCGAACTATTTAATTTGGTAAACAAAAATTAAAAAAGATTTTTCCATCAATATTAATTAATGAGAACGAGTTTATTTTCATTATAAAACCTATATATTGAATATTTAAAACTAATTAAATATTCACTAATCAAAGAGTGAAATTCCGGGTCGTTACACGGCACGCCTCGTTTGGAGTTCAGGATTTTCGTGTACATTTTATTGAATAATTCAAATTAAAATAATACACGCACACCCATATCCATCATTTTTATCATGCTTAGGCTATACCCACAGCTATAACTTGTTCCATACTCCACGTTCTAAGGCCAATACCTTTCTCCCTCTATTTAAACTTACCTGTAACCAAAAATTTGCATTCTTTCTTCAAATCCAAACTTTAAAAATCAAGAAAAAAAATCCAATACTCCGCGAAAAATCATCATTCCTGATTCATTGAACTCGTTGAAATGCATGCTTCAATTAGATACCCTCATTTTTGGCTGAGTTAGAGGGTGAGGGTGAGGCCGTTCATGGGGAGGAGCTAGGGCTCGCACTTCAAGGCGTTGTAGGCGTCGATAAGAGAAGAGGTTGGTGCCATTGGTTTTCTCATGGGTTGTAGTGCCTATACCTGAAGTTTTGGGGTTCGTGGTGGCTCGTGGTGGTTTCCATCCATGCACGGGCGATCGTGGATTTGTGGTGATGGGGTCATGGCTCTTGCGAAGAGCGATACGCTGTCGTGAACGACATTGAATTCTGTCGACAATTAAAGGGGTATTTAATAATTAAAGGCTATGCATTTTAGGTTCATTTGTGCATTTTTGCAAATATGCATGGCTATGGATTTGGGGTTGAAATATATGGGGGTATAACTGTAGTTTAGTTTAAAGTTGTTTGATTTTAATTTAAATTTTTGTTAACTTATAGAATTCATATCTCGTTCATATGAGGTCGGATTCAGACATTGTTTTTTTACATTGGACTCACGTCCTCATGATCTTTGTGATGGAGTTGGTTTGATTCGATTTGGATCAAGTGCAAAATTTAGGCTAAAATCAGACAATCGTTCGAGTTAAGTCTGGGACATTCCAAGGAAAACGAAAATCAATGTGAGTTTAACTTACATTAAATTTTACTATATCATATATATGATGTTAGAAACGTCTGTTGATTTCTTGGATGTTAATTAAATTGTTTGATTGATTGTTTGGTTGAATTCTGTCTAGAAAATGAATGATGTATTAATTTGATCGTTATAAACCCATATGATTATACATATACTATCTATAACCATTGTTTTGCTGGGAAATTTGTAGAGGGATCCTAAAGGGTTTTCGCCAATAATTATTTATTTACATTCTTGTGCTATTGAACTGATGTTTAATTGAAATAAATCTTGATACTCCATTTTATTTGTTAAGTGTTGTTATAGCAATTTCACTATATCATCTTTTTTTCTATTTCATCCCCAAAACCCTGTCGTACGAACTTGAGCTTGTGTTTCCACTAAAGAAAATATTAAATTCATTAATCATTTGGAATAATGATAATTTAAAATAACTAATAATTTTAACTAATGATTTTGAGATTAATTTACCAATTTAATAAATGATGAATAAAATTGGTTTACCTTTAAATTCAATTAATCATTTTTTCTAATGATGTTTTATACTTAATTAATCATTTCCACTAATAGTTAATTCTTTTAGAGTTTAGTTAATTTATTGAACTTAATTAATTATTGTAATTAATGATAATTGAAATTAATAATCATTTTACTTAATGATATTTAAAAGTAATTAGTCATTTTAAATAATGATATTTGAATTTAGTTAACCATTTTAATTAATGATTATTTTAAATATAATTAATTGTTTTAACTACTGATATTTGGAATCTAGTTAAATCATTTTAATAATGACTTTTTAAATTTAATTAATTATTTTAGCTAATGATATTAGGAATTCAGTTAAATCATTTTAATTATTGACATTTTATACTTAAATGAATCATTTTAAAAGATGATGTTTGAATTAATCGTTTTAAACTAATGAGGTTTTAATTTAATTAATAGAATTATTTTGTGATTATTTGAACTTAATTAATTATTTTAATCAATGATATCTAAAATTTATTTATCATTTTAATTAACAATGTTTAAGATGAATTGTTCATTTTAAATGATGATTATTTGAATTGAATAAATCTTTGTAATTAATGGTATTTAATGTTAACTAAACGATTTAATAAAAGTGATTAAAGTAAACTAACTAATATAATAAAATTGCTTTAAACAACTGATTTAAAGTTAATAAACTGATTTAATAAAGATTTTAAAGTTAATTTAACAAAGTTATAAAAGTGTTTGGAAATAATTATCTACTTTATTGAAGACAATGGATTTGTTTATTTAAAAAAGATTTTAAATGTGATTAATTATCTTTCGGGATAACTAATATTGTTTTAAAGTTATTAAAGGTATTTAAATTTTTTTGCTATCTTTTGGGATAATCTCCTGGGTGTCGATCTGATGTTTGTTTAGCCCTTCGTGGTCAAACACTTGGAAAGATTATTCGCTTAACGTTTTCCAATCAGCAACTAATTCTAATGTGGAAATAAGCACAAGTTTAGTTCTTTTTAAAAAGAAAAGGTTTGATTCGTTTATGGAAAGGAATTACTTCCATAAAGCGAATCACTTATATGGAAACGATTTACTTGTATAATTAGCATTAAAAATTGAAGAAGTGAACTTGTCTCGATTTAAAAAGTAAAGAATAATCATTGGTTGACTTGTCCGGTATTATTGTTAACCAAAAAAAAGTACAAGTTTGAATTCAATGAGTCGTGATAAGTATACAGGACTTAATTTCCATATACGATCGTTTTATATCCACGATGGTTGGTATCTCAACTATTGGTTACATCAACTACTCTATTAACGTCATTCTAAGACGATTTATTGCTCCGTTGAGTATTAATTATCCTTTGCCCGAAATGACTAAACCAAAGCGCATGGTTTTTGGGGTCCAAGTTATGTGGGGTTGCTCCTACTAGGATATTTTCACATCTTATCTGGATTTTTGTGTACCATCAAGTGAAAAACGGTTGAAAGTTTTTAGATGTGAAATACTCGGATTCTCGATAAGGTCTAGCGGGGTCCGGCTTAGAGTTCCTAGTGGTTTTAAGTATATTGCTTGGGGTATACTTCTTTAAAGGAAGGTGCACCCTCCAAGTCATCTGTTGGAAAATTTCCTTTCCTTGTTCGATTCGAAGACCCTAAATCTGTTTTAGCTTTAAATTGTCACGAATAAAATCAACTCCTCATCACGGCATTTAAATATTGATTTAGTCCATTCTACCAAAGTTGGACTATTACGTTATTCTGTCTATTCTATCAAGTTGGATGGTTCCCTTATTCATTCCATTCTATCAAGTTTGGATTGTTACCTCATTTAGTCCATTCTATCAAGTTGGATTGTTTTCCTTGTTCTATCCATTTTATCTAGTTTGGATTCTACTTGGTTATTTCTATTCTTTCAAGTTTGGTTTAATATTATCATGTTCATTCATATTTGGATTTTTTATACTTATTTCTTCTCTTGCCTGTATGGATGTTATTCTTGTGAGGTAAAAACCCATTCCATGTTAGCGGCATGGTCCCATAGAACTTTTATATGTTCCCCACTATTCGAATTATCTCACTTGCTTAAGCATAGAGGTGCTGCATGATAGAGATTCTCGCTTCTTGTTAGGTAGAAAACAGATGACTCTTACCTCTACATGTCTTATGGGTTGGTTGTCAGTCGAGAGGCTGGCCGTGAAAGCAAGTGAGAGGTACCATTGCAAGCTATGGTAGGGGTGTACCCACTTTCGATGGTTAAAAAACTTAGATCATTACAAAGTTGTACCAGAGTGCGATGTTAAGCGAGAACATTGGCTATGGTAGGGTTTGGCTCATTAGAGATAAGGTAAGCGACAACCTAAAATGAGTTTGAGAGTATTATATATACGAGAGCGTATTTGTTAATGTTATAAAAACGTATTATGTTGATTGGTCTATTAAGTTTTTATGAGTTCTGGTCGAGATGTGGAATGCCATGATATCGATAGGGTTTTTAAACATTTGACCAAGGCCAACGGACATGGTATTGAAATTTTGAAAATTTTGGCAAATTATATAATTTTCCTAGGACTATATGTTATATATATAAAGGAATAATTTTTGAAACTTCATATAGTTATAAAGTAAGTTGGTTTAAATGTGATAATATTTATTTATTATCACTATTATTGTTCGGTTATGCTGAATTTATATAAGAAGAATTAACTGTTGATTACTCAATGGTGCCCAATTTATTTAGGAGCATTTATCGCTTTAATTTAAAACGAACCCAATTTTCAGAACATAACTATAAAAGTGTTCTGAGAAAATGTTAACTTGAAAATTCACCTTTTAATAATAGTGAGTTAAGGATTAAAATTTATAAAAAGTTGTTTATATAATCTAAAAAGCGAGATAAGATATTTAAAGAATAAATATTAGAGATGATTCTATTATAGTAAAGAAGGATTATTATAATATGAAATCATTTTTTATATAAAGGAAATTTTATAAAGATTTAGTTTATGGAGTATGTTATAAAAAAGAATTTATGAATCTAAATCCCGGAATTCTTAAAAATTACTTTAAAGAAATTTTCGAGAAATGAAATACCGGTATTTTTGAAAATATGTAAAAGTAAAATTTGAATGGAATGCATTTTCATTGGGATAATTAGAGGGAAATTATTTCAATTAGTTTTGTGGTAATCTGATTAATCTTCTAAGTGACGATAAGATGTTTTCTTAGGCGGACATTGTGGAATACTTAGTAAATTATTCTCATTATCATTGTGCGATTGAAATGAGTTCAAATTCGAGTAAGCCAAAAGAGAGTTTTAATAAATAAATTGTTTGAATTTAATATACATCAAAATATATGTTATATGCTTTTAAAAGAATGAGTTTTTGAAACTAAAACCAGGTGTTTAATTTTTAAGTTCCTTAAAAAGGGAAATGTTTTCCAAACTAAAAGGTATTTTAATAAGATATGGTTTTGATAAATAAGATTCTTAGAGAAGATATGGGATAAATAGGGATAATTTAGCATAGGTTTAAATTGGGTTAAATTAAAAAAGAAGGTTTTAATAAAAAAATTTTTATTAAAACCTTATAATTATTTAAAAACATCTTAGTCGTGTAAACTATTTTTTGAATGGGTCAAACCATAAATATTATTCTTTTTAACACTCTAAGTTAAAAAGGTAATAGCTTGACCCCATTTTAAGAAACCATAATTTGATTTGATCTCTATCCAAATCTTTGAAAAAATTAAAATATATTTTATATGTACACTTAGGATATAGAAGAGTATTAAACAAGTAAATAAAGTGGAATAAATTACTAATTGATGTTTTATAAAGAAATGACTTTATAAAATATTTTTAAACTTGGGTAAAGATCTATGAACCAATTCATAAATAGTTTTTGTATTGAATAAAATACTAAGTGAAAATATAAGTAAATTAGAAAAATTAACATAACTAAGAGACTAATAAAATATAGAGATAACTTTCCATTTGTCCGAGTAAGTTTGGACAATCTTTCGAGCAATAACCAAAGGCTAATGAGCAAAACAGTACGCTTAGACAATTATCTTTATTTTTGGATAATTAACAAAGTTTTGAACCTAAGTTAAAAAAATTTGTTAGCCATTTTATATTCCAAAACAATGTTAAGTGATAAGTTTTCCCTTATGGAATTTGTTTAGCAGCTAGTGTTATTTTATCCCTTTACAGGAATTTGATTTATTTGATTTAATTGAATCAAAATTGATTAGCTGTGTGATTATTATTTATAAAGTTTACATTTATAGATCAACGATTTTGAATTGTTGTTATTAGGACCTAAATCTCGGTGATTTTGAAAAAGGAGATTTTTGAAGAATTTGGGAAGGAAAAGATATTAGTTTACTCTAGTTGATGTTTTGGAGGAACCGGAATACCACTGGAGGTTCCATGTTGTTTTGATTCTGAGTTTCACCATAATTTATTTAGAGGAATTCCCTCCTTATCATTCAATTTTTGATCTTTGACTTTTCTCATTGAGAAATTTGAAAATAGGTTTTTGAATTGAAAAACCCGGGTATTTAGATCTAGAATTATCATTTGAAATAGTTGGATGCATAACATCTATTATAGAATATTCTCTGTGTTTTGTCACATATGATTGAGATATGGTTGTCGAGTGCATGTAGATTTATATCAAACTAGTTGTTGTAGGTAGAACTAAATCACATTGCTTTTGTTAGCCTGATTTTCTTTTATATATCGTAAGTACAGGTATGCAAGAGAGCCATTTGATTCTTGTGCATTTGCATTTACATAGAAGATAATAAATTACTTGCCAAAATGTAAGTCAAACGCAAAAAGGTAAGTAATAAATTTAGAAAATTTCTATTGGTTGATGATTTTATGCCCAAAATATGGAAGCCTACTTGGCTTTTGTTTTCTATGATTGGTTTGGAGTCCGTTGAGGCGATTTGTAGTTATACCGATCGAGCTGTGCAAAGGAGATGCTGGCAAAATTTTTCGAAAATTTAAGAGTTAGAAAATTTTAGGAAAATGTTTGACAACTAAAATTTGATTTTCTGACATATATCTTGGAATAAATGAATTTGCCGGTATAGTTAAATGAATATAAAAGATTTGGAAGCTTTGGAATCTATTCTAGCTAATTGGTTATGAAAATAAGCTTAATAACTCATTTTAAATTAATTGTTTTAAACTTAAGGGTTTGGAAACATTTTCTTCCTTAGAAATTTCGGGGATGAAATTCATTTAAGGGGGAGGAGAACGTAATGAACCAAAGTTTTGGTTATTTAATTTTAAATGTTTAATTAATTTTAAGTATTTAGATAATTGAATTTTGGAATTTAATAACTTATAATTCAAATATAAGGAATATTAAATGTTTGAATTTTGAACCAAATGTTAATTAAATGGATTTAATAATTTTATTAATGTAAAGACCCGCAAATCCGTACTCCTTGAATAGACACTAATCTCCAGTGATTAACTCAAGATGAACAGAAATACGAACCCTTAGGATTTAAAGAAGAAGAAAGAGGAAAAGAAGAGAAAAAAATAAGAAGATGGAACAGAACGAAATAACAGAACAACATCAGAATCTCACAATTCGCAGCGGAACAACATATAATAGATAAACGAATAATCTTTAAACAAAGAACTATATCAGTTATTACACTACATTACATTACATCAGAGTGTACAACAACAACCAATAACAAATAGCGAAAAAGAAATACTATATACTAGTGATTACGCTATGTCATCCATCTTGCCTCCAGAAACTCCTGAATTCCAGAATATCTTAATAAACCTAACTCTTGACTGCCCGTGTGGAAATTGGTGGGCACCAAGAGTTTAGGAAGGAAAACAATAAACTCCGAGTCAGTCATGTGACTGGTGTAGGAACTCAAAACAGTTTATTTTTTTTCTTTAAAATCAAAATAGAGGAATATTTTTAAAGTCAATTCGCAATGCTTTTAAAAATGAGACTACCATAAGACCTCCCGCCACACACACAATGCAAACGCAGACTTGGAGGAGATTTCTTCTTATGTTAGTCAAAGATGTTTGATACGCATTAAAAGGAAACATTTGATATTATTACTAGTGCATAGTGTATAAAGCGATTTCGAAAGTAGAATATAAATCTTAGCCAGCATAGGTACCATTATATTATGCCTACTATAGCTACCTCCTGAGGAAGCAGGTTCTACAACTAAAACCGTACAAATCTCGTATTGTTTCTTTGGATTTCCAACGAATGGTCAGGCCAAGGAACTTCCCATTGCCACATGAGAACGCCTCTGGAAGGACATCCCTGAGAACTAAACCGGATAGCTGCCAACACAATGCCAGGTTACCCCTAACTGGGTAACAACTGACACGAGTATGCCATCCCCCGGTCCTTTGGGACCTTTAACCGAGAGCTCTCTAATCAACATCACACCATAATAAATAAGTGTTTCAACCTGAGTAAGCATCTGGGCTCCATACCATGATACCACCCTTTTCCAGAAGGAAATGCACATACCCTAAAGGGAGCTACCCCTCATAACCTTGCCGCATCTTTCCTGTTTTGACCATTCCGGGGTGTGAGGCTCGACGAAGTCTCGTCCACAAAGCCACGCTTTATACAAAGTCATGCTTTGGGTCAACAATTGATCATAGAAATGATCACCAAGATAGACGATCAAACAAATGATCCTATCACAAATAATCAACACAATGATCATTTCACAGCAACACTCAGCATGTCACATTACCAAATTGGGAGTATATTGCTAATAACCTTCAACTATATAACCTCTAAGCTCGTACGTCTCAGAGAAGGGTGTTAAGCTAAAAGAATAAATTCTCCGCCACCAACAGAAATATATTTGAAAGAAATCGGCTTTATATCTCAATTTGTAATGTCAGACACACAATCCATACAAGTCTGTTCAGGGATCGAATAGAACCGAAGGCACTTACAAAGAAGTCCTTGCAATCCGGATAATCTCTAATCACGTCCGAATTTCCCATCACATATGGAGATCTCTATACCGGGGATCAGCCAGTGCAGAGACAATCAACAAGAAACCCTTTCGCTTTTGAAAATATCCGGTCTTCAACACCGGTCTTCAAATGCAATTCATAACGACGTATCACATATTCGGAATGGGTTATACGACCCCAAGGTCCTTTCCCGGTTAACCCGAATAGTGAGCGCTTATTTTAAAAAAAAAAAATAAGTGTGGCATTCAAATTCAAGCAAATCACAACAAATACCTATTTAAAGGTAAATATTGATAGTCGGTTATTGAACTATCAATAGATATGCACAACATCACCAGATTCCAAATTATTTTCCAAATTATTTATTTTCCAAAAATATCTTTACAAGATATAAATTTTCCATTCTTCAAAAATAAATCAATATTTATTTTTAAACCCATTTTCCCAATTTCATTTATAAATTCCATATTGAATTTACATTCCAAAATATTTATGAATATACGATTTCCATTCGTTTTCAAATATTCATTTTCAATTTATCTTCAAAAAGATAAATTCAAAATATTCACTTAATATTGGAAAAGCATTTCCATACTTATTTATTTATAAGTAATTCACAAGTCTTTTTATTTTCTACACCTGGAAAATATTCAATATACTTAAATCGAAATTAAGTATATATTTCATTCTTTAAGGAAATCATTCTCTTAAACATATTTATTTGGGCCAAAACGAATGTTGTGTAAAACATTGTTACGACAACCCAAAATCACTAGTATAGGGATTCGAAATTAAAATAGATATATAAATCCCAATACTACACAAAAAATTTCCTTTCGGAAATCATTTACTATAACAACAGTGTTATAGTCCACCATTTCCTTCTATTTCTCGAAAACGTCTATTTCAAGAATGAATATTGAAATCTATGGTTTCAAATTTCAACACAATTTAAAACATCGTTAGATCATTTTAATTCAATTTAAAACATCACATCCAAACATTTTCTTTAACATATTATTCACTATTTAAAAACGTGAGTATACTTGTTAACAAATTTCATCATTTCTATTCATTTTGTTTTAAAGGATTATTCACTGTCTAAAACGTGAATATAACTCCATAAATAAATTACAACAATTTTACTTATCAAAATAAGTCGTTGCGGATTTATAAACAATGTTTATAAATTCCATTTCTGTTTATTTTATAACACTTCCTCTTATAAATTTCCTTTATTAACTTATTCGATTTACAACTCAATTATATACCGGAAGTCCATATTATAAGTTAAATGCTTATAATTTATTTGTTTAAAAAATCGTTCCTTTAAACTTCATAATTATAAATCTTATAACTTATAAGATTCATTTATTTATCCAAATCTATTCCTTTAAATAACTTCACAAATTTTATAAACCTGCTGTTTATAAAATTCCATTTATAACTTCTCCGTTATAATTTTATAAATTTCATTTCTATTTATGAAATTCATTCTCAATTCATTCTAACACTTATAAAAGCTCGTTTTATAATTCAAGATATTCTAAATTTATAAATATCAATTTATAAATCTTTTATATGGATCAATTTATATTATTCTTCTAAAACATCTTTAAACTCCTTTATAATTCATCATTTTTGATTTATAAAATAATCAAATTTCATGAATCCTAGTTTTTTTAAACTTTTTATAATAAATTCAGAAATACCAATTTAAACTATTTTATAAAATCATTAATCCCATATTTTCAAAAATCTACTTTTAACTGTATTTCTCAAAAATCATAATTTTTATAATATTATAATTATAACGTTTATTTATTTAAGATGAATCAATTCCAAAAATATTTTATAAACGTATACTTTCAAAAATCACTTTAGAAATCCCTTAAAAAATCAAAATCATTCTTTTTAAACTTCAAAATTGGATTCGATGATGCAATACATCAAATAGTCAATTACGACTTTCAAACATCATATATCGGTATGATAATCAATCAAATATCACAATATCTAAAATCAAATAAATATTTGTGAGGAATCCAGTTGGATCCCTCCAACCTGTTTCCCTGCATCCACAGACATTAGCACAATACCAATTCCACTTCGAGGTGGAATATCGCGGTATATGGGATTAATAAAACATTATCCGCTTAATAGGCGGCGCAATAGGGTCTCATCCGCTATACAATGTGGAAAATCAATCAACTGCAATATATACAAATGCCAATATATATATATTGCTATATATATAATATATCCTACTATATCTAATATCACAACCAATACTGCAATCAATAAATAACTGCAAATCCAACTTATAAAATTTTTTTGAGTGAGAAGTTCTCACCTTTGCTTTTTATTTTGCAATCCATTTCCCATCTTGACTCGATTTTCTTGATTTATACCTTGTATAAATATTATATACAATTTGTTAATATTCGAAATTATCGAACAATCAATTTCTTTTTTTTAATGGATTAAATTGATTAACACTTTTAATTTGAACTAATCTAACGATTAATTTTTCGTTTAATGATTTAAATTCATAATTTAAATAACTATCGATTTAGTTCTAAACAAATGATTTATATTTTAAACTACTGCTTTTAAATTTTTAAATCATTTCCTTTTATAAATTTATTTAACTAACAATTTGATTAATATTCGAAATAAATCGAATAATAAAATCCCATTTTATAGGTTTATTTAATTTAAACTGATAATTTGACTTTAAACTAAATTTTCTTCAAGTTTTAAAATTCCTATTATTTTTATTTTCATATAACAACCTTAGACTATCTTTCCGTATACATATTAAATCGAAAAGAATTTATACTTTCGAAATCTTGTCCAAATATATATATATATTTTCTGTAAATATCATAAATAGCAATTTTGCTACTGTAAACTTTTTCTACATGTATACTTGTTTTTTTTCCCTCCTAATTCACAGTATTAAAAAAAACAAAATAAAAATTTGCTACCTAACTGCAGATCGCGAGCCCCATCCTTCACCACGAACGCCACCCTGTTGAAGCCCTCTACTTCGACGTTCGCCACCTCCAATCCCCACGCGTGCACGAGCCTCTACCCAATCGCCGAGTGCCACCAAGATCCCATCGCGGAAACGAACACGCGATCCCAAACCCCTCGCCGCCGCGTTGAGCTGCTACCACCAAATTGTTGCCGCTGCTACAGGGAGTCGCGAATCCCAAATTCACTTGCTCGGCCTCGAGCTTCCCGTGCCAACAAATCGTCGAACTGAACACATGTCCCCAACCCATTCACACGCGCGCAAAGCCCAATTCGAGACATCGCGCTTTTGAATTATTATTATTATTATTTTTCACTGAGGAACGAAATAATTTTCGTTTGAACTGAGGAATGAGGGAGAGGGGAAGATGGAACGAGAGAGAAGGGGGAGGAAATGAAAGCTTTTTGATTTTTGAACGAGAGGGGGGGGGGCTTCGGCCATTAAATTTTTCCTCTGTGGATTTGATTTTAAAGGTGAGGGAGAGGGATATTTTTAAACGAGCTCGGCCATGCTTGCACGAATTTTCTTCGTGATTGTAGGCATGATTTTCTGCGTGTTTTAAGGGAGAACGTGGTGAAGTTTGACTCAATTTTAAATTTAAATTTAAATTGAATTCGTTGAAAATTTCAACGCGTTTACTCGCCGTGTGCTCACATATCAACTCCGAAAAATACGAAATTTGAAATCCAAGAATAATTCAATATTACGGACCCAATGGAACTGGTTTCGTCGAAATCCGAGACTGTGCCTCGGACGGCTATTTTTAAATATCGATTCAAACGATTAAAATTTCAAAACTGAACAAAGAAGTTTCAAATTCAATTCTGAAGCTTCTATTACCTTCAGTATTATCAATATGAATTTTACAAGCCCTTAGAAATATTTTTAATCGGCTTAAAATTGAAGATTCAAATTTTTATTCAACTTCCAATAGATTAAATTCAAAAATTTAATCGCCAAATTCATTCTGATAATTCGAAATTCAAGTCAAACCATCATTCAAATATTTAAAATAAATTAAATATTTTCAATCTAAATTGTTCAAAATTCTGGGTTGTTACAATTTAACTCCTTTTAATTAACAAATAATATTGGTAAATCCAATTTGTAAATTTATTTACAAAAATAAAATAGATTGGATAAATATCGATTATTAAAAATTTAAATCTGTGAAACTAGCCTTCCGAGGCACAATCTCGGATTTCAACGAAACTAGTTTCATTGGATCCATAATGATGAATTATATTATGCCATCGAATTTTGTGGCAACGTATCGTTTGGTCGTGCAAGTTCGAAACGCGTCGGTATTATTATCGAAAATTTAATATAATAACTAGGTCCAAAAACCTATCTTCTACATACGATGGAATTGGGTCTCGAAACAGGTTCCATTGCGTCCGAAATAGGGCTATAATGTTGTAATAGCCCGTGATTTATGATAATTAAAAACAGTTAATTTAATAATATTTTGTGATTTAATATTGGAAGAAGTAGAAATTTGTGATTTAATAATAAGAATACAACTAGAACGAAATGTAATAGCATTAATTTAAGGCAATTGATAACTGCTTAAAATGTAATTCCAATTTAATTGAAATGATTAAAAATTTATAACTGGTTATAGTTGTAAATAAATTGTAAAAATGTGTGTATTAATTGATAAATTAGATAAAAGGGTGTAATTGATAATTTAAATATGTATAAATTAATGAAATAGTATGTAATTAATTGAAGAAAATTAGTTTTGTGGTAGTAATTATAAAACTTGTTGTAGATAATAAACTTATAAATGTGATTAAATGTACAAAAGGTTACAATTATTATTTGTTACCAATTTATTTAAATCAATTATAATTAAATGTAATTAAATGTTACTTTAATATGAGTTAAGACGACAATTGTAAAATGTGAATGCTATAAAAGGTATAGAAATTCTAATTATATTTTTAAGTCAATAATTGATTTAATAAAAAGAGTGAGACAAAGATAAATTAATTTATTGAGATTTTTAAATTATAATAAAATTGACAAAAAATCAATGTAATTGAAATACTGCAACTAATCTGGTAAAGGATGATAACTGTATAACATTAGTGTAATAGGATATAAACAAATATTAACTATGTCTATAGAGTACTAATTGATTGAATAAAAATGTCGTAATCAAATTAAATCAATTTATTGGAATAAAATTATAATTAATTGGATTAATTGCACTTGAAAATGAACACTGTATTTAGGAAAATAATTAACATTGAATTGACATGTAATTTGTTTTTAAATTATTGTAAATGTCTAAGTATTTAAAATGATGAAATTTGTTAATTATCAAATTTGAATGGAAAAAATTGATTTAATTAATATAATATTAATTTATTTAATTAAAGTGAAAATAGCCATTTTGGCCACTATTTCGGATTTCAAATCGATTTGAAATCAAAGGTGAGTGTTTTAACCCACTCACAATTACTAAACCAACATATGTTAGTTAAATTAAATTTACGATGTGATGATTTGGTGTCCACCCCTCGATTTGATTATGGAAGTGTGTTCCGAGGTGGACAGTAGTAGCTGCTATGCGTTACTAGCCGCAAGTCCGGTTCTGTACTTGGTATATCTACCCTAGCATTGCCTCGAGTGTCGTATTCACATGCCCTAGAGCGCCTTCTACGAGTTTGTTTTTACCATACCTATGGAGTGCCCATTGTATAAACCACTGATTTGATGGAGCTTACGGTATCGTATAGACTATGAGAATATATAAAATGTGTTAAGGGAGATATAGGTAACACCTTAACGCTATTTTAATACTTACTTTATTGATAGACATATTATAATAGTGTATTGTACTACATAATAGATAGTTTAACGGATCCTTAGAAGATGGAAATCCCTAACATCTCTTAAGTTATTGCACTCACATTGGACACTAAACAGGAGATGTCAAACCCAAAAGCATCTCCGACGCCGTTACACTCATATTTATTTACAGCTGATTTAACTTACATAAGATTTCTCAATTTCGATTCGAGTGTTTTGCTTTGCAATTCGCTTGGGTCAGCCTGAGCTTTTCAGTTTAACGAAGACTGCTTTCTGGAGGATGAAGTCAAAGACTCCGTGTAACGACCCGTAAATTTCGTTCATTAAGTTTGTCATATTAATAAGATTTTGGAATTTAGATTCATAAAGAAATAAATTTTTTATAATTTATAATGAAGTAAATGTTAAGAATTAACCTATGAAACATTATATTGATTAATACAGACTTAATTAAAAAGGTTGAACTGAATCAATCCTATTTAGTAGAAACTAAATTTATTGGTATGCAAATTTATAATAAATTAGCTTATTGCAAGAAATTGAAATTTGCTGCTATAATGAATTGGAACTAAGATAAAAATGGGAATGTTGAGGTATGTAAGGTCAAATTGATTTCATTTAATAAACTGGGGAATAAAATTCATTAAAGGTAATTAATTATTATGTTATTGTAAATTAAGATAATATTTGAAATTAATATCAATTCCATTCATACATGTAAACAATTATTATAAGTTGCATGTTGAAATTGTTGATTGAATTGGAATTGTAATTAAATTTTTATGAACAAATAAAGGTTTACAATAACGGGAATTTGAGTAAAACAAGTGTAATTATTGAATTAAATGAAATAATATTGCTCAATAGTAACTAAACGTAAATTTAGGTAATAAGGTTAGAACAAGTTGATAAATAATAAATGTAGTGTAATCCCAATTGATTTAAACAATTGTGAAGTTTAAATTGATTGAAAGTAGTAGATTTGGGGAATAGATTTAAAATTTTATCCATTGATACAATAATACGTAATAAATGGACAATTTATACAATCAATGTTAGATAATTGATCATAATGTTTAATAATTGCTAATAACGGAAGTGTGAATGTAAGTTTAATAGAAAAATAAATTTATTAGAAGGGAATTAATTGGTAAAAAGGCTTGGACTAAGGAAATTTTATTAATTGTTTTAAAACCTTAATTAATATGGGTAATAGACAAGATTTCACATTTGAAATATAGCCATTTAAACAAATCTAAGATGACTATAGGAATATTGGGTAATCTATTACTTAAATAGGAAAGTAGAAACCAGCATCCTCTAATTCTGACACATGTCCTCCCTCTTTATTTTCTAACGTGCTGCATTGAAATGGCTCCTGTTTCTCTGTTGTTTGGAAATGAAGCATTTTCTCGACTTTCATTTACACCACGAATATTTCTCACGTCTTTTTAAACGGTTTCATTAACTGCTCCCTTTTTTCTCTTCGTTCCCATTCCATGTTTTCAGTCTTCCTCCTGCTCAGATCTAATTACTTAAATCTATTTGTGCCCAATAATTCATGCCTTCTCCCGTTCAACCATTAACATACGCCATAATGTTTCCTTCATAAATTTCTTGTGACGCACCACCTCTATACCCACGCTAGCCAAGAACATTACGGTGAATGCCGTCGACTAGCATGGAGAATAAGGGTGTTGAGGAGCGACCATCCGTGTAATTGCTTTGCGCGAGCATCGATATGTCAGATAGTATAACATGCATTTCTTTATCAAGAGGGAAATTCGACATACCGACACAACTCAAAGCTACTACACAGTGGCTATAAAGCTCTTCGGAAACAAATATAGAAATAAACATAACATAAATCAGTCACAGACAATTCATATCACAAAGGCGGAAATAGATATGAATATTACACTAGGAAGTGTACATCAGAGTAGTGGTCTAAAAAGATCCACAATATCACAAAAGAATAGTTACATGAACTACACAAAAGAATAAGTATACATTATGGAGTCTGTATCTCAAATGTATACAACAAAAACTACTAATCTAAGTAGTTAACCAAAAGTCAAGGAGATAATCCCGGATGTAAAGTCAAGCAGAAGAACGTGCAACATCCCAGTCTGACCCGAGTATTACTTAATAAGAAAATAATAAACGGATCATTCTAACTATAAATATCAGATGAAACGATATAGAATAAGAGATATGACTAAACACATAATAATCACCATGCCAAGCTGTGATATATATAAGTAATTGAAAATCAACAAGAGATTAATCGATATCACCAAATCTACACAAGAATAAAAGAAATGTCATACTCCTTATTTCGTTCACCAAACCATAAATATTGACGATTATATCAATGTCAATCACAAAAGTTAATGACACACAAATTCACCAATGCACAAATATTGATAAAACTTATCAATGGAAATCACGAAAATTGGTGAAACACAAATTCTAAAAATCATCTCAAGAAATCCAGAAATCACAATAAAAGGATGGCCAATCCCACAAACTAGACATCGACGCACCTAGAAAGACACGCCCCATGCACAGTCGAACATCGACGCACTTAGAAAGATACGCCCCATGCTCTAGCATCGACGCACCTAGAAAGGTGCACCCCATGCATAAATAAACATCGATGCACCTAGAAAGATACATCCCATGCATAAATAAACATCGATGCACCTAGATAGGTACACCCCATGTAATGTCTAACATCGATGCACCTAGAAAGATACACCCCATGCAAAGTCGAACATCGACGCACCTAGAAAGATACGCCCCATGTCCCGACTTATTGAGCCGATTGCTCCACGAAGTAAACAAACATCGATGCACGTAGAAAGGTACACCCCATGCATAAATAAACATCGACGCACCTAGAAAGACACGACCCATGTGTAAACAAACATCGACGCGCCTAGATAGGTACGACCCATGCAAGAAATGAGACGAAACTCAATAAAATGAGGAATAGTCCTCCACATAGACAAAGAGACATCGCACGTTGCTAGTCTAAACCACAAAGATGATCGTCGTGATCAACGAGAAGTGTCAATTACACTAAGCTAGTAAATATATGAGTTTAGCTTCATGTCCCATAACCACTTGCTTAACTTAAATATTTATGAACAAACTGTAGATCTCCACTAGAAAATTGTCACAAGAGATTTAATCGAACAAGTCCAAGAATAAACCGACGAAGTAATCGCAAGCGTTTCATACCAATCGTTTTACTAAGTCGTTTAATTAGATTTCTCATACGAGTGAGGTAAAGGTTTGTATATACTAATAGATTGGAAATCGGTTTGAGAAAATGAGCTTTGTTATAAAATAGTATTGAAATCGTAAGAAGAAAGAGTTTTGATATTTACTACTAGTATAGAAAACCTTTTATATTTTTATAGTGACAAATCACAAAGAAGATTGTAGGAACAATCAATCACTAAGATTCACATTTGAAAATGTGAATAAAATACAAAGAAATCGATACCGAATCCATCAAAATGGATATTCCAAGAATTCCCGAAGAAAATAAGTCATCAAAATCAATAACAAATGATAACAACAAATAGGGAAATAACACGAATCGATTAAATTTGGAAAACCAAGCAACTAGGCAAAATAGGCATAGTTGGCAAATAGCAGCAGGTCGGTCGACCGGACTCCCTGAGTCGGTTGACCGAACCAAAAAAAGAAGTGCGTAGGGTAGCAGGTCGGTCGACCGGACCCTGAGCTCGGTCGGCCGAGCCCTGTAGCCTGCACTTCCAAACAGAGGCAGGAAGTGCCCGTTCTACTGGTCGGTCGGCCGGCCCAGGGGCTCGGTCGGCCGAACCTGTTGTTGGCACTCCCATGCCCTATTTCAAATGAGGTGCAAATCTCGATCAATTTGCAATCGCACGAGTAACGGCGCTAAGGGTTTATGCCAATCGACTACCCGACCCTATATGCTCCTCGATGCATCACCAAAAACATGTTCAAACATCAAAGTTAGGGTTTTTAACGAATTGAACTCAAAACACTAAAAATTGGAATATTCACCAATCCAATCCAAACCAAAAGCAATTGCACAAGAATAAGCGTTAGGAATTCATACCTAACAATCGAAGATAATTCATAGGCTTAGATGTGAGATTAAAAATCTCACCTTTGAACCCAAACAAATGAAGAAGAAGCTTTAAAAACAAGCTAAGATCAATTCCCCTTCAATAACGACTCAAGAAGCTTCAATCTAAGCTTAAAAGAGAAATATTTCCTAAATTATGTTTAGGAAATTTCTAAAATCAAAGAAAGAATGAGTTGGAGAAGATGAAGAGGAAGCTTACCAATGGGTTCTCTTGTGTTTGGAGCTAGAAGATGGATTTGTTAATGGAAACTAGGGCTTAAGATTTCCTAATTCTTTTTCTCTTCCCCCATTTTTGATGAAGCTTGAATGTATTAGGAAATTATGAAAGAATGAAGAGAAGAGGGTTGGAACTGAGTTAAGTGGGGTTAATGGGCTCAGCCCAAACCAACGCCCTAAGTGAAAAAGTGGCAAAAATCAACTTCCTCCAAACATATCGAAGCTTATACTCAAAAAAGGTCGCAAACGTCATTTTGAACTCAATGGGGGTGGTCTCGAGTCCCAATTCGACTGTTTGCAAAAAGTAGTTTTTCGGACCAAAATCCGACGAACGATAAAATATTTAAATATAAAATCGATAAATATGCGGGTTGTTACAGACTCCCCTCATTAAAGAAATTGCGTCCTCGCAATACTTAAGAAGAAAATAAGAGGTAACAACCATGGAAGCATATCAACACAAAAGAAAATTGAAATAAGAAGTTCACCATAAAGAGCACGGAAGAGTTAGCAAGAACGGAATCGCTCAATGAATTCTCTAGATTCCCAAGAGTAATCCCTAGGATTAGAGAACCATTGAACTCTCACAAGAAGAACATCTTTATTCCGAAGGCACTCAGCCCCCGAAGCAACGATGCGAATGCAATGTTGCTCATAAATCAAATCTGGTGAAACTTCAATTTCCACGATATCACCAGGCACAAGAATAAAAATGGGAATCCCTAAGGCATTTCCGTAGATAAAAGACGCGTCAAGAATAGCAGAACATTGAGCTGGTGCAACGACGTAGTATAATAACAGTACGCCCAAGAAACTAGAAACTCAAATAATTTGGAACATCAGCGTAGTACAAAAACGGTACGCCCAATGAACCAAAGCACGAATAATTTCGGAACACCGACGTAGTACAAAAACGGTACGTCCAATGAATCAATAAACCGGAACAATGATGTAGTGCAAACGGTACATCCAATGTATCAAAAGTATATCATTGATGTAGTGCAAACGGTACATCCAATGAATCAAAAGGAAAGACATTGATGTAGTGCAAACGGTACATCCAATGTATCAAAAGCAAATCATTGATGTAGTGCAAACGGTACATCCAATGAATCAAATAAGATGGAACATCGATGTAGTATAATAACAGTACATCCGATGAACCGAACACCAAAAAAGAACATCAGACGCAAGTCCATAAAAGAAATGAGATGAAACTCAATAAAACGAAGTACATCAAAACGCCCGATAAACTTGATAAAAAGATAATTCCCTTAAGACATCATCAAAGAATCAACCATTTGTTGCCTACGACAAAGCGCATTGGCAACACGATTTCCCTTCCGGGAATAAAAAAATATCAAGATCACAAGATGCTAGGAACTCAAGTCGACATGAAGTTCCTTATGAGAAAATAAATATTCCAAAGATTTATGATCGAGATGGAGAACAAATTTCTCATCCAAATGTGATGATGCCAAATTCCAAAAGTAAAAACAATAGCCGCGAGCACTAGATCATGAGTGGCATATCTAGTCCCGATAAGCTATAATGATTTAGAAGCACAAGTGGTAGCACGTTCTCCTTTGCAAGAGAATGGCATCCAAACCAATACGACTAGTATCGGTACAAATAGCAAAGTCTTGGTTCCCCTCCAGGAATCACAAGAATAAGAGTATCGAAAAGAAAGAATTTCTTTTAAATAATCTTCTTTCCTGAAAAGTTAAAAATTTCATAATTACATTTTTATTTTTATGTAATAATCTTTCTACAAAAATTTACATTTTTACAAGTCAATATATCGTGTCTGACTGTCTCATCAAAGCGTTTAGGAGATTCTTATCGATAACGTTGATCAAGCGCATCGACCAGAATTCTTAAAGCACTCAATGGGCAATACAATCACAAAATCATCTTCCATATAATAAACATGTTTCTTAAAAACCTTTAGGAATATTCTTTGCTCGTGTAAGAACAAAATCCAACTATACTTATAAATAAATCTTATGAAAAAGATTTGCAAAGATTTTAAATTTCTATTTTCACCCAAATTCAATAAATACAAGAATGGTCTCATCGAAATATTCATAGAATATTCGATTTATAAAATGGATGAAATTAGCTGGACAAACTGAATGACATAATAATTCATTCATAGAAATCATAACAAGTGCGGAATGCGGTAAGTGGAATGCCAACTTCCGCAACACGTAGCAAATGAAAACCGGTGGTAAGGTCAATCTGAAAAGACTTTAGCACCACACAAAAGATTACTTAGGTGATAATCCTAAGACAAGCTCAAAAATACGGAAAATTTTTCAAACTTCATGAATGAGAGAAATAACACTTTACTTATAAGTGGGCTTAAGGAATAAAATGTTGCCATCACGTTGGAATCAAAATCATAAAGGAAAAATAGAAATCTGCTTAACAGATTGAAAATGTCAAATATGAATAGTCCACACGGAAAATAGGATATGAGCTTCACAACGATTAAGCCAATCCTTACAAAAATCAATTCCGAAGCCTAAGTAAAAATATCGGCTCGGAAAGATAAATCACATAAAATAATTTCGACATCAAATAAAAGCGAATTGAGTGTTGCAGATCTACCATCCGGATTCGCAATCCTCAAAGAAGTCAACAAGCCCAAAATATTCAAAGAAAAAGAATCGACAAGTTCTTTTGATATAAAATAGTGAGCCATATCAAAAAGAACTCAAATAGAAAGTTCATGAAATAAAACAATGCCATCAAGGATTGAATGTAAAATACCTTGACTAAGAGAAGAGTTGCTCGGGGCTTGCAGCTTTCCTTCTCTCCTACTTTGACGCTTGGGACACGAAGAGATATAATGATCCGCACTTTTGCAATAGCGGCAAGAAATAGGCCTTGGACACCTATTTATATAGTGGTCCCTAGAGCCACAATTGTAGCATTCTCCGCGATTAGGGATGGGAGTATTTGCTATAGAAGTCTCTTGCTTCGCCCTCTTGTTAGGATTAGGACTTTCAAACCTAATAAAGGGATGCATCTTCTTGTTGTTGTTGGAGTTCGGTTTGGCACTCCCAACCTCGACATCAATTTCTCTATCGGCCTCTTCAAGACGAAGAGCGATATCAATAAGCTGATCCAATGAAACCTCAAGTTTCAGGAGTAATGACTTCCTAAGATTCTTATTCAAACCATAGACAAATCTCTGATTTTTCTTCAATGGGGTGTTAATGTATTCAACCCCGTATTTGGATAGAGATTCGAAAGATGCGACATAGTCTGTCACAGAAGATCCACCTTGAACAAGGTCAATAAAACGCCGTGCTAAAGTTACTTTTTCAGCCTCCGGCACCAATTTCAATTCGAATCTTTCCCGGAATTGCTCCCAAGTGAGATCCGCCTCAACGATTTCAGAAATTAAAAGCTCATACCAATCTAACGCTCTTTCTTGGAGCATGCTAGAAGCCACTTGGACTCGATGAAGGTCAATAAGGTTCATGCGAGAAAAGATGCGATCGCATGATTTAAGCCAAGCCTGAATTTCTATAACACTCTCGGATCCCCTGAATGGCCTTCCACCCAAATCGGTATAGTCTCTGCACAAGCGTGCAAAACCGGATCTAGGATGAGTAGGCTCTGGAATGGGTCTTGCAGCTTGAGCGTTCTTCACGAGATCTAAAAGCTGCTGAGCAGACATGAATACTCCATCCTGAGGAGTAGCACTAGATTGACCGGCGCTGGGACGGCCTGGTCTAACCATTTCTCTTCCTTAAGAAAGAAAGAAGGAAGAAGAAGAAGGTTATTCACAAAATGAATATCAAGCAATCTTGATAGATAAAATAAGGAATCATAAAGAAAATAGGATGAATCGGTACGAAGACTCGAATAAAATCCTAAAGCACGACTCCTAAGATGGACTTAGGACGATGATCCTTGTTACATTATTCTATATTGTTCCGAAGTTTGGCTCTGATACCAAGCTACGACGCACCACCTCTATACCCACGCTAGCCAAGAACATTACGGTGAATGCTGTCGACTAGCATGGAGAATAAGGCTGTTGAGGAGCGACCATCCGTGTAATTGCTTTGCGCGAGCATCGATGTGTCAGATAGTATAACATGCATTTCTTTATCAAGAGGGAAATCCGACATACCGACACAAACTCAAAGCTACTACACAGTGGCTATAAAGGTCTTCGGAAACAAATATAGAAATAAACATAACATAAATCAGTCACAGACAATTCATATCACAAAGGCGGAAATAGATATGAAAATTACACTAGGAAGTGTACATCAGAGTAGTGGTCTAAAAAGATCCACAATATCAGAAAAGAATAGTTACATGAACTACACAAAAGAATAAGTATACATTATGGAGTCTATATCTCAAATGTATACAACAAAAACTACTAATCTAAGTAGTTAACCAAAAGTCAAGGAGATAATCCCGAATGTAAAGTCAAGCAGAAGCACCTGCAACATCCCGGTCTGACCCGAGTATTATTTAATAAGAAAATAATAAAAGGATCAGTCTAACTATAAATATCAGATGAAACGATATAGAATAAGAGATATGACTAAATACATAATAATCACCATGCCAAGCTGTGATATATAGAAGTAATTGAAAATCAACAAGAGATTAATCAATATCACCAAATCTACACAAGAATCAAAGAAATGCCATACTCCTTATTTCGTTCACCAAACCATAAATATTGACGATTATATCAATGTCAATCACAAAAGTTAATGACACACAAAATCACCAATGCACAAATATTGATAAAACTTATCAATGGAAATCACGAAAATTGGTGAAACACAAATTCTAGAAATCATCTCAAGAAATCCAGAAATCAAAATAAAAGGATGGCCAATCCCACAAACTGGACATCGACGCACCTAGAGAGACACGCCCCATGCACAGTCGAACATCGATGCACCTAGAAAGATACGCCCCATGCTCTAGCATCGACGCACCTAGAAAGGTACACCCCATGAATAAATAAACATCGATGCACCAAGAAAGATACATCCCATGCATAAATAAAAATTGATGCAATTAGATAGGTACACTCCATGTAATGTCTAACATCGATGCACCTAGAAAGATACACCCCATGCAAAGTCGAACATCGACGCACCTAGAAAGATACGCCCCATGTCCCGACTTATTGAGCCGATTGCTCCATGAAGTAAACAAACATCGATGCACCTAGAAAGGTACACCCCATGCATAAATAAACATCGATGCACCTTGAAAGACACGACCCATGTGTAAACAAACATCGACGCGTCTAGATAGGTACGACCCATGTAAGAAATGAGACGAAACTCAATAAAATGAGGAACGGTCCTCCACATAGACAAAGAGACATCGCACGTTGCTAGTCTAAACCACAAAGATTATCTCGTGATCAACGAGAAGTGTCAATTACACTAAGCTAGTAAATATATGAGTTTAGCTTCATGTCCCATAACCACTTGCTTAACTTAAATATTTACGAACAAACTGTAGATCTCCACTAGAAAATTGTCACAAGAGATTCAATTGAACAAGTCCAAGAATTAACCGATGAAGTAATCGCAAGCATTTCATAACACTCGTTTTACTAAGTCGTTTAATTAGATTTCTCATACGAGTGAGGTAAAGGTTTGTATATACTAATAGATTGGAAATCGGTTTGAGAAAATGAGCTTTGTTATAAAATAGTATTGCAATCATAAGAAGAAAGAGTTTTGATATTTACTACTAGTATAGAAAACCTTTTATATTTTTATAGTGACAAATCACAAAGAAGATTGTAGGAACAATCAATCACTAAGATTCACATTCAAAAACGTGAATAAAATCCAAAGAAATCGATACCGAATCCATCGAAATGGATATTCCAAGAATTCCCGAAGAAAATAAGTCATCAAAGTCAATAACAAATCATAACAACAAATAGGGAAATAACACGAATCGATTAAATTTGAAAAACCAAGCAACTAGGCAAAATAGGCGTAGTTGGCAAATAGCAGCAGGTCGGTCGACTGGACTCCCTGAGTCGGTTGACCGAACCAAAAACAGAAGTGCGTAGGGTAGCAGGTCGGTCGACCGGACCCTGAGCTCGGTCGGCCGAGCCCTGTAGCCTGCACTTCCAAACAGAGGTAGGAAGTGCCTGTTCTACAGGTCGGTCGGCCGGCCCAGGGGCTCGGTCGGCCGAACCTGTTGTTGGCACTCCCATGCCCTATTTCAAATGAGGTGCAAATCTCGATCAATTTGCAATCGCACGAGCAACGACGCTAAGGGTTTATGCCAATCGACTACCCGACCCTATATGCTCCTCGATGCATCACCAAAAACATGTTCAAACATCAAAGTTAGGATTTTTAACGAATTAAACTCAAAACACTAAAAATTGGAATATTCACCAATTCAATCCAAACCAAAAGCAATTGCACAAGAATAAGCGTTAGGAATTCATACCTAACAATCGAAGATAATTCATAGGCTTAGATGTGAGATTAAAAATCTCACCTTTGAACCCAAACAAATGAAGAAGAAGCTTTAAAAACAAGCTAAGATGAATTCCCCTTCAATAACAACTCAAGAAGCTTCAATCTAAGCTTAAAAGAGAAACATTTCCTAAATTAGGCTTAGGAAATTTCTGAAATCAAAGAAAGAATGAGTTGGAGAAGATGAAGAGGAAGCTTACCAATGGGTTCTCTTTTGTTTGGAGCTAGAAGATGGATTTGTTAATGGAAACTAGGGCTTAAGATTTCCTAATTCTTTTTCTCTTCCCCCATTTTTGATGAAGCTTGAATGTATTAGGAAATTATGAAAGAATGAAGAGAAGAGGGTTGGAACTGAGTTAAGTGGGGTTAATGGGCTCAGCCCAAACCAAAGCCCTAAGTGAAAAAGTGGCAAAAATCAACTTCCTCCAAACATATCGAAGCTTATACTCAAAAAAGGTCGCAAACGTCATTTTGAACTCAATGGGGGTGGTCTCGAGTCCCAATTCGACTGTTTGCAAAAAGTAGCTTTTCGGACCAAAATCCGACGAACGATAAAATATTTAAATAAAATATTTAAATATAAAATCGATATGTTACATTTCTCTTCTCTCCTTCTGACTAATTTTTTTCGCTTACTTACCATTTTGGCTTCACATCCTTTCTCTCTTATAAATTTTGAACGTAATTCATCTTTGTATGCTCGACAAGAAGAGGAAAAAGCAGCCTTCGACTCCGGTGTGCATTTATGTTAACATCCCCTTTTTCCACCAGAACCAGTTCTTCAGAACCATTCAAGAACCAGTTTTTGCCTTTCTTGGATTTATTCGTTTCCCTACTTTACCAGAATTTACTAAAGCCTGCTTCTTTAAGAGAAAAAGGTTTTCCCTTTCTTCTTCCATTCTTCGATGCGTTATATAGGGTTAAGCAATGGATGCTATTACGAGTTTCATCATTAGTAAATAAGACATCACTTTCTACGTAACAACGCTTCTATTTTCATTCGTTTCATATTTACGGGAGCACAACAAAAGGAGCAACATCGCTTTCCGTTAAAAAGACTAAGATTGGTAAGAAAGTTTCTAATGCAAAAGATAAAAGTAATTTTCACTTTGAATGTTGATTTTTTTTATGCAGCTTATATGTGGAGGGCATGATAATATAGTTATGTAGTGACGCGGCTACATCCATTACTGTCAGCATGTTGTTTTACATGTCAATTTCTAACTTGGAATGCCGCATTTTGAAGGTAAAATGTCAATTTCTCCATTATTTTGTTTATATATTGTTCTCGGCATAAATCATGCTCACGAAATAGCCTACATAGTAAGTACATTCATACACAGATATATCCGGTATTAATCATAGCCGGATTTTTTTTTCCCGTAATTTATCATTTATGTTCAAAGTTGGATTGAGTTTGCACCCATGAATTTTTTATATGTACCTGCATCAGCATACATGTCAAACTGCTAATTCATGATTGACATGCTTTAGGCTAGATGACTGATCTCAGATTCCTTAAAGAACTGGAAATTTTCCACAAAAGGCATGAAATATTATGCATCTAATGTCAATTCCATGGAACAGAGTACTTTATTAACTTAGGTAATAATTGGAACACTAGAAAAGCTATTGAGGAAGTGAAAGCAGGAAAATGCAACTAGAATACGAAAATGTGGGATACAAAACTCAGAGTCAGGGGGGTTTGGGGGGTGTAAAGGAAGTGAATAAGGTAATATTCAAAGGCATTAGGCCAATACATACACTTTGTGCACTTATATTTTGGCTATATTATGATTATTAAACATTTAAAAGAAGATAAAGTATTCAATTTAGAATCAATAAGTGATACAATTATTAATTTGAGTCTTATATTCATTCTTATGGTTATTTTTTTGTATATAATTTTGTACCTATTTTTGGTGTACCAGCTAGAATTTTATATTCATATGCAAATACATCACTTGCAGAATTCTAAGTAATATTACTATGTTGTATCATGCAAAGGCTGCTGTGACACAAGAAACACGGTAAGGACAGAGATAAAGATAGAAGATGTGTGAAACTAAAGCATAAAAAGCTCAACAGCTGGCTACAATTGCAAGATAATTTTACATTGACTTCATGTAGTGTATACATCATTATTGTTTGACCAAAACAATCACTACATAAGCTGTATAACAAGCTTATTGAGGATGACTTATAGGTAAGGTAAATTTGTATTAAGATTGTGGGTTTTAATACTGAATTTTAACGAGTTAAATCTCTATCATCTATGAAGGATTTTTTGATGATGCATGTTTTAAATTTCTCCTTGCATTATTAGGGTGTAGTATGGAGACCAAGTTTGGCAGTTTCTCCATACTGTCATATATTGCATTATTGATTTTGGGAAGCTGACTGAGTGACGACTGCTATCTCCTCTGGCTTTATATTTTTTTAAAATTAGCACATGCTTTATACTAAATTGTGATGAAATACCGAAAAGTTTTTATACATGTTGTATCTGACCAAAAACAATAAACAGAATTATGCTTATTGACATCTTTCCAAATATTTCCAAACCATTTTGCTCTAAACTCGGTTTTCATTTTACATGCATCTATATGCTTAAATTCATCATTTTTGGAAACTATTTCCAAATCTTTGTAAGATCTTTCTTTTTAAGTAGCAAAAAGAAAGCAGTTGTAACAAAGAATAACAAATACAAATGTACTGCACATGCATTAAAAAATATATGAAATATTTAAACAATAGCACACCAACGAAAAAAACTCATTTTGCTTCTGGTTGGCTTTTGGAGTTATAAAATCATTTTGCTTTTTCTGTTCGTGCAACAAAGGTTCAGTTGGGGTGTTGACTACATATTCCGATACACAATAGTCCTTGTCTGCTGTATGTATTTTAACTCTTCTTTTCCCTTTGAATTACATATCTGTAACGTAGTCCTACTTTATATTCATTATTTATATAGGTGAAACAATTGTGGTTTATTAGACTGTGTTATAGGAGCCATTATTTTTAGCAACCAAGGGGATCCAATACACTTTCGTTTAAAACTTTTCGAAAATAATGTTGTACTTTACGGCTCAATATTAACCATTAACACACATGTTCCTACTACCCAATCTATTGAAATCTCTTACAACCTTTATTAGCTACTTATTTTCTACATCATATTTGAGATAATATTCATAATTATTTGAAAATTCGTTGATTTGAATATAAATTATGGTCAGATTTGAAGCATAGAAAATTACTAAAGCTTTTATACTTATATTTAACACCTGATATAAGTGTTTGAGTGTAACTCGTGCATTACATACGGTATGAGATTGAAAAACAATATTATAAATATTTTTGAAGAATATTTAACACCTGATAAAAGTTCTTTTTTGATAGTAGTTGTTTCATGTGGCAATCAAGGTTATTTGAACTCTTAATTTTAACAATATTTTCATTCTCTTTCAACGTGCAATGTTATCCATTTTTCTTTTATCCTAAATCTCATTCAGCTGTTCAAATAACCATTTCAACTATTTCTGAAACATCATACAATTAAATCCTATTACAGCATATCATAAACAAATATAGTACATATGGTTGATCGAATGATATCATGGTTGGTTGGCATAATTTGTTTACAATGTTTCTAAACTTTATTTAAGGCCAAATTATTTGCATTTTTTGTTTTATTTTCATTGATAGAACAATTTTGAAGGCGAACTCGAGTTAAAAATTAATCGTAGCGGGTTATAAATTTGAAGCCAGGCCTAGATCAACTTAAAATGTTTACCTAACATTTATCTTTCTGTAATTAAACTTCTAAATTTCAATTGATTAATACTTTTATAATTTTAATGCATATCATCCACTTATTAATTTCTTAGATGTTTCTAAATGAAGTATTTGTTTCAGTTGGTAGAATGAACCGGTGCATATTTTTTCAAATCTACTTCCATGAATATTACATAACTCTATTTTGCGATTATACATTGCATTTCTTATTTTTTTATATGTATAAGTTACTTTTTTATTGAAAATATAAAATTATTCCAAAAACATGATTTTGACAGTACTTTGTGAGTTTGCTTGCAATTCCTAAGATGGAAAGATATATTATTCAATTCAGAATGTATGGTGGAAAATAAGGAGGCTATAGGGTTGCTGCACTATTTGCGGTGCAATTGAACACTCCTATATAGGTGTGTGTAGACGTATATGTATATACACAAATATGTGTTTGCATGCATAAATGTATATACGTACGCATGTTTATGATACAACTTATTTTATTATTGTAAATATATTGTTAGTTGACTTTAGAATCTATTATAAGATAATTGGAGTGGCTTATTATTTTGCTAATTCTACTGATCTTTTGGTAAAAATAAAGAGGAAATGGGATTAAAAAAAAAATCTTTGTCCATAATTTGCAGCGCAGGCTATTATTCCTTTGGACAAAATATACCTACAGTACGTTGGTGGATTAGAGTTTGGATGCAAAATCAGTAATTAAGTCGTAAAAAAGGTATGGTGATTGTAAAATTTTTTTTATCAACACTTAATTGTAAAGTAATTTTTGTTGCAAATAATTATATCGATAAACATGTACATTGAAAACCAGTAAATAAAGTGTTTACTATGATTTTGTTGTAAGTTCTTTAGACAGAACTAAATAAGTATAATAAAAAGAAAAATAATGAAAAATCAATCTACATAAAGAATAAAATGCCTGGAAAGATATGGCAGTGATGTGAAATGTTTAAGGCAGTGCACAGGAAAATGTGCACAGATGGTTGGTGATGTTTTGTGTTGATACTGTTGTGAGATATGTTGAGGCAGTTGGAGATTATTCAAGAGATATAGAGAAGAAGGTATGGATGTTGTTTGCAAGGATGTTGTTGAAAGGATGTTGTTTGAGTTGATGACAATTATGTGTTCAGGGTTGTATGGGGTATGCAGGGACGGTTGGAAGTTTGTAGATATGGGGTGACTGTTTGTAGAAGTTTGAAGGAGGAGGTGTGTGCAATTTCAACAGCAGGGTAGAGTGATGATTGTGATTGTAGTTGCAGGGTTGTATGTTGTGGTATTGATGACAGTATATGTTTGTGGTGGTTTTTGTGATGTTTGAGTGGTATGTAGGCAAGGAACCGTGGTATAATGTACAGGTTTGTGAAGTTTGAGTGATGAGTTGTTATTTAAGGGGATGCACTGGCAAGGCAATGAGTTGGTTAAGTTGGAATTTTCAGGTGGAAGGAAGTAGTATCGGGATGGTTATGTGCAGTGCAGTGTTTGTATGTTTGTGGTCAGGGAGGGGAGGTAGGAATGGTAAAGAGGTTTGAAAGTATGGCAGTGGATGAGTGAAGTGAATGCAAATTTGTATAATCAGGAACACAGTGATGCAGCGAGCAGGCTGAGCAGTTGAACATAGGGGGTGATTGATCGTTATGGAAGAAGAGGTGCACTGCTGCAGTTAGGTGGCAAGGTCGTCTGTAGTGGATGGTGGGTAGAATATTTGAGTGAATGGTGAAGTAGTTGATTGTAACAGTGAACAGTGAACAGTGAACAGTTAACAGTAAATGGAGAAGAATTGTAGAGTGAACAGTAAATGCAATGTACATACAATTTGTGATGAATGTAATAAAAATGTACTAAATGCCATTGATTTTGATTTTTATTGTGATGATGAATAGGTTTTGTAATGTATAATATAAATATGTGATTAGGTAGTTAAGCAAGTGACTAAAAACCTTTACATTCATTTTCTTTGGTTTGAGCCATTTTTTCATGTTGAGTTCAAAGCACAGTTAAGAAAGTTTTTTTTCTATAATTTCTTTCAAGTTTCATTTTAGGTTTTGTTTATTCAGAGGGTTTGGCAGTTGAACTAAAATGTATTTAAATAAGATTCAAAAATAAAATGAGGTGTGTAGCATAGGATAAATGCAAGGAGCATAGGTGCAATATTATCCTTTTAAAAGTACCCATGTGCAGACGTAAAATAGTGAATGTAAGAAAAAAAATGATTCTGATAGCCAATGCACCTTGCAGTACTTACAAATCCAACTGACAATAGGTATAATGCTTATGTTTTGATAAAATTGGATCACTTTAACTTTACTGCTTTTCACAACTTCTATTATTTATTTGGTTCACTCTGAAAATAAAATAAAACATCACTACATCATTCTGCTATCTGAAATCTTTTTGCACCATAAAAAACCTTAGTTATGGTATAAAATTAATTAATGTAATTCTTCTTTATACACTAAAGTTATAAAAATTCAAATTAGTCAAAGAAATTTTCCATCAATAAAGTTGACAATGGTTAGCATATAATACAATTTTAAGCTCATTATATTGGATATATATTTCACTAGATATTTACCAATGTGGGATAGTTTTTAACAGTTTTCTTATTTTATGCAACATTACAAGAAGTTGAGCCCATGTCAACTCTTTCGATTAGTTAAACATAAACTTATGACTTAAATTGAGGTGCAATTTGGATGCATCCAAATTATGGTGTCATTATAGACATATACACACACATATATACATATATATACATACACACGTACATACATATATAAGCAATAAGCGAGGCGATATAAGTCTCGCTTCACTTAATGTCACTTAACTACCGCTTATTCATCACATAACTGCTGCTTAATTTCTTAGCATAAATTATTCATATCAATATAATCAATTTAAATAGAGTATATTAAATGCAGATTTGTATGATATTTTGATTGTCAATTTGCTTAATTTCTAAAATAATTTGCTTAATTGGTAGTCAAATCCCTTTACGTTAACACATTATATTCTAAAATAACTTTTACTACCAATTTGACTAACAACACTGCCTGTGTGCGTAGCACGGGCCACGCACTAGTAAATTTAATATAAGAAAAACCAATGCAAATATTGAATTAATAAGTGAAGCAATAATAAATAGTAATCAATTCAAAATTTGTAAGTTGGGAATAATGTAGATTAATATACGTTAGTTATTTAGGGTAGTGACTAAAATTGGTAATCCATTTGCAATTAATGATAAAGTGTTGATATAAGCTAATAAATTTAAATGTCAATGCAATACCAATTAATGGGTTGAATGTGATTACGAAATTGGAATTACGTAAATGAGTAACTTGTGTCTGTAAACAATAAACTTATGAATGTGGTAACTAATTTAGGGCAAATAAATTTATGGAACAAATGTTAAGATCATAACTGATGGTAATTAATAATTGGAGATAATGTAAATTCCATTTATAATATGACTGTTGGTTAATGAAAAGATTGTAAATCAAGATTTGTTTGTTTATTTGAATATAAAGAATTAAGGTAATTGAATTTATTGCAATTAAGTAAAATTAAACATTTATTATTACGTTAATTGAAAATTTAGTTGAAACTAGAAAATATTTATGTATGTTAATTTCATCCATTTGACTATAATGGGTTGATAATAAGAATGAATAGTGAATTCAATGGAATTTTTGAAAAGTTAATTTGTAATTGATGAATATAATGAAATTTAAATTTTACGCTGAATTTTATGATTGAATCAACATTTAATTGACATCTAAATTTGGTTTAAATCACTGAGATTATTTAAGAAAAAAACAAAACTAATAATATTTGTAAATTTTAGAAGTGGAAGTGAAAAAGTGATTTAATTAATGAATTTTAATTTATTTAATTAATATAAAAATAGCCATTTTGGCCATTGACTCGGATTTCGACGAAACAAGTTTCATCGGATCCGTAACAGTGAATTATTGTAGGATTTCAAGTTTCGTATCGATTGGACTTGTCGTTTGATCGTACGGACTTGAAACGCCTTGAAATCGATTAATTGAAATCAATTTGAAAATATTGATTTTAGCATAACTTCTTTATACGTTGGAATTTGGACGTGAAACTTGTTCCATCATGTTTAAAATATTTTAAAACATCTATTTTGACATATGGGTTGACCCAATTTCACTCCGGAGTCGAAACGGGCTTTTTGGGCCACTTTGTCGTTGGCGTGTATATTCAACCTGATCCATCTATTCTATTCCAGTTTGTCTATAAATATCCTGTTATAAACCCTAGCCTCCGTAATTTTCATTTGTCTGTACGTACAAATTCAACTATTCTCTCCTCCTCAATGGCAGACAAACAAACTTCCACTTCCAGATCCATTTCCAAATCAAATCCAAAGCTAAAAATATTTCTCTTCAAACTATATCGAATTATATATGGAATAGAAGCTCTCGACGAGCATAAGTCAAATATATAGTTTGTTTTCTGATCTGGGTTTCGGTGTGGCCGAAAATCGATGAACTGTCCACGGACGTTCATCACGCCGCGACCAAATTCATCCGATCTTCGAATCGATTTTTGGGTATTGCAGAGGGGACTGAGGGGATTGCATTGGCATCGTTTGTTTTGGGTTTCAACGGTTGGATCGTCCAGAAAATTTCGATTAGGGTTCTAATTCAATGTGGTGGCTATGCGTTTCTCTGGCCTAGATCGACGTGGCGAATATGTCGACGGGTTCTTCGGGTGAGAGCATGTTGGCCGCGGCTAGCCTTGGCGATCGGCGTTCAAATTCTTGGCAGTTAGGGTTTCGAACAAAATGGGTTGGTGCGTTATCTGGAGCGGGCTTCGTGTTCATTGTTGTCTGGAAGAAGATGCGTGCAGTAACTATTAAATGACGTGGCATTGGTTTGTTTTGGGTGAGTTTTATTTTAATTAAATTTTGTTTTCAAACAGTTAAATCGCTATAACATTTACATACGATATCTGTTTCACACGCGATTTTTTTTTGTTAGGATCGTATTAAAATTCTGGATCTTTTGACACTGGTTTGGGTGAATTCTAAGATTGTCAAATTTTTGGGTTTAAATTGAATTTCAATTCAATTTAAATTCAAAAGGTGAGTGTTTTAACCCACTCACAACTTCTAAGATTTCTTATGTTTATTAAATTAATTTTGGATGTGATTTAAAATTTACATATGATTGTTTGGCGTATTTTAATCATCCTCTCGGTTAAATGTCATTTTATTTAATTAAATTGTTGTTTAGTTATTCATTGCATATAAACTGCCAGTTAAATTGTATTTATTTATTATTGCATATAAACTTCCAGTTAAACAATTATTTAATTTATCATTGGATATAAATTGCTAGTTAATACCTGTTGTTTATTATCCATTCTATATTGATGTTATTGTTGAATTGGCTGATGATTGTGATAAATGGTTGATGGTCGATATTGGATGAATGGATGTTGTACTTTATATTGTTATAAACTGCAAGTTATTATGCATTTTCATTTCATTCGGGATTTGCGGTTTGAAATGGTATATAACTGTAATTTTTATTTTAAATTACGGGTTGAAATGATAAATATCTATACCACTTGACCATAGGATAGAAAATTATATACAGGCACCGTGGTATATATATAAAAATATTTTGAAAGGATTTATATGGTTTTGTAAAGAAAAATATATTTTATGAGATATTGATTCGGATATTTATAAATGTTATATTTAAATATAAAATTAATTTCTTGGTTTTAGGATATGTATAAAATTGGGTTAAAATATAAAAGAAATTTAATAATAAAAGTTGATTTTATTCAGATATGATACAATGAAGTATTTATTTATATCATATTTGTAGAGTATAATGACTTAAATAATGAAGGCTGTAAGAGAAATATGAATTGATTTGAATTAAAGTGTTTTATGAATTATCCTCGGAAAAAAACTGATTTGAAATTTAAATAAATCTAAGATTTTAAAAGGTATGATTTGCATAATTTGATTTTCGGTTTAAAGGATTTAAATGAATATCAATCACTTTAAATGAATATTATCATGTTAATTTAAATAGAAAGTATATCCTTTTATTTGAAGTTTAAAGGCTTTGCTTAAATGAGATTTGATTTATTAAGTAAACATTTCAAATCTAAATAATAGTAATTGAAATTGATATATAAGGAATTGTCAAAGAATTTGTTTGAAATGGTGGAATATTTAAAGCTTTGAAATATATGAATTGAAATGGTTATTGAGAGGTTCAAATCGGTATTTGGGATTTATTTGAAAAAACAAAGAAGCTATTTTATTATATAAAGTAATTAAATATGTAAACCATTGAAGTATATTAAGTTATGTTTCAAAGCAATAGATTTCAAGGTATATAGAAAGTGCTATAATTTCTTGAAAAAAGATATATTTGAAATAAAATGATATCATATTAATTTGGGTCTTAAATTTAAAATGATATCGTATTTATATGGTTTTTAAATGGAAATTATATTCTGGTTTTAAAGCCTAAACTATTTTAAAGAGACCGTGGTGTTATAATAACGTTTGGTTGTTGAAGAGACCGGGATCAGAAGTTGTCATACTCTCTGCTAACCCTGAAAACCACTTTAACAACCGTGTACGCTGTGGTGATTCCAGAATGAAGTAGGATGGTGGCAGCGTTTCCTTTGAGGTAAATACGTGGACCCAACTCCCATGAGTTGGCATAAGGTGGCTAAAACAGTAGCGATTGACGGGTTAATTGAGGTAGCACCTTTGATCGGACACATCCCTTCGATATTGTACTTCGACTTTTGGATTGATTCGGTGGCCACTTTTGATTTTTTATTTGGGGGTGTGGCTCGAGGTGGGCGGTAGCTGCGCGCTACGCGTTACCACCGACCCGGAAGCGTAATTGGTATATCTAACCTGGCATTGCCTAGTTGTGTCGTGTCACCTACCCTATCGCGCCTTGTACGAGTTTGGTTTTCTCCCGTAGCCCATGGAGTATTTAGGGTAGTCTCCCGATCTGGGGATGCGCTGATACTGGATGGACTACCGGGACTATTACGTGTTAAGGGCTATATGGGTAACCCCTTAATGCTATGAAAAAAGTAAGTTTATTTTACTATTTAGACATTATTATAATAGCGAAATATTACTACATAGTAAATAGTTTAACGGATCCTTAGGAGATGTGAATCCCGAGCATCTCTTAAGTTACTGCACTCATATTTATTTATGTTAATTTAACTCACATAAGATATTTTCGTTCTGACTTGATTGTTTTGTCTTTTTAATTCGCTCGGGTCAGCCTGAGCATTTCAGGATTCGACGACTTTAGCTCTGGAGGACGAAGACGAAGATTTATATTACTATTATTTATTACAGTACTCCACTACATTCAAAATGTTTCCGCTGCATTGTTATTATTCTTTGGTATGTGTAACTCTGGTATATATTGTATAAGTATAATCAAATATTTTCCTAAAATAGCTTCATGAACTGTATATTTGATTATTATATTTTATCGTTCCGCTGCAAGATTCTGTTTTGTTCTTTTTATTCCTTTGCTTTTTCTTATTTACCCCATAACAATCCGCCCTTCTGTATGGTTTAAGTCTGACGTGTGTGGTTTATCGTCGATTTAAAGTGTGCGGAATGGCAGGATGTTACACTTTGTATTATTATTATTTATTATATTTATTCCACTGCATCATGTTGTTCCACTGTATTTATTTATTTATTTATGTAATATGTAACTCTGATTTTGTGCTGTAAAAGAACAATCAAATGTATTTATAAAACAGCTTCATGAATTGATATTTGATTATTATATTTTTTCATTCCGCTGTGAGATTCTGTATTCACTTGATTTCTTTCTCTTCGTTTTCTTGTTTACCCCATAACAAGCTGCCCCTTTGAATGATTTTAAGAGGTAGGTTGTAACGACCCGTATATTACGTATCGATAGATCGTAGAATTTACAGGTCGTTAGTGTTGTTTATGTTGTCTCTAGCCTGAGTCGTATAGGAAGTTAACTCGTGTGTTAAGTGTTGAGTCGTTAACGAGTTAACTAGGGGACCGAGTTGAGAATCTGACCGACTCATAGAGGTAGCGACCTATAGGTTTGGCCGAGTTAGTGAGTTAGCGGGTTAGGAGTTAGCATAGCTAACGAGTTAGCGACCTAGAAGTTTTAGACGATTTAAGGATGCTAAGTCGTAAGTCGTTAGCGGCTTAGTTAGGTCGTAGGGTCATCTGGGCCGTTGGAACTGTTGGGCCATAGCACTAGTTAACCTGAGTCGGTTGAGTCGTTGGTACGAGTTAAGGCCTTAGGTCGCCTAAGAGTTGAGTCGGCAGCTAGTTGAGTCGTATGGCCGAGTCATAAGGACATGATCTATGTGTTAACTCGTATACGAGTTAAGTCGTAAGTCGTAGCATAGTTAGGACGGTTTTTGAGATAGGTCGGCCGTGTTTATAGGTCGTATGTTGATTCGTATGTCGTTGGGTTCTGTTGAGTCGCATTTTGGTTGAGTCGTGTGCATACTGCCGTATGTGTGTTGTGTCGTATTTACCTTGAGCCGCGTTGAGTCGTGAGTCGTTGTGGCTCGAGTCGTGAGTCATAAGTCGTGGACGACTCATAGGGGCGGACGACTCATGGGGGATTTCAGCCTATAAATAGAGGGCTTTGGCTCAGTTTTTGGCACCGGTTTTTGAAGCGACGAAGTGCTGCCATTTTGAGAGCTCGACTACAACATTTCTTCATCTCCTTTTCTCCATTCCAATCTAGTTCTAACATCCATCCAAGATCGAAGATCCAAGAGCCTAAGTTGAAGATCTTCATCCAACCAAGCTAGATTTCATCGTTTCAAGCGGATTTCGACGAATCAAGCTTGAATCCTTGCTGTCCAAATCTGGAGTTGATAGTTTTTGAAGTGTTTGGGTGATTCGGTGAGTGATGGTTATCTCTCATGCGGACCCAAAGGAGTATATTGGTTTGGTGGTTTGTTGGAGTGTTGTAGATAGTGATTTTATGCATTTTTTCCTTAGATCTAAGTATAGATCCATTACTTATGAAGATGTTTACTTTTGCAAGTTCATTCATCAAGTTGTAGGGACAAAACCCATGATTTATATTTGTTAGATCTATGCTAAAAACCCATGATTCATGTATGATAGACCTATTCTCATTTATTTACGAAATTGCCATTTTAGTTATAAATGCCTATTTAGATCTTGATTGACTACTTATTTGTTTGGATTAATGTTTGCCTTGTTTTATTGTTGTGAATGAGTTATCTAGTTGATAGATTTGGACAAGTATGGTCAAAGACGATTCAAAAGCTAAGGAAGAGGCTCTTGAATGGTGAAAGTTGCTTAAGGCATATGTAGTGGATGTTGAAGCTCATATGTATGGATTGGATGATATTGAGATAGAATTTTGCCATGAGGCGATGAGGCAAACCATGATGTTAAGATGAGCCTTTACTATGATGAAGATGAGGCGAGGCATGAGGTGATGTAACCTTGGTATAATCAAGAAGGATTGCTCCAAGCATGTTGATAACTTGAAGGGTAGTTCAAGTTGATTGATAATGGATGGCTCAAGAGGTAGTTTGGGCAAGGATGAGAATAGTCGTCAAGGAGGATGACTAGAAGGCTTGGATTTCATCGTTGTTGAAGGTTCTAGAAGACTCAAAGCAAGAGTACAAGGGTTGCCCTAAAGACTACAGGTAGGTGGTCTGGACACCCTAAAGACTACAGGTAGGTGGTCGAGTACTCTGGGTAGTTGCGAAAATTCCTAGGCACGGGTCATGATGACGTGTGGAGTTATGTCTAGAACCGGGGCTACCATTAACCCTTGATAGATGGCTCAGGAAGGAGTCGGTCATTCAATTAACGGTGATTTCGAAGCAAGGTTAACAGTGATAGCCAGAGTCATGGATGTTTGATTGTACTATCATTCGTCCTCAAGAGCGGTGTTTTCTGGTGCTTATCTGATCTTGGTTTAGGCCTTGGGGGTTTGTATTTGGAAAACATCGACCTTGACTCGAGTGGTTATGTAGGATCTAGATTAACCCTAGAGGGGGGGTGAATAGGGTTATAGCAAATTTTCTCGATTTAAACACAGAAATAAACTGCAGAAATAAATATGCTGAAAAGTAAATCACACACAAAATTTACCCAGCTTCGGCAACCCCTGCCTACTGCTGCATTCACAGATTTCTACTAGAATTAAACAGTATCACGCTTACAACAACTCTACTAGACTCGCAGACCCTTTTGCTCCCGCTCACAAACACTCTACTAGACTCGCACACCCTGCTCCCACCTATAGAGTTTCGCTCACTCGCAAACACTGCTCCCGCCTATAGAGCTTTGCAAACTCGCACTCCCTGCTCACTGAACTAATTCTAAATAGACAATCTGACACTACCTAAACTCTAGGTGGTGATTTACAAATTCTTTGACACGAAAAGAAAAAAACAACTTCAAAAATAACCGCAGGAGCAAAAAATTAAAATACGAATGTGAATGCGTAATTTTTGCTCAATTATAAAAACTAAAAAACCCCTTTTATAAAATTTAAAAGCTAAACCCCCTTTTTAATAATTAGGCCGGCCCACTATTCTTTCAACCCGTTCCCTTCTTTTTTTTTGTGAAAAATGTCGGCCTCTCTTTGTTGAATTAGGGCTTCGGCTCTTTCTCGAATTAGGGCTTCGTTCTGATGCTCGATTCTCTGATTTGATGGCTTGCGTCGCTTGTTCTCTGATATTCGATTGTGGTTAACTTTGAAATTGTGAATTGTTGCAGCTGCTTCTTCTGATGACCGAGTTCGTTGAATTTGCGGTATGTAATTCTTCGTTTGCTGGTTCAATTGCTTGCTTTAACTTGATTGCTCTTGATTGAACTCGATAGTCGATGATGTGAATTTGGGATTGGATTTATATGAATTTGAGACACTTGAATTCGTTCGAATTAACTTGATACTTTCCTAAATTCTTAATTGCCTGAAGCGCACGTCGTTCCTGATTTTGTTACACGTGATACTCACGGCTTTCCTGATATGTTTTAACTTGATAATCACGGTTTTGATTTCACGCGTTCGATTGTCACTGCAGAAACTTTCCCCTTTTTCATTTCTGACTTTTTCAAAGACGTATTGATACACTGTCATCAATTCGAATTCACTGGTTCTTCCATGATTTCGACTTCACTGTGAATTGCCACTGCTTCTTTTGTACTACTTCACCATGTCACTTGGTACTGCTGTTGCATGCTTCATTCTGATTCACTTGCACCTGTACACGGTCATTGCATTTGCTGTTGCACTTTTGTGCTTTGTGTCAGTGTAGTCATATACATTCATTAATGTTGACCTGAAGTGTATGTTGGCAACTTGTGATGTTTTTGTAATTGAATTTGTGTACTTGATGTCCACTATTTTCACTGGTTCCTCTGGTCTGCACTTGAATTTGAAGTCGTTGTTCACCTGTACTTACACTGTCTCTGGCTTCATCTGTAGTCTTCAAACATTTGTATAATTCTCGACCATTATCACTGCTGACTTCATTTGGTCTTTGTTCTCTTGTAATGTTGTACTGTCTTGGTTACATGCATTTGGTATTGGCACACATGTAAACTTGTGTATCTCTGACCTTTTGGTTGCAGTCTTGTGTTGGTAACCATCTTCAAGCATGTTGCAGTTTGTAGCTTTCATGCATTTTCTTTGACATGATTTACTTCACCTGTACTTGGTCATTTGTGTAGTCTTCGAGCATGTTGCCACTGTGTCGTTGTTTTGCATTGTTCATGTCATGTTGTTCATGTGCATATATGTTTACTGAGTTTGCATTTGTTAGTTTAGTCATGCACTTGGTATATGTACTTGTGATAATATGCATTTATCCTCCTGTACATGTATTCTGGTTCTTCATGTAGCTTGGTACTGGCTGCATCACTGTAGTTTGCTACTGTATCATTGAGTAGCTGTCGTGACTTGTCCATTCTCGAGTGTTCATCCCTGCTAGTGATACATTTTCTCCAGTGGCATGTGGTATTTGCTGTTATGTTGTTTGATGAAGAGAATGGACTTGCATACTTCATGTAGCCTTTTGGTCTGACTGTTGCTTCATGTTGCCTTCAGTAGCTTCACTGCAGTTTCATTATGACTGCTCTATGTGTCTGCACTTGTGAACTTTGTTGCATTCATGTCTTCGACTGTTTGGTCTGAACTTGAATTTCTGGTTGGAGCTGTGCACACGAGTTGGCGAGGCAATGCACACGTGTATGAATGTACACGTGTGTATTGCAGCCACTTATGATTACCTGTCCCTGTAATATCTATGTGCACTACTTTGTGATGAAATCAAGTGTGAATAATGACGAACAACCCAAATAACTGAGGCAAACCATTTTTTCAAAAATTGTATTTCATTTTATATTGCAAAAATATTTCTTTTTCAATTTTACTGCGATAGTGAATATTTTTGCAAATTGCTCAGATGCTGGATTCAAACTGGAATGCAGTTGAAGACAAAATACGAGTGTGAGTGATATGTAGTGAGGTTATAAATGTAAATTGAAATATTTGTGATGTAATCGTGATGTAATCAAAAATGTATATGTATAGTGAGAGCATGAATTTGTACTATTCAAGATTGTAATAAATATTTGTTTGAATAAAATTTCTGTTTGAATTCAAAATCTGTGTAACTTGTTCTGTTTGAATTCAAATTCAAATTCTGTATAATTTATTTTATTCAACAAATATTTATTTAATCTATGCAAAACAAAATAGTACATAACCAAATATATTTAAATGAATATATATGTTTATTATCATCAAACAAAAACATATAAGCGCATATTCAACAATCTCCCCCTTTTGATGATAACAAACGTATATTTAAGATTTTGACCGTGTTAAATGTATTTGACCAATTATATACTCTAATTGCTCCCCCTATTTAAATGCTTCCTCTCTACATGATGCTCCCCCTACATATATGCATACAAATAGAAATATATTCAAATGAAATATATTCAAATGAGCCTAGTTGCATATGGAAAAATTATTTGACCTTTGCTTGATTCTATTTTACAAAATCTTAACTTTTCTCTCCCCCTTTTGTTATCAGCAAAAGAATAATAGTGTGAGAGAAAAATAGAGATAAAGTGATCGATATTAATCCAACATTAATCTCAAATTGAATATAAATATTAAACTTCAATAAGAATCAAACAAAAACCATAACTACCCTTGTTAGGCGCATATTCCAATTTTAGAAATGATGGATATGGTGTTCATATAAAATCATACAGTTGAATCAACTTGTGGTATTTATATCAGGAATTTGAATATCTACTAATCATGCATAACCGTTAGGACTTTTAAATGAGATTAGTAGTATTCGAATTTAATTTAAAAAAAAAAACGAAATCAAGTATCTTCTAACCACGCATGACCGTGAGGACTTTTAAATGGGATTAGAATCAACTTGTCTATTTAAACAATTTAATTTTGATATGCGTTCCATACATGCATAACCGTAAGGACTTTTAAATGAGCATGGAAGCACATAATAATAAAAAAAATTCAAGTAATTCACCCATGCATAACCGTGAGGACTTTTAAATGAGAGTGAATACTTTGAATATTTATTTATTTATTTTAAAAAATATGACATGAAAAAACAAATGATTCCTGATTATAGTACCACATATCGACAAACTATATTGAATATTTGATAAACCATGGTCGATAGAAATAATGATAGATATAGAAATGGTCATGGAATCTTTACCCAACAAAAAGTTTTATAATTCTTGTTTTAATTCCTAAAGAAATTTTCCAAATATACTCTCTTGAGTAATGTATGTTAAATATCAACACTCATCACTTTTTCAATCACTATTTATCTCTTTGATAATTAGTAGGGAGTCGGATCAGTCAAAATTTGTCATTTAAAATCAAATAAAATTAACTAATCTGAAAAAAATGGTCAAACAATTATTTTCTCGAAGGGGTTATATGAGAAAAAAAATTCTGCTAAATGAAAAATTATTTCAAGTGAAAAATATGCAGATATTTTCTTTTAAAAAAAACGATGCAGCAAATGAATAAATCACGTTCAACTCGTAAGTTTTCTATCAACTAGATTACTAGTATGAATTGCATCTGAATTTCTTTTTTAATCCAAAATATCACTAACTGGATTTGGTAAACCCTACATGAAGTGTGCATCAAAAATTTCAAACCCAATTTTAGCAACAATTTAAATGACATTCTTTGGATTTTGAATTGATGCCATGTTCACACTCAAACAAATATCATGGTGTTAATTTCAGAAACCATAGGATGAACAATTATATTCATGAGTAATCAACAGTCAATCAACATCTTAATTATTTCAAAAACAATTTCTTGAAGTTTCAACAATTTCTTAAAATCCTTTTTCACATGAGTTTGAAATCGTGCAAATTTACAAGCAGTGATCAAAATGTCAAAATATGTCTAAGTGTAGCACGAGTAATCAAGGATCAATAAGATACCATCATTTGACTAAACAAATTAAATTCAATGATGAAAGGATGGTTGGTCTTCTTTTAAACACAAATCAAAGTAAGAACAAGTCAAAAGAAATCATATCAATTAAGAATAAGTCAGAATTAAAGACATCATCTCATTATCACAATTTTGGATGATTTAATTCAGAATATGGTGCATATTATCACAGAATTATACCTTCACCTGTTTTACCTTTACGATAATTTTACGTGATTGCCCATTGTGATTCTGTCACCTTTATACTAGGCTAAGGAACTTTGCTTTGTTGCCCGTTGTGTTTCTGGAACAGTCAAAATCCAGAGAACACCGTTGTCGTTCCTTAGCCTGCCACCACACCTACACGATGAAAGATTTTTGTGACCTATTTCTAGGTCCATGATTGTTAGTGGCAGTAACATTATGAATAAACAAACCCTTTGGAACCCAAACTTGTTTAGACTTTTCATTCTTGTTCCAATAGACATGAAATTTGTTTGTAGAATTCTTAGGAACCCAAACTTGTATAAATTTTGTGTTCTTGTTCCTATGACTACAATTTTCAGAATGATGTCCAATTATTTCACATATATCAAAGACACTTTTCCCTTTTGCATTATCCTCAGCTTGTGTTTTCCCAAAACCAAGTCCTTTTCTGTTGTTAGCAAAAATTTGATTTCCCAATAGCATGTTGAAAGATTTTTCGCCTCTTGAAAAGTTATTCAAAGATTTCTCAAGATCTTGGACATTGGTTTTTAGTGTTGTATTTTCAGTGACAAGTGAGGTGCATCGATTTATAAAATCCTTTTTCCTAGTGTCGATGGTTTCCTTAAGATTCAAGTTTTCTTTTTCAAGATTCTCAGAGTTATTCTTAAGTTTTGTCAATTCTGAATCTAAAACTTTACATCTTTTACATTCTAGGTTTTGAATATTTTCAAGTTCAGTTTCTAACCTAAAATTTTTACGGGCAAGTTCTCTCCTATCAGTTTTCAGTTTTTCAATTTTAGATTCAAGAGCATCAACTACTTTAGTAAGATCAGAACACATAAAAACAAGATCTCAATAGGAATACTCACCTTCCTCACTAGATTCCTCTGAGCTTGAATCTGAATTTGATTTCGCCATAAGACACAAGTTAGCCTCCTCTACGCTGCTATCCGAAGCTTCTTCTCCTTCTTCATCATCCCAAGTCGCTGCAAATACCTTCTTCGCCTTTTTCTTTCCTTTGTTGTTTTTGAGAAGTGGACATTTTGGTTTGATGTGGCCAGGCTTGTTGCAGTTATAACATGTCGGTTCATTATCGGAATTGTCAGAATCTTTTGGCCTATTACGATTTGTTTTCTTCTTGCGTGGCTTGAATTTCGACCATTTTCTAAGATTATTGACAGCCATTGCAAGCTCTTCAATTGGATCTTCTTCATCGCTTTCTTCTTTGCTCTTTAAGGCAATCGTCTTTTTCTTTGGTTCGGAGTTGTTGCGCTCTTCCTTTGCTTTTAGCTCAAGCTCATATGTCATCAAGTTTCCAATCAACTCCTCCATGCTTAGCTTACTCAGATCTTTCGATTCTTGGATTGCCGTGACTTTTGCCTCAAAGTTCATTGGTAAGACTCGTAGTATCTTCCGCACAAGCTCTACCTCAGTGAATACCTTCCCAAGTGCTCTAGCGTTGTACACCAAAGTTGAAAAGCGTCCAAACATGTCTTTTATGTTCTCGCCTTTGTCCATCACAAAGTTCTCGTATTCATTGCTGAATAGGGCTAGACGAGACTCCTTGACTTGAGAAGTTCCTTCGTGTGTCACCTCCAAAGTGTGCCAAATTTCCTGTGCTGTTGTACAATGAGAAATTCTATTAAATTCATTTTTATCAAGAGCACATATCAAAGCATTCATGGCTTTAGCATTTGTTGTTTTCAATCTCTTATCGTTAGCATCCCATCTATCCTTAGGTTTAGGAATCTCAGTACCACCAACGATTATAGTGGGAGGTTTATAGCCAGTTTCAATAATATCCCAAACATCATAATCAACGGAACTAAGATAAATACTCATCCTAACTTTCCAATAAGCATAATCATTCCCGTTAAACATGGGTGGCCTAACGATAGATTGCCCCTCAGAAAAAGCATTATTTGACGGATTCATGACTCTAGAGTTAAATAAAATATATACCGGGCTCTGATACCACTTGTAGGATCTAGATTAACCCTAGAGGGGGGGTGAATAGGGTTATAGCAAATTTTCTCGATTTAAACACAGAAATAAACTGCAGAAATAAATATGCTGAAAAGTAAATCACACACAAAATTTACCCAGCTTCGGCAACCCCTGCCTACTGCTGCATTCACAGATTTCTATTAGAATTAAACAGTACCACGCTTACAACAACTCTACTAGACTCGCAGACCCTTTTGCTCCCGCTCACAAACACTCTACTAGACTCGCACACCCTGCTCCCGCCTATAGAGTTTCGCTCACTCGCAAACACTGCTCCCGCCTATAGAGCTTTGCAAACTCGCACTCCCTGCTCACTGAACTAATTCTAAATAGACAATCTGACACTACCTAAACTCTAGGTGGTGATTTACAAATTCTTTGACACGAAAAGAAAAAAACAACTTCAAAAATAACCGCAGGAGCAAAAAATTAAAATACGAATGTGAATGCGTAATTTTTGCTCAATTATAAAAACTAAAAAACCCCTTTTATAAAATTTAAAAGCTAAACCCCCTTTTTAATAATTAGGCCGGCCCACTATTCTTTCAACCCGTTCCCTTCTTTTTTTTTGTGAAAAATGTCGGCCTCTCTTTGTTGAATTAGGGCTTCGGCTCTTTCTCGAATTAGGGCTTCGTTCTGATGCTCGATTCTCTGATTTGATGGCTTGCGTCGCTTGTTCTCTGATATTCGATTGTGGTTAACTTTGAAATTGTGAATTGTTGCAGCTGCTTCTTCTGATGACCGAGTTCGTTGAATTTGCGGTATGTAATTCTTCGTTTGCTGGTTCAATTGCTTGCTTTAACTTGATTGCTCTTGATTGAACTCGATAGTCGATGATGTGAATTTGGGATTGGATTTATATGAATTTGAGACACTTGAATTCGTTCGAATTAACTTGATACTTTCCTAAATTCTTAATTGCCTGAAGCGCACGTCGTTCCTGATTTTGTTACACGTGATATTCACGGCTTTCCTGATATGTTTTAACTTGATAATCACGGTTTTGATTTCACGCGTTCGATTGTCACTGCAGAAACTTTCCCCTTTTTCATTTCTGACTTTTTCAAAGACGTATTGATACACTGTCATCAATTCGAATTCACTGGTTCTTCCATGATTTCGACTTCACTGTGAATTGCCACTGCTTCTTTTGTACTACTTCACCATGTCACTTGGTACTGCTGTTGCATGCTTCATTCTGATTCACTTGCACCTGTACACGGTCATTGCATTTGCTGTTGCACTTTTGTGCTTTGTGTCAGTGTAGTCATATACATTCATTAATGTTGACCTGAAGTGTATGTTGGCAACTTGTGATGTTTTTGTAATTGAATTTGTGTACTTGATGTCCACTATTTTCACTGGTTCCTCTGGTCCGCACTTGAATTTGAAGTTGTTGTTCACCTGTACTTACACTGTCTCTGGCTTCATCTGTAGTCTTCAAACATTTGTATAATTCTCGACCATTATCACTGCTGACTTCATTTGGTCTTTGTTCTCTTGTAATGTTGTACTGTCTTGGTTACATGCATTTGGTATTGGCACACATGTAAACTTGTGTATCTCTGACCTTTTGGTTGCAGTCTTGTGTTGGTAACCATCTTCAAGCATGTTGCAGTTTGTAGCTTTCATGCATTTTCTTTGACATGATTTACTTCACCTGTACTTGGTCATTTGTGTAGTCTTCGAGCATGTTGCCACTGTGTCGTTGTTTTGCATTGTTCATGTCATGTTGTTCATGTGCATATATGTTTACTGAGTTTGCATTTGTTAGTTTAGTCATGCACTTGGTATATGTACTTGTGATAATATGCATTTATCCTCCTGTACATGTATTCTGGTTCTTCATGTAGCTTGGTACTGGCTGCATCACTGTAGTTTGCTACTGTATCATTGAGTAGATGTCGTGACTTGTCCATTCTCGAGTGTTCATCCCTGCTAGTGATACATTTTCTCCAGTGGCATGTGGTATTTGCTGTTATGTTGTTTGATGAAGAGAATGGACTTGCATACTTCATGTAGCCTTTTGGTCTGACTGTTGCTTCATGTTGCCTTCAGTAGCTTCACTGCAGTTTCATTATGACTGCTCTATGTGTCTGCACTTGTGAACTTTGTTGCATTCATGTCTTCGACTGTTTGGTCTGAACTTGAATTTCTGGTTGGAGCTGTGCACACGAGTTGGCGAGGCAATGCACACGTGTATGAATGTACACGTGTGTATTGCAGCCACTTATGATTACCTGTCCCTGTAATATCTATGTGCACTACTTTGTGATGAAATCAAGTGTGAATAATGACGAACAACCCAAATAACTGAGGCAAACCATTTTTTCAAAAATCGTATTTCATTTTATATTGCAAAAATATTTCTTTTTCAATTTTACTGCGTTAGTGAATATTTTTGCAGATTGCTCAGATGCTGGATTCAAACTGGAATGCAGTTGAAGACAAAATACGAGTGTGAGTGATATGTAGTGAGGTTATAAATGTAAATTGAAATATTTGTGATGTAATCGTGATGTAATCAAAAATGTATATGTATAGTGAGAGCATGAATTTGTACTATTCAAGATTGTAATAAATATTTGTTTGAATAAAATTTCTGTTTGAATTCAAAATCTGTGTAACTTGTTCTGTTTGAATTCAAATTCAAATTCTGTATAATTTATTTTATTCAACAAATATTTATTTAATCTATGCAAAACAAAATAGTACATAACCAAATATATTTAAATGAATATATATGTTTATTATCATCAAACAAAAACATATAAGCGCATATTCAACAGGTTATTGCTTTACCTTAATTGTCTGCTATGTTATGCTTGCTTCACCTTAGTATGTTTGGGGGCTATCACTGTAGAAAGAGGTGGAGTGGGATGGTTTGGTTCCTATTCTTTTTATCCCATATGCTCTTTTGGTATGTTTGATGGTTGATTTACTGCTCACTAAGACTTTGTCGGACTCAAGGCTTTATGTCTCCTCTTATTACCTTGGGCTGTTCATCCACGTTGGGATGGGCAGACTAGGTAGCAGATGACAGGTGCTGTTCTTGGAGATCTACGCTGATGACGACGAAGACGAGCAGGAGGCTTTTGCATATTATTTCATATTATGTACTGGGTGTTCCGCTGCTGTATATGTTTGAGGGTTATGTAGTGAGGCTTTGATGTATGGATGATTCATATGTTTGTATAAAACTATTATGATGCTTATATGATGATGTCCTGTTCTATGGAGCTTCACTATATTGTATTTCTCTATTGTATTTTATCCATGCGCTGTGAGTTGTACGATAGATTCTACGATGTTTATTCTACCTTGACGGTCACCCATGGCTGCCTGGCACACCTTCAGCGCACCATTCCCTTGTTTCCTTGCGGGAGTCATGGGCGGTAGTCACATTTGGTATTAGAGCTTTGGTTAATCGATTTTAGCCAACGCTCACTGACGTAACTACGTATGAGAGACGTAATTGTATTTTGATGAATGATTACAATATATAATATAGTAGTTTAGAAGGATTTGAACTCCTTATGCAGTTGTTTCTCAAGGTGTTCTAAGTCATTCCTTTTTGTAGATATTAAGGATGAGTCGAAGGGGGAGACCAGCTGCTAGGGAAGGCCGTGCTGCTAGGGAAGCTGTTGATTATGCTCCTATGTTTGAGGCCATGATGACTTCGATCATGAGAAGGATACCAGCCTCGGGGCCATCAGTAGATGTTGGAGTTCAAGTTCAAGCTCCAAGACCAGTGGATTTTGCTAAGCTTTGCAAGGACTATACTTCTCTTGGAGGAAAGGTTTTCTTGGGAACGGAATCAACCATTGAGGTGCAGAGATGGATTGATGCTTGTCAAAGGATTTTTGGTGACTTGGGAATTGAGGATGCAACTAAGAGGAAGCTCGCATCAAGGCAACTTCAAGGGAGAGCTTTGGATTGGTGGAATTCTATCACCATTGATACTCCGGAGGACGAGATTACTTGGGAGCAATTCCAAGCTAGATTTGAAGCTAAGTTCATCTCTACAGCTCAGAAATCTGTTTTGTTCAAGAAGTTTGTAGAGCTCAAGCAAGGTGGGAGATCGGTCCTTGAGTATGTTTCTGAGTTTGAGGCTTTGTCCAAGTATGCCAGATCGTATATTGATTCTCCCTATCAGAAGAATGAGAAGTTTGTGACCGGTTTGGATGCTTATCTTGGAAGACAGTTGGTGGATCATCTGGACGATCCGTTTGAGAAGCTTGTGGAGAAAGCCCTCAGGCATGAGTGTTTGTTTCCTAGGGAAAGTTCTGTTGTTGCTGTAACCAAGGAAGGATCTAGGCCACAGCAGAGTGGAAACAAGAAGAGGAAGCAGCAGCAACAGAGAGGTAAGGATGGCCAGAAGAAGCCGAAGGGCGAAGTGACCTGCTACAACTGCCGGCAGAAGGGCCATCTCTTCAAAGATTGTAAGAATCCCAAGGTGCCAGGAAAGTGTTACAACTGTGATAAGCTGGGACATATCAAGAAGAATTGTCCAGAGCCGAGGAAGGACAGGCAGATTGTGCAAGCTTATGCTTTGGGAGCTGTGCCATCATCTTCAAAAGCTCCTACTGCTGAAGAGAAGGGGAAGAGTGTGGTGGTTCAAGGTACTCTTTCCATTTGTGGTATTCCAGTTAGAGTGTTGTTTGATACTGGAGCGTCGCATTCTTTTGTTTGTGATGATTTGGTAGGCCGGTTAGCTTTGAAACCGGATATTATTGATAGGCCATTGGTTGTGACTAATCCAGTTGGGGGTTCGTCTTGTTTGTGTATGATATGTCGTGGTCAAGTTGTGTCGAGTCATGATTGCTCGTTTGTTAGTGATTGCTTTGTTCTGAACTTTGCGGGGTTCGGAATTATTTTGGGTATGGACTGGCTTAGGAGGTATGCGGCAAGGATTGATTGTGAGAGGCTGGAGGTGACAGTCGAGAATGTGGAAGGGCGAAAGGTTGTGATACGATGTAAGCATGAGGAAGGCGTCTTCATGAGCTTCATGTATTCGCTGGTTGTTCCACGGGATGGACTGTCATTGGTGCCTATTGTGAATGGATTTGAGGATGTCTTTGACGAAGTCAAAGGGTTATCGCCGCATAGGGAAATTGAGTTTCGTATCGATCTAGTTGATGGAGCCAGACCTGTTGTGATGCCTCTTAGGCGGATGGCGCCTAGGGAGCAGCAAGAGTTGAAGGTGCAAGTTGATGACCTTTTACAGAAAGGATTCATTCGGCGTAGTGTGTCCGAATGGGGTGCACCAGTTGTGTTCACAACCAAAGCGGATGGATCGTTGAGGTTGTGTGTGGACTATCGTGAGTGAATAAAGTGACTAAGAAGAACAAGTATCCATTGCCAAGAATAGATGACTTGTTTGATCAGCTTCACGATGCTAAGGTGTTTTCTCAGATGGATTTGGAAACGGGATTTCACCAGTTGAGAGTGGCAAAGGATAGTGTGCCGAAGACTGCTTTTAGGACACCATCCGGTTTTTATGAGTGGCTGGTAATGCCATTTGGATTGACTAACGCACCAGCATATTTTGTGGATCTTATGAATAGAGTGTTCAGAGATCAGTTGAATAAGTTCGTGCTTGTGTTCGTGGATGATATTCTTATTTATTCCAGAACTGGGGAGGAACACAAGACACACTTGAGGATTGTTTTGGAAATCTTGCGGAAACATCAGCTGAAGGCTAAGTTTTCGAAGTGTCACTTCTGGAAGGGTGAAGTGAGGTTCTTAGGCCATGTTATCTCTGGAAATGGAATCACGGTTGATCCCGCTAAGGTGGCAGCAATCCAGGATTGGATTAGACCTAAGAATGCATCTGATGTGAGAAGTTTTCTTGGATTAGCAGGATATTGTCGTCGGTTTATCAAAGACTTTTCCAAGATAGCTGCACCGTTAACAGGATTGACGAAAAAGAACCAGGTGTTCAGATGGGATGATAAGTGTGAGCAAGCTTTCGTAATCCTGAAAGAGCGACTGACGAGTGCTCCTGTTTTGACTATTCCAAGTGGGAATGATGAGATGGTGGTTTACACCGATGCATGTGGTACTGGACTTGGAGCAGTGCTGATGCAGAAGGATAAAGTTGTTGCGTATGCTAGTCGACAACTGAAGCCGCATGAAAGGAATTACCCGACTCATGATTTGGAGTTAGCGGCAATTGTTTTTGCTTTGAAGATGTGGAGACATTATCTATTGGGAGTTAGATTCGAGTTGTTTACAGATCATAAGTCGTTGAAGTATCTGTTCTCTCAAAAGGATTTGAATCTTCGACAGCAACGGTGGCTAGAGTTCTTGGCATTGTATGATTTTGGTATAGCCTATACTCCGGGGAAAGGTAACGCAGTGGCTGATGCGTTAAGTCGAAGACATGTCGGATTGGGAGCCATGTTTTCGGAATGGAAGAGTCTCGAGTATTTGGCTGGATTTGATTTTAGGCCCAAATGTGAATTGGAACCTGAGATGTTGGCAAACTTATCAATAAGGCCTACTCTTGTGGAAAGGATTGGTGAGAGTCAAAAGCGAGACGATAAGCTTGTCAAGATTATCCATGATTTGGAATCTGGATTGGACCCAGAGAAGGATAAGGGATTCGAAGTCGATCGAGAGGGTTGGCTTCGGAAGCAAGGACGATTGGTTGTTCCTGACATAGATGAATTGAGAGATGAAGTTCTGAAGGAAAGTCATCACTCGAAGTTGACAATTCATCCAGGTGGAAATAAGATGTATCGGGATATGAAGAGAACCTATTACTGGGAAGGTATGAAGAAGGATGTTGGAAATTTTATTTCCAAGTGTATGAATTGCCAGTTGGTTAAAGAAGAGCAGAAGAAGCCAAGTGGATTGCTTCATCCATTAGAAGTTCCTATGTGGAAGTGGGAACAGATATCGATGGATTTTATCGATGGTCTACCTAGAACTAGGGCAGGGAATGAAGGGATTTGGGTCATCATAGATCGTTTGACTAAGAGTGCAAGGTTCATTCCTGTTCGATCGACTAGGACTGCATCGAAGTTGGCTGAGTTGTATGTTAAGTGGGTAGTTCGATTCCATGGTATTCCGAAGAGTATAGTGAGCGATCGAGACCCATTGTTCACTAGTGGATTTTGGAAGAGCTTTCAGGAAGTTTTGGGAACTGAGTTGTGTTTGAGTACAGCTTATCATCCCCAAACAGATGGTCAGACCGAGAGAGTCAACCGAGTTTTGGAAGATCTTCTCAGAGCCTGTGTTTTGGATTTCGGAGGATCATGGGAAGATCACCTTCATTTGGTGGAATTTGCATATAATAACAGTTATTAGTCAAGTATTGGTATGGCACCATATGAAGCACTGTATGGAAGACCGTGTAACTCTCCGACGTGTTGGTTGGAAACTGGAGAAAAGTTGATACTTGGGCCAGAGATGATTCGACAGACTACGGATTGTATAGAGATCATTCGGTAACGAATGAAGGCAGCCCAAGATCGTCAGAAAAGTTATGCCAATAATCGTCGTAAGGATTTGGAATTCGACGTAGGTGATATGGTTTTTGTGAAGATTTCTCCTCTGAAGAATGTTATTCTATTTGGAAAGAAAGGAAAGTTAACTCCGAGATTTGTTGGACCATTCCCGATTATCGAGCAAATTGGAAAGCTCGCTTATAGATTGGAGTTACCGGAAAAGATGGCGGGTGTGCACAATGTTTTTCATGTGTCTTATCTACGGAAGTATGTGCACGACTCGAATACAGGGGTTTCTGCTGATAGCTGTGAAGACTTGGAGGTTGATCTAGTGGTTACGAGACCTCGTAAGCCGCTTCGTATTGTTGAAACCGACACGAAACAGCTTAGGAGGAAGACGATTACGTTGCTCAAGATACAATGGAGTGATGATGTTAACGACTGTACATGGGAGGAGGAAGAGAGGATGAAGGCAGCTCATCCTGAACTCTTCGAGGTATGGCCCTAAGGTGTCGTGACATCTCATGAATTTGTAGCTTGTTCTAATCTTAGAATTCTGCATGTTAGGCTAGTAATTGGATGCATGGTTTGTTGATTGCTATGGATGGTAGGCATGCAGAATAGTTTTGATTGCTCTTGTTTGTTTGGAATTTCGGGGGCGAAATTCCTAAGGGGGAGAGAATGTAACGACCCGTATTTTACGTGTCGATAGATCGTAGAATTTACAGGTCGTTAGTGTTGTTTATGTTGTCTCTAGCCTGAGTCGTATAGGAAGTTAACTCGTGTGTTAAGTGTTGAGTCGTTAACGAGTTAACTAGGGGACCGAATTGAGAATCTGACCGACTCATAGAGGTAGCGACCTATAGGTTTGGCCGAGTTAGTGAGTTAGCGGGTTAGGAGTTAGCATAGCTAACGAGTTAGCAACCTAGAAGTTTTAGACGACTTAAGAATGCTAAGTCGTAAGTCGTTAGCGGCTTAGTTAGGTCGTAGGGTCATCTGGGCCGTTGGAACTGTTGGGCCATAGCACTAGTTAACCTGAGTCGGTTGAGTCGTTGGTACGAGTTAAGGCCTTAGGTCGCCTAAGAGTTGAGTTGGCAGCTAGTTGAGTCGTATGGCCGAGTCATAAGGACATGATCTATGTGTTAACTCGTATACGAGTTAAGTCGTAAGTCGTAGCATAGTTAGGACGGTTTTTGAGATAGGTCGGCCGTGTTTATAGGTTGTATGTTGATTCGTATGTCGTTGGGTTCTGTTGAGTCGCATTTTGGTTGAGTCGTGTGCATACTGCCGTATGTGTGTTGTGTCGTACTTACCTTGAGCCACGTTGAGTCGTGAGTCGTTGTGGCTTGAGTCGTGAGTAATGAGTCGTGGACGACTCATAGGGGCGGACGACTCATGGGGGATTTCAGCCTATAAATAGAGGGCTTTGGCTCAGTTTTTGGCACCGGTTTTTGAAGCGACGAAGTGCTGCCATTTTGGGAGCTCGACTACAACATTTCTTCATCTCCTTTTCTCCATTCCAATCTAGTTCTAACATCCATCCAAGATCGAAGATCCAAGAGCCTAAGTTGAAGATCTTCATCCAACCAAGCTAGATTTCATCGTTTCAAGCGGGATTTCAACGAATCAAGCTTGAATCTTTGCTGTCCAGATCTGGAGTTGATAGTTTTTGAAGTGTTTGGGTGATTCGGTGAGTGATGGTTATCTCTCACGCGGACCCAAAGGAGTATATTGGTTTGGTGGTTTGTTGGAGTGTTGTAGATAGTGATTTTATGCATTTTTTCCTTAGATCTAAGTATAGATCCATTACTTATGAAGATGTTTACTTTTGCAAGTTCATTCATCAAGTTGTAGGGACAAAACCCATGATTTATATTTGTTAGATCTATGCTAAAAACCCATGATTCATGTATGATAGACCTATTCTCATTTATTTACGAAATTGCCATTTTAGTTATAAATGCCTATTTAGATCTTGATTGACTACTTATTTGTTTGGATTAATGTTTGCCTTGTTTGATTGTTGTGAATGAGTTATCTAGTTGATAGATTTGGACAAGTATGGTCAAAGACGATTCAAAAGCTAAGGAAGAGGCTCTTGAATGGTGAAAGTTGCTTAAGGCATATGTAGTGGATGTTGAAGCTCATATGTATGGATTGGATGATATTGAGATAGAATTTTGCCATGAGGCGATGAGGCAAACCATGATGTTAAGATGAGCCTTTACTATGATGAAGATGAGGCGAGGCATGAGGTGATGTAACCTTGGTATAATCAAGAAGGATTGATCCAAGCATGTTGATGGTATGTTTGATGGTTGATTTACTGCTCACTAAGACTTTGTCTGACTCAAGGCTTTATGTCTCCTCTTATTACCTTGGGCTGTTCATCCACGTTGGGATGGGTAGACTAGGTAGCAGATGACAGGTGCTGTTCTTGGAGATCTACGCTGATGACGACGAAGACGAGCAGGAGGCTTTTGCATATTATTTCATATTATGTACTGGGTGTTCCGCTGCTGTATATGTTTGAGGGTTATGTAGTGAGGCTTTGATGTATGGATGATTCATATGTTTGTATAAAACTATTATGATGCTTATATGATGATGTCCTGTTCTATGGAGCTTCACTATATTGTATTTCTCTATTGTATTTTATCCATGCGCTGTGAGTTGTACGATAGATTCTACGATGTTTATTCTACCTTGACGGTCACCCATGGCTTCCTGGCACACCTTCAGCGCACCATTCCCTTGTTTCTGTGCGGGAGTCATGGGCGGTCGTCACATAGGTCGTTACAGTTGGTATTAGAGCTTTTGTTTAGCGATAACCTTATCTTTGTGGGGTCTGACTCTTTAGAAATAGGGTTGTAATACCCTAGAACGAGTCGTTGATTGTATATATATGAGAAAGCGTATTTCTTAATGTTATAAAAGGTTTTGTATTGTGCTAATTTGTTCCGTTTCGTGTTTATAAATTCAGGTCGGTGCATAGGATGCTATGACATCGATAGGGATTTCTAAACACTAATAGGACAGACCGACACAATATTATATTGAAATATAGGAAATTAAATAATTTTACCTATTATATATTTTGTATGTAAAATAATAAATTTTATAAATGATATAGTTGGATGTAATATGTTGTTTGTTAGATAGAGAAATTCTATGAATATTGATTGAAAAATAAGATTTACAAATAAAATGAATATAAATTGAAATTTGAGAACTTAAGTTTTGGGATTTTTGAAATTTCTTTCAAAAGGGTTTCGGAATATAATATTAATACTATTTAAAAGTATTTTCTGATGTAAATGTTTCAAGATGATTTGAAAGAAATGTTTTAAAAAGAAATTTTTGAAAGAAATAAGTTCAGTACTCCCCTTCTGTCGCTGGAAAATAATTTCGGTGATGAGTGCATGCATCATTGACATTCATTTTTGAGTTTCAAAGTGGGAAGACCATTGTAACAGTTTACTACACATTTGTTTGATAAGTAAATCTAAAATTTCTAATTCCAAATATGATTTGATATGTATAAAAGACATGATTATAAATATAAATATATATATATATATATATATATTACTCTAAAATAATTGAAAAGAAACCCGGTTATTTAGTTCCTAAGTTTCTGTAAATTTGAAATTTGAAATTATTGTAATGAATGGAATCTTCACTATATTAATAATTGGAAACCTCTAAAATGAAAATAAGGAATATGATGTTAAAATGATTCATGAAATAGAAAAGAAATTGAAAAATGGTAAACGGTAAGCAAAAAAAGGAAATGAAAATAAGAAAACGTAACTATTGAACGTTCGGTTAATAAAAAAATATGATAACTTGTGTAAATTTCTTTTGCATTCTAAAAGAGACATATATATAACTTACCAAAATGTTAAAAGTTGAAATGTTAATAAGAATACGTAATAGAATATTATACAAGTAAAACTTGGAAAATTGAAAGTTTTCTATGGAATTACTTCTATAAATAAGAATTCTAATGTCATAAATTGTTATAAACTTAGGATTAATAGTTGAAATGTTACTAATCAAAGGTAATGGAAAAGTGAATAACATAAGAAAATGGTTATAAACTTAAGTTATCATTTTAAGTTATTTATAATCAGATCGAATAGCAAAGGTGAATACTATAAGTAAATAATTATAAACTTGAATTAATATTGATGCCATTTATAATTAAAATGAGTACTATATAAATTGAATGATTATAGCTTCGGAGAACATTGGAGATGATTTAGAAATATAGTTAATATTCAATAATACTTATATGGAAGAATGAATGTGAAAAAGAAAATAATCTAGAAATGGTGGATTGAATTGTGAAGAAACTTACCTAATAATGTAAACTCTAATAATTGAAATAAAAATAACTTATTCAAGCAATGAATGTAACGTAATAAAATGAAAGAAAATGGCGCTGTATGAATAAAGCAGATATGAACTTTTGTAAGTAATAACGAATGTAAATTAATGAGAATAAACATTATATGAATGAGACAAGAAAAGTAAATGATGAAAAATGGGAAAATAAAAAAAATTGTAAATGTGAATTATACTAAAATAAAATACATACAATACTTCAATAATGAATTCATTTATGATCCTAATAATTGAAATGGATATAACTTATGTAAGTAAAGAATGAAAATTAATGAAATAATTCTTACATGAATGAATGGACATTACAATTTTGCAAGTAATGAACGTGAATTAAAGAAAATCATTGTATGAAGAAAAAAATAATAAATGATGTGAAGAGATAAATAAAGTAAACTTAAAAATGTGTTGAATTCTTTGTTTGTTGGGCTTATGGATTGGTTAGGAAAGGATGCTTCTATATTTGTATAGAGATGTATAAATAATCTATAAAGTTACCTAAGACTGTTTAGTGTATGGTTTACTTCATAGTTTTTTTATCTTTTATATGATTAGAAGTTCTAAACCCGAATGAACCATTTGTTTTTGGTTGCTATAGATGGATGATTTCTCTCTTTGTTGTTATTGATTTGTTGTTATTGACTGAAACAACTTAAATATTTCTTTTTTACATAATCATTAACTTCTTTGGATTATATAAGTGTAATACAGGTTATGGAAGCAATTACTACTGCTTTTGGTTTCATAAATTAGCGTTGTTTTTGCCCGACATATAGGTATTTCTCGGATTACGATTTTCGAGCGATATTATATTTTTTTCCCATGGTTTGGGGTATTTTATTTTGAAAAATATGATATATATATATATATTGTTATTATTGATATTATTATTTCTCTCGAGCCTCTCCGCACAAAGGAGACTAGTGAAATTTTCTATGAATTTTGGACTTAGAAAATTTTGTGAAATGTTTTCCCAACTTTTGTTAACTTGAATAAAAAGGGATTTAATTATATTAAATTGATATATTTTATTTAAATTATTTAATTATGTAAATTGATTGTTTATAAATTTAATATTTTGAAAAAGATATATTGATTTCTTGATTGTTTCTTTCCTTTTTCGAGGACGAAAAGTTTTGAGTAAGGGAGAGTGTAACGACCCGTAATTTTCGATTATTAAAAATATTTAATTTAATAAGATTTTGTGATTTGATATTGGTAGAAATAGAAATTTATGATTTAATCATAAGAATATAACTGGAATGAAATGTAATAGTATTAATTTAAGGCAATTGATAACTGCTTTAAATGTAATTCCATTTTAATTGAAATGATTAAAAAGTTATAATTGGTAAATAAATTGTAATGATGTGTGTATTAATTGATAAATAGGACAAAACAGTGTAATTGATAATTTAAATATGTATTTAATGAAATAATATTTAATTAATGTAATTGAAGAAAATTAGTGTTGTGGTAGTAATTATAACACTTTTTGTAGATAATAAACTTATAAATGCGATTAAATGTAGAAAGGTGACAATTGTTATTCGTTATCAATTCATTTAAATCAATTATAACTAAATGTAATTAGATGTTACTTTAATATGAGTTAAGAGATAATTGTAAAATATTAATGCTATAAAAGATATAGAAATGTTAATTATATTCCCATGGCAATAATTAATCTAATAAAAAGAGTGAGACAAAGATAAATTAATTTATTGAGAATTTTAAGTTATAACAAAATTGACAAAAATATAATGTAATTGAAATACTAAAACTAATATGGTAAAAGATGATAATTGGATAATATTAGTGTAATAAGATATAAATAAATGTTAACTATTCTATAGATTAATAATTGATTGAATAAAAAGATCGAAAACAAATTGAATCAATTTACTGGAATCAAATTATAATTAATTGGATTAATTGCAATTGAGACCAAACACTGTATTTAGGAAAATAATTAACATTGAATTGACATGTAAATTTGTTTTTAAATTATTATAAATGTCTAAGTGTTCAAAATGATGAAATTTGTTAATTATCAAATTTGAATGGAAAAAAATGATTTAATTAATATAATATTAATCTATTTTAATTAACGTGAAAATAGCCATTTTGGCCAATCTCGGATTTCGACGAAACCAGTTCCATCGGATCCGTAACGGTGAATTATTGTAAGGTTTCAAGTTTCGTAGCGATCGGACTTGTCGTTTGACCGTACATACTCGTAACGCGTAGAAATCAATTTAATTGAAATCAATTTGAAATAAGCTGATTTTAAAGCTAACTTCTTCATACGATATAATTAGGACTTGAAATCTGTTCTATCAAGTTTAAAATTATTGAAAACATATATTTTGATATATGGAATGACCTACTTACGTTTTGGGGACAGAACGGTATTTTCGGGTTCGCGTCATCGTTTCGATCCATTCAATTCGTCCATTCATTCCTATTTCTGATCTGCCTATCTGTGGCCTATTATAAATCCTAGCTGTTTCTCAATTCATTATTCATGTACATACAATTATATTTACTTCTCTCTTTCCAACAGCAGGCAAACCAAAACCAAATTAAGAATTCCAAATGCAATTGTAAATCAAAATCAAATCGAGAATTCAAACTCCTCCAAACCCTAACAAATTATATACTGTTTCGAAGCTTTCGATGAGCGTAAGTTCAATTTGTTTTTACCATCGAATCACCGTTTGTCCAAAAATCAGTGATTTTTTCTCGGCCATCCATAGGCGGTGGCCTCGTTTAACGGTGGATCTTCGACGATGGCTCGATCGGAGGGCATTGGGACGTAGGGGTGACTAGCAGGTTCGAACCATACGGTTACTTCGTGTCAATGGTAACTGAAATCGCGACGATTGGTTGTGCAAGGGCTGTTTGGGCTCGGCTTGGTCAACTTGGGCAGCGTCGCGGCAAGCATCGGGGGTTCGGTCGGTGCGCCTGGACTGGGGCAAGGCCGCGGCGGTCTCCGATCGACAAAATGGTGGCTGTGGTGGGTGCGGCAGTGGCATATAAGATGGCTATTAGTTTAACTGTAGCATGCTAGGGTTTTGGTTTATGTTGACGCGAGACGAGGTGTTGTAACGTTTTTTTTTTTTTAAAAAAAATTTCAATCTTCTAATTGCTGTAACTTTTGCAACAAGGTCGGATTTGCACGCTGTTTGTTTCTTTGAGATCGTATCAAAATTTTGAACGACTTGGAACTTGTTTGGTTAAATTCTGCGACTATCATATTTTGGGCCCTACTTTGGATTTCAAATCGATTTGAAATCAAAAGTGAGTGTTTTAACCCGCTCACAATTACTAAACTATCATATTAGTTAAATTAAATTTATGGTGTGATTAGAAATTAATTGATCTATTGTTTGGTATGTTTAAAAATGTCATTCTAGTTATGTGACTTTTATTGCATTTAATCATCGTTAAATTTAATATTGAATTTAAATCGTCAATTTAACATTTGATATTGATGATCAGTTGCCTATTGATGTTTATTGATTGATTTGGATGATGATTGTGATGGATGTTTGATTGTTGATATTGAATGACTGGATGCTGTATTTTTATATTGTTATAACACTGCAAGTTCCTTATGGGTTGAAATGATACATACCCAAATGATCTATAGATTAGGGAAAACTCGTTATGGGTTGAAATGATAGACTCGAGCGATTTTATGGATTTTTATCTAATTCGGGATTGCGGTTTGAAATGATATATAACCATAAATTTTTAAATTGAGGATTGAAATGATAAATATCCATGTCACTTGACCATAGGGTAGAAAATTATATACGGACACCGAATTGGTTAAATTAAATGATTTTTAGTTCCTTAAATTTTGAATTCAGTTAACTGGAATTTTTGAAATAGAAATTTATTTATATAAATTGAATTATTTTTCGATAATCCAAACGTTAAGGATGAGATTGGAATTGATCAAATGAATTGTTCAAGGGATTTAAACTGAAATTTCAAAGTTAAAGTGTCATACATAAATGAATTTATCGAGATTGAGTCATTGAAATATTCGGCTATAACTTTGAAACCTATTTTAAACTGATTTAAAAAAACCTTTTTTAATCAATATAAATTATTTCTAATTTAACCTATTTTAAACTAATTAACCTATTTAATATGTCTTAATCTATTTAATCTATTTTAATATATTTTAATCTATTTTAACACATTTAAAATTTCGTAATCTATATTAAACTAAATTAATTTACTTTAAACTATTTAATTCATTTTAACTGTTTAATATATTTTTAATTCTATTTAACCTAAATTAAATTCATTTAATCTATTTTAAATCTAATTATTCCACAATAAACCTATGTAATTTATTTTAAACCATTTAAACTATTTTAAATCAAATTAATGTATTTTAATCTATTTTAAGTTATTTAATCTATTTTAAACCTACTTAACCAAATTTATATACTTTTCAACTATGTTAAACTAATTAAACTAATTATACTACATAAATTATTTTCTAAATTTCAGACCGTGCAAAGCTGAAGTAGTTATATTTAAATCTGTAACGACCCGTATTTTTAGCTATTTTAATTAGAAAATTTAAGGTGATTATTGAAGGAAAATGATTATTAATGTAATTTGTTGAATAATTTAATATTTGAAATTATTTGAATAATTGGATAACGGGTTTAATATGATTAAAAATGATTTGTAAAATTCTATTTTATCATATTAAAGTTAGAATGATGTTGTAGAACTTTTAAAATCGAATTAAAAGTAAATTTGTGAAAATTGAATATTTTAATATTTAATTGACGAGTTAAAATAGCCATTTTTCAAACAGTCTCGGATTTCGACGAAACTTGTTTCATCGGAGTCGTAATAGTAAATTATGGTAGGATTTCAATTTTCGTAGCAATTGGACTTGTCGTTTGGCTATGCGAGCTTGAAACGCGTAGAAATTTAATTTCGAATTTAATTAAAATAATCGACTTCGAAAAGCTATCTTCCAGCTACGATCGAATTAGGCCTTGAAACTAGTTCCATTGCGTCCGGAATGGGGGTAAAACCTTATAAACGTCTGGCGGCACGTCTCGATTGGAGTTCGGATGATTTTGGACCTACCTATATAAATACGCACGCAAACCGAGACAGTTTTATTATTATTTTAATCCAGAAACCCTAATTCTAAATCATGGCCGCCACCTATTCCATGGCCAGAAATTGCCGATCTTCTTTCCTTAATATCTCTCAATCCGTTCGACGAAATCGAAAAATTCCAAAAGCAAAAGTGTAAATCTCGACGAGGTCTTCAAATCCATACGGTTGATGTATGCTAATTTTTCATGGATTCGTCCAGATTTGACTTGGAAGTGTGTACGTATTTACTTGGATTGCGTGCAAACGACGGCGAATGACGGGATGAAACTTGGCGCGTAGGGGGCTCTGGTGAAGGGCTTTGTGGTGGCGCTAGCTGATCGTTCTGGAAGTCGACGAGGTGGTCATGAAAATTGCTTGAAGATCGGCGGCTAATGGGTTTGCATACGTGAATTTCACGTTGGGGAAGAAGCGCCGGAATCACAGAGATGAGAGCTGCACTGCAATGCAGATCCGAAAGTGTTTGGAGCTCATTAAAATTTTATGTTAAATCGAACGTCATTCGATTTGATTTAAAATCGTAAAATCAAGGTGAGTGTTTTATAACGCTCACAACGTACTGAATATCTTTATGCTAGTTAAATTTGACATTATGCATAGTTATGATTTTTATTTGTTATTGTTTGATAAAATTTAATTATCATATTGATTGTCATTTGAATTCACCGTTAAAAAAAATTAAATTGACAGTTAAATTTAAATTAAAATTGAATTGCGATTAAATTACCTGACATTGATATATATGAAATTGCCGTGAATTGTATTGCCTATTGGATGATGTATTTCGATGGATGTTATTGGTTGATATTTAAATGTTTGGATGTTTATTTGTTTATATATATCCTGCTATGCATACATATGACACTGTGATTGATTTAAATGATATATTCATCCCTGACATTTAATTGTAATAACTAATCACTTGGCCATAGGTTAGAAAATTATATACGGACACCGAGTTGGATAAATTAAATGATTTTAAAAGTTGTTTTGAAATTATTTAAATGAATTGATTTTAAGAATAAAATCCAATTTATGGAAATTGAATTATTTTGAATTGGAGCTCGAAATGTTAGAATTTAAACTTGGTAAACGAAATTATTAAATAAAATCGAAGTTTAGATTTAAATTGAAAATTGAAATACGGTGTAAATTTTTGAAAGTTGATTTGTTTTAAAAGATTGGACTTTTAATCGAACTCTGAATATTTCTAAGAAAATTGATATGAAATGATATTTCAAGTTTGAGTTTGGAATTGAAAATTTATTTGAAATTTAGATTTAAATTAATTTGGAATTGAATTGAAATTTAAAGAAATTTGTGAATTGAAATCGAAATTTACGTGGAATAGAAATTTATTCAAGTTGAAATTGGAATAAATCGATTAAATCGAAATGGAATTTGGATTTGATTTGGATAGGAAATTTGGGAAGTTGACCGGTATGACTTTGGAATTATTTATCAAATAATTTTTGATTTTTTCCAAACTATTTTATATATAAACCATTTTATATTCAAATTATTTTCGATTAAACTATTTAAATATTTTCTATTAAACTATTTTGAATTATTTAACTATTTTAAACTATTTAAACTATTTTATTAAATTCAAACTGGTTAAAGAGACGGAAATGTTTATATTTAAACCTTTGGTTTAAATACGAGCTAGGTTAAAGTAGAGATTATAACCTAAATTGAATTCGAATCAAATTTTGAAGTGAAATTGATTTATCGGACAAAATTGATAATTTTGAATATATGATGATTTTGAAATGGATTTGATTTTAAAGCGAATATGATATTTTGTTATCAATCATGAATCAATTTGAAATATAAAAGAGCCATCAGTGTAATAATACATAGTTATTAAAGAGACTGGGATCGGATATGGACATACTCTCTGTCGATACCGAAAACCACTTTAATAACTTTTATACGTGGAGTGTTGATCCAGAATGAAGTGGATGGTTTGGTGAACGCGTTGACTGAAGAAAGAGAACGATATTGGATGACCCCTGACATGACTAAAACAGGAGCCGCGCCGGGCCATTGAGGTTCGCCACCTCTAGCGGACACAGTTCTTCGATACCATATCTATTACATTTATGATTTGATTTGGGTGCACCCCTTGATTTGGGAGTGTTGTTTCGCGGTGTTGAGGTAGTAGCTGCTATGCTCAACATCAGTCCGGATCACGCAACTACTAGGATCCTAGTTGGTATCGCCTCATGTACCTTGTCATACTGATTATCCTATTCGCGACCACTACGTTTTGGTTTGTACCTTGAGTATATGGATTGCCCTCTGGTGACTTCCGGTTTTGGGGAAACTACGGTCTTGTATATGCTTTTGGGAATATAAAATGTGTTAAGGGGGATTATGGTAACGCCTTAACGCTATTTTGATACTTTATATTACTGATAGACATTATCTACTTAGCGTACATTACTACCTAGTAGATAGTTTAACGGATCCTTGAAAGGTGGAAAATCCCGTAACATCTCTTAAGTTATTGCACGCACGTTGACACTGGATATGAGATGTCAAACCCCGTAAACATCTCTGACGCCGTCACACTCATATTTATTTACGATTGATTTAACTTTCATATGGATATTTTAGTCCTGACTCGAGTGTTTTGTCTTTTCATTACGCTCGGGTCAGTCCTGAGTTTTCAGATTTTTGAAGATCTATTCTGGAGGACGAAGACGAAGGTTTGGTATACTATTACTATTATTATCTATGCATCATGTTGTCTGCTGCATTATTTATTTGTTCTATTGTATATGTATAACTCTGATAAATGTTGTATAAATAATTGTCTAAGTATAGTAAACAGCTTCATGAACTGTTTATTTGACTATTATATTTTATTGTTCCGCTGCGAGATTCTGTGTTGTTTCATTTCCTTTATTTCTTGTCTTTTCTTAATTACCCCAATAACCATCTGCCTTTTTTTAATGGTTTGGAACCGGCATGTTTATTTGATCGTCGGTATAAACGGTCCAAAAAGGCGGGTCGTTACAGTTGGTATCAGAGCTTTGGTTTAGCGATAAACCTTGGCTCTAGTGGGGAATAACTCATTGAAATAGAGGTAAACTATATGAATGAGTTGAGTGTATATGAGAGAGCATACTTGTTATTTGATATGAAATGGTTTTATATTGTGTTAATTTGTTCCGTTGAGTATTTATGAATTCTGGTCGATACTTGGGACGCCAAGGCGTCGATAGGAATTTCTAAACACTCGAATAAGACAAACCAACACAATATCATTTTGGAATATATTTTATATAAAAGAATTATTTGAATATTTATTCATTTTGATTGAATTGATTGTTAGGAGATGATAATATTAGATTATTGTCATTATTGTTTGATCAGTCAATATTTACAACAATTGATTAAATAACTATGGATTTAGGAAAATGAAATCTTGTAAACACAATTGATAATGAATATAAATGAATTTTAACTTGGATTTGGGAATTTAAATTTCGGTGTTTGAGATTGACTTACAAGAATTTGAAAAATATAATATGATCATTATATGATAGTATAATTGAGTTGAAATTGTTTTCGAAGGATTTTTTTTATGATAAGTGTTATATTCCCTTCTCTTGACGCTAGAAAATGATTTCGATGATGTGTGCACGCATCATTGGCGTTTATTTTCGAGAGTCCGAGTGGGGGAGACCACTTAGTAGTTTGTCTAAACCTTGTTTTGACTCAAATTTTATTTTGTTTTGCATTCTCTATAGTATGATTTGATATATAAATTATATAAGTATATATTATTTCAAACCTTGATTTGAAATGAAACCGGGATTGGAATTCTTAAGTTCTTTAATAATTAATGATTTTTTTTTTATGATTGAAATGAATTTAGACTTGAATCATTAAGGAACTTCTGAATTGTGAAATGAGAAATGAACCTAAGAGCTAAGTGAAAATATCAATTGAAGTAGAAATCCTTAGAATTAGGAAATTATGAACTTAAAATAAAATTGAAACTGTAAAACTCGCATGGTATTAAATTTCATTCTATAGCTTAGATATAAGTTACCAAAATACTTAAGAAGTTCAAAAATGTTATATGAATTGTTAATTGGATTATATACAAGTATAGGTTTGAATAATGAAATATGCATTTAATTAATGGTTTGAAAATATAAATAAAATTGTTAGTAAATAATTGGAATTTAGATTAACATTTAAAGGTGATTCACAATTATGTTAATATAAAATGAAAATACTATATGTGAATGTAAATGTGAAATTAAATTATAGTGAAATTTAAGTAATGACTTAAGAATTGATAAATTGAAAATTCAACTTTAAATGAAAAGAAGTTGTATGTTGTTTAACTACATTCTATTTGCATAACTATAACTTACCAAATACTTAAAGGGTTTAAAATGCTAATAAGGATAAGTAGAGAAATAATATACCAGTGTGAGAGTGGAAAATAAAATGTAAAGATCTATTGATAGTTGTAAATATAAAAGAAATTTAAGCTGTAAAATGAATGATACATGTATAAGTGAATGAATAAAATTTAAAATTAATGAAATATAAAATTGGTAAATGGAAACTAATTAAATTTGAATATAACTAAATGTCAATAAACTTGGAAGTGTATGAAATTAAAATTGACTTGGAAATGTATAATTGATTTAGTGTAGATTTTGGATGGATGTTAATGTTTGATATGCATTGGTTGTTAGATGGATGATAATTGATTAAGTAGAATTCATTAGTGTTAATGGAATTGAATAAACGGAATAAAATTTTAAATAATTAAATTCAAATTGGGAGCAAATTGACTTGAATTAAAAATGTGAATGAAACAAACTTGAATAAATCGGAAACAAATTGAATGTAAACCTATTGCATGGATGAATAAGAAAATAGATGACTTTGTGTTTATGATTATTCTTTAGAAAATTTGAAGTTTTGATGTTTTGTACTTTGAAATAATAAAAGCAAATTTTTGGAAAGAAAAAAAATCCAACATTGTCCAATATATGCTGAAACGAAAACAACCGTAACTTTTAAATGGCTGAAAGGAATTCGACGATTTTAGACTTTTCGGAAAGCTTAGAAACTATAGCACAACTTTTGTTTAGATAACTTGAGAAAATTCCTTCGTCTTCTTGGTTTAAAACTTGAATGTTACTCGCTGTCCTGTGTAAAAATAAGTAAAATCAGTAGTATACACCCTTAGTATTTTCGTCATATCTTTTGACTGGTTTGTCGGATTTTGATGATCTTACACTTTCTGGAAAGCTAAGAACTTAAGCTAAAACTTTTGTTTTAAGTGTTTTGTGTTTTGATATCGTTTAGAAGGTCGAAACGTGGGTGAACGTCGCTGACCTGCGCAATTCATTGCCCAGGCTGAAGCGTATCCTCTAAGTAAAACGGCCGTAACTTTTGAATGTATGGTCCGAATTCGATGATTTTGGACATTCCGAAAAGCTTGAAATGAATACAACAACTTTTGATTAGATTCTATTGCCAAATTTTATATTTTAGGTGACCTAAAACTGAGATTTGTTTGCTGTCCTGAAATTGGAATCTCAGTTTTGAAGCTAAATAGGTTATATATATGTTGTGTAGGCTAAATATATCGATCTATCTTTATATGAATGGTTCTAACTTAGTTATTGAGCATTTTAGTAGGTAGCAAAGGGGTTGCGCTTCGTTGTAGAGCTCGCTTCTGTGCTAAATACAAAATGTAAGTAAACTGCTAATAAATGCTAAATAAAAGGTACGCTTATGGTTTTATATGGTATTGGTGATATATATATGTTCTTTCCCCAGATATGGGATGCCTCGTCATTGAGATGAGATGTATATTTGATATATATTGGTTATATTTGTGTTATATATTGAATTGTAAAAATTTTCGATCGAGCCGCGCAAAGGAGACTCTGCCGAAATTTTCCGTGAATCCGGGTGTTAGAAAATTTTTCAAGTTTTTAAATTTTACAACTTGTTTTGATAACTAACTTTTAAATTTAGAAAGCCGTTCGGAGTAACATTGTGGAAGCGTAGTTATGACTCTATCAATGGAATTTCATTGTTTTATAAGTTGGTAACTTTGAATAAAATATATCTAATGTTGAATTTTATACTTAGTTCCTTTTCCCTTCTTTTCCTTTTCGGGACGAAAAGATTTGAGTGGGGGAGAGTGTAACGACCCGTATTTTTAGCTATTTTAATTAGAAAATTTAAGGTGATTATTGAAGGAAAATGATTATTAATGTAATTTGTTGAATAATTTAATATTTGAAATTATTTGAATAATTGGATAACGAGTTTAATATGATTAAAAATGATTTGTAAAATTCTATTTTATCATATTAAAGTTAGAATGATGTTGTAGAACTTTTAAAATCGAATTAAAAGTAAATTTGTGAAAATTGAATATTTTAATATTTAATTGACGAGTTAAAATAGCCATTTTTCAAACAGTTTCGGATTTCGACGAAACTTATTTCATCGGATCCGTAATAGTAAATTATGGTAGGATTTCAATTTTCGTAGCAATTGGACTTGTCGTTTGGCCGTGCGAGCTGGAAACGCGTAGAAATTTAATTTCGAATTTAATTAAAATAATCGACTTCGAAAAGCTATCTTTCAGCTACGATCGAATTAGGCCTTGAAACTAGTTCCATTGCGTCCGGAATGGGGGTAAAACTTTATAAACGCCTGGCGGCACGTCTCGATTGGAATTCGGATGATTTTGGACCTACCTATATAAATACGCACGCAAACCGAGACAGTTTTATTATTATTTTAATCCAGAAACCCTAATTCTAAATCATGGCCGCCACCTATTCCATGGCCAGAAATTGCCGATCTTCTTTCCTTAATATCTCTCAATCCGTTCGACGAAATCGAAAAATGTAACGAGTGGGATTTTGCCCGCTCGAAAATCGACATCCATACTTCAAATCGTATTCGAATGCCATAGATCCGATCGTTCAAATCCGATTCGCCGGAGCTTATAACAATCATTAAGTAAACAACACAGCGGAATAAAAGAATAATACATTGATATATAGCTTTGATACAATATCTGATACAACAGATGATCCAATAGATATCAATATACATCAGAGACATGATACAATAAAATAGCAGCGGAAAAGAAAACGATAGATAACATCTAGCAGCGGAACAAAATAACTCTAAGATAGTCTTCAACGAAGAACTCCAAAAACTGCAACTCCATTTCCAAGAACCAATCCAGTAATAGCTCGGAACTCCCAATAACGATGCACAAAGATAGGCAAGACTGGTGTGATCCAAAGACTGAACTAACTCCAGATAACCTACTAATCTGACTATCTGAAAAACCCAACTCTAGACTGCTCGTGTAGAAAATAATGAGCACCCAGAGTTTAGGAAAGAAAACAATAAACTCCGGATCAGTCGTGGGACTGGTGTGAGCAACAAAAACAGTTTATCTTTTAAAACATTCAACAAAAGATTTTCAAAGTCAATTCGCAATGCTTTTTAAAAATGAGACTACCATAAGGCCTCCCGCACACACACACAATGCAAACGCAGAATCGGAGGAGATTTCTCCTTATGATAGTCAAAGATGCTTGATACGCATTAAAAAGAAACATTTGATATTATTACTAGTGCATAGTGTAGAAGAATCATTTCAAAAGTAAAGATATAAATCTTAGCCAGCATAGGCATTTCGCATTTATGCCTACTATAGCTACCATCCAAACAGTGGGGCGCCACCATAAGTGAATGATAGGTTCTACAACTAAAACCATCAAGATCGTATTGTTTCTTTGGATTTCCAACAAATGGTCAGGCCAAGGAACTTCCCATTGCCACATGAGAATGCCTCTGGAAGGACGTCCCCGAGAACCAAACCGGATCTCTGCCAACACAAGGTCGGGTTACCCCTTAACTGGGTAACTACTGACACGAGCACGCCATTCCCCGATCGTAAACGACCTTTCTCACGGGATCCCGATAACCAACAACCACAAAGTAATAAATTCGCAGTAACCACATATGTTAAATATCTGGGCTCCATACCATGATACCACCTCTATCCAGAAGGAAATGCACATACCCTAAAGGGAGCTACCCCTCATAACCTTGCCGCATCTTTCCTGTTTTGACCATTTCTGGGGTGTGAGGCTCGACGAAGTCACGTCCACAAAAACACTCTTTATACAAAAGCTGTGCTTTGGGTCAATAAATGATCATAGAAATGATCACCAGGATAGACGATCAAATAAATGATCCTATCACAAATAATCAACACAATGATCATTTCACAGCAACACTCAGTATGTCACATTACCAAATTGGGAATATATCGCTGATAACCATCAACTATATAACCTCTAAGCTCGTACGTCTCAGAGAAGGGTGTTAAGCTAAGAGAATAAATTCTCCGCCACCAACAGAAATATATTTGAAAGAAATAGGCTTTATATCTCAATTTGTAATGTCAGACATACAATCCATACAAGTCTGTTCCGGGCTCGAACAGAACCGAAGGCACTTACAAAGAAGTCCTTGCAACTCGGATATTCACAATCCCGATCGGATTTCCCATCACTTAGGGAGTTTCTATACCGGCGCGACTCGGTGCAGAAACAATCGATAGGTCATCCTATCGCTTTCGCAAATACCCGGTCTTCATCACCGGTCTTCAAATGCTATCCATAACGACGTATCATATATTCGGAATGGGTTATACGACACAAAGGTCCTTTCCCGGCTAAACCGAATAGTGAGCGAAAATATTTTCAAAACATATGGATATGGGATTTCAATTAAGTCACAACTTATTACCCAAAACTTTTCTTCAAATGGCTTAACAAATTACCATTTTCAATCTTTAAACAAAAAGATTCATTTTCACAACCTTTAACGGTTTTAAACAATTTTCACATTTTAATCTTTTAAATAAAAGATTCATTCACAGATTTTCCAAATCAATTTTCATTTCAATTTGATTAACTCGTTAAATCTTTAAATCTTTAAATCAAAGATTTAACTTATAGCCTTCAAAACAATTTCATTTCAATTTGATTTAAACAAATCATCAATTTAAATCTGTTAAAAATAAACAGATTTAATTCATAGTTTTCAAAAAGAATTCATTCATAACTTAGGAAAATCATTTCTCTATTCAATCTTGAAATTCCCCTAATTAACTGGAATCTCAGTTCTTATTTAAAAGTGTTTATCATTTGAAAACAACAATTTTCATTTTGGAAATCTGATTCATTTATACGAGTTGAAATCCTTGGGTTAAATTCAAATTCCCAAAAAATAATACTTAAAAAATGATTTACTCATAATGACTAGTATAATATCATAAATCCTTAGTTTCAAATTATAGAATTTAATTTCTACTTTTGAATTCAAATTTAAATCAAATTATTTAAATTCCAAAACTTAATCAAGTAATTTAAAAATAATAAATTTTATTTTGAAATTCCATTCCAAAAGCTTTTCCATTTATTCTGATTCCATTTCCAAAACATTTGAATTTAAAAATTCAAATTTAAAACTATTTCAAAAATCTGTTACTTAATCGATTTCTCGTGAAATCCATATTTGTGTGTGTATGGTGTAGTCCAGGGGTTATACACAGTAGTGCAACATCAATCAATCATCACAGATCAAAATACAGAAATATAGTTGATAAGCGATATAAACTATAACGCTTATCGGTTATATACAGATCACAGATATATATGTCACAGATAGTAAATTTCAGATCACCACATAAATCAGGATGTATCACAAAGCATCATATATTAGGGATATCAAACAATCAAGTCATCCAATAGAATCCAAATATCCGTAAGTAAAATCAGTTAATTATCTGATTAATTTAAATCAAATTAATTTCTTATGAATTATAAGTCCTGGTTAATTAACATTGATAATTTACAAATCATTTTGATTAATTATTCTTTAATCTTTTATTAATTAATCATTAATGATAAATTAATTAACTTTTAATTATCAACCTTAAATTATTAAACAATTAATGTTTAATTATCCAATTCACCATTTAATTAATTATCTTTAATTAATTACTCTAATTAATTTTTCCTTGATTAATTATCATTCCTTAATCAACTTCATTAAATTTAATTTAACCTTTAATTAATTACTCTCAAATTAATTACTATTTTGAATTAATCACATTAATTTGTTCAATTACATAAATTAAATCTTTAATAAATTAACCCTTTTAATTAAATCTTTAATTAAAACTTAATTTAATTGAAATAATTTGCTTTTAAACCTTAAACCGATCCCATACTTAAATAAAACAAATTTTTTTAAAGAATAAGTTAAAATTGTTCAAAACTTAAATTTTTGTTTTAAAAAAAACATTTTTTTTTCCTTTGAAAACTGTTTTATACTACCCGGGCCCTGCTTCGAGCCAAGCCCCATTCTACCCGAAGACGACTTCGAGTCTTTCCCCAAACTTACCCGAGCTTTATAAATTTCAAATTTTTTTGTTTTTGTTTAAGTGTTAAAAATTGACCCGGTCCGTTATCATTTTGCTTCGAGTCCAACACGTCAAAATCTCGAGCAAACCACCAACCTACTTCGAGTCAAACTCATATGTACTCGAGTCATCCTCTGAAAACACTTCAGCTTCCCAAACAACAGAATCACCCTGACAACAAGCAGTGCACCGTGCACATGCACGGTGACGCCGCACCTCCTTGATCATCACTGATGATCTCCTCCAGTTATCAATCATCATCTCACCAGCATCCCATCTACAAATCGCCACAAAAATCTCGGATCTGGATTTGAGATTTAAATTCCATACCTGGAACAAAAAATGCAGTAAAACACCAAAGCCTGGAAAACGCAACTGGCTTCACCATCAACCTGGGAATCATCATCGTTCTCGAAATCCCTTCCACTAGAGAGCCTCAAACTTCGACCCTCTACTCGTCCACGTTCCCTCCATCATCACCCCAAAACTCGCCGCACTCGATCGCACGACGAGGACGAGCCAATCGAAACACTCGACCCAGTCAAAATTAGGTTTAGAAATTTAAAACGTTCACCGCCGCCACCACGACCACCTACCGACCATCTCCTTATTTTTCCTAGCAGCGTCGTAGACTCCTCCACCTCCATGCATGATCTCGACCTCTACAACTCAGAGGATCATCAAGAATTACGAAAACAAAGAAATTCTTTTAACCCCGAACTGCTCTTAAACCTTTGATCGAAAAATTATAATTTTTGCTTTGAAAATCATATTATAGCATACGAATTCAGACTGCATACCTGAATTCGAAATTTAAAAAGTTTAAATTTTGACTTATTGGAAGTTGTATTCGAATTTCTTGCTTCCCAGAGAAAATCCTAAGTTGATTCAACTTAAATAAAATTTAAATCTTGAATATACACTATAACAATAAATTCTTGTATTAACATTAAACCCAAGCATCAAGTAGATTAGGTGAAAATGAATTTTTTATCAAAAATTGGTATCTTACAATCTTAAAACAGAAGACCTGTATAACAATAATCTGTACTTCCAGTTTTCAAATGTATTCAAAGGGTTTATATGTATGTAGAAACAGACATATATATATAACAAATTCAACTTTTAAATAAATAAATAAAACACATATATTACTCACCTTCCAAATCATTGTTTAAATCCAGGAGTTTACAGGTTAGAGTTTGGTTGATCTGAAGCTTTTCTTTGCTTCAAACTGTCAGGCTTTGATTGATTTGAAAAATGTTTTATGTTGAATGATTGTTTGAGTTAAAGAATGGCCTTTATACTTCAGTTTATAATGGTGAACAAAACTGAGATGAGAAGGTGATGTATATAAAAATGAAGTTATAGGTGATGTTGTAGTGTATAGGGTGATGTTTATATTGTACAACAGTCATGGCTGAAGACAAATTTTAACTCCTATTCGTATGTACTTTGGTTAGTCTTCATCATTTTGCAAGTGTGCATGCATATATACTTTCCTGTCATATTCATATCAAAGGTTACTTTATAAAGAAAGGCTGCAGTGATATTATACCGATATATTATTGTACTTTATTTTTACTTTTTTTTAGTTATGTTTTGGTTGTACTTATTTATGCATAGGTATATTTTAATTTGTTTGTTCACACTTTGTTTTGTTTTCCATTTGCTCGGCTGAGAATCTTCTTTTGTACTTTGCTTTAGTTAAATATATGTTTATTATCTTGGTTTTACTATCTTACTTTGCCTAACTATCCTATAGGCAGCATACTTTATTTTGTCTACTAAAATGAAGCTATTATCTTGGTTGATGATATGTCCTTGTGTGCTAACATTTTATTCCTCTGCCTGTTTATTACTGATCTCTTTTATATTTGTTAGCAAGCTTAGTTATATATCTTATATTTGTATTTGTTTGAATTTATTCTTTTGCTTTGTTTCTTATTTTATTTGTTTGAATACTTATTGATTATATTGTCTTTATTTATTTTTATTTTTTATTTTTTTTCTACACATTTATTTCCATAGTTTATATTTTATTTCCTTTGTTTCATAATTTTACATTGTGTCTTGTTATTTGTTTTATTAATGTGCATTGATTTTATAACATAATGTTAATTGTTTGTTATTTTTATAATTTATCTTATAATTATATTTGTTTGAAATATTTGTTTAACATCAACACAACTTCATTCTGCTGTTTTATAATTTTCAAATATTCGATTATTAAAATTTTACTAACAGTTTGTACAAATTACTAAATATTTTAACAATTTTTTACTCAAAATAGAAATTTATTAAAATTGAAATCCAGGATCGTTACAAACTTCCCCCCCCCCTTAAAAGAATTTCGTCCTCGAAATTGTACAGCTCGTCTCTCGAATTATACACACACAAAATAGACTAACGGTAATTCAAATTATACTAGTAACACATGGATATTTTCAGGCCATTCATAATATATTTTATATTAAACACTACTCAAAATATTAGTACATGAGTTATAGTCATACATAACCCACTAACATCCAACCCTTACTACGATCTCAAGTCCAAAATACATATATAAATATCCTAAAACTAAGTCAAACCGACCAACTACCAATCCTCACTGTCAGAACTCTCCCTCTCTAGTCCTGACAGGTCCATCACTTCAACCTCATCGTCTGTCTCAAAAATCTCCTCCGGATCAGATTCTTCCAGAATAAGATAACCACCATTTAACTCCTCGTCCTCAATGGGATCATCATCATCCACGGCATTATCCAAATCCCAATGAATTGCTTCGTCACCTTCGGACTCTTCCTCTACGTCAGGTTCTTCTTCCGCCTTAACCTCTTCCTCGAATTCCTCCTCAACTTCTTCTTCGAATTCTTCCTCGAACTCTTCTTCTTCGAATTCTTCCTCGAACTCTTCTTCGAATTCCTCCACTTCTTCTTCTTCTTCTTCTACTGGTGGTTGGGGCTGCACTATGGGTTCCATTGGGAATTCCCTATGAACTGATGACTCACCTTCATCATCTCGTACCCTACTGGATGAAGCATAATCACCCACTCTCCTGACCTTTCCTCCCCGGCTAACGCTATTTGTTCTCTACAATTAAAATCAAAAGCCAAATATTAAGATCTTAAGTTTAGAATTTTATATGTTTAGAAATACATCAAAGTTTATATTTCATATTTTATTCTACCCAAGAAGTTATAACAGAAATTCAAAATTTGTTCTCAACCAAAATCGTTTTATCAATACAATTCAAATTATCTTTCATATTCTATTAATAAATTTTAACTCAATTTAAAATTTTCAATTTATTTAAAATTCCCAATTCATTCAAATTTCAAATTCATATTCATTAAAGTTTAAAATCAAAACTGATAGGAAACCGATGAAGTTACGAAGTAAGAATTTCCTACAACGATTCGTAGGGCCATCATCGCATCGAAACTTCTTTGTGGAGCTGTCACGAAGAATTTCAAAAGAATTTGAAAACGAATCAAAGAAAATTTGATAAGAAAGTTATTTCCACTGTTGTTACAGAGTATTGACCAATTATAGTCGTATTTCCCTGTCCTCTATCTCGTTCTCTTCTTGCACTCATACTTACTATCAGTAGATAGTAAGAGAATTTACTGAGGCATTCAAACGGATATCTTAGGGATTACTCATTCTAGGATTTACTTCACCCTATCTCTAATGAGTTACTTAATGTGTTACACTCCTGAGCTAAAATTCAACCTTAGCTCTGATACCAAATGTAACGAGTGGGATTTTGCCCGCTCGAAAATCGACATCCATACTTCAAATCGTATTCAAATGCCATAGATCCGATCGTTCAAATCCGATTCACCGGAGCTTATAACAATCATTAAGTAAACAACACAGCGGAATAAAAGAATAATACATTGATATACAGCTTTGATACAATATCTGATACAACAGATGATCCAATAGATATCAATATACATCAGAGACATGATACAATAAAATAGCAGCGGAAAAGAAAACGATAGATAACATCTAGCAGCAGAACAAAATAACTCTAAGATAGTCTTCAACGAAGAACTCCAAAAACTACAACTCCATTTCCAAGAACCAATCCAGTAATAGCTCGGAACTCCCAATAACGATGCACAAAGATAGGCAAGACTGGGGTGATCCAAAGACTGAACTAACTCCAGATAACCTACTAATCTGACTATCTGAAAAACCCAACTCTAGACTACTCGTGTAGAAAATAATGAGCACCCAGAGTTTAGGAAAGAAAACAATAAACTCCGGATCAGTCGCGGGACTGGTGTGAGCAACAAAAACAGTTTATCTTTTAAAACATTCAACAAAAGATTTTCAAAGTCAATTCGCAATGCTTTTTAAAAATGAGACTACCATAAGGCCTCCCGCACACACACACAATGCAAACGCAGAATCGGAGGAGATTTCTCCTTATGATAGTCAAAGATGCTTGATACGCATTAAAAAGAAACATTTGATATTATTACTAGTGCATAGTGTAGAAGAATCATTTCAAAAGTAAAGATATAAATCTTAGCCAGCATAGGCATTTCGCATTTATGCCTACTATAGCTACCATCCAAACAGTGGGGCGCCACCATAAGTGAATGATAGGTTCTACAACTAAAACCGTACAAGATCGTATTGTTTCTTTGGATTTCCAACAAATGGTCAGGCCAAGGAACTTCCCATTGCCACATGAGAACGCCTCTGGAAGGACGTCCCCGAGAACCAAACCGGATCTCTACCAACACAAGGCCGGGTTACCCCTTAACTGGGTAACTACTGACACGAGCACGCCATTCCCCGATCGTAAACGACCTTTCTCACGGGATCCCGATAACCAACAACCACAAAGTAATAAATTCGCAGTAACCACATAGGTTAAATATCTGGGCTCCATACCATGATACCACCTCTATCCAGAAGGAAATGCACATACCCTAAAGGGAGCTACCCCTCATAACCTTGCCGCATCTTTCTTGTTTTGACCATTTCCGGGGTGTGAGGCTCGACGAAGTCACGTCCACAAAAACACTCTTTATACAAAAGCTGTGCTTTGGGTCGACAAATGATCATAGAAATGATCACCAGGATAGACGATCAAATAAATGATCCTATCACAAATAATTAACACAATGATCATTTCACAGCAACACTCAGTATGTCACATTACCAAATTGGGAATATATCGCTGATAACCATCAACTATATAACCTCTAAGCTCGTACGTCTCAGAGAAGGGTGTTAAGCTAAGAGAATAAATTCTCCGCCACCAACAGAAATATATTTGAAAGAAATCGGCTTTATATCTCAATTTGTAATGTCAGACATACAATCCATACAAGTCTGTTCCGGGCTCGAACAGAACCGAAGGCACTTAAAAAGAAGTCCTTGCAACCCGGATATTCACAATCCCGACCGGATTTCCCATCACTTAGGGAGTTTCTATACCGACGCGACTCGGTGCAGAAACAATCGATAGGTCATCCTATCACTTTCGCAAATACCCGGTCTTCATCACCGGTCTTCAAATGCTATCCATAACGACGTATCATATATTCGGAATGGGTTATACGACACAGAGGTCCTTTCCCGGCTAAACCGAATAGTGAGCGAAAATATTTTCAAAACATATGGATATGGGATTTCAATTAAGTCACAACTTATTACCCAAAACTTTTTTTCAAATGGCTTAACAAATTACCATTTTCAATCTTTAAACAAAAAGATTCATTTTCACAACCTTTAACGGTTTTAAACAATTTTCACATTTTAATCTTTTAAATAAAAGATTCATTCACATATTTTCCAAATCAATTTTCATTTCAATTTGATTAACTCGTTAAATCTTTAAATCAAAGATTTAACTTATAGCCTTCAAAACAATTTCATTTCAATTTGATTTAAACAAATCATCAATTTAAATCTGTTAAAAATAAACAGATTTAATTCATAGTTTTCAAAAAGAATTCATTCATAACTTAGGAAAATCATTTCTCTATTCAATCTTGAAATTCCCCTAATTAACTGGAATCTCAGTTCTTATCTAAAAGTGTTTATCATTTGAAAACAACAATTTTCATTTTGGAAATCTGATTCATTTATACGAGTTGAAATCCTTGGGTTAAATTCAAATTCCCAAAAAATAATACCTAAAAAATGATTTAACTCATAATGACTAGTATAATATCATAAATCCTTAGTTTCAAATTATAGAATTTAATTTCTACTTTTGAATTCAAATTTAAATCAAATTATTTAAATTCCAAAACTTAATCAAGTAATTTAAAAATAATAAATTTTATTTTGAAATTCCATTCCAAAAGCTTTTCACATTTATTCCGATTCCATTTCCAAAACATTTGAATTTAATAATTCAAATTTAAAACTATTTCAAAAATCTGTGACTTAATCGATTTCTCGTGAAATCCATATTTGTGTGTGTATGGTGTAGTCCAGGGGTTATACACAGTAGTGCAACATCAATCAATCATCACAGATCAAAATACTGAATTATAGTTGATAAGCGATATAAACTATAACGCTTATCGGTTATATATAGATCACAGATATATATATGTCACAGATAGTAAATTTCAGATCACCACATAAATCAGGATGTAGCACAAAGCATCATATATTAGGGATATCAAACAATCAAGTCATCCAATAGAATCCAAATATCCGTAAGTAAAATCAGTTAATTATCTGATTAATTTAAATCAAATTAATTTCTTATGAATTATAAGTCCTGGTTAATTAACATTGATAATTTACAAATCATTTTGATTAATTATTCTTTAATCTTTTATTAATTAATCATTAATGATAAATTAATTAACTTTTAATTATCAACCTTAAATTATTAAACAATTAATCATTAATTATCCAATTCACCATTTAATTAATTATCTTTAATTAATTACTCTAATTAATTTTTCCTTGATTAATTATTATTGCTTAATCAACTTCATTAAATTTAATTTAACCTTTAATTAATTAATCTCAAATTAATTACTATTTTGAATTAATCACATTAATTTGTTCAATTACATAAATTAAATCTTCAATAAATTAACCCTTTTAATTAAATCTTTAATTAAAACTTAATTTAATTGAAATAATTTGCTTTTAAACCTTAAACCGATCCCATACTTAAATAAAACAAATTTTTGTAAAGAATAAGTTAAAATTGTTCAAAACTTAAATTTTTCTTTTAAAAAAAACATTTTTTTTTCCTTTGAAAACTGTTTTATACTACCCGGGCCCTGCTTCGAGCCAAGCCCCATTCTACCCGAAGACGGCTTCGAGTCTTTCCCCAAACTTACCCGAGCTTTATAAATTTCAAATTTGTTTTTTTGTTTAAGTGTTAAAAATTGACCCGGTCCTTTATCATTTTGCTTCGAGTCCAACACGTCAAAATCTCAAGCAAACCACCAACCTACTTCGAGTCAAACTCATATGTACTCGAGTCATCCTCTGAAAACACTTCAGCTTCCCAAACAACAGAATCACCCTGACAACAAGCAGTGCACCGTGCACATGCACGGTGACGCCGCACCTCCTTGATCATCACTGATGATCTCCTCCAGTTATCAATCATCATCTCACCAGCATCCCATCTACAAATCGCCACAAAAATCTCGGATCTGGATTTGAGATTTAAATTCCATACCTGGAACAAAAAATGCAGTAAAACACCAAGCCTGGAAAACGCAACCGGCTTCACCATCAACCTGGGAATCATCATCGTTCTCAAAATCCCTTCCACTAGAGAGCCTCAAACTTCGACCCTCTACTCGTCCACGTTCCCTCCATCATCACCCCAAAACTCGCCGCACTCGATCGCACGACGAGGACGAGCCAATCGAAACACTCGACCCAGTCAAAATTAGGTTTAGAAATTTAAAACGTTCACCGCCGCCACCACGACCACCTACCGACCATCTCCTTATTTTTCCTAGCAGCGTCGTAGACTCCTCCACCTCCATGCATGATCTCGACCTCTACAACTCAGAGGATCATCAAGAATCACGAAAACAAAGAAATTCTTTTAACCCCGAACTGCTCTTAAACCTTTGATCGAAAAATTATAATTTTTGCTTTGAAAATCATATTATAGCATACGAATTCAGACTGCATACCTGAATTCGAAATTTAAAAAGTTTAAATTTTGACTTATTGGAAGTTGTATTCGAATTTCTTGCTTCCCAGAGAAAATCCTAAGTTGATTCAACTTAAATAAAATTTAAATCTTGAATATACACTATAACAATAAATTCTTGTATTAACATTAAACCCAAGCATCAAGTAGATTAGGTGAAAATGAATTTTTTATCAAAAACTGGTATCTTACAATCTTAAAACAGAAGACCTGTATAACAATAATCTGTACTTCCAGTTTTCAAATGTATTCAAAGGGTTTATATGTATGTAGAAACAGACATATATATATAACAAATTCAACTTTTAAATAAATAAATAAAACACATATATTACTCACCTTCCAAATCATTGTTTAAATCCAGGAGTTTACAGGTTAGAGTTTGGTTGATCTGAAGCTTTTCTTTGCTTCAAACTGTCAGTCTTTGATTGATTTGAAAAATGTTTTATGTTGAATGATTGTTTGAGTTAAAGAATGGCCTTTATACTTCAGTTTATAATGGTGAACAAAACTGAGATGAGAAGGTGATGTATATAAAAATGAAGTTATAGGTGATGTTGTAGTGTATAGGGTGATGTTTATATTGTAGAACAGTCATGGCTGAAGACAAATTTTAACTCCTATTCGTATGTACTTTGGTTAGTCTTCACAATTTTGCAAGTGTGCATGCATATATACTTTCCTGTCATATTCATATCAAAGGTTACTTTATAAAGAAAGGCTGCAGCGATATTATACTGATATATTATTGTACTTTTTTTTACTTTTTTTTTTAGTTATGTTTTGGTTGTACTTATTTATGCATAGGTATATTTTAATTTGTTTGTTCACACTTTGTTTTGTTTTCCATTTGCTCGGCTGAGAATCTTCTTTTGTACTTTGCTTTAGTTAAATATATGTTTATTATCTTGGTTTTACTATCTTACTTTGCCTAACTATCCTATAGGCAGCATACTTTATTTTGTCTACTAAAATGAAGCTATTATCTTGGTTGATGATATGTCCTTGTGTGCTAACATTTTATTCCTCTGCCTATTTATTACTGATCTCTTTTATATTTGTTAGCAAGCTTAGTTATATATCTTATATTTGTATTTGTTTGAATTTATTCTTTTGCTTTGTTTCTTATTTTATTTGTTTGAATACTTATTGATTATATTGTCTTTATTTATTTTTATTATTATTTTTTCTACACATTTATTTCCATAGTTTATATTTTATTTCCTTTGTTTCATAATTTTACATTGTGTCTTGCTATTTGTTTTATTAATGTGCATTGATTTTATAACATAATGTTAATTGTTTGTTATTTTTATAATTTATCTTATAATTATATTTGTTTGAAATATTTGTTTAACATCAACACAACTTCATTCTACTGTTTTATAATTTTCAAATATTCGATTATTAAAATTTTACTAACAGTTTGTACAAATTACTAAATATTTTAACAATTTTTTACTCAAAATAGAAATTTATTAAAATTGAAATCCGGGATCGTTACAAAAAATTCCAAAAGCAAAAGTGTAAATCTCGACGAGCTCTTCAAATCCATACGGTTGATGTATGCTAATTTTTCATGGATTCGTCCAGATTTGACTTGGAAGTGTGTACGTATTTCCTTGGATTGCGTGCAAACGACGGCGAATGACGGGATGAAGCTTGGCGCGTAGGTGGCTCTGGTGAAAGGCTTCGTGGTGGCGCTAGCTGATCGTTCTGGAAGTCGACGAGGTGGTCATTAAAATTGCTTGAAGATCGGCGGCTAATGGGTTTGCATACGTGAATTTCACGTTGGGGAAGAAGCGCCGGAATCACGGAGATGAGAGCTGCGCTGCAGTGCAGATCTGAAAGTGTTTGGAGCTCATTAAAATTTTATGTTAAAATCGAACGTCGTTCGATTTGATTTAAAATCGTAAAATCAAGGTGAGTGTTTTATAACGCTCACAACGTACTGAATATCTTTATGCTAGTTAAATTTGACATTATGCATAGTTATGATTTTTATTTGTTGTTGTTTGATAAAATTTAATTATCATATTGATTGTCATTTGAATTCACCGTTAAAAAAAATTAAATTGACAGTTAAATTTAAATTAAAATTGAATTGCGATTAAATTACCTGACATTGATATATATGAAATTGCCGTGAATTGTATTGCCTATTGGATGATGTATTTCGATGGATGTTATTGGTTGATATTTAAATATTTGGATGTTTATTTGTTTATATATATTCTGCTATGCATACATATGACACTGTGATTGATTTAAATGATATATTCATCCCTGACATTTAATTGTAATAACTAATCACTTGGCCGTAGGTTAGAAAATTATATACGGACACCGAGTTGGATAAATTAAATGATTTTAAAAGTTGTTTTGAAATTATTTAAATGAATTGATTTTAAGAATAAAATCCAATTTATGGAAATTGAATTATTTTGAATTGGAGCTCGAAATGTTAGAATTTAAACTTGGTAAACGAAATTATTAAATAAAATCGAAGTTTAGATTTAAATTGAAAATTGAAATACGGTGTAAATTTTTGAAAGTTGATTTGTTTTAAAAGATTGGACTTTTAATCGAACTCTGAATATTTCTAAGAAAATTGATATGAAATGATATTTCAAGTTTGAGTTTGGAATTGAAAATTTATTTGAAATTTAGATTTAAATTAATTTGGAATTGAATTGAAATTTAAAGAAATTTGTGAATTGAAATCGAAATTTACGTGGAATAGAAATTTATTCAAGTTGAAATTGGAATAAATCGATTAAATCGAAATGGAATTTGAATTTGATTGGGATAGGAAATTTGGGAAGTTGACCGGTTTGACTTTGGAATTATTTATCAAATAATTTTTGATTTTTTCCAAACTATTTTATATATAAACCATTTTATATTCAAATTATTTTCGATTAAACTATTTAAATATTTTCTATTAAACTATTTTGAATTATTTAACTATTTTAAACTATTTAAACTATTTTCTTAAATTCAAACTGGTTAAAGAGACGGAAATGTTTATATTTAAATCTTTGGTTTGAATACGAACTAGGTTAAAGTAGAGATTATAACCTAAATTGAATTCGAATCAAATTTTGAAGTGAAATTGATTTATCGGACAAAATTGATAATTTTGAATATATGATGATTTTGAAAGAGATTTGATTTTAAAGCGAATATGATATTTTGTTATCAATCATGAATCAATTTGAAATATAAAAGAGCCATCAGTGTAATAATACGTAGTTATTAAAGAGACCGGGATCGGATATGGACATACTCTCTGTCGATACCGAAAACCACTTTAATAACTATTATACGCGGAGTGTTGATCCAGAATGAAGTGGATGGTTTGGTGAACGCGTTGACTGAAGAAAGAGAACGATATTGGATGACCCCTGACATGACTAAAACAGGAGCCGCGCCGGGCCATTGAGGTTCGCCACCTCTAGCGGACACACTTCTTCGATACCATATCTATTACATTTATGATTTGATTTGGGTGCACCCCTTGATTTGGGAGTGTTGTTTCGCGGTGTTGAGGTAGTAGCTGCTATGCTCAACATCAGTCCGGATCACGCAACTACTAGTATCCTAGTTGGTATCGCCTCATGTACCTTGTCATACGGATTATCCTATTCGCGACCACTACGTTTTGGTTTGTACCTTGAGTATATGGATTGCCCTCTGGTGACTTCCGGTTTTGGGGAAACTACGGTCTTGTATATGCTTTTGGGAATATAAAATGTGTTAAGGGGGATTATGGTAACGCCTTAACGCTATTTTCATACTTTATATTACTGATAGACATTATCTACTTAGCGTACATTACTACCTAGTAGATAGTTTAACGGATCCTTGAAAGGTGGAAAATCCCGTAACATCTCTTAAGTTATTGCACGCACGTTGACACTGGATATGAGATGTCAAACCCCGTAAACATCTCTGACGCCGTCACACTCATATTTATTTACGATTGATTTAACTTTCATATGGATATTTTAGTCCTGACTCGAGTGTTTTGTCTTTTCATTACGCTCGGGTCAGTCCTGAGTTTTCAGATTTTTGAAGATCTATTCTGGAGGACGAAGACGAAGATTTGGTATACTATTACTATTATTATCTGTGCATCATGTTGTCTGCTGCATTATTTATTTGTTCTGTTGTATATGTATAACTCTGATAAATGTTGTATAAATAATTGTCTAAGTATAGTAAACAACTTCATGAACTGTTTATTTGACTATTATATTTTATCGTTCCGCTGCGAGATTCTGTGTTGTTTCATTTCCTTTATTTCTTTTCTTTTCTTAATTACCCCAATAACCATCTGCCTTTTTTTAATGGTTTGGAACCGGCATGTGTATTTGATCGTCGGTTTAAACTGTCCAAAAAGGCGGGTTGTTACAGTTGGTATCAGAGCTTTGGTTTAGCGATAAACCTTGGCTCTAGTGGGGAATAACTCATTGAAATAGAGGTAAACTATATGAATGAGTTGAGTGTATATGAGAGAGCGTACTTGTTATTTGATATAAAATGGTTTTATATTGTGTTAATTTGTTCTGTTGAGTATTTATGAATTCTGGTCGATACTTGGGACGCCAAGGCGTCGATAGGAATTTCTAAACACTCGAATAGGACAAACCAACACAATATCATTTTGGAATATATTTTATATAAAAGAATTATTTGAATATTTATTCATTTTGATTGAATTGATTGTTAGGAGATGATAATATTAGATTATTATCGTTATTGTTTGATCAGTCAATATTTACAACAATTGATTAAATAACAATGGATTTAGGAAAATGAAATCTTGTAAACACAATTGATAATGAATATAAATGAATTTTAACTTGGATTTGGGAATTTAAATTCCGGTGTTTGAGATTGACTTACAAGAATTTGAAAAATATAATATGAGCATTATATGATAGTATAATTGAGTTGAAATTGTTTTCGAAGGATTTTTTTATGATAAGTTTTATATTCCCGTCTCTTGACGCTAGAAAATGATTTCGATGATGTGTGCACGCATCATTGGCGTTTATTTTCGAGAGTCCGAGTGGGGGAGACCACTTAATAGTTTGTCTAAACCTTGTTTTGACTCAAATTTTATTTTGTTTTGCATTCTCTATAGTATGATTTGCTATATAAATTATATAAGTATATATTATTTCAAACCTTGATTTGAAATGAAACCGGGATTGGAATTCTTAAGTTCTTTAATAATCAATGATTTTTTTTTTATGATTGAAATGAATTTAGACTTGAATCATTAAGGAACTTCTGAATTGTGAAATGAGAAATGAACCTAAGAGCTAAGTGAAAATATCAATTGAAGTAGAAATCCTTAGAATTAGGAAATTATGAACTTAAAATAAAATTGAAACTGTAAACTCGCATGGTATTAAATTTCATTCTATAGCTTAGATATAAGTTACCAAAATACTTAAGAAGTTCAAAAATGTTATATGAATTGTTAATTGGATTATATACAAGTATAGGTTTGAATAATGAAATATGCATTTAATTAATGGTATGCAAACATAAATAAAATTGTTAGTAAATAATTGGAATTTAGATTAACATTTAAAGGTGATTCACAATTATGTTAATATAAAATGAAAATACTATATGTGAATGTAAATGTGAAATTAAATTATAGTGAAATTTAAGTAATGACTTAAGAATTGATAAATTGAAAATTCAACTTTAAATGAAAAGAAGTTGTATGTTGTTTAACTACATTCTATTTGCATAACTATAACTTACCAAATACTTAAAGGGTTTAAAATGCTAATAAGGATAAGTAGAGAAATAATATATCAGTGTGAGAGTGAAAAATAAAATGTAAAGATCTATTGATAGTTGTAAATATAAAAGAAATTTAAGCTGTAAAATGAATGATACATGTATAAGTGAATGAATAAAATTTAAACTTAATGAAATATAAAATTGGTAAATGGAAACTAATTAAATTTGAATATAACTAAATGTCAATAAACTTGGAAGTGTATGAAATTAAAATTGACTTGGAAATGTATAATTGATTTAGTGCAGATTTTGGATGGATGTTAATGTTTGATATGCATTGGTTGTTAGATGGATGATAATTGATTAAGTAGAATTCATTAGTGTTAATGGAATTGAATAAACGGAATAAAATTTTAAATAATTAAATTCAAATTGGGAGCAAATTGACTTGAATTAAAAATGTGAATGAAACAAACTTGAATAAATCGAAAACAAATTGAATGTAAACCTATTGCATGGATGAATAAGAAAATAGATGACTTTGTGTTTATGATTGTTCTTTAGAAAATTTGAAGTTTTGATGTTTTGTACTTTGAAATAATAAAAGCAAATTTTTGGAAAGAAAAAAAATCCAACATTGTCCAGTATATGCTGAAACGAAAACAACCATAACTTTTAAACGGCTGAACGGAATTCAACGATTTTGGACTTTTCGGAAAGCTTAGAAACTGTAACACAACTTTTGTTTAGATAACTTGAGAAAATTCCTTCGTCTGCTTGGTTAAAAACTTGAATGTTACTCGCTGTCCCGTGTAAAAATAAGTAAAATCAGTAGTATACACCCTTAGTATTTTTGCCATATCTTTTGACTGGTTTGTCGGATTTTGATGATCTTGCACTTTCTGGAAATCTAAGAACTTAAGCTAAAACTTTTGTTTTAAGTGTTTTGTGTTTTGATATCATTTAGAAGGTCGAAACGTGGGTGAACGTCGCTGACCTGCGCAATTCATTGCCCAGGCTGAGGCGTATCCTCTAAGTAAAACGGCCGTAACTTTTGAATGTGTGGTCCGAATTCGATGATTTTGGACATTCCGGAAAGCTTGAAATGAATAAAACAACCTTTGTTTAGATTCTGTTGCCAAATTTTATAGTTTAGGTGACCTGAAACTGAGATTTGTTTGCTGTCCTGAAATTGGAATCTCAGTTTTGAAGCTAAATAGGTTATATATATGTTGTGTAGGCTAAATATATCGATCTATCTTTATATGCATGGTTCTAACTTAGTTATTGAGCATTTTAGTAGGTAGCAAAGGGGTTGCGCTTCGTTGTAGAGCTCGCTTCTGTGCTAAATACAAAATGTAAGTAAACTGCTAATAAATGCTAAATAAAAGGTACGCTTATGGTTTTATATGGTATTGGTGATATATATATGTTGTTTCCCCAGATATGAGATGCCTCATCATTTAGATGAGATGTATATTTGATATATATTGGTTATATTTGTGTTATATATTGAATTGTAAAATTTTTCGATCGAGCCGCGCAAAGGAGACCCTGCCGAAATTTTCCGTGAATCCGGGTGTTAGAAAATTTTTCAAGTTTTTAAATTTTATAACTTGTTTTGATAACTAACTTTTAAATTTAGAAAGCCGTTCGGAGTAACATTGTGGAAGCGTAGTTATGACTTTATAAATGGAATTTCATTGTTTTATAAGTTGGTAACTTTGAATAAAATATATCTAATGTTGAATTCTATACTTAGTTCCTTTTCCCTTCTTTTCCTTTTCGGGGACGAAAAGTTTTGAGTGGGGGAGAGTGTAACGACCCGTATTTTTAGCTATTTTAATTAGAAAATTTAAGGTGATTATTGAAGGAAAATGATTATTAATGTAATTTGTTGAATAATTTAATATTTGAAATTATTTGAATAATTGGATAACGGGTTTAATATGATTAAAAATGATTTGTAAAATTCTATTTTATCATATTAAAGTTAGAATGATGTTGTAGAACTTTTAAAATCGAATTAAAAGTAAATTTGTGAAAATTGAATATTTTAATATTTAATTGACGAGTTAAAATAGCCATTTTTCAAACAGTCACGGATTTCGACGAAACTTGTTTCATCCGATCCGTAATAGTAAATTATGGTAGGATTTCAATTTTCATAGCAATTGGACTTGTCGTTTGGCCGTGCGAGCTTGAAACGCATAGAAATTTAACTTCGAATTTAATTAAAATAATCGACTTCGAAAAGCTATCTTCCAGCTATGATCGAATTAGGCCTTGAAACTAGTTCCATTGCGTCCGGAATGGGGGTAAAACCTTATAAACGCCTGGCGGCACGTCTCGATTGGAGTTCGGATGATTTTGGACCTACCTATATAAATACGCACGCAAACCGAGACAGTTTTATTATTATTTTAATCCAGAAACCCTAATTCTAAATCATGGCCGCCACCTATTCCATGGCCAGAAATTGCCGATCTTCTTTCCTTAATATCTCTCAATCCATTCGACGAAATCGAAAAATTCCAAAAGCAAAAGTGTAAATCTCGACGAGGTCTTCAAATCCATACGGTTGATGTATGCTAATTTTTCATGGATTCGTCCAGATCTGACTTGGAAGTGTGTACGTATTTTCTTGGATTGCGTGCAAACGACCACGAATGACGGGATGAAACTTGGTGCGTAGGTGGCTCTGGTGAAGGGCTTCGTGGTGGCGCTAGCTGATCGTTCTGGAAGTCGACGAGGTGGTCATGAAAATTGCTTGAAGATCGGCGGCTAATGGGTTTGCATACGTGAATTTCACGTTGGGGAAGAAGCGCCGGAATCACGGAGATGAGAGCTGCGCTGCAGTGCAGATCCGAAAGTGTTTGGAGCTCATTAAAATTTTATGTTAAATCGAACGTCGTTCGATTTGATTTAAAATCGTAAAATCAAGGTGAGTGTTTTATAACGCTCACAACGTATTGAATATCTTTATGCTAGTTAAATTTGACATTATGCATAGTTATGATTTTTATTTGTTGTTGTTTGATAAAATTTAATTATCATATTGATTGTCATTTGAATTCACCGTTAAAAAAAATTAAATTGACAGTTAAATTTAAATTAAAATTGAATTGCGATTAAATTACCTGACATTGATATATATGAAATTGCCGTGAATTGTATTGCCTATTGGATGATGTATTTCGATGGATGTTATTGGTTGATATTTAAATGTTTGGATGTTTATTTGTTTATATATATCCTGCTATGCATACATATGACACTGTGATTGATTTAAATGATATATTCATCCCTGACATTTAATTGTAATAACTAATCACTTGGTCATAGGTTAGAAAATTATATACGGACACCGAGTTGGATAAATTAAATGATTTTAAAAGTTGTTTTGAAATTATTTAAATGAATTGATTTTAAGAATAAAATCCAATTTATGGAAATTGAATTATTTTGAATTGGAGCTCGAAATGTTAGAATTTAAACTTGGTAAACGAAATTATTAAATAAAATCGAAGTTTAGATTTAAATTGAAAATTGAAATACGGTGTAAATTTTTGAAAGTTGATTTGTTTTAAAAGATTGGACTTTTAATCGAACTCTGAATATTTCTAAGAAAATTGATATGAAATGATATTTCAAGTTTGAGTTTGGAATTGAAAATTTATTTGAAATTTAGATTTAAATTAATTTGGAATTGAATTGAAATTTAAAGAAATTTGTGAATTGAAATCAAAATTTACGTGGAATAGAAATTTATTCAAGTTGAAATTGGAATAAATCGATTAAATCGAAATGGAATTTGGATTTGATTTGGATAGGAAATTTGGGAAGTTGACCGGTTTGACTTTGGAATTATTTATCAAATAATTTTTGATTTTTTCCAAACTATTTTATATATAAACCATTTTATATTCAAATTATTTTCGATTAAACTATTTAAATATTTTCTATTAAACTATTTTGAATTATTTAACTATTTTAAACTATTTAAACTATTTTCTTAAATTCAAACTGGTTAAAGAGACGGAAATGTTTATATTTAAACCTTTGGTTTAAATACGAACTAGGTTAAAGTAGAGATTATAACCTAAATTGAATTCGAATCAAATTTTGAAGTGAAATTGATTTATCGGACAAAATTGATAATTTTGAATATATGATGATTTTGAAATGGATTTGATTTTAAAGCGAATATGATATTTTGTTATCAATCATGAATCAATTTGAAATATAAAAGAGCCATCAATGTAATAATACGTAGTTATTAAAGAGACCGGGATCGGATATGGACATACTTTCTTTCGATACCAAAAACCACTTTAATAACTATTATACGCGGAGTGTTGATCCAGAATGAAGTGGATGGTTTGGTGAACGCGTTGACTGAAGAAAGAGAACGATATTGGATGACCCCTGACATGACTAAAACAGGAGCCGCGCCGGGCCATTGAGGTTCGCCACCTCTAGCGGACACACTTCTTCAATACCATATCTATTACATTTATGATTTGATTTGGGTGCACCCCTTGATTTGGGAGTGTTGTTTCGCGGTGTTGAGGTAGTAGCTGCTATGCTCAACATCAGTCCGGATCACGCAACTACTAGTATCCTAGTTGGTATCGCCTCATGTACCTTGTCATACTGATTATTCTATTCGCGACCACTACGTTTTGGTTTGTACCTTGAGTATATGGATTGCCCTCTGGTGACTTCCGGTTTTGGGGAAACTACGGTCTTGTATATGCTTTTGGGAATATAAAATGTGTTAAGGGGGATTATGGTAACGCCTTAACGCTATTTTCATACTTTATATTACTGATAGACATTATCTACTTAGCGTACATTACTACCTAGTAGATAGTTTAACGGATCCTTGAAAGGTGGAAAATCCCGTAACATCTCTTAAGTTATTGCACGCACGTTGACACTGGATATGAGATGTCAAACCCCGTAAACATCTCTGACGCCGTCACACTCATATTTATTTACGATTGATTTAACTTTCATATGGATATTTTAGTTCTGACTCGAGTGTTTTGTCTTTTCATTACGCTAGGGTCAGTCCTGAGTTTTCAGATTTTTGAAGATCTATTCTGGAGGACGAAGACGAAGATTTGGTATACTATTACTATTATTATCTGTGCATCATGTTGTCTGCTGCATTATTTATTTGTTCTGTTGTATATGTATAACTCTGATAAATGTTGTATAAATAATTGTCTAAGTATAGTAAACAGCTTCATGAACTGTTTATTTGACTATTATATTTTATCGTTCCGCTGCGAGATTCTGTGTTGTTTCATTTCCTTTATTTCTTTTCTTTTCTTACTTACCCCAATAACCATCTGCCTTTTTTTAATGGTTTGGAACCGGCATGTGTATTTGATCGTCGGTTTAAACTGTCCAAAAAGGCGGGTCGTTACAAAATCCTTGATGATGATGCAACCTAAGTTGGAATTTAGAATTGATACCTTTTGTAAAATGACATATTTGAGCAAATATGATGATTTTGGAACTAAGATTTAATTAACCTATCCTATCGATAAATTCAAAAGTGAATATGATTTTGAAGTGAATATAGTTTTGGAAGTGAATATGATTTCAAAAGAAATATGATTTGAAATCGAATATGATATTTTGACATCAATTGTTAAATTGAATTTTTGAAATGTAAAAGAACCGCCTGGTGTGAAATAAGCCTTTGGTTTTTAAAGAGACCAGGATCAGATATTGTCATACTCTCTGCCAATACCGAAAACCACTTTAACAACTGTGTACGTGGGGGAGATTTCAGAAATGAAGTATGATGGTTTGGTGAAGGATTCTGCATTAGCTATTTACATGATCCTGACTTCCGTAAGTCAGCTTAGATGTGACTAAAACATGAGCTATACCTGGGCCAAGTGAGGTCATTCCTCCAATCGGACATGCTTCTTCGATACCATATTTTGACTTTGTGATGATTTGGTGGCCGCCCCTCGATTTGATTATGGGAGTGTGTTCCGAGGTGGGCAGTAGTAGCTGCTATGCGTTACTAGCTGCCAGTCCGGCTCTGCAATCGGTATATCTACCCTGGCATTGCCCGTGTGTCGTTTTCACATGCCCTAGAGCGCTTTCTACGAGTTTGTTTTGTACCATATCTATGGAGTGCCCTTTGGGTAAACCATTGGTTTGGTGGAGCTTACGGTACTGTATAGACTATGGGAATATATAAACTGTGTTAAGGGGGATATGGGTAACGCCTTAACGCTATTTTAATACTTTACTTTATTGATAGACATATTATAATAGCGTATTGTACTACATAGTACATAGTTTAACGGATCCTTAGGAGATGGAAATCCCAAACATCTCTGAAGTTATTGTACTCATGTTAGACACTGGATAGGAGATGTCAAACCCCGTAAGCATCTCCAACGTTGTTGCACTCATATATATTTACTGCTGATTTAACTTACATAAGATCTCCTAGTTCTGACTCAAGTGTTTTGTCTTTTCAATTCACTCAGCTCAGCCTAAGCTTTTCAGTTTATCGAAGACTGCTTTCTGGAGGACGAAGTTGAGGATTTTGTACTATTATTATTTATTATATTTATTCCACTGCATTTATTTATTTATTCCTATTATATGTAACTCTGATTTTGTGTTGTAAAAGAATAATCAAATGTATTTATGAAAAAGCTTCATGAACTGTTATTTGGTTATTATATTTTTTCGTTCCGCTGTGAGATTCTGCATTTGTTTTATTTCTTTCTCTTCTTCTTCTTATTTACCCCGTAACTATCCTCCCCTTTGAATGGTTTAAAAGGCAGGTTGTTACAAACATATAGAATGTCAGGCGGCACGCTACGTTTGGAGTTCGGGATTTTTGTTATGTTTTTTTGAATATTTCAAATTCAAATAATATATACACACATGTCCACAATTTTTACCATGCTTAGGCCATACTCGCCATACCCAGTCCCATGCTCTGTTTTCTAGGGCCCATACCTTTCTCCCTCTATTTAAACTTGCTTGTAACAAAAAATTGGATTCCTTTTTTGAATCCAAACTTTAAAAATCAAGAAAGAATCCAATATTCCACTAAAAATCATCGTTTTGATCCTTTGAACTCTTTGAATTGCGTGCTTCAATTCCATACCCTCGCTTTTGGTTGCGTTGGAGGGTGAGGTCGAGGCCGTTCATGGGGAAGGAGCTAGGATTCACATTTTCAAGCGTTGTAGGCATCGATTGGAGAAGAGGTTGGTGCCATTGGTTTTCTTGTGGGTTATAGCACCTATACCCGAATTTTTGGGGTTTGTGGTGGCTCATGGTGGTTTTGTCCATGTATGGATGCAAGGGGGAGGCTGAGAACGGATTTTGCAGCGGGCGAGCGATCGTGGATTTGTGGTGACGGGGTCATAGCTCTTGCGAAGAGCGATACGCTAGTGCGAATGGCACTGAATTCCATCGGCCATCGAAGGAATATTCGGCAATTAAAGACTGCATTTTGGGTTTTTTTATACATCTTTGCTACTAGCATGGCTATGGATTTGGGGAAGAAGTAGATGGGGGTATAATTGTAATTTAATTTAATGTTTTTTGATTTATTTTAAAAATTTTGATAACTTATAAAATTTATGTCTCGCTCATATGAGGTCGGATTCGGACTCGTTTTTTGCATTGGACTTGCGTCGTCGAGATCTTCAGGATGGAGTTGATTTGATTTGGATCAAGAAAATTTAGGCTAAAATCGGACGATCGTTTGGTTTTAGTCCAAAATGGAACGTTTCGGCAAAAACGAAAATCAATATGAGTTTAACTTACATTAAATTTTACTATATCATATCTATGATGTTAAAAACATTTATTGACTCCTTGGATGTTAATTAAATTGATTGATTGCTTGTTCGGTTGAATTTCCATCTGTAAAATGGATGACATATTAATTTGATCGTTATAAATCCATATGACTATATATCAGTTATCCATAACCATTGTTTTGCAGGGAAATTTATAGAGGGACCTTAAAGGGTTTCTCGCCAACAATTATTTATTTACGACCTTATGTAATTATATTAATGTTTAATTGAAATAAATTCTGATATTCCATTTTATTTGTTGTAACGACCCGTATTTTTACGGATCGAATGATCGTAAAACTATCTACATTAGGTCGTTGATGTTGTTAAACCGTTTAGAGTATTTGTCGACCAAAGCTTAAGTTGTTCGGAGTGATGTCGTGTTGTAGTTTGAATAGTGGAACGACTTACGGGAGTCAACGACTTAGTGCTTAAGCAATGTGGATGTTGGGTCGAGTAAAATTTGGTCCGTGTTGTTGTTTAGGTCGTGTGAAAGATAGGTCGGGTGGAGCGACTTATAGAAGTGATGACCTAAGTGTATTTAGCGACCTATAGGATGTTAACGACCTAAGAGTTGCAGCGACTTAAGTTGTTTAGCGACTTAAAATAGAAGCGACCTATAGTATAGAACGGCTTATAGGTTTGGACGACCTAAGGGGTTAGGTCATATGTTAGTTAGGCCGGTGGAGTTTTGAAGCGACCTAAGGTAGTGGAGTGACTTAAGGATCTGACCGACCTATAGATGTTAGTGACTTAGTGGAGTAAGCGACCTAAGAGGTTGAAGCGAGTTAGCGACCTAGTGGTGAGTGTTGGGTTATAGTTAGGTCGTGAGATGACCTAAGGTTGCATGCGACTTAGGGTTAGGTCGTAAGTCGCTGGGTCGTATGCGACCTATTATGGTTTACCTTGTGTAGTTAGGTCGCTGTAGTGGTTAGGTCGGCATCTCAGTTAGGTCGTAAGTCGCGCGGTTGCGTTGAGTGTTAGGTCGCGTGCATCTGTTAGGTCGCGGCATTTGTTAAGTCGTAAGCCGGGTAAGTGTTGAGTCGTTAGGTCGGCTAAGTGTTAGGTCGCGACCATAGTTGCATAGGCTAAGTCACTAGGTCGTGGGTGCTTTTAGGTCGTAGGTCGTGGGAAACGATAGGTCGTAGGTCGTGACATTTTAGGTCGTGGACGACTCATGGGGGCGGCGACCTAAGGATTTCCAGCCTATAAATAGAGGGCTTTGGTTCACTTTTTGGCATCGGATTTTGAAGCAACGAAGTGCTGCCATTTTTAGAGCTCGACTACAACATTTCTTCACTTCTTTTCTCCACTCTAATCTAGTGATTCCTTCCATATAAATTGAAGATCAAATCGAAGATCCAAGAGCCAATGTTGAAGATCTCCATCCATCGAAGAGAGATTTCATCGTTTGAAGCGGAGCTTTGCAGGATCAAGCTTGATTCTTTGCTGTCCAGATCTGGAGTTGGTTGTTTTTGAGGTATTTAGGTGATTCAGTGAGTGGTGGTTATCTCTCACACGGATCCAAAGGAGTATATTGGATCGGTGGTTTGTTTATGTGTTAAAGAGAGTGATTTCGTGCATTTTTCTCAAGTCTGCATGTAGATCTATTGTTCATGATGATTTGACATCTATTTTACTACATGTTCACTTATGCAAGTTCATTCATCAAGTTGTAGAGATATTGTTCATAATTCATGCTTGTTAGAATGCATGTTAGATTTGGACTCTTTACTTACGAAATTGCCATTATTGTTGTAATTGTTTATTTAGATCTTGTTTGAATGATTTATTACTTGGATTAATGTTTGATTTGATGGATTAGTTGATTGATAACTTGATTTGGACAAGTTGGTCGAAGATGATTCAGAAGCTAAGTGGAAAGGCTCTTGAATAAGGAAAGTTGCTTGTGGCATATGAAGCGGATGTTGAAGCTCATATGGATAGATTTGATGATGATGTTGAAACGGAACTTTGCCATGACGCGATGAGGCAAACCATGATGTTGAGATGGGACTTTGCTATGATGCGATGAAGCAAAGCACGATGTGAGAAAGCCTTGGTTTAATCCAGATGGGATCATCCCAAGCATGTTGATAACTCGATGATGTGGTCCGGGTTTGTGGATAATGGTTAGCTTGAGAGGCGCTTGAGCTAGTATGGGAATAGTCGTCGAGGAGGGTGACTAGAAGGCTGAGATTTCATCGTTGTTGAAGGTTCTAGCATGCTCAAAGCAAGAGTACTTTGGGACGGGTCACGATGACGTTCCAAGCACGGGTCACGATGACGTGCTAGTACTCTGGGCAGATGCGATAGTCATAGGCACGGGTCACGACGACGTGCAGAGCTATGTCTAGAACCGGGGTTACCATTAGCCCTTGGCAGGCGGTCATTCAACTAACGGGGAAATCAAGGCAATGATAACAGTGATAACCAGAGTCATGGATGTTTGGATGTTTGGTTGTATCGTCGCTAGGGTCAAGAGCGATGTTTTCATGGTGCTTATTTGATATTGGTTTAGGCCTTGGGGGTTTGTACTTGGAAAACGCCGACCTTGACTCGAGTGATAATTACTTTGCTTTGAATGTCTGAATTGCTATGTTTACTTCTGCTTAGTGTGTCTGGGGCTATCACTGTAGTAAGAGGTGGAGTGGGATGGTTGGGTTCCTATTCATTTTACCCTTTATGCTCTTTTGGTATGTTTGATAGTTGATTTACTGCTCACTAAGACTTTTGTCTGACTCAAGGTTTTATGTTTAACTCTTATTACCTTGGGCTGTTCATCCATGTTGGGATGGGCAGACTAGGTAGCAGGTGACATGTGCTGTTCTTAGTGGTCAACGCTGTTGATGACGAAAACGAGCTGGAGGCTTTTGCATATTGTTTTCTTACTATACGTACTGGGTGTTCCGCTGTTTGTATATTCTCTGAGTGATTTGTAGTGAGGCTTGATGTATTGACTTTGTTGATTGTTGTATCAAACTATTAGAGTTTATATGATGAGATTCTGTTATATGGAGCTTCACTATGTATATTTTCTATTGTATTTTGTCCATGCGCTGTGAGTAATACGATAGAGTTTTCTGTTCTATCTTACCCTGACTATCGTCCATGGCTTCCTGGCACACCTTTCAGCGCACCATTTCCTTGTTTTAGTGCGGGAGTCTTGGGCGGTCGTCACATTTGGTATCAGAGCTTTGGTTAATCGATTTTAGCCAACGCTCGCTGACGTAACTACGTATGAGAGACGTAATTGTATTTTGATGGATGATTACTATATATAATATAGTAGCTTAGAAGGATTTGAACTCCTTATGTAGTTGTTTCTCAAGGTGTTCTAATCATTCCTTTTTATAGATATTAAGGATGAGTCGAAGAGGGAGACCAGCTGCTAGGGAAGGCCGTGCTGCTGAAGGGGCTGCTGATTATGCTACTATGTTTGAGGCCATGATGACTTCGATCATGAGAAAGATGCCAGCCTCGGGGTCATCAGTAGATGTTGGAGTTCAAGTTCAAGCCCCAAAACCAGTGGATTTTGCTAAGTTGTGCAAAGACTATACTTCTCTTAGAGGAAAGGTTTTCTTGGGAACAGAATCAACCATTGAAGTGCAGAGATGGATTGATGCTTGTAGAAGGATATTTGGTGATTTGGGAATTGAGGATGCAACTAAGAGGAAGCTTGCATCAAGACAGCTTCAAGGGAGAGCTTCTGATTGGTGGAACTCTTTCACCATTGATACTCCAGAAGAAGAGATTACTTGGGAGCAATTCCAAGCTAGATTTGAAGCTAAGTTCATTTCTACAGCTCAGAAATCTGTTCTGTTTAAGAAGTTTGTGGAACTCAAGCAAGGTGGAAGACCAGTTCTTGAGTATGTTTCTGAGTTTGAAGCTTTGTCCAAGTATGCACGGTCGTATATTGAATCCCCTTATCAGAAGAATGAGAAGTTTGTGACAGGCTTGGACACTTATCTTGGGAGACAGTTGGTGGATCATCTGGACGATCCGTTTGAGAAGCTTGTGGAGAAACTCTCAGGCATGAGAATCTGTTTCCTAAGGAAGGATCTGTTGTTGCTGTGGCCAAGGAGCAAGGTGGAAACAAGAAGAGAAAGCAGCAGCAGCAGAAGGGTAAGGATGGCCAGAAGAAGCCGAAGGGCGAAGTGATCTGCTACAATTGTCGGCAGAAGGATCATCTCCCCAGAGATTGCAAGAATCCGAAGTTGCCGGTGAAGTGCCACAACTGTGACAAGCTGGGGCATATTAAGAGGAATTGTCCGGAACCGAGGAAGGATAAGCAGATTGTGCAAGCTTATGCTTTGGGGGCTATGCAATTGTCTTTGAAAGCTCCTACTGCAGATGAGAAAGGGAAGAGCGTGGTGGTTCAAGGTACTCTTTCCATTTGTGGTGTTTCAATTAGAGTGTTGTTTGATACTGGAGCGTCGCATTCCTTTGTTTGTAATGAACTTGTAGGACGGTTGGGTTTGGAACCGGATATTGTTGATAGACCATTGGTTGTGACTAATCCAGTTGGGGGTTCGTCTTGTTTGTGTATGGTATGCCATGGTCTAGTTGTATCGAGTCATGATTGCTCTTTTGTTTGTGATTGTTTTGTTCTGAACTTTGCGGGGTTCGGAATTATTTTGGGTATGAACTGGCTCAGGAAATATGCGGCAAAGGTTGATTGTGAGGGGCTTGAGGTGATATTTGAGAATGTGGAGGGGCGAAAGGTTGTGATACGATGTAGGCATGAGGAAGGTGTCTTCATGAGCTTCATGTATTCGCTGGTTGTTCCACGGGATGGACTGTCATCGGTGCCTGTTGTGAATGGATTTGAGGATGTCTTTGACGAGGTCAAAGGATTACCGCCGCATAGGGAGATCGAGTTTCGTATCGATCTAGTTGAGGGAGCCAGACCTGTTGTGATGCCTCTTAGGCGAATGGCGCCTAGGGAACAACAAGAGTTGAAGGTGCAAGTTGATGACCTTTTACAGAAAGGATTCATTCGGCGTAGTGTGTCCGAATGGGGTGCACCAGTTGTGTTTGCAACCAAAGCGAATGGATCGTTGAGGTTGTGTGTGGATTATCGTGAGCTGAATAAAGTGACTAAGAAGAACAAGTATCCATTGCCGAGAATAGATGACTTGTTTGATCAGCTTCACGAAGCTAAGGTGTTTTCTCAGATGGATTTGGCAACGGGATTTCACCAGTTGAGAGTGGCAAAGGATAGTGTGCCAAAGACTGCTTTCAGGACACCATCCGGTTTTTATGAGTGGCTGGTAATGCCGTTTGGATGGACCAGTGCACCGGCATATTTTGTGGATCTTATGAATAGGGTGTTCAGAGATCAGTTGAACAAGTTTGTACTTGTTTTCGTGGATGATATTCTGATTTATTCCAGAACTGAAGAAGAGCACAAGCGCACTTGCGGATTGTTTTGGAAATCTTGCGGAAACATCAGTTGAAGGCTAAGTTTTCGAAGTGTCACTTCTGGAAGAGTGAAGTGAGGTTCTTAGGTCATGTTATCTCTGGAAATGGAATAGCGGTTGAACCCACTAAGGCGGCAGCGATCCAGGATTGGGTTAGACCTAAGAATGCATCTGATGTGAGAAGTTTTCTTGGATTAGCAGGATATTATCGTCGGTTTATCAAAGACTTTTCCAAGATAGTTGCACCGTTAACAGGATTGACGAAAAAGAACCAAGTGTTCAGATGGGATGATAAGCGTGAGCAAGCTTTCGGAATCCTGAAAGAGCGACTGACAAGTGCTCCTTTTTTGACTATTCCAAGTGGAAATGATGAGATGGTGGTTTACACCGATGCATGTGGCACTGGACTTGGGGCAGTGCTAATGCAGAAGGATAAAGTTGTTGCATATGCAAGTCGACAATTGAAGCCGCATGAAAGGAATTATCCGACTCATGATTTGGAGTTAGCGGCGATTGTTTTTGCATTGAAGATGTGGAAACATTACCTATTGGGAGTTCGATTCGAGTTGTTTACAGACCATAAGTCGTTGAAGTATCTTTTCTCCCAAAAAGATTTGAATCTGCGGCAGCAACGATGGCTAGAGTTTTTAGCATCATATGATTTTGGTATAGCCTATACTCCGGGAAAGGGTAACGCAGTGGCTGATGCATTAAGTCGAAGACATGCAGGATTGGGAGCCATGTTTTCGGAATGGAAGAATCTTGAGTATTTGGCTGGATTTTACTTCAGGCCTAAATGTGAATTGGAACCTGAAGTGTTGGCAAACTTATCGATAAGACCTACTCTGGTGGAAAGAATTGGCGAGAGCCAAAAGCAAGACGACAAGCTTGTCAAGATTATCCGCGGTTTGGGATCTGGATTGAATCCAGAAAAGGATAAGGGATTTGAAGTCGATCGAGAGGGTTGGCTTCGGAAACAAGGACGACTGGTTGTTCCCGATATAGATGAATTGAGAGATGAAGTTCTGAAGGAAAGTCATCACTCGAAATTGACAATTCATCCAGGTGGGAATAAGATGTATCGGGACATGAAGAGAACCTATTACTGGGAAGGCATGAAGAAGGATGTTGGAAATTTTATTTCCAAATGTATGAACTGCCAATTGGTAAAAGCTGAACAAAAGAAGCCAAGTGGATTGCTTCAGCCATTGGAGGTTCCTACATGGAAGTGGGAGCATATATCGATGGATTTTATTGATGGTCTACCTAGAACCAGGGCAGGGAATGAAGGGATTTGGGTCATTGTAGATCGTTTGACTAAGAGTGCAAGATTCATTCCTGTTCGGTCAACTAGGACTGCATCGAAGTTGGCTGAGTTGTATGTTAAGTGGATAGTTCGATTCCATGGTATTCCGAAGAGTATAGTAGCGATCGAGACCCATTGTTCACTAGTGGATTTTGGAAGAGCTTCCAGGAAGTTTTGGGAACCGAGCTGTGTTTGAGTACGGCATATCATCCCCAAACGGATGGTCAGACCGAGAGAGTCAACCGAGTTTTAGAAGATCTACTCAGAGCATGTGTTTTGGATTTCGGAGGATCATGGGAAGATCATCTTCATTTGGTGGAATTTGCGTATAATAACAGTTATCAGACAAGTATTGGTATGGCACCATGTGAGGCATTGTATGGAAGACCGTGTAACTCTTCGACATGTTGGTTGGAAACTGGAGAAAAGTTGATACTTGGGCCAGAAATGATTCGACAGACTTCGGACTGTATAGAGATCATTCGGCGACGAATGAAGGCAGCCCAAGACCGACAGAAAAGTTATGCCGATAAGCGTCGTAAGGATTTGGAATTCGACGTAGGAGATATGGTTTTTGTGAGGATTTCTCCTTTGAAGAATGTTATTCGATTCGGGAAGAAAGGAAAGATGACTCCGAGATTTGTTGGACCATTCCCGATCATCGAGCAAATTGGAAAGCTCGCATATAAATTGGAGTTACCAGAAAAGATGGCGGGTGTGCATAACGTTTTTCATGTATCTTATCTACGGAAGTATGTGCACGACTCAAATACAGTGGTTTCTGCTGATAGCTGTGAAGATTTAGAGGTGTATCTAGTTGTTACGATACCTCGTAAGCCGCTTCGTGTTATGGAAACTGACACCAAACTGCTTAGGAGGAAGGCGATTACGTTGCTCAAGATACAATGGAGTGATGATGTTAACGATTGTACATGGGAGGAGGAAGAGAGGATGAAGGCAGCTCATCCTGAACTCTTCGAGGTATGGCCCTAAGGTGTCGTGACATCTCATGAATTTGTAACTTGTTCTAGTCTTAGAATTCTGCATGCTAGGCTAGAAATTGGATGCATGGTTTGTTGATTACTATGGATGGTAGGCATGCATAATAGTTTTGATTGCTCTTGTTTGTTTGGAATTTCGGGGGCGAAATTCCTAAGGGGGAGAGAATGTAACGACCCGTATTTTACGGATCGAAAGATCGTAAAACTATCTACATTAGATCGTTGATGTTGTTAAACCGTTTAGAGTATTTGTCGACCAAAGCTTAAGTTGTTCGGAGTGATGTCGTATTGTAGTTTGAATAGTGGAACGACTTATGGGAGTCAACGACTTAGTGCTTAAGTCATGTGGATGTTGGCTCGAGTAGAATTTAGTCCGTGTTGTTGTTTAGGTCATGTGAAAGATAGGTCGGGTGGAGCGACTTATAGAAGTGACGACCTAAGTGTATTTAGCGACCTATAGGATGTTAACGACCTAAGAGTTGCAGCGACTTAAGGTGTTTAGCGACTTAAAATAGAAGCGACCTATAGTATAGAACGGCTTATAGGTTTGGACGACCTAAGGGGTTAGGTCATATGTTAGTTAGGCCGGTGGAGTTTTGGAGCGACCTAAGGTAGTGGAGTGACCTAAGGATCTGACCGACCTATAGATGTTAGCGACTTAGTGGAGTAAGCGACCTAAGAGGTTGAAGCGAGTTAGCGACCTAGTGGTGAGTGCCGGGTTATAGTTAGGTCGTGAGACGACCTAAGGTTGCATGCGACTTAGGGTTAGGTCGTAAGTCGCTGGGTCGTATGCGACCTATTGTGGTTTACCTTGTGTAGTTAGGTCGCTGTAGTGGTTAGGTCGGCATATCAGTTAGGTCGTAAGTCGCGCAGTTGCGTTGAGTGTTAGGTCGCGTGCATCTGTTAGGTCGCGACATTTGTTAAGTCGTAAGCCGGGTAAGTGTTGAGTCGTTAGGTCGGCTAAGTGTTAGGTCGCGACCATAGTTGCATAGGCTAAGTCGCTTGATCGTGGGTGCTTTTAGGTCGTAGGTCGTGGGAAACGATAGGTCGTAGGTCGTGACATTTTAGGTCGTGGACGACTCATGGGGGCTACGACCTAAGGATTTCCAGCCTATAAATAGAGGGCTTTGGTTCACTTTTTGGCACCGGATTTTGAAGCAACGAAGTGCTGCCATTTTTAGAGGTCGACTACAACATTTCTTTACTTCTTTTCTCCACTCTAATCTAGTGATTCCTTCCATCTAAATTGAAGATCAAATCGAAGATCCAAGAGCCAAAGTTGAAGATCTCCATCCATCGAAGAGAGATTTCATCGTTTGAAGCGGAGCTTTGGAGGATCAAGCTTGATTCTTTGCTGTCCAGATCTGGAGTTGGTTGTTTTTGATGTGTTTAAGTGATTCGGTGAGTGGTGGTTATCTCTCACACGGACCCAAAGGAGTATATTGGATCGGTGGTTTGTTTATGTGTTAAAGAGAGTGATTTCGTGCATTTTTCTCAAGTTTGCATGTAGATCTATTGTTCATGATGATTTGACATCTATTTTACTACATGTTTACTTATGCAAATTCATTCATCAAGTTGTAGAGATATTGTTCATAATTCATGCTTGTTAGAATGCATGTTAGATTTGGACTCTTTATTTACGAAATTGCCATTATTGTTGTAATTGTTTATTTAGATCTTGTTTGAATGATTGATTACTTGGATTAATGTTTGATTTGATGGATTAGTTAATTGATAACTTGATTTGGACAAGTTGGTCGAAGATGATTCAAAAGCTAAATGGAAAGGCTCTTGAATAAGGAAAGCTGCTTGTGGCATATGAAGCGGATGTTGAAGCTCGTATGGATAGATTTGATGATGATGTTGAGATGGAACTTTGCCATGATGCGATGAGGCAAACCATGATGTTGAGATGGAACTTTGCTATGATGCGATGAAGCAAAGCATGATGTGAGAAAGCCTTGGTTTAATCCAGATGGGATCATCCCAAGCATGTTGATAACTCAGTGATGTGGTCCGGGTTTGTGGATAATGGTTAGCTTGAGAGGCGCTTGAGCTAGTATGGGAATAGTCGTCGAGGAGGATGACTAGAAGGCTGAGATTTCATCGTTGTTGAAGGTTCTAGCATGCTCAAAGCAAGAGTACGTTGGGACGGGTCACGATGACGTTCCAAGCACGGGTAACGATGACGTGCTAGTACTCTGGGCAGATGCGATAGTCATAGGCACGGGTCACGACGACGTGCGGAGCTATGTCTAGAACCGGGGTTACCATTAGCCCTTGGCAGGCGGTCATTCAACTAACGGGGAAATCAAGGCAATGATAACAGTGATAGCCAGAGTCATGGATGTTTGGATGTTTGGTTGTATCGTCGCTTGGGTCAAGAGCGATGTTTTCAGGGTGCTTATCTGATCTTGGTTTAGGCCTTGGGGGTTTGTACTTGGAAAATGCCGACCTTGACTCGAGTGATAATTACTTTGCTTTGAATGTCTGAATTGCTATGTTTACTTCTGCTTAGTGTGTCTGGGGCTATCACTGTAGTAAGAGGTGGAGTGGGATGGTTGGGTTCCTATTCCTTTTACCCTTTATGCTCTTTTGGTATGTTTGATAGTTGATTTACTGCTCACTAAGACTTTTGTCTGACTCAAGGTTTTATGTTTAACTCTTATTACCTTGGGCTGTTCATCCATGTTGGGATGGGCAGACTAGGTAGCAGGTGACAGGTGCTGTTCTTAGTGGTCAACGCTGTTGATGACGAAGACGAGCTGGAGGCTTTTGCATATTGTTTTCTTACTATACGTACTGGGTGTTCCGCTGTTTGTATATTCTCTGAGTGATTTGTAGTGAGGCTTGTTGTATTGACTTTGCTGATTGTTGTATCAAACTATTAGAGTTTATATGATGAGATTCTGTTATATGGAGCTTCATTATGTATATTTTCTATTGTATTTTGTCCATGCGCTGTGAGTAAGACGATAGAGTTTTCTGTTCTATCTTACCCTGACTATCGTCCATGGCTGCCTGGCACACCTTTCAGCGCACCATTTCCCTGTTTTAGTGCGGGAGTCTTGGGCGGTCGTCACATTTGTTAAGTGTTGTTATAGCAATTTCGCTATATCATCATTTATTCAGTTTCATCCCTAAAATCCTATAGTATGAATTTGAGCTTGCGTTTCCGCTAAATAGAATATTAAAATTCATTAATCATTTGGATTAATGATAAGTAAAATAATTGTTCATTTTAACTGATGATTTTGAGATTAATTAACCAAGTTAATAAATGATGATTAAAATTGGTTTATCTTTAGATTTAATTAATCCTTTTTGCTAATGATGTTTTATACTTAGTAATCATTTTAACTAATGATTATTTGAGTTTAATAATTCTTTTAATCAATAATAATGGAGTTTAATTAATTTATTTAGCTTAATTAATTATTTTAATTAATGATAAATTAAATTAATAATTATTTTACTTAATGATATTTAAAAGTAATTAGATTTCTAAATAATGATATTTGAATTTAGTTAACCATTTTAATTAGTGATTGTTTTGAATTTAATTAATTGTTTTAACTAATGATATTTGGAATTTAATTAAATCATTTTAATTAATGATGTTTTATAGTTAAATGAAAATGATGTTTTAATTAATCGTTTTAAACTAGTGAGGTTTTAATTTAATTAGTAGAATTAATTTATGATTATTTAAAATTAATAAATTATTTTAATTAATGGTATATAAAATTTATTTACCATTTTAATTAATTTTGTTTTAGATGAATTATTCATTTTAATTAATGATTATTTGAGTTGAATGAATCTTTGTAATTAATGATATTTAAAGTTAATTAATCGATTTAATAAAAGTTGCTAATGTAAATTAACAAATATAATAAAATTACTTTAATCAACTGATTTAAGGTTAACAAACCGATTTAATAAAGACTTTAAAGTTAATTTCCAATGTTATAAAAGTGTTTGGAAATAATTATCAACATTATTGAAGACAATGGATTTGTTTATTTAAAAGAGATTTTAAATGTGATTAATTATCTTTCGGGATAGTTAATATTGTTTTAAAGTTATTAAAGGTATTTATATTGTTTTGCTATCTTTTAGGATAATCTCTAGGATGTCGATCTGATGGTTGTTTAGGCTTTCGGTGTCGAGCACTTGGAATGATTATTCTCTTAACGTTTTTCAATCAGGAGCTAATTCTAATATGCAAATCAAGCACAACTTTTTAAAAAGAAAAGGTTTTATTCGTTTATGAAAAGGAATTATTTCCGTAAAGCGACTCACTTATATGAAAATGATTTACTAGTATAATTAGCACTAAATATCGACGAAGTAAACTTGTTGCTATTTCAAAAGTTAAGAATAATCGTTGGACATGACTCTGAGGTAACAATACCTTGACTTGTCTGGTATTATTGCCATCCAAGAAATGGTACAATTTTGAATTCAATGAGGGGTGATAAGTATACTGTAACGCCCCGAAAATTTCAGACTTTCGAAAATTCAACATCGATACTCACTTTATCGACTGCCGAGAAATCGAAGGCCGAAAACCGAGATGTTATGGGTTTTTAAAAGAAGAAAGAAGTAGAAGAGAGAAAAGATAGAAAACATAGAACAGAACAGAAACATAGAGAATTTGAAAATAGAAGATAGAAGAATTTTAAAAATAGAACGGAACAGAAGAACCAACAACAGAACAACAACAGAATCTCACAATTCGCAGCGGAACAACATATAATAATAAATGAATAATCTTTAAACAAAGAACTATATCAGTTATTACATTACATCACATTTCATTACATCATATCATCAGAGTGTACAACATCATACAACAACAGACAATGCAGCGGAAAAGAAATACTATATAAGCTAGTAATACGCCATGCCATCCAGCTTGCCTCCAGCAACTCCAGAATATCCAGAATATCCTGATAAACCTTTCTCTTGACTGCCCGTGTGGAAAATTGGTGGGCACCCAGAGTTTAGGAAAGAAAACAATAAACTCCGAGTCAGTCATGTGACTGGTGTGAGAACTCAAAACAGTTTATTTATCTTTAAAATCAAAATAGAAGAATATTTTTAAACTCAATTCGCAATGCTTTTAAAAATGAAACTACCATAAGGCCTCCCGCACACACACACATGCAAACGCAGAATCGGAGGAGATTTCTCCTTATGATAGTCAAAGATGCTTGATACGCATTTAAAATAACATTTGATATTATTACTAGTGCATAGTGTAGGAAATTATTTCGAAAATAAAGATATAAATCTTAGCCAACATACGACCATTATCGTATGCCTACTATAGCTACTATCCAAACAGTGGTGACCACCATAAGTGAATAGCAGGTTCTACAACTAATACCGTACAAGTTTCGTATTGGGAATTGGATTTCCAACAAATGGTCAGGCCAAGGAACTTCCCATTGCCACATGAGAATGCCTCTGGATGGACATCCCCGAGAACCAAACCGGATCTCTACCAACACAAGGCCGGGTTACCCCTAACTGGATAACAACTGACCGAATATGCCATCCCCCGGTCCTTTGGGACCTTTATCCGAGAGCGCTCTCTAATCAATTCACACAATCATAAAAACAAAGTGTTTCAACATGAGTAAGTATCTGGGCTCCATACCATGATACCACCCTTTTCCAGAAGGAAATGCACATATCCTAAAGGGCGCTACCCCTCATAACCTTGCTGCTTCTTTCCTGTTTTGACCATTTCCGGGATGTGAGGCTCGACGAATTCACGTCCACAAAACATACTTTATACAAAAGCCATGCTTTGGGTCAACAAATGATCAACACAATGATCACTAAGATAGACGATCAAATAAATGATCCTATCACAAATAATCAACACAATGATCATTTCAGCATCACTCAGCATGTCACATTACCAAATTGGGAATATATCGCTGATAACTTCAACTATATAACCTTTGAGCTCGTACGTCTCAAAGAAGGGTGTTAAGCAAAGAATAAATTCTCCGCCACCAACAGAAATATATTTGAAAGAAATCGGCTTTATATCTCAACTTGTAATGTCAGACATACAATCCATACAAGTCTGTTCCGGGATCGAACAAAACCGAAGGCACTTACAAAGAAGTCCTTGAAATCCGGATATTCACAATCCTGATCGGATTTCCCATCACTTAGGGAGTTTCTATACCGGCGCGACTCGGTGCAGAAACAATCGATAGGTCATCCTATCGCTCTTGCAAATATCCGGTCTTCAACACCGATCTTCAAATGCAATTCACAACGACGCATCATATATTCGGAATGGGTTATACGACCCCATGGTCCTTTCCCGGTTAACCCGAATAGTGAGCGCTTATTCAAAAATAAGTGTGCATTCAAATTCAATCAATTCACATCAAATACCCATTCAAAGGGAAATATTGATAGTCGGCTATTGAACTATCAATGGATATGCATACATCACCAGATTCCAAATAATTTTCCAAATTATTTATTTTCCCAAAATATCTTTACAAGATATATAATTTCAACACTTCAAAAATAAATCAACATTTATTTTCAAACAAATTCCCTTTCACATATAAATTCCATAATGAATTTATATTTCAAAATATCCATGCATATGATTTCAATTATCCAATTTCAATTTATCTTCAAAAAGATAAATTCTAATTATTCACTTCATATTGGAAAACATTTCCATACTTATTAAAAATAAGTAATTTCACAAATTTCTTTTATTTTCAACATTGGAAAATATTCAATATACTTAAATCGAATTAAGTATATAATTCATTCTTCAAGGAAATCATTCTCTTAAACATATTTATTTGGGCCAAAACGAATGTTGCGTAAAACATCGTTACGACAACCCAAAATCACTAGTATAGGGATTCGAAATTAAATAGATATATAAATCCTAATACTATTCAAAACATTTCCTTTCGGAAATCATTTACTATAACAACAGTGTTATAGTCCACCATTTCCTTTTATTTCTCGAAACATCTATTTCAACAATAAATGTTGAAATCTATGGTTTCGAATCTCAACACCTTTAAAACATCGTTAGATCTTTTTAATTCTGTTTAAAATATCACATTCTAAAACATTTCCTTTAACGTGTTATTCACTATTTAAAAATCGTGAACATACTTCGTTAACAAATTTCATCCTTTTATTCAATCTATTTTAAAGGATTATTCACCATTCAAAAATGTGAATATAACTCCATTAATAGGTTATAACAATTAACTTATCAAAATAAGTCGTTTGCGAATTTATAAAACAACGTTTATAAATTCCATTTCTATTTATTTCATAACAACTTCCTTTATAAATCTTCTTTATTTACCTATTCGATTTATAATCTTAATTATAAACCAAAAGTCCAAATTATAAGTCAAACACTTATAATTTATTTATTTGCAAAAATCGTTCCTTTGAACTGTACAAATTTTATAAACCTATTGTTTATAAAATTCCATTTATAACTTCACCGTTATATAATTCTATAAATTTCCTTCATTAATGAAATTCATTTACAAATCATTCAAACACTTATAAAACTCGTTTTATAATGTCAATATTTCAATTTATAAATATCCATTTATAAATCTCTTAATATAAATCAATTTATATTATTCTTTAAAACGTCTTTAAATTCCTTTAAAATTTCACCACTTCGATTTATAAAATAATCAAATTTTATAAATCCTATATTTAAACTTTTATAATATATTCAAAAATCCAATCTAAACTATTTTATAAAATCTTTAGTTCATATTTCTCAAAAATCAGCTTTTAACTGTATTTCTCAAAAATTATAATTTTTATAACTTTAAAAATTATAGCGTTCATTTATTTATAATGGATCAATTCCAAAAATATTTTATCTTTTCAAAAATCACTTTTAAAAACATTTTAAAATCCCAAAATCTGGGTCCAATGATGCTACACACCAAATAGTCAATCACGACTACAACGATATCATATATCAATATGAAAATCCATCAAATATCAAAATATTTGAAATCAAATAAAAACTGTTGAGGAATCCAGTTGGATCCCTCCAACCTGTTTTCCTGCATCCAAAAACATTAGCACAATACCAATTTCGCTCCAGTACGAAATTATCGCGGTATATGTTCTTAATAAATATTATCCGCTTAATAACGGCGTAATAGGGTCTCATCCGCTAAACAAAAAATGCGGGAAATCAATAACTGCAATATATACATATGCCAATATATATATATTGATATTATATATAATACCAATTTCACTGTTTATGAAATATTCGCGGTATATGTTTTTAATAAATAACATCCGCTTACTAACGGCGCATAATGTCTATTTTAACAATCAATAATTTACAGTCATCATTCAAACATGCATTCAAATATTTTAAATCTAACTATTTAAAATAAAATCGAAATCTATTCGATTGAGTGAGAAGTTCTCACCTTGGTTTTAATTTCCGTTTTAGCTTTTATTTCGAATAAAATTAAACACGCGTTTAATTTTACCCGAAATTCTCACTAACTCCAAACGACTCCAAACCAAATCCATCGCGTAGTGCTCGTCCATACGATTCCAACGCAACTGAGTTTGCATTTTTTCGACCTCGTATGAAAAAGATATTGATTTTACAAGTTTGTACACGATTTTATATAAACAATTTAACATTAACTTTACTAATTTTTTATACCAATCTAATCCTAGCCGTGCATAGCAGATCCAACGCACCTCCCCTTTCTTCCTCATCATCACGCAATACCCAGTAACCCCAAAAACGCAACCGAACCCATGAATCAAATTAGGGTTTAAATTTGCTCGTCCTACACTCAACTATACTCGATCACACCTCCGCCACGTCGAAGAGCACGACACAAGCTAGGTTCGGCCCCAGCCTTGGCCAACTCGGCCTGCACATGAGCCTAGAAAAGCGTGCCAAAACTGAAGAGAACGCCCCCCCCCCCCCTGACGCCACCACGTTGCTCCGTTTCCGATCACCACCGTTCACATCGTAGCTCTCACTCCCCTCTCTAACTTTCATGTTGACAACTTCCTCTAATTGTTGACGGATTGGAAGATCTAGAGGGAAGAACGAAACAAATTTCTGGCCATTAAAATCCTAGGGCCGGCTACAAGAAGGAAGAAGGGTTTTGTATATTTTTTTTTTTTTTTTCTTGAGTTATGGGGGTATTTATAAGGAACGAGCGACACTATTCATCCCAGAAATTTCGAACTCCGATTTAGGCGCCGTAACCAGCGTTTCTAAGGTTTACCCCACGTTCCGGACACAATGGAACAGGTTTCGGAAGCTAATTCGGACATCTGTGCGAGTTATGGCTGAAAACGCTCAATTTAAATTAAACCGATTTAAATCGATTTCTAGGCGTTTTAATTTGTACAGGACAAACGGTAAATCCAATTGACACGAAATTTGAAACCTTACAATAATATCACATTACGGATCCGATGAAACTGGTTTTGTCGAAATCCGAGACTTTTTGAAAAATGGCTATTTTGACTCGCCAAATTTAAATTAAAAATAAATCGATGCGTTTCGAGCTGCCACGATCAAACGATAACTCCGATTGACACGAAAATTGAAATCCGGTAATAATTAACTATTACGGATCCAATGGAACTGGTTTCGTTCAATTCTGAGACTGTTCAAAAATTGACTATTTTCACTAGTCGATTTTAATATTAAAATATTCAATTTTCACAGATTAACTTTTAATTCGATTTTAAAAGTTCTAAAATATCGTTCTAACATCAATATGATAAAATAAAATTTTACAAATCATTTTCAATCATATTTAACCCAATTTTCAATTATTTCCATAATTTAACATATTAAATTATCGATTTAATTATTCAATTAAATCCAATAATTCAAATAAAAATTTATTTGACTTATAAATTCACTTATAAATATTTAAAATAAATTAAATATTCAAATTTAAATTATTAAAAATTCTGGGTCGTTACAATCTTTCCCCCTTAAAAGAATTTCGTCCTCGAAATTACAAGTAAGAAAAGTTACATAATCTATTAACTTTCCAAAATTCATAGTTAAACTTCTTACAATACTTTACTAAGTTTTCAAATCATACTTAGTTATCTTTTCAAAAACAACTACTATTGTTTAACTTTCAATTCCAAAATTAAAGTTAAAGTTTTCAAAATTTTCCTAAATTTCTCAAATTTTTTCTAACGCCTTAAATTTTCGGAAAAATTCGCCATAGTCTCCTTTGCGCGGCTCGATCTGAAAAAAAAAATGACAGTATATATATCACAAATATACATCTCATCAAGTAATGAGGCATCCCGAAGGGAAAAAGTATAAAAGTACGATATTTAATCCGAGATATGTACCTTATATTTTATTAGCAAGCATATACGGCTAATATAGCGCTAAAGCGAACTCCAAATGGGAAGCAAACGCGATCCGCACCTACTAAACACTCAACAAACAACATGAGAACATGCACATATGCAAATAATCTCAATATACAACATATAGCAACATAATAACTATATATGTCACATAGCAAATGTATGAAAAGCAATATATTCAACCATCAGCCAATTATAATCCATAACCAATAATATTTATTCATATTCTCATTCATATTAAATGAATTGGTTTTCACTCTAAATCATATTTGATTTATTCACATTGGATTTTATCAACATTCATTCTCAATTCAATTAGTTATCATTTACTAATTTAAATCCAATTCACCTTCAATTCTATTCAAATTTATTTACTTCTAATTTGAATTCAATTACATAGCTTTCAATTTCATTAACACTTAATGAATTATATACAATCAACTAACAATCAATATCAACCAAAGTATATTTATTACAACCAAATTCCTTTGCTTATATTCATTCTCATTCAATTTATTCAACTTCCAATTTCATTAGATTTTAATGAATTAACACTTATATTCATTATTTTATATCAACTTAAATTTACATTTAATTGATTAACATTCAATTACAAAGTTGAATTCTATTATATAACTCAAGTTCATATTTATTACTTAACTTCATTAATTTAGTTTGATATCAATATCAACTTTATTCAACAACACTTAACTTATATTCCATTTAACTTTAAATTCACTTTTATTTACAACTCATATTCATATAGTTTCATTTCTTATATATATAAGTTTATTTCACAATTGTAAATCACTTTAATTATAATTCAATGCTTATAATTCTTTTGGTTATACAATTATTCTTTTATTTAGATTATTCAAACAACCTAACAATCAACTTACATACTATTTAATAATTCTGAAAAATTATTCTTTTATTTATAAAAATATAATCAAGGTAAAATTATTTCATTTACCCAATTTAAAAACAATATTGTGTCGAATTGTTCTATTCAAGTGTTTAGAAACCCCTTCGATTCAGTTTCGAGCTGCGTCGACGAAGGTTCATATACCACTCAACAAACCAATCATCACAATATAAAACAATTTTTATTCACTAACAAATACGCACTCATAACTATTATTACACTCAAACTCATTCTAGAGTACTGCTGACTCTATCTCTAATGAGTAATACCCAACAGAACCATGGTTGTCGCTTAACCATCAGCTCTGATACCAAATGTAACGCCCCGAAAATTTCAGACTTTCGAAAATTCAACATCGATACCCACTTTATCGACTGCCGAGAAATCGAAGGCCGAAAACCGAGATGTTATGGGTTTTTAAAAGAAGAAAGAAGTAGAAGAGAGAAAAGATAGAAAACATAGAACAGAACAGAAACATAGAGAATTTGAAAATAGAAGATAGAAGAATTTTAAAAATAGAACGGAACAGAAGAACCAACAACAGAACAACAACAGAATCTCACAATTCGCAGCGGAACAACATATAATAATAAATGAATAATCTTTAAACAAAGAACTATATCAGTTATTACATTACATCACATTTCATTACATCATATCATCAGAGTGTACAACATCATACAACAACAGACAATGCAGCGGAAAAGAAATACTATATAAACTAGTAATACGCCATGCCATCCATCTTGCCTCCAGCAACTCCAGAATATCCAGAATATCCTGATAAACCTTTCTCTTGACTGCCCGTGTGGAAAATTGGTGGGCACCCAGAGTTTAGGAAAGAAAACAATAAACTCCGAGTCAGTCATGTGACTGGTGTGAGAACTCAAAACAGTTTATTTATCTTTAAAATCAAAATAGAAGAATATTTTTAAACTCAATTCGCAATGCTTTTAAAAATGAAACTACCATAAGGCCTCCCGCACACACACACATGCAAACGCAGAATCGGAGGAGATTTCTCCTTATGATAGTCAAAGATGCTTGATACGCATTTAAAATAACATTTGATATTATTACTAGTGCATAGTGTAGGAAATTATTTCGAAAATAAAGATATAAATCTTAGCCAACATACGACCATTATCGTATGCCTACTATAGCTACTATCCAAACAGTGGTGACCACCATAAGTGAATAGCAGGTTCTACAACTAATACCGTACAAGTTTCATATTGGGAATTGGATTTCCAACAAATGGTCAGGCCAAGGAACTTCCCATTGCCACATGAGAATGCCTCTGGATGGACATCCCCGAGAACCAAACCGGATCTCTACCAACACAAGGCCGGGTTACCCCTAACTGGATAACAACTGACCGAATATGCCATCCCCCGGTCCTTTGGGACCTTTATCCGAGAGCGCTCTCTAATCAATTCACACAATCATAAAAACAAAGTGTTTCAACATGAGTAAGTATCTGGGCTCCATACCATGATACCACCCTTTTCCAGAAGGAAATGCACATATCCTAAAGGGCGCTACCCCTCATAACCTTGCTGCTTCTTTCCTGTTTTGACCATTTCCGGGATGTGAGGCTCGACGAATTCACGTCCACAAAACATACTTTATACAAAAGCCATGCTTTGGGTCAACAAATGATCAACACAATGATCACTAAGATAGACGATCAAATAAATGATCCTATCACAAATAATCAACACAATGATCATTTCAGCATCACTCAGCATGTCACATTACCAAATTGGGAATATATCGCTGATAACTTCAACTATATAACCTTTGAGCTCGTACGTCTCAAAGAAGGGTGTTAAGCAAAGAATAAATTCTCCGCCACCAACAGAAATATATTTGAAAGAAATCGGCTTTATATCTCAACTTGTAATGTCAGACATACAATCCATACAAGTCTGTTCCGGGATCGAACAAAACCGAAGGCACTTACAAAGAAGTCCTTGAAATCCGGATATTCACAATCCTGATCGGATTTCCCATCACTTAGGGAGTTTCTATACCGGCGCGACTCGGTGCAGAAACAATCGATAGGTCATCCTATCGCTCTTGCAAATATCCGGTCTTCAACACCGATCTTCAAATGCAATTCACAACGACGTATCACATATTCGGAATGGGTTATACGACCCCATGGTCCTTTCCCGGTTAACCCGAATAGTGAGCGCTTATTCAAAAATAAGTGTGCATTCAAATTCAATCAATTCACATCAAATACCCATTCAAAGGGAAATATTGATAGTCGGCTATTGAACTATCAATGGATATGCATACATCACCAGATTCCAAATAATTTTCCAAATTATTTATTTTCCCAAAATATCTTTACAAGATATATAATTTCAACACTTCAAAAATAAATCAACATTTATTTTCAAACAAATTCCCTTTCACATATAAATTCCATAATGAATTTATATTTCAAAATATCCATGCATATGATTTCAATTATCCAATTTCAATTTATCTTCAAAAAGATAAATTCTAATTATTCACTTCATATTGGAAAACATTTCCATACTTATTAAAAATAAGTAATTTCACAAATTTCTTTTATTTTCAACATTGGAAAATATTCAATATACTTAAATCGAATTAAGTATATAATTCATTCTTCAAGGAAATCATTCTCTTAAACATATTTATTTGGGCCAAAACGAATGTTGCGTAAAACATCGTTACGACAACCCAAAATCACTAGTATAGGGATTCGAAATTAAATAGATATATAAATCCTAATACTATTCAAAACATTTCCTTTCGGAAATCATTTACTATAACAACAGTGTTATAGTCCACCATTTCCTTTTATTTCTCGAAACATCTATTTCAACAATAAATGTTGAAATCTATGGTTTCGAATCTCAACACCTTTAAAACATCGTTAGATCTTTTTAATTCTGTTTAAAATATCACATTCTAAAACATTTCCTTTAATGTGTTATTCACTATTTAAAAATCGTGAACATACTTCGTTAACAAATTTCATCCTTTTATTCAATCTATTTTAAAGGATTATTCACCATTCAAAAATGTGAATATAACTCCATTAATAGGTTATAACAATTAACTTATCAAAATAAGTCGTTTGCGAATTTATAAAACAACGTTTATAAATTCCATTTCTATTTATTTCATAACAACTTCCTTTATAAATCTTCTTTATTTACCTATTCGATTTATAATCTTAATTATAAACCAAAAGTCCAAATTATAAGTCAAACACTTATAATTTATTTATTTGCAAAAATCGTTCCTTTGAACTGTACAAATTTTATAAACCTATTGTTTATAAAATTCCATTTATAACTTCACCGTTATATAATTCTATAAATTTCCTTCATTAATGAAATTCATTTACAAATCATTCAAACACTTATAAAACTCATTTTATAATGTCAATATTTCAATTTATAAATATCCATTTATAAATCTCTTAATATAAATCAATTTATATTATTCTTTAAAACGTCTTTAAATTCCTTTAAAATTTCACCACTTCGATTTATAAAATAATCAAATTTTATAAATCCTATATTTAAACTTTTATAATATATTCAAAAATCCAATCTAAACTATTTTATAAAATCTTTAGTTCATATTTCTCAAAAATCAGCTTTTAACTGTATTTCTCAAAAATTATAATTTTTATAACTTTAAAAATTATAACGTTCATTTATTTATAATGGATCAATTCCAAAAATATTTTATCTTTTCAAAAATCACTTTTAAAAACATTTTAAAATCCCAAAATCTGGGTCCAATGATGCTACACACCAAATAGTCAATCACGACTACAACGATATCATATATCAATATGAAAATCCATCAAATATCAAAATATTTGAAATCAAATAAAAACTGTTGAGGAATCCAGTTGGATCCCTCCAACCTGTTTTCCTGCATCCAAAAACATTAGCACAATACCAATTTCGCTCCAGTACGAAATTATCGCGGTATATGTTCTTAATAAATATTATCCGCTTAATAACGGCGTAATAGGGTCTCATCCGTTAAACAAAAAATGCGGGAAATCAATAACTGCAATATATACATATGCCAATATATATATATTGATATTATATATAATACCAATTTCACTGTTTATGAAATATTCGCGGTATATGTTTTTAATAAATAACATCCGCTTACTAACGGCGCATAATGTCTATTTTAACAATCAATAATTTACAGTCATCATTCAAACATGCATTCAAATATTTTAAATCTAACTATTTAAAATAAAATCGAAATCTATTCGATTGAGTGAGAAGTTCTCACCTTGGTTTTAATTTCTGTTTTAGCTTTTATTTCGAATAAAATTAAACGCGCGTTTAATTTTACCTGAAATTCTCACTAACTCCAAACGACTCTAAACCAACTCCATCGCGTAGTGCTCGTCCATACGATTCCAACGCAACTGAGTTTGCATTTTTTCGACCTCGTATGAAAAAGATATTGATTTTACAAGTTTGTACACGATTTTATATAAACAATTTAACATTAACTTTACTAATTTTTTATACCAATCTAATCCTAGCCGTGCATAGCAGATCCAACGCACCTCCCCTTTCTTCCTCATCATCACGCAATACCCAGTAACCCCAAAAACGCAACCGAACCCATGAATCAAATTAGGGTTTAAATTTGCTCGTCCTACACTCAACTATACTCGATCACACCTCCGCCACGTCGAAGAGCACGACACAAGCTAGGTTCGGCCCCAGCCTTGGCCAACTCGGCCTGCACATGAGCCTAGAAAAGCGTGCCAAAACTGAAGAGAACGGCCCCCCCTGACGCCACCACGTTGCTCCGTTTCCGATCACCACCGTTCACATCGTAGCTCTCACTCCCCTCTCTAACTTTCATGTTGACAACTTCCTCTAATTGTTGACGGATTGGAAGATCTAGAGGGAAGAACGAAACAAATTTCTGGCCATTAAAATCCTAGGGCCGGCTACAAGAAGGAAGAAGGGTTTTGTATATTTTTATTTTTTTTATTTTCTTGAGTTATGGGGGTATTTATAAGGAACGAGCGACACTATTCATCCCGGAAATTCCGAACTCCGATTTAGGCGCCGTAACCAGCGTTTCTAAGGTTTACCCCGCGTTCCGGACACAATGGAACAGGTTTCGGAAGCTAATTCGGACATCTGTGCGAGTTATGGCTGAAAACGCTCAATTTAAATTAAACCGATTTAAATCGATTTCTAGGCGTTTTAATTTGTACAGGACAAACGGTAAATCCAATTGACACGAAATTTGAAACCTTACAATAATATCACATTACGGATCCGATGAAACTGGTTTCGTCGAAATCCGAGACTTTTTGAAAAATGGCTATTTTGACTCGCCAAATTTAAATTAAAAATAAATCGATGCGTTTCGAGCTGCCACGATCAAACGATAACTCCGATTGACACGAAAATTGAAATCCGGTAATAATTAACTATTACGGATCCAATGGAACTGGTTTCGTTCAATTCTGAGACTGTTCAAAAATTGACTATTTTCACTAGTCGATTTTAATATTAAAATATTCAATTTTCACAGATTAACTTTTAATTCGATTTTAAAAGTTCTAAAATATCGTTCTAACATCAATATGATAAAATAAAATTTTACAAATCATTTTCAATCATATTTAACCCAATTTTCAATTATTTCCATAATTTAACATATTAAATTATCGATTTAATTATTCAATTAAATCCAATAATTCAAATAAAAATTTATTTGACTTATAAATTCACTTATAAATATTTAAAATAAATTAAATATTCAAATTTAAATTATTAAAAATTCTGGGTCGTTACATATACAAGACTTAATTTCCATATACGATCATTTTGTATCCTCGATAGTTGGTATCTCAGCTATCGTTTACTTCAACTACTTTATAATGTCATTTTAAGATGATTTATTCCTCCGTCGAGTGTTCATTATCCTTTGCTCAAAATGGCTAAACCAAAGCACGTGGTTTTTGGAGGCCAATTATGTGGAGTTGCTCCCATTAGGATATTTTCACATCTCATCTAGATTTTTGTGTACCGTCACGTGAAAAACGGTTGGGAGTTTTTAGATGTTAAATATTCAGATTCTCGGTAAGGTCCGGTAGGGTATGGCTTGGAGTTTCCGGTGGTTTTAAGTATATTGCTAGAAGTATACTTCTTTTAAGGGAGATGAACCCTCCTTGTCATTTGTTGGAAAATTTCCTTTCCTTGTTTGATTCGAAGACCCTGAATCTATTTTAGCTTTAAATTGCCACGAGTAGAGTCAACTCCTCATCATGATATTTAAATATTGATTTAGTCCATTCTACCAAAGTTGGACTATTACCTTATTCTGTCCATTCTATCAAGTTGGATGGCTCCTTTATTCGGTCCATTCTATCATGTTTGGATTGTTACCTTATTTAGTCCATTCTATCAAGTTGGATTGTTTTCCTTATTCTATCAATTCTATCCAGTTTGGATTTCACTCGGTTATTTCAATTCTTTAAAGTTTGGTTTAATATTATCATGCTCATTCATATTTGGATTTTTTTCTGATATTTATTTCTTCTCTTGCCTATATGGATGTTATTCTTGTAAGGTAAAAACCCATTTCGTGTTAGCAATGTGGTCTCACAGAACTTTTATATATTCCCCATTATTTAAGTTATCCCACGCTGGTACTTCTAGACTGATCTCGGTGTTATTTACTTATAATGCTCAGGTCCGACCGAGTATTTTTCCAAGTTGTCCATGGTGTTATGGAGGAGTTGAAGGAGAGCTGAAGATTCACGTATTGTAGTATTTTATTTTCCGATGTATTATATAGCATACCTATCGGCATTTGTAAGGTCAGGATTTGATAAATTTCCAACTGATAATGTTTGTTTTTAACTCTGATATACTCTGTATGTTTGGAGTGACAGTTTTATATTGTCCTTATTATATCATATATGTTGTCGATTCTGTTGTGAGATTCTGTTTTACTCTGTTCTTCTTTTTTATTTATCCTAACAATATGTCATTGTCGATTGGATGCGCGACATTTGATCACAATGGCAGTGTTCAGTGTTGACTTTCGATGGTCAAAATGGCGGATCGTTACCAAAACCATTTTCAAAATTTAAAACTAGATAACTTAGTTTTGATTCCAAATTGGATATCACGTCCATCGCAACATGCAAAGGTGTAAACTTTGTAATTCTTACACATCATACAACTAGTTTTGATCGCAACATACCATCAACAAACCATACACCAACATCACATTCTTACAACCAAATATATCACTTTAAACATCCAAACACGATGCTTAACATCTAAACACAATATTTAACATCCAAACTATGTTAACCACAAATCAAAAACATATATCATTATCATATCATGATATTTTGACAACATGAACTATGGATTTCTACAGTATATAATCTAAGGAAATATAGTTAGTTCTTTCTAAAAATGAGATAGTTTTACTCATCGAAAATCTTTGAAACCTGAAATGCCTTAGATGCACAAAAATCATCCCAAAAATATATCATCTTCCAAATGATTTTTGGATATATTACTCTCGGATTTTGATAAAGAAATCAAAAGAAAGGTTTTAGAAACTTCTTTTCTCTACAAAGTTAAAAAAAGAATTACTCAAATTGGATTATGTTTGAGGTAAATATGGTCAAAAGATGGAGTGCTATTTTATGACTAGAATTTCTGAGTTTAAAAGTACACTGTAAAAAAATGTGATTTTGATATACCAAAGCTTGAAATTAGAAAAATTATTAAATAGAAAGTCGTAGCTATTAAAATTTTGTACGATTTGGAAAACAAAAAAAATCTTGATTTTGTGTAAAATAGAGGAAGTTGTAGTCGAATAAAGCGGAGGAAAAATGGAGAAGAAAGAGTTTCAAAACAAGTTCGCATCTTTATAATAATTTAAATCTTTTGATTTTAAAAAACTTAAAAATAACATAATATTCCATGAAATTACGAAGAAAGCTTTAGGGAAATGGAAATGGAGAAGTAAATGAAAATATGGTGAAGGGGATGTATATTTATAGACAAAAGAAAGTAAGGAAATTACTAAACTATCCTTTGAATTAATTAACATAACATGCCATGATTTTGTAAGGCCACATCACCACCTACTCCCCCACTCTAGTCACATTCATCATTCCTCCTCTTATTCCATCCCTTAGGCTATGATTGCATGCCTAATAAATGATGATTATGTTAAAGAAATGACAAGAGATAAGATGTATTATATATATATATATAGTGCATGTGTGTGTGTGTTATAATTTAGACCATGACTTGTCACATCACCATCTAAACACTTTTAACATTATATAATCTATAATTAAGTGTATAATTATGTTGTTAATTATCTCTTATTTATGTGTACATACGGTGCACAAAGGCGAACAATGTTCCCGACAACTTTTCGGTGACGAAAAGTCGAAATTTTAGAAAAAGTTCATCGGTCATATTTTCGAATTTTTCTACGAAATATCTATTTCGGTAAAAAAAAATTAAAAACTATTTTACCATCATTATTAAATAATTAAAATAGGTTTATTTGAAAATAAAAAACAATTTTTAAATATATAAACTTAACTTGAATTTTCGAAGAAATATATAAAACCGATGATATCAACTATCGATGTCATAAATACATTTTATTCTTAGAAAACAAAATAAAGTATTTTATTTCATAATCTTGTTTGAATACATACATTAGTGTATGTATCCAGAGCCATGCACTATTCTTATTGTTTAAAAGCATTTTTATTGATCAAACGATTTTCGGCTGTTTTATCGATATTTTACCTAGGACGATATTTACAAATTATCAATATTTTGCCTCGGTAATTTGTCCGCATATATTTTTCTCAGACAAAATAACTATTATTATTCACTTAAAACATAATTATTTCTTACTTTTAAACCCATATCTAAATATTTTAAAAGTAAATATAATTTATCCAAGTGATAAATTTGTAGGTCGTTGCATCAGGCCCATTAAAGATCCAAAATAGTAAAATTTTTGAAATTCATTCATTTCTTCCGCTGCGGGCTGGCATGGTTCTAACAATGGTACCAGAGCCCAACAGCCTATGCGGTCTAAATTTTTCATGTTAGGTCTAAGTAATTAAGCTTGCGCACTTGTTATGATGTCTAGAAAGGTGTTGTCTTGAATTGGAATTGGGTAATCAAGTACCACATCCTACCTGGTTACCTGCCTGGCCTTAAAGATGAAGTAAGCCCAAAGGTTACCCTTGATAGAAAAGGCCAAATTTGAATTGGGCCTTCGGCTAATTTTCAAAATAGTTTTGAAAATTAAGACAACAGTTTAAATTTAAAAGTTAAATTTATAATAAAAACATGTTTATTATAAAAGTTTATAATATAACACAAATTTTCAAAATGTTTAAGGAGGCAATGAAATTTCAAAACGTTTGAAACTAACTAAATATTAATTTCAAAATTTAACATTTATTAATAAGATTAATAAAATATATTAATTAAATGAGTTAATTAATTAATACTTATATACATCTATTATACATATCATAATATATGTTATGTAATTTTAAAGTGCTTAGGATGACATAAGTACACAAATATGTATATAAGATAAACTTTCAAAATTAGTATAATTAACTAAAATTATTTAATTAAATAAATAAATTAATACTTAATTGAATAAAAATACACATATATAAGTTATATGTGTTACAGTATAAAGGTTATAGTATACACTATAAAGGTCGTAGTATATATGTCCAATAAAAAAGTTGTATTGGAATACTAATATAAAATTAATTAAAGAGTTAATTAACTAAAATTAATTAAATAAGATTTAATTAATGAAATATTATACATAAGACTATCTATAAGTCATATGAAGTATGAAAGTTATATAACAACAAAATTTATATGATATGAATGTATAAACTAAAAGTTGAAGATTAAAGAAACTCAAATAGACTTAAGGAATAAATACGTATGTAAACGTACGTATACCATGATTTTTGACGTGTCTGACACTTGAATCATGAGGGTATTTTATAAGAAATACATTATTCCATAAATCAATACCACTCAATATAATATATTGAATATTATGAATCTTTAATATAATGTTTTCATCTACCATATATATTAATAAATTACTTGCATACCCCTTAGTTGTTGAGAAAACTCGAGCTAAGGATATTATTTGTAGTATTATAATATATCGAATAAACGAGATAAGATAACTATATGTATTTTTTGAGCAAACTCAAGGTACATATATTATACTTAGGCCGTCACGTTATGGTAGGTATGAGTGAACAATCTTTTTCAATTTGTTGAGTAAACTCAAGGTCGAAATGAGGTTAGGACAACGAAACATGGCATAGGAGCTATATGTGACATAACCGATAAGGAGTTATCGTTTGTGGGGCTAGATCTGTTGAGCAAACTCAAGATTAGAATACCATAAAAGATGAGTCCTAACACCCACTAGTAAAGTCGAAAGACTTCTATGTTCCTTCTTAGGGTTTGGAAAAACATAAAAGACTAGTGGGAACCTTATTAGAAAAATTAAATATTAATAGTTAACCTTTCTAATATTATAAGAACATATGTTAAATAATGTTATAATTATCTACAATGATAAATTTATGCATTTAATATGATTGATAAAACATTTATCAATTAACATATACAAATGAACTGAATTGGAAGTTGACAAATGGAAATATAATACCCACTATTGAATTCCTATTGCATGTTAATGTTTTCTATACCCATGCAAGTGCCTAATTTTTACAACTACTTAATACATTCATGAAAAGGGTACTTACATATTTATTGGTTGAGATTGTATATTATGTTTTACGAGTTTCGAATTTAAAAAAAAAACAAGACTATGGATATATGATCCAAATACTATCACATATAAATGTTATATGGCGAACGATCGTAGTTTGTAATGTATGATACTCAATGAATATAGTTCATTTGAAAAAAGCCTATAAACTGTACTATGGGATCGAGTATTTAATTCGATTGATAACGTAAAAGATCGTATTGTGTTAAATGTAACATAAGACCAAAATTATAGTTTAAATCCAAGAACTTGATCACTAAAATGTCAATTTGATTAGTTTACATAAAGTGCAGTGCATTTGATGCCCTTAAATGTTAAGGATAATCAAATGCGCTTTTATAAAGAGTTTTTTATGATACTATACAAAGGGTTTTTCTATTGAATGGTTTGACCATTTAAAGGAAAATGAACGTACAAGGGTATATGTAATTTAAGGTACATTTGGAATGAAGAGAGTGAATGACAACTTCTGCTTTATAAATAATCATCAAAAACAAGAACAGTAATAATAATGATTGATACTTAACTTTAGAATAAGAAATATGATTTCCATTTCAAAATGTATTTTCATTTAGAAAATTGCTTTCTATGAGATTTATTCCTTTGAGTTCAGGATATTTGATCAAAGAACTCTGCACTGTAAACTAGTTGCAGTATGTGAGATAAATAATTTATATTAAGTGGATGATGGACCTTCAAATTAAGTACGATGTTATAGTAATAGCAGAAATAGTAGGAGCTTGTAATATAGCACTTGTTGATTACATAAAATTAAGAAAATTGTTTTCATAAAACATACCGAACATTATTTATGAAATAGTGAATATTTTTTTTGTGCCGACTTAAAAATAGACATAGTTATCTTTCGTTGTGAATATTATGAATATCCGTTATGAAGTAAAGCTGTATCGTGGTATTTGTTTTCACAATAAAGGTGATGCCTTGAAAATATAGAAATATCGAAAATTATTTACAATTATTTAGAATTATAGATCAAGCCATAGTTTTGAGAAATAATTTTATGATATAACTATGAATCGTGTGATACCGAGTAATTATATCTCAAAGGATTAAGGGCTATGCATCCATTCAGTGGATGCATAATAAGAGTTGATGAACTCTTCGAATTGATACATATAGATGTATGCAATCATAAGTCTATTAAAGCCAAAATGGTTCCACATACTTTGTCATATTCATCGATGAGTTATCATCAACATAGACATGTGTATTTGATACACATGTAGAATGTCTATGTTAAACCCATATAGTATAAAAAAGAAGTAATAAAATGACATGTGATAGAAATGATTTGATCAAATGAGGGAGTATATTGGAAATCGTTCCAAACGTACCTAAAATGAATAAAGATTCAATCTCAAAAGTCACTCCTCCATGTGATACATAATGATGCATCGATAAGGAGTAATCGAACTTTGTTGGACAATGTGCGATTAATTATGAGTGAAGTCCAGCTAGTTTCTTCCTATAAGATCATGTACCAAAGAGTAGTACAGAAGGTAAATATTGTTTCATCTAAATAATAGTTTATAGAATCACACAAGATAAGGGTGTACAAGAAACTCCAACATATCCTAGGACAAGAAGTTTGCAGGTTATGCGAGTCGAAAGATTGCACGTGATAATTGTTCACGAGGGATCTTGTATGAATCTCCCCAAAAGGATTCTGGAAAAGACTTTCATTGGATGACATATTCATGTTTTGTAAACTAAAACTAAATCAGTTTTATAAATAAAGAAACTCATGTAATGTTTATGAATATTTGTTCTATTGCACTAAGAAACAATTGTTGTTTAAAGATATACCAACTTCATTGTGAACAAATTTCTTTGAGGAATTATTGGCAGCTAATTGGAATTGGATATGATTCATAGATGGAACTGATTTAATAAGATGAAATTAAATTAAATAACCAAATTGAACACAACACATTAGAATGTCTAATAAGTATTCTTATACATTAAAGAGAAACTATGAGTTTCTTATCAATGTTGAGAATAGATAATCCTCGGCAGTCAATTAAACCATAAAAAATGTTGACTTTGTGATACAGTATGATGCGCAAATCCGAAAGAATTCCAAGTAAGCTACCAAAATATGATTCTAGTGGTCGTAGCCAAAGGGATGTGATCCATCAGCCATGATTATATCTTTATGAGCAAGAATAATGCAGTTGGAATTAAATTAGCAATGTTAATAAGAATAATATAGCAAATTTCAACTGTTGAAAATAGTGTAACAGATTTATTATTCAACATGCTCAAGCCAATTCGGATTTACTAACAAAATTATCGCTTGATCAGACTTAGTATTTTGGTACGTACCTGGTATTTCAAACCATCAAATCGACAATCATCCACTCATGTCACACTTGAATTGCTCAAAACAACATATTGTTATTTTATATTTGGAAAACTCAGCATATACAGTAAAATAAATCATTCACAAGAATCACAGACACGGAGAATACAATAATAAGTAGCGGAATAGATAAATAGTAGTTCATGAAGCTGCTACAATAAACAACAGAGTCTTAAACAAAATACAACAGATATCCAATACATAGAAATCTCAATACAAAGTAAGTGACAAGTCTGAATGGAAACTATAAATAACAAGATAACTGCAAGCTGGATAGAAAGACAGATCTTCAAGAAAAGCTCCAAGCTCCAAAGGTGAGCTTCAAATACTGTGCCACTCAGTTTGACTAAGGCATGAAGCAAAACAAAAAACGCTCGAGTTAGGATTAACATTCTTAAATCGGTAAATTCAACTCAAGTGAAATGTCAACTGAAATGTCAACTGAAATACAAATAACTTAAATGATGTTTGTGATACCCATCCTCTAAGGATCCATTAAAATATCTACATACATAGAATAATACGCTACATATATAATGTCTATATTAAAGTGAAGTATTAAATTTGGGTTAACTCATTTTATATATTCTCATAGTCTATACAGTACGGTAGGCTCCACCAAACTAGTGGTTTACTAGAGGGCACTCCATAGGTACAATACAAAACAAACTCATAGAAGGCGCGATAAGGCATGTGACAAGGCACGCGAGGCAATGTCCAGGGTAGGATACTACCGTTTTGGGGATCCGGACTGGTGATAACGTATAGCAGCTATTACCGCCCACCTCGAGACACACTCTCAAATCAAAGGTTCACCCAATCAAATCACAAATAATATAATGGTAATGAAGAAATGTGCCTGATAGAAGGAGCGACCTCACTTGGCCCGGCGTGGCTTCTGTTTTAGCCACATCAAGCCGACTGATGGATGTCGGGGCTGCATTAATACCTTATATAGAATCGTCGCCAACCATCATACTTCGTTCTGGAATCTCCACCGCGTACACAGTCGTTAAAGTGGATTTCAGTATTGTCGGAGAGTATGGCAATATCTGATCTCAGTCTCTTTAACAACCAAATGCTTATTTCACACCGTGGTCATTTATAAAATCACTTTATAAACATTGCAAACATTTCATACTTCATATCAAAATATCCTATGCAGTTTCAAAATCATATCACTTTCGAAATTATTATTTACTTTAAAATCATATTCACTTTCGAAATCATAACCACAAAATAGTTTAAGCCATCATATCAAAATATTTGCATTTAAATCTAAATCATATCAGTTCTAACACAAACAATTCTAAAAATGTAAAGTAGTATATATATTGAAATAGTTATAAATTAAAAATAGTTATAAATTTTAAATAAGCTATAGATTTAAAATAGTTTATTTATTAAAAATAGTTTATATATTAAAATAATTTACAATTAGAATTATTTCTTCCAATTTCACAAATCAATTCAAATCCACTTTATTTCCAAAATTCAATTTAAATCAGTCTCAATTCACGATTTAAAATTCAAATTCTCGTTAAAACATTTTTAATCTATATCTATTTCAAATCCAGGTTTGAACTACAAATATAAATCACTTTCAAATTCAATAGGTTTTAAAGTTTAAATATTCAAACAATTCACAATAACTCAATATGATAAATTTCATTTATATTTTAAAATTCAACTTTAATTTCATTAAACTTTGAAAATATTCATTTTATCAATTTCGTAAGCATTTAATAAAAATCCCAGAATACAAATTTAAATCAAGATTAAAATATTAAATATCTAACTTCAATTTATTTAATTCTGAAACATTCACTTAATCACCTTTTATGAACATTTAAATGAAATCGCAAATTCAAACTTAAATCAAATTTTAATATTGAATTTCAATTTATTTACATTTGAAAATATTCATTTTGTAACGACCCGATTTTTCGACGCCCAAAAATCGACATCAATACAGTCCACTGTATCAAATGTCGAACAATCGAATGCCGCAAAACTGAATCATTAGGGTTAAAGAAAAAGGAGGTAGAAGAAGTAATATAAAACAACATCAAAATCTCACAAATGTAGCAGAACAATATGTAATAGATAATAACTGATCCTTACACAAAAAGAAACTATATCTTTTTTAAACATTACATCATCAGAGTAGATCAAAATTAAAACAATTGCTGGACAGTTATATTAACTTCTCCTTACAAAAGCTGACTATATAGCTTACACCGCATAGCGGAATATATTCCAAGTACATGGGATACGTCTCGCCATCCAGCTCGTCTCCTGAGCTCCATAGTAGTCCACTCAGAATCTGTATTCCATAATACTCGGTCTGACCGGAGCATTATAGCAAATAACACCTGAGTCAGTCTGGAAAACCAGAGTGAGAAAACATACTCAATTGGATTATTTAAGTTTTCAAAATCCTTTTGAAATCAAAGGTATCTCGTAAGACGACACCACAAATAAACATGTCGGGTTTTTACCTTACGATAACCAAAACATTTCTTATCAAATCCTCTGATATTACAGTAGTGTCTATATACAAATACTTATTCCAATAGCCGAAATTATTATATTTATTAAGTTCCAGCATAATAGGTACACAAACAAGTTAGAAGGCACTTATTGGAGATTTGGTTTCCATCAATGGCAGGGCTACTGGGGTACCACCCGTCACAGTACGTGGTCTAGATCATCGTACCGAGGATCCACCCTGATCCCTTACTACACAAGACCAGAGCTACCCCTTACTGGATTGTCCGAATAAGATCACCCCGCGGTTAGGATCAGCAACCGCCCACACAGTCGAATAAAAGGGACATCTAGACAGGAATGATCATACCCTAATTAGTTGCTAGCCACTTAGCCTTGTGTGCACCTCCCTTGTTTTAGCCATTCCCGGTTGATGAGGCTCGAGGCTATGCGTTACCTTTTTAGCACACATTCACTTAGAATGCTCACCATCCTCGTGACGATGTTCTGATAACATTCGTCCATACAAGTCCGTTCCAAGTCCTAACGGAACCGAAAGCACTACTCCTACTACATCAATTTTGGAATCACCCTCAGGATTAGTAGCGATTAGCCCTTGTACTTCACTGCTCCATCTTCGACTCCAAGCTCTTGTCTTCCTTATGAAACTTTCAAACCAGATCGAAGTGATTTTCAAGAAATTAATCCCGATCCCGATCTCTTCGAAACGATCAGCGCCTTGGCCAATATTGATAGTCGGTTATTTAATTATCAAACAACATTCACAAACAATCATCAAACCTTAGAAATTTTCCAATTTATTTATTTCAAAATATCTTTGCAAGATATTTTCCTACACTTCAACCCTTTGGAAGCAGTTTTCAAATCACTTTTCTCTCGCAGAATAAATTTCCAAATATTGATTATTTCCATTGAAAATCACCAAGTCTAAATACTTTAGATTTTAAATAATTTAAATCGCTTTATCCAAATATATATATATATATATATATATATATATATATATATATATTAAAACACTTAAAATAAAACTATTTAAAATACTTATTTAAAATACTAGTTATGAAATTTAATAAAAAAATTCCATGTAACATTTAAGCCAAAACAAATTTAAAATTAAAAGTTATTCTATAAGGTATAAATATTAAATAATTATCTTTAATTAATAATACTAGTTAAAACTTTTAAAATAATTTACTTATATAATTAACTTTATAAATATTTACTTTTAAAAATTTAAAACCACTAGATAATAATTTTCTAAAATATTCTTTTATAACCACTTTAAAACGTCTAACTTATACTTGGAAATCTTGCTATGAAAATATACTTGGCTTTTCAGGGAAATACACTTTCCTTTCCACATCTTTAAAAATAAACCACTATTTATTTTTAAAACAAATTACCCATTCCTTTATAAATTCCCAAGCTGAATTTATACTTCCAAATTATCCTCTGCTAAACATTTCAATTTATTTATAAACCCTGTTTATAAATTCCATAATCACATTCTCTTTTGAAATACTGTTCCAAATCATTTAATTGATTTTAAAATAGATTCTCTAAATTAAATTCCCATAGAATTTATTTTTCGATTTATTCAAAGTTTATTTCAAAATCATTTAATTCCAGATTCACTTTTTAAATATGATTTAAAATATTATTTAAACTGAAGATATAAATTTCATATTTTATTTCAAAATTCTCCTTTTATTTTTCCCAAACTCATTCAAATCTTAAACTTTAAAAGTATATTTCTTCATACTAAAAATATTGCTTAAGTCCTTTAAATAAAATCCCTTTTTCCTACTTATTCAAAATCCTTTTTTTCCTATCCTTGATTTTATTATATAGGATTTAAAATCAAACCTTTATCCCTTTTCCAAATTCATTCCTTTAATTTATTTGAATTTACTATAATTATTTTACGTAAAAATTTCCTTTTTATTCCTTTAAAAAAAATCCAAACTTTATATATACTTCATTTTTCTTAAATACCAATATATATTCAACCAAGCCATAGCATTTAATAATTTTAATTCTAGATATAATCAATATAATCCATCACAGATTATCACACACATCACATTACTGAATATAAAATAAATTCAACATTTGGGGAATCCAGTTGGATCCCTCCAACTTATTTCCCTGCATCCACGGATGTTAGCACAATATAAATTACCAACCCCACTTCAAGGGGATATCGTGGTATATAGGGTCATCCGCTATTATGCGAGGCGCATAGGGTCACATACGCTATATAATGCCGCAAATCGATCACTCCAATATATATTTATATATATACACCATATATAACATATCACATCCAATTTGATAATAAATTATCAATTCAAGAAAATAACCAATAATTTAAATTTAACTATTTAAATTTAAAAGGTAATCCATATGAGTGAGATTAACTCACCATTGACCATTAATTGCAACCCGATCCAAACTGGCCATTTCCTTCCTGATTTTTGGACCTTGTACAAACATTGTATGATTTATTAATATTTGAACTATTCGAACAATTAATTATAGTTTGATAAATTTAATTTTAACTAATGATTTAATTTAAACAAATAATTCCTTTAAAAAATCTTTTAGTGTCTTAGAATAATTAAATAGGTTAATTTAAACCAACTAGTAAATTTAAAATGTAAATTTATTTTTCCTTTGAAATTGCATATACATATATACTTATAAAAATATCCTGTATAGGCTTTGTAAACTATTTTTTTACATAAACTTTCCAAATCAAAATGTTTAAAATTCCAGTTTCTAAATCCTATCGCTTTACATTATTATTATCATAGAAAATAACAAAATAAACTTTCCTACCTTACTGATTTCATCATTTTCTCTTTTTTGTAGACTTACTGTAAATATTTTATTTTATTTTTCTGCTTCCAGTAAAAATGTATAACTAAAAACAAATAAATAAAATCTGCAAAATATCTACCTAACAGCCCTAAAGAGAACCCAAACCCCTGCCTGTCACTACCGCCTGCATCGACGATGCTCCTGCTTCGACTGGAAACCTCCCAAGCCATAGCCTCTGCGAATTCTTGCAGCTACCATCGATCGACTCGAATCCCCAAATCAACGCGACCCAAGACTCCACCCGCTGACGTGATTTGCCACACCACCTCTGCTCTCCTCGTGCGAGACCCCTAAAGCCACGAGCTCCATCCATGACTAACACGCGACCTCCGAAGCCTTCGGCATCCCACGACGAGACATTTGCCACTCCCAAACTCACGAACTACACACTCAAAATGTTGGCGCTATGAGTTTGAATTCAATTTCGCGATCCCGAATTTAAGAGGAAATTGATTTTGATTTTATTTATAAAAAAAGAGGAACGAAGAGTACATGCGACAATTTTGTTGAACAGAGGCGAAGCTTGATTTCTATTATATATTTGTTTAAACGAAAGGGCTTCGGCCATTTTTTATATATAAAATTTTCTGCGTGCTTGACAAATGGAGGAAGATAAGGCTTTTAAATTTTTAAATTTTAACGCGTGTCTTCAGGGAGAGCATGTGTCCTACTGCTACAGTAAAATCAATGCAATAATATCATTTATATTTAAATTCAAATTCAAATTTAATTCGACTTCAATTCGAAGCTTAATTTTTTTACATCCTATCGAGGCGTGCCACCAAGCGTTTATAATGTTATACCCTTATTACGAACGCAATGAAAAAGGTTCCGATTCCTAACTCGATCGTATGGAGAAGATAGCGTTTTGGACCTGGTTATTTATATTGATTTCGATATAAATTTCAACGCGTTTATCAACCGTACAATCACACGATAACTCCAAACATTACGAAATTTGAAATTCGATATTAAGATAGTATTACGAATCCAACGGAACTGGTTTCATCGAGTTCTGAGACTGTGCCTCGAAAGGCTATTTTTAAATATGGATTTAAACGATATATTTTTAAAACTTAACACAATTACAAATTCAATTCTAAAGCTTTCATTATCTTCGGTACTGCTAATATATATTTTATAAGCCTTTGAAATATTCAACCAGCTTAAAAACCAAGATTCACTATTTTTACCAATTTCCAATTATTAAATTCAAAATTAAATTGCTAAATTAATAGTGATATTTGAAATTCAAGTTAAACTAACTTTCAAATATTTTAAATCAATTAAATATTTCAATTTCAAATATCCAAAAATTCCGGATCGTCACATTCCTCCCCCCTTATAAGAATTTCGTCCCCGAAATTACTAGTTAAGAAGAATGATCCAATACCCTTTTACTATTTTCCCCAAAACGAATCGGTTTTCAACAATTTTCCAAAACAATCTCTTTTTCCTTATTAAAGACACATTGTCACTCTTACTAACTTCGCAAACTCTTCCATGGCTTCCAAACAGCATTACTTATTCAACCATTCAAATTATGATTCGAATTTGAATTTTAAATTATCCAAATTTTCTTAAAAATTTTCAAACTCTTTAAATTTTCGAAAATTTCGCTAGCATCTCCTTTGTGCGGCTAGATCGGTACAACTATAAAATGCCTCTATGGGCCCCCAAATTTCAAAAGAAAACAAAAGGCCAAGTGGCTAGATCATAAAACCATCGAATTCATATGCCAATTAAATACATACCTTTTAGTCAGGCAATCAATGTTTATCTTCTGAAATCAAAACACCAATTCCCTTTTCCTTTAAAGCACATGTATACTGCAAAGCAATAATATCCAATCACAGTATCCAAAATTGTTTTATTCATTTCTTTTCAAAAATTTCATCATTTTCTTTACTTGAGCCCGTACGATGTACGTATACCATCCGTACGCAATATCAAATTAGATCGCTCACTCAACCACACAATTTCACTTTCGAACTGGTATCGTCACCCGACTTCCTAGTGCGGACTCAAATCTGGTTACTTGATCAGAAACTGTCATTCTTCTTGCATAATCATACGCTATGATAGAGAATTTCCAGAATCAATCAAAAATCCATATCAAGAGTTCACCGTCGAAAATCGAGTGAAAAATCCTAACCCAGATCGATAAAACAACATCGAAATTTTATGCTCGAATCTGGATCAAATCGCTATGCGAATAAAATAATATACGTACATCCCACATATTTATTCCAATTGATTAATAGCTATATCAATTCTCTTTTATACACCATTTTTGAATTTTCATCCACTTATCCAAAGTTTCCTTCACATACCTTATTAAACCTTTATTCACATTTTTACTTGGTATATTTCTCAATTCCGAATTTGCTTAAGAATTTACCATCCATTTCCTAAGTTCAATATAAGTAGTTTATATACTTCTTATACTATGTTCACTTCACCCCTTGGTTTTTATCTACTTCATTCAAATTGGCTCACCAATTTCCATATGAATTCAATTTACCTTCATTTTGAAATATTGAATTCTATTCATCTCATTGCAAACCATATTTGATTAATCATTTCTTTAATTAGTTCCACTTACAAATTTATTTAATTCTCAATGGATTTTATTTCCAAATTTTAATTATTTCTTAATTGATTAATAGCTATTTCAATTCATTTGCTTACCATTTAAATCAATTAGTTTACTTACTAAATTTAATTTTAATCCTTTATTTTATTTAGTCCAACTTGACCTATTTTTCATTTCACTTTATTTAACACAATACAAATTTAATTCTAATATTCAACTTCCATTTTACTTACTTACAAATGTAAATTCCTTTGTTCCTCTATACATTTGTTTAAAATGTTATTAAACTTATTTCCAATAATCATTTTCCTCAAAGCTCACTTTTACTTAACTAGATTTACTTACACTCCAATTCAATTTAAATTTAAATTTCTATAAGTTTTTCCCACTTCTTTTCATTTCATTCACTACCCTTCTAATTTACTTCATTTTCACACTTACTACTATTTAACCCTTTTTAAGTTAAATTTTATTCTAACAGATTTCAGATTCTATAAGTTATCCATCATTTTTATTTCATAAACATTTTAGTTAAATTTCCAGAGTTTAAACAATAGCTTAAACATTCAGAAACATTTTTGAAATCATATATACCAAACAAAATTATTCCTTTCCATTTTGAATTTCATTTGAATTTTAAAACCAATCCCAGTTTTGTAAACAACTCCAATTGAAAACATTTTGGTAGCAATTCCTCTCTTGGAAACTCGAAAATGAACATCGATGATGCTGCAGTCATCATCGAAATTATTTTCTAGACACCTAAGTGAGTTCAATGCTTTTACTTATTTTAAAACATTTTCAAATAGTTTTGATTCCAAATCCCGCCGGATTTCATTCCCAATTCAAAAGTATTTCTCAAATAATATCACCATTTTTGTCAAAAGCCTTTGAAAATCATTTCCAAATCAAAGGAATTTAATTTCTAAAATTTCAAATCCAAATCCTTCTCATCCCTATTCAAAAATTACTCTGGCATCTTATTTCAATTTATAACACATTTATAATTCACATTTCAAATTCCATTTTGTTATTTGAATTTATTTCCTTAACTTTTGGTTATGATTTCAATTCCTATTTTAAATTTCTACATAACAGTGGTACTAATTTAATATTATCATTTTCTAACAACCAAGAAACCACATTAACTATGATAATTTACGGAAAATTATTTCTTTTATATACATAAATAATTTTGGGTAAAATTATTTCATTTACCCTATTTAAAACAATACTGTATCGATTTATCTTGTTTAAGAGTTTAGAAACTCCTAACGATGACATGGCGTCCCATATATCGATCAAAATTCATTCACACTCAACCGATAAGTCAACACAATATGAAAACAATTTTTATATTCAGTAACAAATACACGCTCATATCTATTAACACACTCAACTCAATCTAGAGCATTATGGACTCTATTCTTTGAGTAATCCCCACCAGAGCCATGGTTCTCGCTTAACCTTCAGCTCTGATACCAAGTGTAATGACTCGATTTTTCACTCCCGAAAATCGACATCAATACAGTCCACTGTATCGAATGCCAAACAATCGAATGCCAGAAAACCGAACCATTAGGGTTAAAGAAGAAGGAGGTAGAAGAAGAAATAGAAAACAACATCAGAATCTCACAGACGCAGCAGAACAATATATAATAGATAATAACTAATCTTTACAAAAAAAGAAACTATATCTGCTTTAAACATTACATCAAAGTACATTAAAATCAAAATAATCACTGACAGTTATATTAACTTTTCCTTACAAAAGCTGACTATATAGCTTATACTGCACAGCGGAATATATTCCAAGTATGTGGGATACGTCTCGCCATCCAGCTCGTCTCTTGAGCACCACGGTAGTCCACCCAGAATCTGTATTCTACAATACTCGGTCAGACCCGAGCATTACAGCGAAATAACACACGAGTCAATCTGGAAAACCTGAGTGAGAAAACACACTCAATTGGATTATTAAAGTTTTCAAAATCCTTTTGAAATCAATGGTATCTCGTAAGACCACGCCACAAATAAACATGCCGAGTTTTTACCTTACGATAACTAAAACATTTCTTATCAAATCCTATGATATTATAGTAGTGTCTATATACAAATATTTATTCAAATAGCCGAAATTGTTGCATTCATTAAATTCGAACATAATAGGTATACAAACAAGTCCGAAAGCACTTATTGGAGATTTGGTTTCCACCAATGGCAGGGCTACTGGGGTACCACCCTTTACAGTACGTGGTCTAGATCACCGTACCGAGGATCCACCCCGATGCCTGCTACACAAGACTGGATCTACCCCTTACTGGATAGTCCAAATAAGATCACTCCATGGTTGGGATCAGCAACCGCCCGCATAGCCGAATAAAAAGGACGTCTAGTGTAACGATCCCGTTTTTGAGTAGAATTTAAATTGGTAATTTAAATAAAATTTTAAATTACATTGTGAGTAAATTTGAATTTTTTCCAAATAAAATAAGATATTTGTTTGTTTATTAATAAAAATGTATATAAATTTGACTGAAATAGAATTTTCGTTTGAAATTCAATAATAAATATATTATGAATAGATTGAATTTTATACTCTATATTTTATAAGTTGTTTAAAGCTAAATTATATATTTTATAATATACATATGTGTGTTCATTTATAATTAGTTTTAAATTCATTTTCTTTAAAATTGACATAAGTATAAATAGAAAATGTATAAATATAAATGTTTATTCATTTAAAAGTATAATAACATGCGTTTAAGATTTAAAATGAAATAAATAAAAGGTTTAAAACATTTATCCTTTATATTTAATAGTTTATATATATATATATATATATATATACAAATGAAATAAACATTTAAAAATATAAAAACATATGTATATGTAAAAGTAAATTTAAATATATGTATATATATAAAAAACATATTTCTTAAATATATAAAAGTGTAAATATATGTAAATATAAAGTTAAATAAAACTTAATTAAAGGGTTTAAACACAAAATGCTTGTTTTTGACAAGTGTAAATATTTTAAAAATATATTAAAACATTTGTAAGCCATGTAACTAAAAATTTAACATGTGTTAACATGGATGAACAAGTGGTAAATCTTTCTTTTTCTTTTTAAATTAAAACATGTAAACATGTATTAGAAATTAAGGAAACCAGGCTTCATTTTTCATTTGAAATCTGAAAACTAAAAATTTGAATGCAAAACCAGAAACAAAAATAAACTTCAGCATCTTCAACCAGATCAACTCAAATCTAGTTTTAGATCACAAGCCAAGATCATCTCAGTTCTTCAAAAAATTCAGAGCATTTTCAAGCCTAAGCAAATTTAAAATAAAACCTAGTAATTGAAACTCAAAACAAAGATTAAAGAAAATCAATTCAAGAGCAACTCAAATAAATCAAGTGGCAACTCAAATTCAAAGCTTTAAACAAGTCATTTCGACATCAGGCATTAAAACATCACCAAGTGTAAAATCAGATCAGAGTACAACCTTCAAACCATCAAGCTTCAAATTTTTCCATTTTTTCAAACTCAAAAGAAAAGTTCCTGTGCTCTGTTTTAAAACTTTCAGGTGAGCAAACCCACTCATATCTGCCTATATCCTTTGATATTGTGATTGATGTTGGAAGTATGTTATGGAAATGCTAGTGTAATATGCCTGTATGTTTGAATATATAGATTAGTATGGGTTTGCACGTCTGTATATAATCACACAGGCCTCTATTGTATCTCCAGACCCAAGAAAAACAAATGAAAAATTCATATCTTTCTTCTCAGGCTAGATTAAGCTTTGGTCTTCAAAAAGAAATTGGTTGTAATATTAAAATTTCAATTTTAAAAATGGTTCGAATAAAAATTTATGTGTGAATATTTTAAAAATAAGGATTTACAGTAAAATCTATTAAAATCAGAAAAATCAATGGTTTTAATTTTGAAATTTGACTTCGCAATCTGATACGCATTACGATTTGATGAATTTTGATAATCAAATCTCAATTTTCAAGTGGGGAAATCACGAGCATTCGTGTGTTGAATGAAAAACATATTTTGGATAATTCCCGTTGGTGGGCGAGGAATTAATCAACGTGATGGTTGCTAGCGGAAGGTGGAGGCTAGATGATCTCAAGAAAAATAGGTGGAGATTTTTCTGATGAACGTAGAAGATCGTTGGAGGTGATTTAGGGTTTTAGGATTGTTTTTGGTCATCGGGGTTTGTCGAGGCTCGTTCGATGTTGATGATGGACCAAACTCGATCGCGTGTGGGAGAGATGGTTCGCCATATCGTGGTGTGTCTCTTGGTGGAGCGGTAGATTTTCTGGTGGTCGGATTGGGTGGCGCGAGTTGATTTATGTTGTGATGTCTAGGTTCTCGTAAGAGCTGGGTTGCTCGATTTCGCTTCCTCACGAATTCGTGGGTGCTGAGGAGTTGGAGCGTTCGTTTAAGTGATCATCGTCATGCTAATGACCTCGGCAAGGGATCAGTGGTGGTCCAGTGATTGTGCACGTGCACACAAAACTGTGTGTATCTGGTGTTGTTGAACATTTGGTGAAGATAGGGATTTCGTCGAGGAAAACAGGAAGTAATTTACGTGATGGCTCGGGTAAAAAAGAAGCGTGGGTAACTCGAAGTTAAACTCGGGTTTACCTCAGGTTTAACTCGGGAATAGGGTAACAGTTGTAAAAGTTTAAAATTTAAGCAGGTTTAAAAGGTTTAAATCATGTTTCGTTAAATTTTGTTGAATTAATTATTTTATACAATGTGTGTTTAATTTTGGATTAATTAAAGGTTTTAAGTTTAAATTATTTTGATAAATCAAGTTAATATATTTTAAAATATATATATATATGTGATTTCATTAATTAATTCTTAAGCCTATTTTTAAATAAGAAGTTGAATTAAATTAATAAATAGTTTATCTTAAAATAATATTTTAAATCATTGGTTAAACTTTAAAGTTTAAAATTGAAGTATATGATAATAATTTATTTTAAAAGTTTATTTAATGAGGTTTAATTATTGTAATTAAGTGATCAATTAAGTTAAATGATTTATCTTTGATTTATTTAGGTTTCAAGTAAATTCTAATGTAAATATTTAAAGGATAATTACTTAATAAATTAATGGTTGACAAATTAAAGGTTAATTAATTAATGATAAGTAATTAAAAGTAATTAATTACTTAAAGATAATTACTTAATTAAAAGTAATTAATTAATAATTAAAGTTAATTAATCAAGTGATTAAAAGATAATTACTCAAAGTAATTAATTTGTGATTTATTAATATAAGTGATTAGGATAATCGCTTATTGTAATTAATTAGGGATAATTAATTAAACGGTAATTAATTAAGGGTTAATTAATTAAACGGTAATTAATTAAGGGTTAATTAATTAGTATAATTAATTAAGGGTTAATTAATTAGTATAATTAATTAAGAATAATTAATTAAAGAATAATTAAATAATTAAAGGTTAATTATTTGATGATTAATGGTTGATTGATATTTTATTAATTAAGGTTGATTAATTAATGATTAATTAAGTTGTTAATTAAAGGTTAATTAATAATTATGGTTAGTAATTAATTAATATTAATTAACCAGGATCAGTAATCTATTAATCTGGTTTAAATTAATCAGATGATTAATTGATCTTATTTATGGATGTTTGGAATGTATCTAATGCTTTGAATTATTTGATATCCCTGATGTGTGGTGCTCTGTTTTGATTTGAGATGTGACGAATGTAATTTATTTATCTATAATGAATTTATATTATTTATCTATGAATCTATGAATGAAGATAAGCGTTATAAGACTATATCGCTTATCAATATTGCTGTATTTGGATTGTGATGATTGATGATGTTGCATTATTGTGTAAAACCCCTGGACTACACCATACACACACAAATATGGATTGCACGAGGAAATCCAAATGTTTTTGGAAATGGAATTGAATTGAATATGAAAAGCTTTTGAAAAGAAAGTTTTGAAATATAAATTTAGTTTAAATATACTATATCTTATAACTTTTGAAACTATGGTTTGAAAGATTATACAAGTTATATAATATTGATTTTAAACCATTTTGAAGTATATTGGATGTATTATTTTGGGAATTTGAATTCAACCCAAGTTTATACTTTAAAGGCTATAACTTGTGTATATTTGATCAGATTTTTCCGAAAAAAGCATTTGTTTTCAAATGATAATAGCTTTCAAATAAAGAAAGAATTTTCAGTTTTTGGTTGAAAGGGTTTCAAGCTGTGTGATTTGAATTATAAATAGTTTTGAAAGCATTGTTTTCAAACAAAAGAGGATCTCAAGGATAGATCCTTTGTTTAGATATTTTGAATGAATCTTTGGAAATGGTTTTGAAAGCTATGAATTGAGGTTTTGATTTAAATATTGGATGAGTTAATCCAATTTGAAAGAGAAATTGTTTTGAAAGGCTATGAATGAATCTTTGTTAAAGATCAATGAACTTTCCAAAATAAAGAAGATATTAAAGGTGCATCTTTTGTATAAAAGATTTGAATTGTAAATAATTTTGAAAGCTATGAATGAATCTTTGTGAAAGATTGGTGAACTTGGTAAAGTGAATCTTTTTATTTAAAGGATTAAAAATGCAAATTTGTGTAAACCATTCAAAAGAAAGGTTTTGGGCTTCAAGTTGTGACTTAACTAAGATTCCATATATCCATATGTTTTTAAAATTTTGCGCTCATTATTTGGTTTAGTCGGGAGAGGACTTTATGTCATATAACCAATTTCGAATAATGATACGACGAAACAAATAGCATTTGAAGACCAGTGGTGAAGACTGGGTATTTTCGGGAACGAAAGGATTACCCATTGAATGACTTCGCACTGAGTAGCTACGGTACAGAGATCTCCATATGTGATGGGGAGTCCGATCGGGATTGTGAATAACCAGATTGCAAGGGCATCTTTGATGTGCCTCGGGTTTTGTTCGAACCTGGAACAGACTTGTATCTGACATTACACTTTGAGAAGTAATGCTGGTTTTTATCAAGTAGATTTCTGTTTGATGGCGGAGAATTTATTCTCTTAGCTTAACACCCTTCTCTGAGACGTACGATCTCAGAGGTTATGTAGTTGATGTTACTAGTAATACATTCCTAATTTGGTAATGTGGCATACGAAGTGCTGGTTATCATGTGTTGATCGAAGCATGACTTTTGGGAAAAAAGTAGCTTTGTGGACGTGACCTCATCGGACCTCACAACCCGAAAATGTTTGAAATAGGAAGATGTGACAAGGTTATTAAGGGTCGCGCCCTTAGGGTATGTAACAACCCGCCTTTCATTCCATAGAAAGACGCATCATTAAGAAGAAAGAAAGAGATAAAAAAGAAAGAAACAAACAACATTAGATATCTCACAGCGGAACGAATAAATCATATTATATCACATAAAATATTACATAGTATCATATACATCAGAGTTATATAGCTGATACAACACAAACTAGACAGTTATAAACACCTGTCTAGTTATTACAATTCAAGTATATCAAAGAAAACAGATACAACTCAAACACAGCGGAACCACAATATATATCTACACGCTGAAGCCTCCTGCTCCATATCTCCTCCAGAAATCGTCAAAGTAATCCTGAATCACTTGACTACTCATACATAATATGAGTACCCAAGAGTTTCATAAAACAGAAAATAAACACTCGGATCAGACATGGGTCTGGTGTGAGTAAACGGGTTTAAAGTTGCTTAATTTTGAAAATCTTTTAAAACAAAGGGTATCACGTAAGACTTCCCACACATAAACATGGAAAAGTTTTTGCCTTACGCTAACCAAAACATTTAATAGGAAATCCAGTGATATTATAACAGTGTCTAGGGTTTTCAAATAAATAGAAAAAAGCCAAAATTGTTGCATTCATTAAATTCCAGCTACTATCCACAAAAGTGGGTAATACAATCAAAACCCTAGGGTCTTGTAGGAAGAATGGGTTTCCATCAATGGCAGGGCAACTGGGGTACCGCCCGTCACAGTACGTGGCCTAGATCACTGTACCGAGGATCACTCTCGATCCCTTACAACACAACGCCGGAACCATCCCTTACTGGATAGTCCCGAACAAGACAACCCCGTAGATGGCCGTCGCCAACTGCCACACATAGCCGAAATAAAAAGGGACCTCTAGATAGGGGTAAATCTCGTCCTACTTGGGCATGACCCACTTAGCCTTGCTGCACCTCACCTGTTTTAGCCATTCCCGGTAGATGAGGCTTGAGGCTACGATTACCTTTATAGGACACATAAATCTTAGAATGCTCATCGTCCACCTGACGATGTTCTGAAGGCATTCAATCCATACAAGTTCGTTCCGGGTTCGAACGAAACCGAAGGCACTATCTCGCTACACACGTTTTGGAATCACCCTCAGAGTTAACGACAATAATCCTTGCACTTTGAATCTTCATCTCGAACCTGAAAGTACTACCTCGTTAAACTCGTATTGGAATCACCCTCAGAGTATTAACACAAATATTTATTACACCTCGAGTCTTCACTCTTCACTTGAGATTCACGACCTAACGTTTAATTTGGATCGATGTGGTTTTTGGAATTCCAAATTTGGAAACCCGATCCCGGTCTCATCGAAATCCAAACGCCATCTTAATGTCCAAGTGAATTTAGTTTGAACAATTAATTCAATTCATCATTATCTATATACACAGATAGATAATTCACATATCACAATAGATAAGCACATTTCATTATAAACAGATAATCCGTAATATCATCACAACATATAATCATCACAAACAGATAATCCATATCATCATACTTTAACTAAGCATCCATATCATAAGGATATTACTCATCTCGTTACTGAGATCACAACCATCCAATGAAATATCAGTATCATCCATAAGCAATGATTTATTAACCATCATCTGTAATTAATTTAAAATTAATTAAAATAATTACTTCTATCTCTAATTAATTTAAAGCAAATTAAATTAATTACATCTATAAGTCCTGCTTATATATCCATTAATTAATTAACCTAGTTAACTAATCATTCTCTAAGTATTCGACTTGATTAAACACCTTTGATTAATCATTCTCTAATCATAATGAGTAATTAGTCTTTAATTAATTTCACAAAATTAATTAACCTTAATCATTAGTAATTAACATTTAATTACTTCATTTATTAATTAACTATAACTAATTACATTTATCCTCAATTAATTATATTAATTAATCATTTTATTATTAATTATTCCTTAATTAAACAATTCTTAATTACATCATTAATTATATTAAGTAATGATCTCTAATTTATATTTAAATTAATTACTTTATTTAAAATTAATTACATTTAGTAATTAATCTAAAATTAAAATACAATTATTAATCACCCTTGATTAATATCAATCCAGTAAATAACTACCATTAATTACTCATTAACAAATTAATTATTCCATAATTAATTATCTTCATTAATTAATCCCTTGATTAATTACAAAAGTAATTACCCAAATTACTTCATTATAAATCAACTTCCACTAATTACATTCCAGTAATTATCATTTATTACTTCTCTAAGTAATCAATGCTCCATTAATTACATTAAGTAATTATTCTTATTAAATCATCAAATGATTTCATAAATTAATTAAACTAAATTAATTAATTTAAACTAATAACACTATCATAATTAATTACAATAAGTAGTTAATCCCTTAATTGCTTTTATCAAGTAATTATGCTTACAATAGATTACCTTCAATTAATTAATCTAATTAATTATCAAAATTAATCACATTAATTAATTACCTAATAATCCTTAGATAATTATATTTATTAACCAATAACATTTTCTTAACTACTAACCTAACCAAAATTATCTTAGATTAATCTTTATTAATCATCCCTAATTATAAATTAATCAAAAACATTAATTAAAATCAAATAAATAAGACATCCCTTAATTCTCTTATAAATTAAATCCTTTATTATCTTAATTATTTCTAAATTAATTCATTTACTTTATTAATGACTTCATTAACATTCAAATGTATTTAAAACATTACATTTCTCAATTTAAATTCAAATTCCATTTTAAATTTTAAGACTTCAAATGTTTAACCATTTAAACATTTATCCAAAAATTAAATAAATTTATAAACCTTAAAATAAATGTTAAAGAGCATTCATTACTTATATAAGATACTTATATAAGAAAAGTTTAAACTAAATTACTTAATTTTGCTAAAAGAAATCAGGCTTAAAAATAAATTGATTATTTTAACTTTAAAATTAAAGTTAAACACTTCATAATTCTTATTCAAATATTTAAAGAAAACCTTTATAAAGAATTTTATCAAGTTTAAATTTTTATTTGAAAACAAACTCATTTTTTAAATCTACTTTAAAACATTTAAACTTGTTCAACATTTAAAATTTACAAAACTGATTTAAATTCAAAATTAGAATCCATAGTAAACTTGAAACCATATTTTACTTGATTTAAAAACTTGATTTAAATCTTGCTTAAATTTTAAAATTTTCATTTTAGAAAGTTAGGATTCAAAATTCATTTGAATCAAATTCAACTAAAACTTTGAATTTAAATCCCTGTTTAAATCCCTGCCTCAAATTTTAAATTCCATTCGAATTTTTAAAAACTGCACATTATCAGGTTTATAAAACCTGAAACAAACACTTGCCCGAGTCCATTCACAAGTGCTTCGAGTTAATACCCTAACTACTTCGAGACAGATTCTCGAATTACCCGAGTAAAACTCGAGTCCTACTCTCCTGCACAAACCTAAAGTTCATCGGAACTTAATATGCACGATGCATATGCACCGGCGCTCAGGAAACCTCCGGCCACCATAACCCCCTTCACCACGTCGCCGACCATCCCCTAACATGATCACGACCACCAGAGTTTCCACATCAGCTCGAAATCAAATTCGAGTAATCCAAGCAACCTGGAACATTACACTGCAACCATTCCCAAACCTGACAATGCCTCGCAACCTCATCCCCGACCATCAGAAACACTGCGACTCCGGCAATCCCTAAGCCTACATCTCCTCTTCCAATCCCCAGAACCTTACATCACTCGATGCACCATAGAAATCAAGAAGCAATAAAATTCCTACCACCAGAAAACTAGGGTCATAAACTGAAAAGAGCTATCACCGTCACCACCAACCTCTGACCATCCACCTCACAATTTTCCCCCACTCACCTATCAGCCCTCTACCTCCAGGAAGAACTACGATATCTCAATACCACTAAATCATTAGATAAACCCCAAAACCCTTATTCTGTTTAACTCAGACATGCTCACTCCATAGTTAATTAAAAATTTTGATTTTTGTTTTAAAAATCATGGTTTCATATGTGCATTCAAGTTATAAACCTGTTTTAATAATTTAAGGTGTTTGATATTTGGCTTATTTTCACTAATGACTGTTCTTATAGTTACAGAGACAACCAGGTTCCTTAATTTAACATAATTATAATTTATAAACATAAATCTATACTAAACTAACAACTTTTGTTTACAATCAAATCCTAACTGATATTAAATCAAGAGGTAATGGAATCTATTTAAAAATCTTAGTTTAAAAACAAAAACTGGTATGCAGATACCTGTCAACAACACACACACACACATATATTTATATATGTATACATAGAATATTCATCACCATACAATCATACAAGCATACTTATTCCTATTTATCCACATGCAACAAATAAATTTAAAGCTTTTTAAATTGTGAAGTTATTCACCTAAAAAATGAAGGCACTGCAGTTTTATTCATAGCAGTTTTTGATTTTTGGAAAACAATTTGCATTAGAAACTTGAGTGCTGGAAGTTTGTTTTAGCATTGATTTAAAAGAAAGAACTGTTTTTAAAAATAGAAGTTTACTCACATTATTATTGAAGATGAGGAGGACAAACTCTGATATATTTCCACATTTCCCTGGCACTGCAATTTGAATCTGCATTTCCTGTTGAACTTGTTGATTGCTAGTTGAATCTGGGTTTTGAATTTGCTTGGTGATTTGTTAGTTGATTTTGATCATTTGCAACTGAACTCCATTTCTTCTTTTGCTTAGAGTTTGAACTTCAAACAGATTACAGATTTGAAATCGAATATGTTTGCAGATTTAAAAAGATTTGGGTTTTGAAATTCTCTGAAAAATCTGATTTTTAGTTTGGTTTTGAATTTTACTTATAATATGATTTCAGTTTTCTTTTTTGTAGATAATGGTTTGATCTAAATGAATTGCTAAGTTTTTTTTACTAAATATATTTTCAATAAAATGTTTTAAAAATAAATAAATAAAACCATGCCACTTGTTACATTATGGTGTAGATTAATTACAAGTGTCTTCCTAAAAGTTAATTGTCTAACACATGTTCATTTTAATATTATAATAAATTTTCTTATTTTTATAAATGTTTTTAAAATCCATTTCTAATTTATGTTATCATATTTTAAATGTTTATCTATATTTAGCCTTTAAATGATTACATAAAAATTACCCTTATATAATTACATATTTTAATTTTTATTTGAATATTTTTAAAATAATATTTTTAATTCTAAATTTTCAAGAGAGGAAATTTAAAAAGAAAAAGAATATTGAATTAAATTTTATTTTCAGAATTTCAAACTAAAATATTATACTCTAATGTAAATAAACTAAGTCTATTTCAAAAAAGAATTTTTAAAAGAAAACAAAATAAACTTTTATTATAAAATACAATTTAAACTACTATATTTTTAAACAAAATAAATATTTACTTTAATTTCTTTTGGAAATATCAGATAGATTTTTAAACAAACTTTTAAAAAGTTTCTATACTAATTTCAAATCAAAATTTGCAATTCACAAGTTATACACACATATATATAAATTTGAAAATATTCTTATTAAATTTAAATTAAAATTAAAATCAAAACCCCTATTTACAATGTATACGCATATATACATTATAAATAAAATATCCTTTAACTTAGCTTAGAAAAATATTATCATTTAAATATTTTCAATTTTGAAAAGAATAAGATTCCCAAATTAAATTATTATTATAAATTCTGAAAAAGGTAACATTTGTCAAACTAAATAATTATTAGTTTTCAAAAGTTAATTTTTGTTTGAATTAGATTATTAAATCAACATTTCACATTTTAAAATAATTATTAATGAAATTATTAAATAAATATTGCCCAAATTTCTGGGACATCACATTCCTCCCCCCTTAAAAGAATTTCGTCTCCGAAATTTAAAAGCAAACATAATTTAATAATGCCATACAAATTTTAATCTTAAAATAGCAATCATATGCTATCAACCAAATACTAGCAACCATAGTAACCAGTTCAAACAAACAATTCTAACTATCCAGATAAAAATTCTGGATAGGATTCCCTAGAGTTTCCCATGTACAGACACTGGAATACTCGCTCTACAGAATCTAAACTAGCTACACTACTCAGATCTAGAGCCTCTATATATCTTGATCTACAAATCTAAACAGGATACTGGACCACAGACAAGTCCTGATCAACTTTCAAATCTCCCAGAACTACTGATTCTAAAACCAGTGATAAACCATACACGTACTCCCTCAGAGATACATGAAATACATAACAAGTTCCAGACATCCGAACTGGAAATTCAATCCTGTAGACCAAACACTTAACCCTTAAGAGAAAACAGAAAGTTCCAATACTTTTATTCACAAATCTCTCCTATCGATCCTGGGTTGCCTTCAATCTTCTTGATCAATCCAATCTTTGTAGATACTTCACGGAACAAATCTGGACAAAGAAATAAACGATCTCCGGATCCTACTCAACAAAATGGTTCTCCCAATATCCATCAAAATCCACCACACAAACTCTACTACACAAATATCAGAAGACTTCAAACATACTACTCTTATTCTGAAACAGAACAGATGCACAAGACAACCAAGCCTCCAGATCAAAATGAATTTCCTGTAAAAATCCTCTGATCCATGATAGAAACACAAATTCCCAATAAATCGGGTGTTGCTTCTATTCTGGAATAGCTGCCACTATGCTTCCGCTGCACAACTCTGATTTGAGAATGCTGTTGATGAACACAAGCACAAACTTGATCAACTTATTCCGAAAACATTTTTCATCAAATTCCATAAATCTCAGTGACCTATCCGATTCGGTCACAAACACCACAGCAAAATTCTGCTAGGAAAAAAGATCCGATCTATCCTGCCGCTTAAACAGACCTCTTTCACAAAGAACCTCCTATTAGGCTGAACCGCCGGTAAAGCTCCAAGAACCAAGTCGATACAGAACTCAATCTCTCGATACGGATGCAAACCTTAACTCCTTCGAAGATATCCAGAAAATACCAAACCACTTCGATAACTCTAACATCCTCTAGAGATGCTTCAATCCAAACAAAGATTACTAAGAGAACTTTCGAATCATCGCAAGTCACTTTTGCGATTCTACTTAGTTCAGATTCCAAGAGACCATTCTCTCTTCACAAATCAAAATAGCTTAAGCCTTCTAACCAAAAGAAGAAACTAGTGATCCACCTTCAACCACAAACATCACACCTAGCTGAGCTTCCAGAAGAAATGGACAAACTTCACCATTTGCCTGGCCTGCTAACAAAAGAATCACAGAGATTTCTGAACCATCGAAGAACAGGCCACTCTAGTGCTTCCGGACTCCACTCAAGGATACAGCTAAACCAAGAGACTATCCTGATAGCACACACAACACCTCCAAGCTGCTACTGCTGCCAAAGACATTCTTATCCAAAAGCTCATCGAATCACAAAGCTGCATCAGCCAATTCCACAATAGAGCCTTCAAAATAAACAGATATCTCTCAGGAAACTCGACTTCAAACCAAGCACAAATATCTTGTCAAACTGAGTCTCAAACTCAAATACAGATAAGACTCCTTCCTAAAGTTTGCCAAGATTCCATCACTGCTACAACACTTTCGACTGATCCAAACCCAAGAAAATCCATTCGCACGAGTGCAACCAAGCTTACATTCCAAAGATGAACTCCAAACCTTGAAAAGATTTCCTTCAGAGATCGGTGAAATCCTTCACACCAACTGCAAAACTACTCAAGATGCCCAATACTGCCCTAGCAGATTCACTTCCAACCTCAAACACTCTGACTCCAACCATTGGTAGTTGTGTTTCACACACCACTAACCTATCTACCTCTAGAACTTATATTGGAAAACCCGAACAGGTAACCCAATCAAATAGGTAGAAATATATATATATATATATATATATATATATATATATATATATATATATATATATTAAAATTACGAATACGCTCTCTTAAGATAGACACCACTCCAGAGCCTAGATATTCGCTCATAGCGCTCTGATACCACAATGTAACAACCCGCCTTTCATTCCATAAAAATACGCATCATTAAGAAGAAAGAGATAGAAAAGAGAAAAGAAAGAAAAGAAAGAAAGAAACAATGTCAGGTATCTCACAGCGGAACGGATAAATTATATTATATCACATAAAATATTACATAGTATCATATACATCAGAGTTATATAGCTGATAAAACACAAACTAGACAGTTATAAACACCTGTCTAGTTATTACAATTCAAGTGCATCAGAGAAAACAGATACAACTCAAACACAGCAGAACCACAATATATATCTACACGATGAAGCCTCTTGCTCCATATCTCCTCCAAAACTCGTCAAAGCAATCCTGAATCACTTGACTACTCATACATAATATGAGTACCTAAGAGTTTAATAAAACAGAAAATAAACACTCGGGTCAGACATGGGTCTGGTGTGAGTAAACGGGTTTAAAGTTGCTTAATTTTGAAAATCTTTTGAAAACAAAGGGTATCACGTAAGACTTCCCACACATAAGCATCGAAAAGTTTTTACCTTACGCTAACCAAAACATTTAATAGGAAATCCAGTGATATTATAATAGTGCCTAGGGTTTTCAAATAAATAGAAAATAGCTAAAATTGTTACATTCATTAAATTCCAGCTACTAGCCACAAAAGCGGGTAATACAATCAAAATTGTAGGGTCTCGTAGGAAGAATGGGTTTCCATCAATGGCAGGGCGACTGGGGTACCGTCCGTCACAGTACGTGGCCTAGATCACCGTACCGAGGATCATTCCTAATCCCCTGCAACACAAAGCCGGAACCATCCCTTACTGGACAGTCTCGAACAAGACAATCCTGCAGATGGCCGTTGCCAACTACAACACATAACCGAAATAAAAAGGGACCTCTAGGCAGGGGTAAATCTCGTCCTACTTGGGCATGATCCACTTAGCCTTGCTGTACCTCCCCTGTTTTAGCCATTCCCAGTTGATGAGGCTTGAGGCTACGATTACCTTTATAGGACACGTCAATCTTAGAATGCTCATCGTCCACCTGACGGTGTTTTGAAAGTATTCAATCCATACAAGTTTGTTCCGGGTTCGAACGAAACCGAAGGCACTATCTCGCTACACTCGTTTTGGAATCACCCTCAGAGTTAACGACATTAGCCCTTGCACTTTGAATCTTCATCTCAAACCTGAAAGTACTACCCCCGTTAAACTCATATTGGAATCACCCTCAGAGTATTAACACGAATAGTTCCTACACCTTGGGTCTTCACTCTTCACTTGAGATTCACGACCTAACGTTTAATTTGGATCGATGTGGTTTTCGGAATTCCAAATTTGGAAACCCGATCCAGGTCTCATCGAAATCCAAATGCCATCTTAATGTCCAAGTGAATTAGTTTGAATAATTAATTCAATTCATCATTATCTATGTACACATAGATAGATAATTCACATATCACAATAGATAATCACATTTCAACATAAATAGATAATCCGTAATATCATCACAACAGATAATCCATATCATCATACTTTAACTAAGCATCCATATCATAAAGATATTACTCATCTCATTACTAAGATCACAGCCATCCAATGAAATATCAATATCATCTATAAGCAATGATTTATTAACCATCATCTATAATTAATTTGAAATGAATTAAATTAATTACTTCTATCTCTAATTAATTTAAAGTAAATTAAATTAATTACTACATCTATAAGTCATGCTTATATATCCATTAATTAATTAACCTAGTTAATTAATCATTCTCTAAGTATTCAACTTGATTAAACACCTTTGATTAATCATTCTCTAATTACAATAAGTAATTAGTCTTTAATTAATTTCAAAAAATTAATTAACCTTAATCATTAATAATTAACATTTAGTTACTTCATTTATTACTCAACTATAATTAATTACATTTATCCTTAATTAATTATATTAATTAATCAATTTATTATTAATTATTCCTTTATTAAACAATTCTTAATTACATCATTAATTATATTAATTAATGATCTCTAATTTATATTTAAATTAATTACTTTATTTAAAATTAATTACATTTAGCAATTAAACTAAAATTTAAAATACAATTATTAATCACCCTTGATTAATATCAATCCAATAATTAACTACCATTAATTACTCATTAACAAATTAATTATTCCATAATTAATTATCTTCATTAATTAATCCCTTGATTAATTACAAAAGTAATTAACCAAATTACTTCATTACAAATCATCTTCCACTAATTACGTTCCAGTAATTATCATTTATTACTACTCTAAGTAATCTACTCCGTTAATTACATTAAGTAATTATTCTTATTAAATCATCAAATGATTTCTTAAATTAATTAAACTAAATTAATTAATTTAAACTAATCACACTATCATAATTAATTACAATAAGTAATTAATTCCTTAATTACTTTTATCAAGTAATTATGCTTAACAATTTACAATTGATTATCTTCAATTAATTAATCTAATTAATTATCAAAATTGATCACATTAATTAATTACCTAATAATCCTTAGATAATTATCTTTATTATCTAATAACATTTTCTTAATTACTAACCTAAGCAAAATTATCTTAGATTAATCTTTATTAATCATCCCTAATTATAAATTTATCTAAAACATTAATTAAAATCAAATAAATAAGGCATTCCTTAATTCTCTTATAAATTAAATTCTTTATTATCTTAATTATTTCTAAAATAATTCATTTACTTTATTAATGACTTCATTAACATTCAAATGTATTTAAAACATTACATTTCTCAATTAAAATTCAAATTCCATTTTAAATTTTAAGACTTCAAATGTTTAACCATTTAAACATTTATCCAAAAATTAAATAAATTTATAAACCTTAAAATAAATGTTAAAGAGCATTCATTACTTATATAAGATACTTATATTAGAAAAGTTTAAACTAAATTACTTAATTTTACTAAAAGAAATCAAGCTTAAAAATAAATTGATTATTTTAACTTTCAAATTAAAGTTAAACACTGTATAATTTTTATTCAAATATTTAAAGAAAACCTTTATAAAGAATTTTATCAAGTTTAAACTTTTATTTGAAAACAAACTCATTTTTTAAATCTACTTTAAACATTTAAACTTGTTCAACATTTAAAATTTACAAAACTGTTTTATATTCAAAATTTGAATCCATAGTAAACTTAAAACCATATTTTTGACTTGATTTAAAAACTTGATTTAAATCTTGCATAAATTTTAAAATTTTCATTTTAAAAACTTACGATTCAAAAATTCATTTGAATCAAATCCAACTAAAACTTTGAATTTAAATCCCTGCCTTAAATTTTGAATTTCATTCAAATTTTTAAAAACTGCACATTATCAGGTTTATAAAACCTGAAACAAACACTTGCCCGAGACCACTCACAAGTGCTTCAAGTTAATACCCTAACTACTTCGAGACAGATTCTCGAATTACCCGAGTAAAACTCGATTCTACTCTCCTGCACAAACCCAAAGTTCATCAGAACTTAATATGCACGGTGCATATGCATCGACGCTCAGGCAAACTCCAGCCACCATAACCCCCTTCACCACATCGCCGACCATCCCCCAACATGATCACGACCACCAGAGTTTCCACAGCAGCTCGAAATCAAATTCGAGTAATCCAAGCAACCTGGAACATTACACTGCAACTATTCCCAAACCTGACAACGCCTCGCAATCTCATCCCCGACCATCAGAAACACTACGACTCCGGCAATCCCTACGCCTTCATCTCCTCTTCCAATCCCCAAAATCTTACATCACTCGATGCACTATAGAAATCAAGAAGCAATAAAATTCCTACCACCAGAAAACTAGGGTTAGAAACTGAAAAGTGCTATCACTGTCGCCACCAACCTCTGACCATCCACCTCACAATTTTCCCCCACTCACCTATCAGCCCTCCACCTCCAGGAAGAACTACAATATCTCAATACCACTAAATCATCAGATAAACGCCAAAACCCTTATTCTGTTTAACTCAGACATGCTCACTCCATAGTTAATTAAAAAATTTGATTTTTTTAAAAATCAAGGTTTCATATGTGCATTCAAGTTATAAACATGTTTTAATAATTTAAGGTGTTTGATATTTGGCTTATTTTCACTAATGACTGTTCTTATAGTTACAGAGACAACCAGGTTCCTTGATTTAACATAATTATAATTTATAAACATAAATCTATACTAAACTAACAACTTTTGTTTACAATCAAATCCTAACTGATATTAAATCAAGAGGTAATGGATTCTATTTAAAAATCTTAGTTTAAAAACAAAAACAGGTATGCAGATACATGTCAACAACAACACCACACACACACACACAGAGATATATATATACACTACGCCATAGATGGCCTTCTGCAACATTTTTGCAAGGTGTTGCCAGGTAAAATGTTGCGATAGCTATACAATTTTGGTCCTACTGCAACGTTGAATTTTTTGTGTTGCCTTAACCATAAAAATGTGTTGCTCTAGCTAAACAAGTGTAATTGATGCAATATTTTTTTATAGTGTTGCTATAGCAGACCTTTGCATATCTTTCGCACCGATCCGCGCTAATCTACCAAGGCAAATCCTACGTTGGAGAACGTGACACCTCATCAATCTGAACACAATTCCCTTCGCACCTTTCCCACTCCATTTACTGCTTCACAAAAAAAAAACCCTAGCTCTCATTCCTTCATCGCTGCAGAATTTCGTAAATTGATTTCATCTCCTTCGTTCACACAAAATAGGTTACTTCACTCTAATACCTGAATGTCCGAAACAGCGGTTATCCAGTGATTATCGATCGATTCCTGATCTAGCGAATCCAGATCCAACATCTCAAGCTTTGATCGTCTCCATCAACAATATATTTTTAGGCGCTATTGCTTCCGTACACAACTTCAATCGCGATTTAGGTATTTTACTTACTGCCTTGGTTTCTTAACGTGCTTTGCATTTTTTTCCTTCTCCTCAATGCTTGCGCTTAATACCGGATAAAATTTCAGATAATACTCTACTTTTATTTTAGTTTACATGTTGATTCTCAATTTTAATTTAGGTATTGCATTCCATGGATTTCTGCTGGCAATTGCATTATAGGTTATTTTTAAAAGATCCATTACTTATTAGTTTACTGTGTTAAAATACTAGCATGGATGGATGGATGGATTGATGTACCTTTAAATAATTAGGTTATTAACAAATTTCATGTCCAGAAAATTTGTTGTTTAAAATAATGTAGTAAAAGAAAATTTGTTGTATAAAATAAGGATGTGAATTCACGTAAACATGATAACTATCTGATTTTCTTTACAAAGAAACTTAAAATTAGATACATAATAAAAAAAACATTATCTATTCAATTAGAAATTTCTAATCAAGTCTAATTATATAGGAACAGAATTTGGGTTGCTAAACAGCATGATAAGAGTTTGGGTCTCAGAGTTGTTAAGGTTGAGATTCAACTTAGTTTGCATACAATGGCATTAAGTGGCTAAGTGAAGGTTAGTTTGATTTAAATGAGGTGAGATAGGGTTGAACAAGAGAGGGTAACAGGTTTGATTTTGGGGATAAAGACCTTTTTCTCCTTTTCCCTTTTCTTACTAGTATACTCTTATTTATTTAATAAAACCTTCTGCTACTAGTACACTCTTATTACATTCGAAAGTTGATTAAAATATTAAATATGTATGTCAAATTTGATGAAGGTTCCAGAAATACATATAGCTTACATGTAGATGTTCAGATGGTACGATGTGTAGCATAGGCTGATGATAAAAAAATGACAAAATGATCTAAAATTAAGTTTCTAAATATGTGCAGGTAGTTCTGCATATCATCAATCAGTTTTTTGAAAGAATTATTGACTACTAGCTGAATATTAATGATTTTAATTCGGCATGAGGTTGTGGTAACGGGTAAAACATAATCAGAGTTATTATATTTTCCATTTAGAACATAATAACTAGTATCAAGTATTATAAGAAATTTAAAATTACTTTTGGTACTATGTAGTTGGGCATTTATATAAAGTTTTATATAAATGAGGCAACAAATGCTAATTGTTAAATCAGTCCAAGAATTTGCAGAGTTTAAGAAACCACTAAGGTACTAGAATAAATTCAGCACACAGACAACTCGGGCCATCTTTACTAGTTTAACATATTATCATAAAAAGACGAAGGGCGTACAACCATATCATATTTAAGAGGGGACCTAAATCGGTTTAGTGTAAAACACCGAAATTTATTTATGTGCCAAAGTTATGTTCTTGATAGTGATACTGTTTATGGCATCATATCCAAAATAAAGTTGGGAAAGATTATTCTGCAAAGGCCGTAAAGTATGAAAATAATGTCAGATTGGAATTACATTATTGGTTGGGAAAAGGCGTGCTAACAAAAGTTCAGTAAAGAAATTGATTATCCAGGATCTGAACGGATGATTCAAAAAGGCCGCAGGTAAACATAGTACATGAAGAGTTGAGCGAGAGGGTAAAAGTCGAGCAACAATATAATGTTAGTAAAATTTCATAATGAAACCAATAGAGTTGAGTTGCTTACCAAATTACTTAAAACCTGAACAAAACAAAGTAACAAACATAAAAAAGCAATGAAACTTCAACACATTTACATTAACTAAGCTAGGACACACCAAAATCAGGCAAAACATGATTCAACAATTACCAGCTACCACCATACAAAATATACAAACTAACAACTACAATTTACCAAAGAAATTAAAGTAAAGTGGATTGTTTACTAAATTCTCACACTTTTCTTCTCTTTTGCAATCTTATATGCATTCATGATCAGAATGATCCACAGAAGCAGAAGTGGCAGAGCTTATAGATTCCATTTAAAAAATTGATAGCTGATGGAAGATGCTATTTTTGGATATAAATATTAGCTAGGATGCGAGATATTTGAAAGAAGGCTTGTTAACACATTTCAAAAGTAAGAGAAATAAGAAAAAAAAAGTGCATATAGAAAATTGAAGGTAAGAAAATCTGACAATTTTTATTGCCTTTAGGGCCAGCTTTTGCCAGTCCAAAATCATTTTTAGAAACCTGTGAGAATCGAAAAGGAACTTCTAATGATTTATTAGTTTCTGTATTTCAAACAGGTTTCAATAGTTTCCATATATACATTTATAACATTTTGAAGTTACCTGACCTGTTGTAACCTGATGGATAAGTACACATCAGCCATATTGGCCAGTTAAAGTACACATCAGCCATATCCATAAATGCATATGAATGTATACTATATATTAAAATGTATATGAATGTTTTTCCATAAATGCATGCAGATTCATTAAAGTACACATCAGCCATATCCATTCTCCTGATGAGCACAGAAAGTTGGACAACTATGAAACTGGGCTGAGGAGTTGAACGCATGCACCAGAAGTAGGCTCTGAAATGAGAAACAAATATGGAGATGTGGGAATGATTTATGCTATGAGCACCACTGTAGCATTAGCTATGATTGTTACTACGATTATATCGTTGGTATGATTAATTATGAACTAACAAGTACAAATTACCTTAAAAAGACTGATTTTAGTTTCACACTGCTTGTACATTGACAACTTGTTCTGATACACGAGCTTTATAATTTTTAACATTTATGTAACCGAATGGAGAGATTAAAATGGGCTAGACATCAATTTAGTTCGATGATAAATTTTGAGAGGCATTGAAACACACATACAAAATAAATAATTATGCTAGTAAGAATAATCATTTCAATGATTTCAACGATCTGGAAATTTTGGGATAAGGTGATTCATTATGCATGACTTAAGTCAGTTATCAATGCCCCTTGTACAAAACTGACATTTCTTTTCAAACTAAATTTCACTATCATTTATTTATGATCAAAACATCATTGTGCGGTTCTTCATATGTGGTATTAATTTCAATTTATCGTGTTAGAAGATATTTAAGTTTTATTGTTGTTGTTTCCATGGTCAGCTAGTTTTAGCTTCGTAAACAAATGTTTATTAGTTGAAGCGGTGATTGGTTAGAGACCGCACCTCTCCCTTAGGATCTTCTAACCTTATCTGTTTATCAGGATCATGACTTAATGGAATTTCACATCTAGTAGACCAGGTTATTGCCTGCTTTTCTCGTACATCGATTTCATGTGTTAATATATTATAATAAAATGGTTTTGTCCGGATTAGAGTAGTCATGCATAAATGAAAAATTGTTTGTTTGGTGACCATTCAACTTACAAGCTCTATATTATGCCCCCAAAGAGTTTCAGCAAGTCTATAAGCTATCTTTCAAAGAATTAAGTTTAAAAATGAATTTAACTTAATCATATTAGCTAATTTGAATACACTAGGATGGTATGTGATACTTTACATTTTTGACTGAAGAGAGTGTATGTTAAACTATCTATTGAACTTGTATCAGGAGACACCATCCGATGCAGCACTTTTTCTTAAAAGTCGTAAGAGAACAGATGGACGTGAGTACGTGTCTAATCCTCAAGTAATGAATTACAAACTTGTAAGTAATAATTCTGTTTTGTAATAATTTTGTTATGTTTTGCACATGCTGCACATTGTTCATGTCTTGCTCATGTGCATGTATGCTTATGTCCTGCACATTGTTCATGTCTAACAAATGCTTACGTAAATGACTTAAGGCAAAGGCTTGTCGAAGAAATGGAAGCACAGCTAGAATCCAAGGTAAATCATGTCCAGTGAGACTGATAATCTGACTAGAGGCACCAGCTCTTAAGTCTCATTTATGAATTGTTATGTGTACCGGATATTTTGGGGTAGCTTTGTAGTATTTTGGTGTAACTGGATATTTTGGGGTAACTGACATGAATTGTGATGTGTACTGCTGTATGAATTGTTATCTGTACTATGTATTCTGTTGTGTATTATGCAAGTGTTTTATGTGATATTGTACTGTGTATTATGCAAGTGTTCTATGTGATATTGTGTTGTTCTATGTGCTCTTAGTGTCTCTTCAGTATAATGTTGCAGTAGCTTCAGTATAGTGTTGCAGTAGCTTCAGAATAGTGTTGCAGTAGCTTCGGAATAGTGTTGCGGTAGCTTCGTAATAGTGTTGCCACCGGGTTATATATGTTGCTTAAAATAATGTTGCAATAGTCATTCAAGGTGTTGCCATAGGGATGGACCCAATTGGATCGTGGGCCCACATTGTGGGCCCCACAAGAGTGGGCCCCACAACTTCAGAAAGTTAATATCTATAGCAACATTTTTGGAATGTTGCTACAGATACCTATGGGTGTTGCCGTAGACCCAAATAGGGTTCTATTGCAACAATATTACTTATGTTGCCTTAGATAGTCAAAATGTTGCCTTTGAGGTCTAAGGCAACGACAAAAGTTGCCTCACCCTAAAAGTGTTGCCATAGACCTATGGCAACATTTTTCAGGCCTGAGCCAACATTTTTTTTGTGTTGCAGAATGCCATTTATGGCGTAGTGATATATATTTATATATGTATACATAGAATATTCATCACCATACAATCATACAAGCATACTTATTCCTATTTATCTACATGAAACAAATAAATTTAAAGCTTTTTAAATTGTGAAGTTATTCACCTAAAAAATGAAAGCACTGCAGTTTTATTCATAGTAGTTTTTGATTTTTGGAAAACAATTTGCATTAAAACTTGAGTGTTGGAAGTTTGTTTTAGCTTTGATTTAAAAGAAAGAACTGTTTTTAAAAATAGAAGTTTATTCACATTATTATTGAAGAAGCAGAGGACAAACTTAGATGCATTTTCACATTTTCCTGGCACTGCAATTTGAATCTACATTTCCTATTGAACTTGTTGATTGCTAGTTGAATCTGGATTTTGCATTTGCTTGGAGATTTGTTAGTTGATTTTGATCATTTGCAGCTGAACTCCATTTCTTCTTTTGCTTAGAATTTGAACTTTAAACAAATTACAGATTTGAAATTGAATTTGTTTGCAGATTTAAACAGATTTGGGTTTTGAAATTCTCTGAAAAATCTGATTTTCAGTTTGGTTTTGAATTTTACTTATAATCCGATTTCAGTTTTCTTTTTTGAAAATAACGGTTTGAACTAAATGAATTGCTAAGTTTTTTTACTAAATATATTTTCAATAAAATGTTTTTTTAAAAAAAAACCATGCCACTTGTTACATTATGGTGTAGATTAATTACAAGTATCTTCCTAAAAGTTAAATGTCTAACACATGTTCATTTTAATATTATAATAAATTTTCTTATTTTTATAAATGTTTTTAAAATCCATTTCTAATTTATGTTATCATATTTTAAATGTTTATCTATATTAGCCTTTTAATGATTACATAAAAATTACCCTTATATAATTAAATATTTTAATTTTTATTTGAATATTTTTATTTGAATATTTTTAAATCTAAATTTTCAAGAGAGAAAATTTAAAAAGAAAAAGAATATTGAATTAAATTTTATTTTCAAAATTTCAAACTAAAATATTATGCTCTAATGTAAATAAACTAAGTCTATTTCAAAAAAACAATTTTTAAAAGAAAACAAAATAAACTTTTATTATAAAATACAATTTAAACTATTATATTTTTAAAAAAAATAAATATTTACTTTAATTTCTTTTGGAAATATCAGATGGATTTTTAAACAAACTTTTGAAAAGTTTCTATACTAATTTGAAATCAAATTTTGCAATTCACAAGTTATATACACACACACACACATATATATATATATAAATTTGAAAATATTCTTATTAAATTTAAATTTAAATTAAAATCAAAACCCTATTTACAATGTATACACATATATACATTATAAATAAAATATCCTTTAAATTAGCATAGAAAGAAAATTTTATCATTTAAATATTTTAAATTTTGAAAAGAATAAGATTCCCAAATTAAATTATGATTATAAATTCTGAAAAGATAACATTTGTCAAACTAAATAATTATTAGTTTTAAAAAGATAATTTTAGTTTGAATTAGATTATTAAATCAACATTTCACATTTTAAAATAATTATTAATGAAATTATTAAATAAATATTGCCCAAATTTCTGGGACATCACAGGGTATGCTCGTGCCTTCTGGAAAAAGGTGGTATCATGGTATGGAGCCCAGATATTTAACTTATGTGGTTGCCGCAAATTTATTACTTTGTGGTTGTTGGTGTTGAGGATCCTTAGATAAAGGTCGGTAACGACCGGGGATGGCACACTTGTGTGGTGTTACCTAGTTACAGATGTAACCCGGCCTTATGTTGGCAGAGATCCGGTTGGGTTCTCGGCACGTCCCTCCAAAGGCATACCCATGTGGCCCAGGAAGTTCCTTAGCCTAACCATTCGTTGGATATCCAATCACTAATACGTGCCTTATATGGTTTTAGCTGTAGAACCTGCCATCTAATATGGTAGCTATAGTATGCATACTATAATGACACGTATGCTGGCTAAGATTGATATTATACTTGCAAATGCTTTCTACACTGTGCACTAATAATAATATCAAAAGGATTTTGCGTATCAAGCATGTTTGACTATTATAAGGATAAATCTCCCCCAAGTGTGCGATTGCATTGTGTGTGTGCCGGGAGGCCTTATGGTAGTTTCATTTTTCAAAAAGCATTGTAGATTTTCTTTAAATTCTTTTGTTTTACTTTTGATAAGGATAAACTGTTTTTGTTTGCTCACACCAGTCCCATGACTGACCTGGAGTTTATTGTTCCATTTCTAAATTCTGGGTGCCTACAATATTTCATACGGGCAGTCTAGAGTTAGATTTTCAGATAATCATATAATGGTGTAGATTCGATAACATCCAGCCTTTGGATTTGGCAATAGCATTTGTTCACTTGGACTGACCTTGTTTAATACAATGTGGTGGTGGTGGTCTGAGCTTGTGGTTTGGAGCTTTGGTTTTGTAGCTTTGTTTTGGTGATGTAGTTTATGGATTCACTCTCCCTTAGAAATCATATTGGAGTCATCTCTTCCGCTATTGTTCTTCCGCTGTTGTCCTGTATCTCTGATATATATTGATAATCGTTTGTATCAAGATGTTGTATCATTGTTGTAATCAACTGTTGCATATCACTGATATATTCGTTTTCCTTCCACTGTATTGTATTAATTAATGTGTTATAAGCTTCGGCAAACCAGATTCGACGTTTGGATCTGCGACATTCGAATACGGGTAATGTATTCGGTGCCGATTTTCGAAGGTTAGGTCAGGGTCGTTACATTTGGTATCAAAGCTGAAGGTTAAGTAAGAACTTTAGCTCAGTAGTATAACACATTAGGTAACTCATTAGAGATAGGGATACAAATACCCTAGAATGAGTATCCCTAAGATATCTTGTCTATATGCCTTAGTAAATTCTCTTACTATCCATTGATAGTGAGTATGAGCGCAAGAAGAGGATGAGATAAGGGACAGCGGAGTACCACTACAAATGGTCAATACCCTGTAACAACAAAGAAACAATCTTTTTCTATCAAACTTTTTCGATCATCATCCGATATAAATTCTTTGATTGCTTCTGGCAGCTACAAGAAGAAACTTTAGTATGGTGATGGCCCTGTGAATCGTGTAGATAAATTCCTATTTCGTATTCTTTTCATCGGTTCTCTATTAGCTTTTCAATTTTAAGTTTAATAAATTTGAAATTTAATCGAAATAAATTGATTAACAAATATAAAGTTAAATTAAATTGTATCCATTTGTCTATTCTTTGGGATCCAGATACATTCTACGAACGGTTAGTTATTCCTTCGGACTAACCAACGCTCCTGCATATTTCGTAGACTGAATGACCCAAGTATCTTGTGAAGTATTGAATAAAAAATCATTTTCAAACCTATTGATGATATTCTGATTTGGTAAGCCAAATGTAGAATAAATATTCAATTTGATCTAGTAAAACATTTCTCTATCTTTGCTGTCTCCCTATCTAGCAAATTTCGAGGACGAAATTTACTTAAGGGGGAAATACGGAACCATCCCTTTTTGAGTTGAAATTAAATTGGTAATCTAAATAATTTTTTTAATTAAATTGTGATTAAATTTGAATTTTTTCCAAATAAAATAAGATATTTGTTTGTTTATTGATATAAATGTATATAAATTTGATTGAAATAGAATTTCAGTTTGAAATTCAATAATAAATATATTATGAATAAATTGAATTTAATACTTTATATTTTAAAAGTTGTTTGAAGCTAAATTATATATTTTATAATATACATATGTGTGTTTATTTATAATTAGTTTTAAATTCATTTTCTTTAAAATTGACATAAGTATAAATAATAGAAAATGTACAAATATAAACATTCATTCATTTAAAAGTATAATAATATGAGTTTAAGATCTAAAATGAAATTAATAAAAGGTTTAAAACACTTTTTCTTTATATTTAATAGTTTGAATATATATATTAATGAAATAAACATTTAAAAATATAAAAACATATGTAGATGTAAAACTAAATTTAAATATATGTATATTTATAAAAAACATAATTCTTAAATATATAAAAGTATAAATATATGTAAATATAAAGTTAAATAAAACTTAATTAAAGGGTTTAAACACAAAATGCTTGTTTTTAACAAGTGTAAATATTTTAAAAATATATTAAAACATTTGTAAGCCATGTAACTAAAAATTTAACAAGTTTTAACATGGATGAACAAGTGGAAAATCATTCTCTTTCTTTTTAAATTAAAACATGTAAAAATGTATTAGAAATTAAGCAAACCAGGCTTCATTTTTCATTTGAAATCTAAAAACTAAAAATTTGAATACAAAACCAGAAACAAAGATAAACTTCAACATCTTCAACCAGATCAACTCAGATCTAGTTTCAGATCACAAGCCAAGATCATCTCGGTTCTTCAATTCAAGCCTGAGCAAATTTAAAATAAAACCTGGTAATTGAAACTCAAAACAAAGATCAGAGAAAATCAATTCAAGAGTAATGCAAACAAATCAAGTGGCCACTCAAATTCAAAGCTTTAAACAAGTCAGTTCAACATCAGGCATTAACACATCATCTAGTGTAAAATCAGATTAGAGTACAACCTTCCAAGCATCAAGCTTCAGATTTTTCTAGTTTTTCAAACTCAAAAGCAAAGTTCTTGTGCTCTGTTTCAAAACTTTCAGGTGAGCAAACCCACTCATATCTGCCTATATCCTTTAATATTGTGATTGATGGTGGAAGTATGTTATGGAAATGTTGGTGTAATATGCCTGTATGTTTGAATGTATAGACTAGTATCAAATATATAGATTAGTATGGGTATGCACGTCTGTGTATAATCACACAGGCCTCTGTTTTATTTCCAGACCCAAGAAAAACCAACGAAAAATTCAAATCTTTCTTCTCAAGCTAGATTAAGCTTTGGTCTTCAAAAAGAAATTGGTTGTAATATTAAAATTTCAATTTTAAAAATGGTTCTAAGTAACATTTATATGTGAATATTTTAAAAATAAAGATTTACAGTAAAATCTATTAAATCAGAAAAATCAATGGTTTTAATTTTGAAATTTGACTTCGCAATCTGATACGTATTACAATTTGATGAATTTTGATAGTCAAACCTTGATTTTTAAGTGGGGAAATTGCGAGCATTCGCGTGTTGAACAAAAAACATTTTTTTGGGTAAATCTCGTTGATAGCCGAGGAATTAATCAACATGATGGTCGTTGGAGGAAGGTGGAGGCTGGGTGACCTCAGGAAAAATAGGTAGAGATTTTTCTGATGAACGTGGAAGATCGTTGGAGGTGATTTAGGGTTTTAGGATTGTTTTTGGTCATCGGGGTTTGTCAAAGCTCGTTCGACGTGGATGATGGACCAGACTCGATCACATGTGGGGGAGATAGTTCGCCATGTCGTGGTGTGTCTCTGGGTAGATTGGCAGATTTTCTGGTGGTCGGATTGGGTGGCGCGAGTTGATTTACGTCGTGATGCCTGGGTTCTGGTAAGAGCGGGGTTGCTCGATTTTGTTTCCTCACAAATTCGTGGGTGCTGAAGGGTAGAAGCATTTGTTTAGATGATCGCCGTCATGCTGATGACCTCGGCAAGGGATCGGAGATGGTCCGGTGATCGTGCACGTGCACACAGAATTGTGTATATCTGGTGTTGTTGAACATTTGGGGAAGAAAGAGATTTCATCAGGGAAAACTTGAAGTAATTTACGTGATGGCTTGGGTAAACAAGAAGCGTGAGTAACTCGAAGTTAAACTCAGGTTTACCTCAGGTGTAACTCGAGATTTGGGTAATAGTTGTAAAGTTTAAAATTTAAACAGGTTTAAAAAGTTTAAATCAAGTTTCGACAAATTTTGTTGAATTAATTATTTTTTACAATGTGTGTTTAATTTTGGATTAATTAAAGGTTTTAAGTTTATATTATTTTGATAAATCAAGTTGATATATTTTAATATATATATATATATATTTGTGTGTGTGTGTGTGTGTGTTTTCATTAATTAATTCTTAAGCCTATTTTTAAATAAGAAATTGAATTAAGTTGATAAATAGTATATCTTAAAATATTATTTTGAATCATTGGTTAAACTTTAAAGTTTAAAATTGAACTATATGATAATAATTTATTTTAAAGGTTTATTTAACGAGGTTTAATTATTGTAATTAAGTGAACAATTAAGATAAATGATTTATCTTGGATTAATTTAGGTTTTAAGTAAATTCTAATGTAAATAATTTAAAGGATAATTACTTAATAAATTTATGGTTGATAAATTAAAGGTTAATTAATTAATGATAAGTAATTAAAGGTAATTAATTACATAAAGATAATTACTTAATTAAAAGTAATTTATTAATAATTAAAGTTAATTAATCAAGTGATTAAAAGATAATTACTCAAAGTAATTACTTTTTAATTTATTAATATAAGTGATTAGGATAATCACTTATTGTAATTAATTAGGGACAATTAATTAAATGGTAATTAATTAAGGGTTAATTAATTAATAAAATTAATTAAGAATAATTAATTAAAGAATAATTAAATAATTAAAGGTTAATTATTTAATGATTAATGGTTGATTGATATTTTATTAATTAAGGTTGATTAATTAATGATTAATTAAGTTATTAATTAAAGGTTAATTAATAATTTATGGTTAATAATCAATTAATATTAATTAACCAAGATCAGTAATTTATTAATCTGGTTTAAATTAATCGGATGATTAATTGATCTTACTTATGGATGTTTGAAATGTATCTAATGCTTTGAATTGTTTGATATCCCTGATGTATGGTGCTCTATTTTGATTTGAGATTTGATGATTGTAATTTATTTATCTATGATGAATTTATATTATTTATCTGTGAATCTGTGAATAAAGATAAGCGTTATAGGATTATACCGCTTATCGGTATTACTGTGTTCGGATTGTAACGATTGATGATGTTGCAATATTGTGTAAAACCCCTTGACTATACCATAAACACACAAATATGGATTGCACGAGGAAATCCAAATGGTTTTGGAAATGGAATTGAATTGAATATGAAAAGCTTTTGAAAAGAAAGTTTTGAAATCTAAATTTAGTTTAAATATATTGTATCTTTTTATTTTGGAAATTATGGTTTGGAAAGATTTTCAGGTTATATAATATGGATTTTAAACCATTTTGAACTATATTGAATATATTATTTTGGGAATTTGAATTCAGCCTAAGTTTATACTTTAAAGGCTATAACTTGTGTATATGTGATCAAATTTTTCGACACGAAAAGCATTTGTTTTCAAATGATAATAGCTTTCAAATAAAGAATGAATTTCAGTTTTTGGTTGAAAGGATTTCAAGCTGTATGATTTGAGTTATAAATAGTTTTGAAAGCTTTGTTTTCAAACAAAAGAGGATCTCAAGGATAGATCCTTTGTTTAAATATTATGAATGAATCTTTGGAAATGGTTTTGAAAGCTATGAATTGAGTCTTTGATTTAAAGATTAGATGAGTTAATCCAATTTGAAAGGGAAATTGTTTTGAAAGGCTATGAATGAATCTTTGTTAAAGATTGGTGAACTTTCCAATACAAAGAAGATCTTAAAGGTGTATCTTTTGTATAAAAGATTTGAATTGTAAATAATTTTGAAAGCTATGAATGAATCTTTGTGAAAGATTGGTGAACTTTGTAAAGTGAATCATTTATTTAAAAGATTAAAATGGAAATTTGTGTAAACCATTCAAAAGAATGGTTTTGGGCTTTAAGTTGTGACTTAACTAAGATCCCATATATCCACATGTTTTCAAAATTTTGCGCTCATTATTCGGTTTAGCCAGGTGAGGACTTTGTATCATATAACCAATTCCGAATAATGATACGATGAGATAGATAGCATTTGAAGACCAGTGGTGAAGACCGGGTATTTTCGAGAAGGAAAGGATTACTCATCGAACGACTCTGCACTAAGTTGCTACGGTATAGAGATCTCTATATGTGATGGGGAGTCTGATTGGGATTGTGAATACTCGAATTGCAAGGGCTTCTTTGAATAGCCTTTGGTTCTGTTCGAACCCAGAACATACTTGTATGGATGTGTGCCTGACATTACACTTTGAGATGTAAAGCTGGATTCTATCAAATACATTTCTGTTTGGTGGCGAAGAATTTATTCTCTTAGCTTAACACCCTTCTCTAAGACGTACAAGCTCAGAGGCTATGTAGTTGATGTTACTAGTGATACATTCCCATTTTGGTAATGTGGCATACGAAGTTCTGCTGATCATGTGTTGATCGAAGCATGGCTTTTGTGAAAAGCGTAGCTTTGTGGACGTGACCTCATCAGACCTTACAACCCGAAAATGATCGTTACAGGAAAGATGCGGCAAGGTTATTAAGGGTCGTGCCCTTAGGGTATTTCCATTCCTTCTGAAAAAAGGTGGTATCGTGGTATGGAGACCAAATATTTAACCTATGTGGTTGCTACAAATTTATTACTTTGTGGTTGCTGGTGTTGAGGATCCTCGGATAAAGGTCGATAACGATTACAAAGGTAACCCGGCCTTGTGTTGGCAGAGATTCGGTTAGGTTCTCGTGACATCCCTCCAGAGGTGTACCCATGTAGCCCAGGAAGTTCCTTAGCGTGACCATTTGTTGGAAATCCATTCACCAATACGTGTCGTGTACGGTTTTAGTTGTAGAACCTGCCATCTAATATGGTAGCTATAGTAGGCATGCTATAATGCTACGTATGTTGGCTAAGATTAATGTTATACTTGCAAATGTTTTATGCACTATGCACTAATAATAATATCAAAAGGATTTTACGTATTAAGCATGTTTGACTATCATAAGGAGAAATGTCCCCCAAGTGTGTGATTGCATTGTGTGTGTGTGGGGAGACCTTATGGTAGTTTCATTTTCCAAAAAGAATTGCGGATTTCCTTTAAATTCTTTTGTTTTACTTTTGATAAGGATAAACTGTTTCTGTTTGCTCACACCAGTCCCATGAGTTATCTGGAGTTTATTATTCCCTTTCTAAACTCTGGATGCCCACAATTTTCCACACGGGCAGTCTAGAGTTAGATTTCCAGATAATCATATAATGGTGTAGATTCGATAGCATCCAGCCTTTGGATTTGGCAATAGCATTTGTTCACTTAGACTGACCTTGCTTAATACAATGTGATTATGGTGGTCCGAGCTTGTGGTTTGGAGCTTTGGCTTTGGAGCTTTGGTTTGGTGATGCAGTTTATGGATTCGCTCTCTCTTAGAAATCATATTGGAGTCATCCCTCCCGCTGTTGTTATTCCGCTGTTGTCTTGTATCTCTGATATATGTTGATAATCATTTGTATCAAGATGTTGTGTCGTTGTTGTAATCAACTGTTGTGTATCAATAATATATTCGTTTTCCTTCCGTTGTGTTGTAATTCTTAATGTGCTATAAGTTCCGGTGAACTAGATTTGACGTTTGGATCTGCGGCATTAAAATACGGGTAATGTATTCGATACCCATTTTAGAAGGTCGAGTCAGGGTCGTTACATCAAGACAGGGATGATCTTACCCTAATTGGTTGCTAGCCACTTAGCTTTGCACACACCACTCCTGTTTTAGCCATTCCTAGTTGATGAGGCTCGAAGCTATGCGTTACTTTTTTAGCACACATTCACTTAGAATGCTCACCGTTCTGCTGACGATGTTCTGATATTATTCGTCCATATAAGTCTGTTCCTAGTCCGAACGGAACCGAAGGCACTACTCCTACTACATCCATTTTGGAACACCCTCTGGATTAGTTGCGAGTAGCCCTTGCACTCACTGCTCCATCTTCAGCTTCAACCACTTTTCGTCCTCACGAAACGTTCAAACCGGATCAAAGTGGTTTTCGAGAAATTAATCCTAATCCCGGTCTCTCCGAAATGATCAGCGCATTGGCCAATCTTGGTAGTCGGTTATTTAACTATCAAACAACATTCCCAAACAATCATCAGACCTTAATAATTTCCCAATTTATTTATTTCAAAATAACTTCGTAAGATATTTTCCTACACTTCAACCCTTTGGAAATAGTTTTCAAACCACTTTTCTCTCGTGGAATAAATTTCCAAATATTGATTATTTCCACTGAAAATCACCAAGTCTATAAACTTTGGATTTTAAAATAATTTAAATCGCTTTATCCAAAAATATATATTTTAAAACATTTAAAATAAAACTATTTAAAACACCTATTTAAAATACTAATTATGAAATTTAATAAAAAAATTCCATGTAAAACTTAAGCCAAAACAAATTTAAAATTAAAAGTTATTCTATAAGGTATAAATATTAAATAATTATCTTTAATTAATAATACTAGTTAAAACTTTTAAAATAATTTAATTATATAATTTTAAATATTTAATTTTAAAAATTTAAAACCACTAAATAATAATTTTCTAAAATATTCTTTCAAAACCACTTTAAAACCTCTAACTTATACTTGGAAATCTTCCTTTGAAAATATACTTGGCTTTTCAAGGAAATACACTTTCCCTTCCACATCTTTAAAAATAAACCACTATTTATTTTTGAAAAAAATTACCTATTCCTTTGTAAATTCTCATCCTGAATTTATACTTTCGAATTATCCTCTGATAAACATTTCACTTTATTTATAAACCCTGTTTATAAATTCCATAATCATATTCTCTTTGGAAATACTATTCCAAATCACTTTATTGATTTTAAAATAGATTCTCTAAAATAAATTCCCCATAGAATTTATTTCTTGATTTATTCAAGTTTATTTCAAAATCCATTAATTCCATATTCACTTCTTAAATATGATTTAAAATCTTACTTAAAACTGAAGAAATAAATTTCATATTCTATTTCAAAATTCTCCTTTTATTTTTCCCAAACTCATTCAAATCTTGAATTTTAAAAATATATTTCTTCATACTAAAAATATTATTGAAGTCCTTTAAATAAATCCCTTTTTCCCACTTATTAAAAATCCCTATTTTTCCCATTCTTGAATTTAGTATATCTGATTTATAATCAAACCTTTATCCCTTTCCTAAATTCATTCATTTAATTTATTTGAATTTACTATAATTCTTTTACTTAAAAATTTCCCTTTTTATTCCTTTTAAAAAAATCCCAACTTTATATATATTTCGTTTTTCTAAATACCAATATATATACAACCAAGTCATAGCATTTAATAATTTTAATTCCAAATATAATCAATATAATCCATCATAGATTATCACATACATCACAGTATTGAATATAAAATAAATTCAACTTTTGAGAAATCCAGTTGGATCCCTCTAACCTGTTTCCCCGCATCCATAGATGTTAGCACAACTGTCCAGTGTTGGCATATGTTGTAACAACGATGTAATGCTCGTGTCAAACCGAGTATTATAGATTTTTAGGTAAGGATGTTCTGGAGCTCAGGAGGCGAGCTGGGTGGCAGGAACGTATGGAAAGTATTCCGCTATGTATATTGAAGATTGCCTGGAACATGTAATATTAACTGTCCAGCGTTTGTGTAAATATTCAAAAACTCTGATGTATTAAATGTAAATTTACTAATACAGCTTCTTTGTATTAAAGTTATTTTATAATATTATATTTTGATCCGCTGCGAATGTGAGATTTTGTGTCTTGTTTCTGTTTTCTTCTTCTATCTCTTTCTTCTTTCCTAACTATCTGGAATTTTCGGGATCGAAAAGCCCGGGTCGTTACATTATGCGGGGCACATAGGGTCTCGTTCGCTATATAATGCGGGAAATCAATCACTCCAATATATATATATATATATATATATATATATAAAACATATCACATCCAATCTGATAATAAATTATCAATTCAAGCAAACAGCCAATAATTTAAATTTAACTATTTAAATTTAAAAGGTAATCCATATGAGTGAGATTAACTCACATTTGACCTTTAATTGCAACCCGATCTAAACCGGCCATTTCCTTCATGATTTTTGGACCTTGTAAAAACATTGTATGGTTTATTAATATTTGAACTAATAGAACAATTAATTATCGTTTGATAAATTTAGTTTTAACTAATGATTTAATTTAAACCAATAATTCCTTTCAAAAAAATATTTAGTATCTTAGAATAATTAAATAGGTTAGTTTAAACAACTAGTAAATTTAAATGTATATTCATTTTTCCTTTGAAATTACATATACATATATACTTATAAAAATATCCTGTATAGGTTTTAAAAACAGATTTTTTTTATATAAACTTTCCAAATCAAAATGTTCAAAATTTTCGTTTCAAAATCCTATCCCTTTTCATTATTTTTATCACAGAAAATAACAAAATAAACTTTCCTACCTCACTGATTTCATCATTTTCTCTTTTTTTATAAACTTTCTATAACTGTTTTATTTTATTTTTCTACTTCCAGTAAAAATGTATAACTAAAAATAAATAAATAAAATCTGCAAAAAAATATACCTTACAGCCCTAAAGAGAACCCAGACCCCTGCCTGTCACTACCGCCTGCATCGATGATGCTCCTACTTCGATTGGAAACCTCCCAAGGCTTAGCCTCTGCGACTTCTTGCAGCTACCATCAATTGAATTGAATCCCCAAATCAACGCGACCCAAGACTCCACCCGTTGACGTGATTCACCACGCCACCTCTCCCCTCCTCGCACAAGACCCCTACAGCCACGAGCTCCATCTATGACTAACACGCGACCTTCGAAGCCTCCGGCATCCCACGACATGACAATTTCCACTCCCAAAATCACGAACTACACACTCAAAATGTTGGCCGTTATGAGCTTGAATTCGATATCGCGCTCTCGAATTTAAGAGGAAATTGGTTTTTGATTTTATTAAAAAAAAAGAGGAATGAAGAGTGCATGCAGCCATTTTGTTGAACAGAGATGAAGCTTGATTTCTTTTATATTTCTTTAAACGAAAGGGCTTCGACTATTTTTTTTATATATAAAAATTTTCTGCATGCTTGATAAATGGAGGAAGATAAGGCTTTTAAATTTTTAAATTTTAACGCGTGTCTTAAGGGAGAGAACATATCCTAACTGCTACAGTAAAATCAATGAAATTATATCATTTATGTTTAAATTTAAATTCAAATACAAATCGACTTCAATTCGAAGCTTAAAATTTTTATATCCTATCGACGCATGCCGCCATGCGTTTATAATGTTATACCCCTATTACGAATGAAATGAAAAAGGTTCTGAGTCCTACATTGATTGTACGGAGAAGATAGCTTTTTGGACCCTGTTATTTGTATTGATCTCGATATAAATTTCAGTGCGTTTATCTGCCGTACGATCACACGACAACTCCGAACTTTACGAAATTTGAAATCCAATAATAATACAACATTGAGGATCCAACAAAACTAGTTTCGTCGAACTCCGAGACTGTGCCTTGGAAGACTATTTTTAAATATCGATTTAAAGATATATTTTTAAAGCTTAACAAAACAATTTCAAATTCAATTCTAAAGCTTTCATTATCTTTAGTACTATTAATATAAATTTTATAAGCCTTTGAAATATTTTTAACCAGCTTAAAAACCAAGATTCACTACTTAACCAATTTCTAATTATCAAATTCAAAATTTTAAATGCCAAATTAACAGTGACATTAAATTCAAGTTAAACTAACTTTCAAGTATTTAAAATCAATTAAATATTTCAATTTCAAAAATCCAAAAATTTCGGATGGTCACACGTTTAATATCTTTAATCAAAATCGAGTTATAAAATCTTATCTTTTTTGGGAAAAGCCAGCCGGCTTTAGAGTGGGCCGTGCCACTATGAATATAAATAAAGAAATAGGTGTTATGTACATGCATAAAATAGCTATAGACTAGTTTTATAGTAGCCAAACCACTTAGTACAAGAAAAAAGATAAAACATGGGAGCTAGACATATAGACAAAATCGAATCTTTAAAATCTCAAATTCAAAAAGTTTCAAATCAATTTTTTTTATTTAAATACAATTCTTAAACAAATACAATTTCAAATCGATTTCAACTCATCATTCAACCTTAATTTATTAAATTTATTACAAAATCTATTTTAGAATATTAGTATAAATATAAAATAAATGGTTTAAAACAAATTATATATATTAGTTAATCTAAATTTTTATGAAAATAAATCTTATTATTAAATAAATTTTATTTATATTAAACCTAATTTATATATTAAAAATAATAAAATTATAAGAAAAAACTAAATTGTTCAAACTTAACTTATAAATTTAAAATTTCCAAACATGATTTAAAATATAAAATTTTCACATATATTAATTTTAAAAAAATCTTTATATTATATTTTAAAATCAATATTTGATAAAACCCAAATGTTTCCTTTCAAACCCTTGGAAATCATTTTCAAAAAACAGACCAACGGTGTTTGTATATAGTTTTCTATCCTATGGTCAAGTGATACGAATATTTATCATTTCAATCCGCAATTATTTAATGTTTACGGATATCATTTCAACCCGTACTCCCAAATTTCAGAATCAGTGAAAATCAATTGGGTTTATCATTTCAACCCATAATGATTTTTTTCGAATCTATAAAATTATTCGGGTATGTATCATTTCAAACCATTGGGATTTATAAACTAATAGGGAACTTGAAGAGTGAGAACCATTACGATAATAATATAACACATCAACAACATGCAAATATCATTAGTAACAAATTTAAATATAATATATACAACATGTTATGGTATCATATGTCATAAGTAAACAATGACAGATAATGGCATATCATATTTAGCAATTAAATAACTCAACAATTCAAATTTAACAGCATATTTCAATCATCATCTTAGGTGAATTAAATTTACTAAATATAAGAATGCTAATCGTGAGTGATTGCTCATCTTTCAAGGCTAGAGAAAACAACGAGAATGAGAAGCACGAATACAAGAAAAGTAAAAAAAACCGATGCGACCAATTTAGACAACGGCGAGACAAAAGCAGAGCATGATGAACTAGATTTGATGAAGATCAATTATATAAGTGAACTTATATATAAATCATGTATATCAAAATCATATTTCAAATTTTACACATACTAGAATAAAATCTATGTATTTCAAAAACCATTGTTTTATTTGAAAAAGATTAAAATTTAACATAAAACCCTTACCTTATACTTGAAAACCAAATCTCATGTGTATACTTATATATGAACTAATATATAAACTTGTATACATATTATATTTTAAATCAATATTATAAAATCAATATAAACTTACTTTATTATAATATATGTATATGTATATAAGTCAAACATATCATATATAAAATTATATATAATTATGTATAGAAACAACAGATTATACATCACTTACATAAACTTATATATAAACTAACATATTATTTAACTTACGTAAACTTACATATATAAACTAACATATTATATAACTTGCATAAACATATATATAACTTACGTAAACTTTATATATAAACTAACATATATATAACTTGCATAAACATATAGATATAAACTAACATATACATAACTTACGTAAACTTTATATAAACTAACATATATATAACTTGCATAAACATATAGATATGAACTAACATATATATAACTTCTTTTATAATATAATATATTTTAAACATTTGTATACTTTAACATATAATAATATGCATACCTTCGGATATATACGAGAATGAGAAGAGTTGCGGCTGCTAGGTGGAGAGGGTGGTGTCACGCTAAGGCAGTGGAGTCCGAGTCTCTATGGGGTGTAACGACCTGGATTTTTAGCCATCTTATATTAGGATAATTGACTAATTTTAATTATTGGAATATAAATTATTATAAGTCGAATAAACAAATTTTTTGATATTTAAAATATCTAAATCTATAAGCCTTGGAAACGATATTTAATTTTAAAAAGAAAATTTATGGATATGATAAATTTTATAGATTTATTTATATAAACTCCACCATTAAAATTTAAGATAGAATATCATTTATGCATATATATAAATATATACAAGCTTTATGATGTTTAAATATATATATATATATATATATATATATATATATAAGTTGTATATGTGTATATGTGTTTATGAAAAATGTTGTATATGTAAATAAATATATATACATGAATGTATAAACTTCATAATGACAAAATTTCAAACTTATGACTATATATATGGGTAAATGTTTATAAAATAGTGCATATGGAAATATAAATATCTATATATAGGTAAACATATGTGTTTCTAAATGTTAAAAGATATATAAGTGTGTGTGTGCGTGCATGTTAATATGAAAATAGAGCATATGTAAATCTATATATATGTATGTTTCATGATATAAAATAATAATAACAAATACTTGCAAGTAGCTATATATGTGTATGTTATAAATATAGTGTTATGTACAAACTTTAGTATGTTATATATTATGTTAGTAGGTAAACCAATATGGTCCAAGGAGTTCATATATATATATATATATATATATATATATATATATATATATATATATGAAGGTATATATATGCATAAGGGACCATAATGATGAATAAAGATCAACTCAAGCACGAATTAAATCAAATCATTCACTCAATTTTCGAATCAACTAGAAATCAAGTCAATCTAATTTTCAAAACAAGTCAACATATTTTCAAATCAAATTAAAGAAAAAAATACAAAGTAAAAACATATTGTATGTGTGCAAAGGTTTCAGCCCTATTCTCCTCTATATATATATACACACTATCTTTGTTGTATGCACCTATACCATTTAACAAAAGAAAAAAAAGAAGTCTGCCATTAAAACCTTAAGAAACCAAAGAACTCAAAGCTCCAGGAAGGAAATTCAAACAAAAACAAAAGCAGTGTGTCATCTTTCATAAGCGAGAAAAATTTACAACTGTTACTTACTGGAAAACTATGTACGCTTCTATATGTTTGAAAAATTGAACGAACGCTTCTATTTAGCCAAGAATTCATGTGATAATAAGTTTCTATGCTGTATAATGTGTGTGAGTCATGTTGTACACCATGTAAGCTCATAGTAACATGAAATACACCTCTGTTCTTTAAAAATTTAACAACTTTTCAACTTCAAAAATCTTGATCTCACTATCTATTTGATTTTAGAATTTGATTCCAAAAGAAAAATCGATTGTTTTTCAGTGTAGATTATTTTTAAATTACTTTCCTTCGATATTATGTAGCATATCGGAAGAAAAGTTCATTTTATAGTAAGTAACTTTGGTATGACCAAAATTCGAGTATCACAATTCAATCTTTTGTTTATATGATTGTTACTAAAATCATGAATTTTGGAAGTCATCTAGGAATTTTTAGTTGCATGTAGAGTGAGGGAGAAGAAGATGATCAAAATATGGGTTTTGGTGAAATTTTGGCGGTCGAGGTAGTGGGATGGCTTGGCGTTGGATGTGGAGGTGGCGTGGGTGATGGAGAAGCTTAGAAAAATGAAGTAGTATTTTATAATGGTGTGTGGTGATGGGTTGAGGCGATTCTATTGTTTTAGGGTGGTTTGTGGTAGGCTTCGGTCACGAGGCAATGGTGATGTCGAGAGGTACAGCGAGGCTTGCGGTAGGGGAATAGGAATGGGTGGTCGTGACGAACTTGTGGGTGACATTTGGTGATGGATGGGGTACGGTGGTGGCACGATGAGGCGATTAAAGGCCACAGTGATGTTTCCAGGTTTGGGCTTGGATTCGAATTTTGGAACGAGGGAGTTTGCCGAGGTTTAGGTGGATGGACGTGGGGTGGTGGTCGAGCATGGCTCGAGGGGATGGTCGGCGATCGTGAAAATCAATCGTGGGTGATGTGCATGAGCATGCGTGGTGCGTAGATGGGAGGCACGAAAAAAAGAACAGAGAGGAGAAGAGGAAATCGAGAAAGAAGAGAGGAGAAGGATATGGGTCGGTTTTGATTTTTTGTGCCGTGATGGGTGGGTCAGGTTTAAAGGGGAGTTTAAATCAACTTATTTAATATATCTAAATATAAACTCAATTTCTATTTCATTTTGAAACCTAATCAACACAAGAATTTTTATGACAGGATCCTAACGCTGTGTATCTTATCTGAGCTAAGATCATCAGGTTTTTATGCAACGAAAAATTGAATGTTTTAAGCAATTAAAGTGAACAAATAAGAAATCTTTTATTTGATTTATTACCTGGTAATTAATCAATAAATTATTTTGAGTGAATTGTTAAATTTTTAATAAATCATCTACTAAATGTGATGCGTAGGCTTTGGTCGAGCAAAAGGAAGTTGGAGTATGAACAGGTTTCAAAATGCAAAGCCACAAATGCAAACGAAGAGGGCGAGCATTTATTCAAGAAGCAAATATAGGAACTACGGATTTGTTCCAGAACCAAAAAAAAAATATACAGCTTTGATATGTTATATTCTCTTTTTTTCCCTTTGATGAAGCGAAGAACTAAGAGAAATAAAGAGATGACGAGAAATGAATCCAAAATAAAAGCGAAACAGCAAATTATTAAATATAGTACTGAGAATAAAAAAGTCGTTTCATTGATTTCTGGAAACAATAATAATCCATGGCTATACAGTTTTACATGATGGAAATGAATGGTTACAAGTAAACCAAAAGACTCTAAAATTTGGGTACCGATACGGTTAACCGTTTCGTGGATTCCATGGTGTATCGGACACCGAAACACACAAATGAATATGCTGCGGAGATCAGCACGACGAGACGAGTAGAATGGTATACTGATATCAATAATACGACTATCCTATCGAAATTCGAAATTCGTTGCCAAACTACTGCTACAGCTCCGAAAATAAGATAAACAGAGCAAGAGTAGTCCAAATTTGGCGAAATCAAATACGATGACTCACATAGAAAATGATCTACAATTTTATTTTATAAAATTGTTCGGGTTTCAAAAATATTTTATTTTCATCAATTTTTAACTGATTTAAATTGAAATTTAAAAATTCACAATAGGATTAACTTTCATATTTTCAAATAAAAATTTACCATTTGCAATGTTTAAGTAGATGTATTCCAAATATCAAATTTTCGTTTTTAAATTTAATTGTTTTATTTTCTTGAAAAATTCAGTTAATTACGCTATTCAAAACATTAAAATTTACGGGTCATTACATGTATTAAAACAGAAAATTCTAAATAATGATTTAGAGAAAGCTATTTGCACATATTAACCAAGAATGTCTCGAAGACAGTGGGAGCGATATTGAGCTTTTGAGTCTTTGGATATGATACAAAAGTACCATTTTATAAGCAACAAGATTGAATAAGTATTTTGATAGTCAAATAGTTTGATTTTCAATCAAAGTGCAGAGGAAGTGTGTGTTTATAAGAAAGAACGTTAAAAGGTACATTGATTTTTTTCAATACGTTGTTGATTTAACGATGTACTTATGCTAAAATCAGCCTTAATTGTTTTAATACTCAACATTCGATTAATAAATGATGTCTTTTATAGTAAATATAAAAGATGCTAGGAATGTCCCAACTGATATGCAAGGGCATCTTACTAAAATGTTTAATACGGAACATGTAAGATTAATTCTTTTGCATTGGCAGTAGGAATTATCATACATGTTATGTTGCCTACGATATCATGATTTTTTATTTATTTGATACATGAAGAAAATATCAAATCCAAATTGATATCACTAAATGGTTGTTTGAAGTGTTCTCGTGTATTTATGAAATACTAAAGAATTGTTTACAGAAACAAAAAATCCTTATTAAGGAGTCTTCGGACTCAAACTTCATAAGTGATATTGAGTATAATATGTCAATAATAAATTCAAGTTAAGAATCTTTAAGTTGGAAATGTTCCAACTGAAAGACTGGGCTGATTCAATGAAAAAGGCCAAGTACATCGCTTTGAATAGTGCCGCAATAAAAGTATAGAAATATAAGTGCACAAATTTATAAACGAATCGATTCCAAATGTTGAGAATCTCATGACAGTGTTATATAATAACAATGTTGCGATATAGTTTGTAACAGAAATTATAGCTCACTAGAAGTTGAGAGACATACTATGAATTTTTCTACATGATAAATCAATTTATCAACGTCAGAGCGAGTTGATTGACAGAGTAGATAACTATAACATAATAGCATACCCCTTCACAAGGGGACCGACCTAATTGGTTTTGGAGAAAATTGATTGAAGAAGTTGGCATAAGATTCCATAATTGACCCTAAGTGCAAGTGGGAGATTGATAGAGTTAGGGGTATGCCCTAGGGGAAATTGTGTAATTTTTTACATATATCTAACTCGTCGACCATTCTTGTCCGAAATAAAGGTACTTTCTTTCTATTATATATAGTGGATATAATGTGGTTATATTAATTAATTAATTTAATTAAAAGTATATTTAATAGAAAATCCATAAATGGTGTGTTTTGTGATAGTAGTTACAAAGTGTTGTAACCATGAGTCATTTATCACAATGAAACAAATATACCATTTTAAATATTCCTAGGCAAGGAGTATCGAGACTGGATATCGATACATCCATTGAGATTAGAGTATGTAACGCTCTCTAAATATTGAGCAGTGTATTAATTATGACTGTAGGGGGCACCAAGGAGTTAAGTACTGATAGTTATTGGATAATTATGGATGGACTCAATGGATAGTTTTTCGTTGGTCAGTATAACTAAGGTCAAGCAGAGAATATCGATGTGACTAATTTACACATTCTTTCGACCTGAGAATACCATTGATCTTCAATGTGGTAAATCATGGCACAGCGTTCATCGAATGACTATAGTTAGGTCGAGTGAAATTATTGAAAGTGAAACACTATTAAAGATAGGATTCGTCTTCTCGGTTATATGAGGTTAGTATGGTGGTCAAATAATGTCAACTCAAAGTCAAAGTTTCTGGTCAAAGCAGTTCGGTTAATACAAATTGTTAGTATTGAACAAAGGACTTTATGTTTGGACTATAAAGTTGTATGTGAATAATATTAGAACTTTGAGCATTACCAAATTTCATAAATCCAAAGTGATATAATTTGATGAAGTGAATTTGTGTAAATAATTGTCAATAAAAGATGCCGCTTAATTGTACATGAAATTTGATTTTACCGAAAAGAACTATAAAGGATGAATTCGGCCAAAACATCACACCACCTTTTAAGTGATGTGTTAACATTAATATTTGAATTGTTTTATATTAATCACTAACTAAATTCACACCTTTGAGACGAGTCGCACAACCGCATTTGTAATTTCTCGGAAAACCACACAATTTAATTAATTTGTACAATGTTTCAAATTGATTAATATTTATGAAATATTAATTATTGTTAATTTATTTGATGTTTTGAATGTTGTTGGTAATTATTTAAATGCATATATAAAAGTTATATTTGCATATATCGGTTTGCGATATCAGTATAATTTTAAAATGTTTTAAATAATAAAATAATTACATAAAAGTTGTTTTTTCATTTATTTAAAAAAGTTGCACATTTGGAATGTTCTTTGATCAGCCACATAATGGTGAGATGAAAAAAATCAATTAAAGGTATTAATTTAAATTTAAAAGGGGAATTAAAGGAAGAAGTTTTAATAAGAGAATAGGAAAGGTTCCTTCAATTCTATTGAAAATAAAATATCCATTTTTGGAAGTACATAGAACGTGACTTTCAGTTTTTGTTCTCTTTTCTTCCTCTTCTATATCATTCATTCATGGCTGAAACTTCATCCAAAAATCCATCAAAAAAATTCAAAGCAATATCAAACTAAATTAATATGGTGGTTCATTCTTCTCTTGAAAAGTAGGATGGTGATTTGTTTGAAATCTGAAGAGAAGCCATAAATCAAGGTGTGATGAAGGGCAAGGTCTGTCGAATCTAGACAATGATCAATCAGATCTAGGTATTGTTCAATCATTCAAGGTGTTTCAATGTGACGACCTGCCATTCATCTCCACATAATGACGCATCATCTTGAAGAAAGAAAGGGATAGAAAAGAGAAAGAAAGAGAAGAAAGAAGAAAACAAACATCAGAATCTCAATAGCGGAACGAATAAATTATATTAATAACATAAGTATTACATAGTATACAACAACAATCAGAGTTACACAGACAATACATCACATACTAGAGTGTTATAAACACCTGTCTAGTTATTACAACTCAAAACAACATACAGATAAACCACTCAGAGATACCAACACAGCGGAACACTATATATATATATATATGTATGTATATATATATATATACATGCAGAAGCCTCCCGCTCCATTGCTCCTCCACAATTCGTCAAAGCTAACCTGAATCCCATGGCTACTCGTAAAAATTGGAGTACCCAAGAGTTTAAGAAAAAAAGAAATAAACTCCGGGTCAGACTTGGGTCTGGTGTGAGTAACAGGTTAAAGTTGCTTAACTTTGAAAAATCTTTCAAAGAAAAAGTATCAAGTAAGACTTCCCACACATAAACATGGAAAAAAGTTACCTTATGCTAACCAAAACATTTGATAGGAAATCCGATGATATTATAGTAGGTCTAGAGTTTTCAGGTAAAAAAGAAATAGCCGAAATTGTTACATCTATTAAATTCCAGCTACTAGCCACAAAAGTGGGTAATACAATCAAAACCGAGGGCACTTGTTGGATTTTGGATTCCATACAATGGCAGGGTTACTGGGATACCGCCCGTCACAGTACGTGGCTTAGATCACCGTACCAAGGACCACTCCCAATCTCCTGCAACATAAAGCTGGAACCATTCCTTACTGAACAGTTTCGAACAAGACCACCCCGCAGTTGTGATCAGCAACCGCACCACATAACCGAAATAAAGGGACATCTAGACAGGGATAAATCTCGTCCTACTTGGGCATGACCCACTTAGCCTTAGTGCACCTCTCCTGTTTTAGCCATTCCCGGTTGATGAGGCTTGAGGCTATGATTACCTTTATAGGACACATCACTTAGAATGCTCATCGTCCACCTGACGATGTTCTGAAAGCATTCAATCCATACAGGTTCGTTCCGAGTTCTAATGAAACCGAAGGCATTATCTCATTACACTCATTTTAGAATCACCATCAGAGTTAACGACGATAACCCATGCACTCTGAATCTTCATCTTTGAGATTCACGACCTATCGTTACTTTGGATCGATGTGGTTTTCGAATATCCAAATATGGAAACCCGATCCCGGTTTCACCGAATCCAAACGTTGTCTTTTAAGGCCAAGTTGTTTTAGAGTTTAAAACAATTTCAATTCATTATCATATACACACAGATAGATAATTCACAACACAATAGATAATCAACATTATCATCACCAACAGATAATCCATATCAGCATTATAAACAGACAATCCATATCATCATCACAATGCAACCTATGCATCCATATCATATAACATTACTCATCTCATGGCTGAGATTACAAACCATACAAGGCAACCAATATCAACCATTCATACATAAGCAATGATCTAATGATCACACAATCTATAATTAATTTAAAATGAATTAAATTAATTACTTCATCTCTAATTAATTTAAAATGAATTAAATTAATTACTTCATCATTATAATCCTGCTTAACTTAACCATTAATTGATTACAAATCAATTAATTAATCACCATCTCATTATTCATTTCAATTAATCATTCCTGATTAATATTAAATCATTCCTGATTAACAATATTTCTAACTACAATAAGTAATTAGCTTTTAAATAATTAATTATACTTAACCCTTTACAATAATTAACTTTAATTACTTAACCAATTAATTAACTAAAGTTAATTACATTAATCCTTTATTAATTAATTACTTCATTTATTAATTATTCCTTAATAAATCAATTCATCATTAATTTTATTAATTAATGATTTCTAATTACATTTAATCAATCTCTCTATATAAATTAATTACATTAAGTAATTAATCTACAATTAAACCACATATATTAATCACCCTTGATTAATAACAACCAGTAATTAACTTCCCTTAATTACTTCATTAATAAATTAATCCTTAATTTATTCTTTAATTAATCCCTTGATTAATTTCAAAGTAATTTAATCCAAATTATTTCCATAAATAAAACCTCTTTAATTACATCCAGTAATTATTAATTAATTACTTCCCTAAGTAATTACAATCCCATTAATTACATAAAGTAATTATTCATCAAATCATCAAGTGTTTAGATTAATTAAACTTAATTAATTAATCTAAATTAATCATATTAACACAATTAATTACATTAAGTAACCAATTCATTAATTACTTCCATTAAGTAATTAAACTTAAACAATTTCAACAATGATTATTATTAATTAATTAATCTAGTTAATTATTAAAAATTAATCACATTAATTAATTGTTAAATAATCCTAAGTTAATGACCTACATTAACTATTCTTAATTACTTTATCAAGAAATTAACTTAGATTAATCATTATTAATTACAAATTAATTAATATTTAATTATCAATTAATTAATCTCTAATTATTAACTGCAACTTAATCAATCCTTAATTAATTGATTAGTTAATCTTTAGTCATTAATTAAATTATAATTAACAATCCTTAATTACATATTAATCAACCCTAATTAATTAATCTTAAATCTTAATTAATCAATTTAAAAATTCTTAATTATTTAATTAATCATCCGTATTATTAATTAATTAATTAATTATCCATCTTAATTATCTTAATTATCTTAATAATTTAATGAATCCAATTCATCAAATTTTATTTATCTTTAATATAAACATTTCTTACTTAATTAAGCATTTAAAAACAAATTGTTTTTAAATTTAATTTAAATTCCATTTTAAATTTCATTTTAAATTTAAGATTTTAAAATGAAAACAAATTTATCTAAACAAGGTTTAAAACAATTCAAAATCTTTTATCTCATATGTTAAAGAAAACATTCATTTTAGAAAGAAGTTTTTAAAAGAATTTAAACCAAATTCATCTTTAAATTCAAATAAGTTTAAAATATACTTTAAACATTCGAAGTTATTTAAAAACAAATTCAATTCAAAAATTTCCTTTAATTTCAAAACTGAAATACAGTTTTAAACCTCATTATAGATTTAACTTAAATTTTTAAAAGCTTTACTTACATTCTACATCTTCCATTCAAAAATTCAAATCATTTAACTATTTCAAAAATAGTTAAAACAAATTAAATTTAAAAACTTATTTTTTTCTAAAACCTGAAATTCTAAACCAAATTCCAAATTTCAAAAACTCAGATTTAAACTGATTTTAAATTTCTATTTTACAATTTTAAACTTCATTTTTAAATTCAGAACTAAATACAATTAAAAGTTGTTTAAAACCAGATTTAAATTTTAAAAATTAAATTATTTCAAATCTCAGATTCAAACTACTTTAAATCCATATTCAAATTCAGATTTTAAACTTAGTTTAAATTTCCAGTTGGCATTTTTAAAGTTTACTTTTAATTTTAAAAACAAAAACAGGTTTCTGTTTTTGTTTAAAACCAAACTTAACTTTTCTAAATTCAAGTTATTTCAAAAACAAAGATTCAAACTATTTGAGTTCAGATTCAATTCAGGTTTAAATCCTAATTTAAATTCCAGTTTATATTCAAACTTTTACTTTTAATTTTAAAAACAGAAGCAGGTTCCTGTTTTGTTTAAAAACCTGAAGCAAAGTGATATACCCGAGCAACCTTAATACTACTTCGAGTAAAATCATAACCTACTTCGAGTTAAAACACGATTTCCCCAAGCCAACGCGAGGCCACCAAAAACTGTAACCCCTTAACATTCACCAGCATATCCACCATTGCTCTGTGCACCTGTACACTGCCTCCAGGCAACGCTGATCAACTACGTGACCACTCCACAGTAGACAATCAACAACTCAGGCCAACCAAACAACAACCCAATCGACACTTGCTCGAATTCAAGATCGAGATTAAAATTTCCCAAACCTGCAACAAAACAGTACCCACTACAACCCCAAACCTGTCAACACCTTCCCCCTGAAACTCTAAACACCGTCACCATTAAAACTCCGACGAAGCCTTCGACAACTCACCATCTACCAATGCCCAAGGAATAGTTGAACTCGATCAACTATACTTGCCGAAATGATCACTTCTTTCCTAACCCAGAAAACTAGGGTTCAAAACTTTAAATCACAATCTCCATATCCATCTCCAAAATTAAAAACTCTATAATCTGATAATTTTCTCCTTATCCCTGATAACCCCACCACTTCCAGGAGCAAATTCAACTCAATCGAACACAGAAATCAACAGTGCTAATCCAAAATGTAAAATACAGTGAAGATGGAACTGCTCTTTGGTTTTTATATTAAAAATTGAAATCTTTGGTTTAAAATTCATGATTTTGTAGGATGTTTTGATTCATAATCCAGAAACTTCAAATCAATGTACTTGAAAATTTCACAAATTAAAGTTTGTTCATCTGTTTATAAACTTTAGAGCTGATACAGGATTGTTTAACTTAGGTAATATTTTTAACCCATAGTTAATGATGGAAATAAACATAATTTTTTTCAGCCTTATCTAAACCAAGATTAAATCAAGATAAAAGGGATTTAAAATCAAGAAGAAGCTTAAAATTTGAGGAAACAGACATGTATCATAAAACAAGCATGCATTCATAAATATATTCATATATATATGTGTGTGTGTGTGTGTGTGTGTGTGTGTGTGTGTGTGTATTCACAACAGATTCATAATATATTTTCATCTCTAATTAAAAGCACGCAATCAACTTTTACCTATTTAAAATTTAAAAGTGGAGTTACTCACTGATATTGATGAGCAGAGCACAGTTTCATATTTGAAAAGTCCTGGAAACTTAAACACTGAATTTGCTTTGCCTTTAAAACTTTAGTGCTTTGTATCCTTTAATCCTTATTTGAATGCTTTAAAACTTAAACTTGAATGTTGCTGATGTCTATAACTTGCATGCAGGGGTCACTTTCCAAATTGCAGAAAACAAAATGCAAACTTTCTTGCTTTATTTCCAGATTTTAGAAGAATGCAGGTTGAATGATGAACAGGTTTTGTTTTTGTCTTTTTGAAAATGAGTTACAGGGGTTTTGAAGATGATTTGCATGCTGGAAAAATGTTTTACAGGTTTTTGAATATGGATCAGGGATTTGATTTTTCATGTTTTGAAGATGGTTTGTGTTTGGATATGAGGATGAAGAGTTTGATTGAAAATGTTTTGCAGATTTCTTTTTTGGTTTGAATTTGTAAATGTGAAATAAACAAAGAAAATGAAAGGAGAAAAGAGTATGGGTTTATATTGATTTGAATTAGGATTTATTAAAATTAAAGAAAATAAAATGGAATTATGACACTTGTATAAAATATGAACACTTGTTAATTTTCTTATTTATTCACTCAACACATGTTAAATTAGGCTTTTATTTACTTACACATGCCCCTTTAATTAATTAATATTTTTAATTAAAGTATTAATATAATATTAAGCTTAATTAATTAGTTTACACATACTTATTATATATAGATAATAATTAAAGAATAAACCAAGTATAATTATAAATAAAAACAATATACAATCAATCATTTGAAAATAATATTTTTAATCATTTAAAATAAATTAATAAAAGAGATTGTAAATTACTTGTTATTTATATGAATAAATGTTTCATTTATAAGTTGTATTTTAAACCTCATATCTAATTTACAAATCACATTTATTAATCAATATTTTAAAAAGAAATAAAACAAACATTTTTATAACATTTTTTTTTGGCAAAGCCAACGGGATTAACTGGGCCCCTACCAGTTTATTGCATCACAATAAAATGATTCAAAACACACTTCGAATCAGAAAAAGAAGAAAAAACATGGGAAAAACAAAGAGACAACAAGGAAAAACACAAGATCATGCAAAACATCAGCTCCAAGTACTGACCGTAATGCCAGGAATATGGCACTCCCTCCTTCTCAGCTGCATGTTTATTCTGTTCTTAATTTCAGACCAAAGAGAGCCAATGGTTTTCCTTTTATTTTCAAAAACAATTGAATTCCTCTCTTTCCATATCACTTCCATATAAATTTTAATGCAAATGATCGACACTCTGTATCTACTAGTCTTCCACCTTGTGGCCTTTAAGATTATGTTCCAGTTGATTGCAGAAAAGGGAACTGCAACCGTTCTTTGAATGCAACACACAATCTTATCAATCAGAGCATGCACACATGGACATTCGAAAAATAAGTGCTCAACAGTTTCCACAAACTGCTCACAGTACACACACTTAGGGATACTAGTAATGCCATAGTTAATTAACACATGCCTGGTGAGGAGAGCATTGCTAACAATCTTCCATAACATAAAATTTTCTCTCGACGTTGAATCATTGTTCCAGAGAACTCTGTACCACTTAGCAGCAGGGAAAGCAGTGTCACCAATCAAGTGATTATACACCAACTTAATACAATGTGGCTTATTATTCCATGTCACATTTAAAGATTGCTCAGAACTGAAGCTAATGCTCTGAATAGAGTTCCAAAGTTGCCTGCTAATTTGACTACTATTGTTAGGAAGCTGGATTGTTCCATTGTTGATGAACTCACTGACTTTTGCTTCACGATTAATACCAGACTGTACAATCAATGAGTGATCAAAAACAGAAGAAAGAATCATACCAGAACTAAACCATGATTCATCCCAAAAACTACCATCAGAGTTTTGGTGAACATGGTACCGGATCATAGGAAGGAACACTTCCCTGAGCTTAAGAATATTCCTCCAAGTCCAACTACTATCTTGTGCTATGTCCATCATCCAAAAACTCCTATGCTTGATGTTAAACGTCCAAATCCAATTAACCCATAGACTGTTTTTTTGTTTATGACTGCATGGAAGTGCGTACTGAAAGCAGCAGTGTTTCATTTTTTGGCATTTATAATACCCAGGCCTCCAAGCTGTAAGGTGGTTACAAATTTTGCAAAAGAACTGGCAATAGTTTCTTGTCGAACATACTGCCAGTCCAGAAAAATCTGAACATGGCAGAGCGAACAAGATGAAGTAGCTTACAAGGAAGGATAACAGAACGTGCCCAATAAACCAAACTAGGGAACACAACCGATTTGATGAGTACCAGCCTTCCACATTGGGACTATCTACAATTTTCCCATGCATTCATAACTGAAGTGATCTTATTAAATATTCAAACTTAAGTTAAAATATATTTTAAACAAATAAAACATTTATCTTATATATTTAAAATCATATAGTTATTTATAAAATAGCTTTGAAAAGCTTATATTAAATAAAAACCAATTTCCAAATACCAAAATATTTGAAATTAGAAAATATGCTGTATTAATCTACTTTAAAACCAAACTCATTTATTTAAAATATATATGAATATATATACATGTTATAAATAGAAAACAATTTATTAACTTATTAAAAGATAAATTCACTAATTAATTATTTAATAAAAGAAGATTATTAAATCAAATCAAATTTATTTACAAAATTATCAAATCAATTTAATTTTAAACACAGATTATTAAATTTATATTGCTACAAATGCCGGGCTATCACAATCGTCCCCCCTTAAAAGAATTTCGTCCCCGAAATTTAAAACAAAGGTAATTTAATAATCTCGTTAAAGATTTAATTTTAAAACACAGCATATATTAATCATATGCTAACAACCAAAACAATCAATTCACACAATCAGAACAAATCTAACTATCCAGAAAAAATTATGAATAGAACTTCCACGAGTTTCCCCCGGTAAATATCGGGATACTCGCTCTATAGAATCCAAACAATCAATACTACTAAGCTACAGAGCTCTTATCTCATCTAGATCTACAACTCTAAACAAGATATCAGACTACAGACGAGTCTGACTCAACAACCAATCCTCTTGAACTGCTGGTTCCAAAACCAGAGATAGATCATACACGTACTCCCTCAGAGATACGTGAAACACACTGAATCCCAGTTATCCAAATTGGAAATTCAACTCTTGAAAACCAAACACTTATCTTACCAAAATACAGAAGAAATCCAAAACACCTCGGAGCTAGCTTCCAAGACTTACCAAAACTTATAGCTCCTTGGATCGGAGGAAAAAAACCAAATCTCTGACTCCAGAATCCAAATTCCTCCATCTCTTATCTATAAAAACTCTTTGGACGATCTTGGGCTACCAACATCCTTCCTGATCAGCCCAACCCTTGCTGATGCCTCTAGAAACAAACTGGACCAAAACAACCCATAACCATGATCTCCTCAAGATCCACCCATAACCAAGAATTCGAACTCTACTCCATAAACAACAGAAGACAGAACAAACTTCTCCTTATCCGAAAAAGTCAAACAGATGTACTCCCAAACTGCTTCCGTTGCACAACTCTGATCCGAAGCAGAAGAAAATGCTGATGAAGAACATGAGCATAGACTGGACAACCCAACACAGAAATATGGTTCCACATATCCATAGAAGAAAACTCAGAAATTCCTCCGAAACCTGAGCTGCTTCACCAACTCCATCTCAAGGAACCATCCTTCCCTTAAAATGAACCACCTGTACCAATCTGGAATCCTAGCTGATAAGAAAACTCGATCTCCAGATGCGGACAAACCTCTGACTTCCCTGAAGACATCTGGACAATCTCCAACAACCCAAGAGAACACTCAACTATCGCAAGTCACTTTTGCGATCATCCCAGCCTAATTTCCAAAGAAACTGCACTCTCTCTCTACCAAAAAGAACAGCTTACGCTGGCCTATCCAATTCACCGAAGAAAAGGATTCACACTGCTGCTTCTGAACTCCACCTTCAGAAAAATTTCTCAGTCAGAAAACTTCTTGCCAACACAGGGCACTCCGAACTGCACTGCTAACACCAATGCCAAAGAATTCCCAATGAAAAACTCTTCGAAAAAAACTCGGACCTCAAAGCAAACAGAAACACCCTGCTCGACTCAGCCACATCACTGAAACAGACGCACTTCCTTACTCTTGTTCCAAAGAAACATCTTCGAAAACATCCATAGTCACTGCGTCTCATCACGCAGCTACTATTTTCTGAGGTATCAAGATACCATCACTCGCTTGCTACCCTACCGACTGATCCAAACTCTACTCATTCAACTCTGCACTTCAAAGATGAACTCCGAACCTTTTAAAAGGTTTCCTTTAGATATCAATAAAATCCTTACACCAAGAAAAACTCACTTGAGACGGTATTAGGTCTACAGTCTCGATAGATACACTTCCAACCTCAAACATTCAAACTCCAACCAATGGTAGTTGTGTTACACACACCACTACCTCATCTACCTTTATATCTTATATTGGAAAACCTGAACAAGTAATCCAACATATAGGTAGAAATAAAATATAAATATATATTAAAAATACAAATACGCTCTCTCAATACAGACACCACTCCAGAGTCTAGGTATTCGCTCAACCTAGCGCTCCGATACCAGCTGTGACGACCCGTTATTCATCTCCACAGAATGACGCATCATCTTAAAGAAAGAAAGGGATAGAAAAGAGAAAGAAAAGAAAAAAGAAAACCACATCAGAATATCAACAGCGGAACGAATAAATTATATTAATAACATAAGTACTACATAGTATACAACAACTATCAGAGTTACACAGACAATACATCACATACTAGACAGTTATAAACACCTGTCTAGTTATTACAACTCAATACAACATACAGATAAACCACTCAGAGATACCAACACAGCGGAACACTATATATATATATATATATATATATATATATATATATATATATCTACACGCAGAAGCCTCCTGCTCCATTGCTCCTTCATAATTCGTCAAAGCTAACCTGAATCCCTTGGCTACTCGTAAAAATTTGAGTACCCAAGAGTTTAACAAAAACAGAAATAAACTCTGGGTCAGACATGGGTCTGGTGTGAGTAACAGGTTAAAGTTGCTTAATTTTGAAAAAACTTTGAAAGAAAAAGTATCACGTAAGACTTCCCACACATAAACATGGAAAAAAATTACCTTACGCTAACCAAAACATTTGATAGGAAATCCGATGATATTATAATAGGTCTAGGGTTTTCAAGTAAATAAGAAATAGCCGAAATTGTTACATCTATTAAATTCCAGCTACTATCCACAAAAGTGGGTAATACAATCAAAACCGAGGGCACTTATAGGATTTTGGATTCCATATAATGGTAGGGCTACCGGGGTACCGCCCGTCACAGTACGTAGCCTAGATCACCGTACCGAGGATCACTCCCAATTCCCTGCAACACAAAGCCGGAACCATTCCTTACTGAACAGTTCCGAACAAGACCACCCCGCAGTTGTGATCCGCAACCGCACCACGTAGCTGAAATAAAGGGACATCTAGACAGGGGTAAATCTCGTCCTGCTTGGGCATGACCCACTTAGCCTTGCTGCACCTCCCCTGTTTTAGCCATTCCCAGTTGATGAGGCTTGAGGCTACGATTACCTTTATATGACACATCACTTAGAATGCTCATCGTCCACCTGACGATGTTCTGAAAGTATTCAATCCATATAAGTTCGTTCCGGGTTCGAACGAAACCGAAGGCATTATCTCGTTACACTCATTTTGGAATCACCCTTAGAGTTAACGACGATAACCCTTGCACTCTGAATCTTCATCTTCACTTGAGATTCACGACCTATCATTACTTTGGATCGATGTGGTTTTCGGATATCCAAATATGGAAACCCGATCCCGGTCTCACCGAATCCAAAACGTGTCTTTTAAGGCCAAGTTGTTTTAGAGTTTAAAAAAATTTCAATTCATTATCTATATACACACAGATAGATAATTCACAACACAATCGATAATCAACATTATCATCACCAACAGATAATTCATATCAGCATTATAAACAAATAATCCATATCATCATCACAATGCAACCAATGCATCCATATCATATAACATTACTCATCTCATGGCTGAGATTACAAACCATTCAAGGCAACGAATATCAACCATTCATACATAAGCAATGATCTAATGATCACACATCTATAATTAATTTAAAATGAATTAAATTAATTACTTCATCTCTAACTAATTTATAATGAATTAAATTAATTACTTCATCATTATAATCCTGCTTAACTTAACCATAATTGATTACAAATCAATTAATTAATCACCATCTCATTAATCATTTCAATTAATCATTCCTGATTAACAATATTTCTAATTATAATAAGTAATTAGCTTTTAAATAGTTAATTATACTTAACCCTTTACAATAATTAACTTTAATTACTTAACCAATTAATTAACTAAAGTTAATTACATTAATCCTTTATTTATTAATTACTTCAGTTATTAATTATTCCTTAATAAATCAATTCATCATTAATTTTATTAATTAATGATTTCTAATTACATTTAATCAATCTCTCTATATAAATTAATTACATTAAGTAATTAATCTGCAATTAAACAACATATATTAATCACCCTTGATTAATAACAACCAGCAATTAACTTCTCTTAATTACTTCATTAATAAATTAATCCTTGACTTATTCTTTAATTAATCCCTTGAATAATATCAAAGTAATTTAATCCAAATTACTTCCATAAATAAAACCTCTTTAATTACATCCAGTAATTATTAATTAATTACTTCCCTAAGTAATTACAATCCCATTAATTACATAAAGTAATTATTCATCAAATCATCAAGTGTTTAATTAATCAAGCTTAATTAATTAATCTAAAATAATCACATTAACACAATTAATTACTTCATTAATTACTTCCACTAAGTAATTAAACTTAAACAATTTCAAAAATGATTATTATTAATTAATTAGTCTAATTAATTATTAAAAATTAATCACATTAATTAATTGTTAAATAATCTTAAGTTAATGACCTTCATTAACTATTCTTAATTGCGTTATTAAGAAATTAACTTAGATTAATGATTATTAATTACAAATTAATTAATATTTAATTATCAATTAATTAATCTCTAATTATTAACTGCAACTTAATCAATCCTTAATTAATTGAGCAATAAATCTTTAGTCATTAATTAAATTATAATTAACAATCCTTAATTACATATTAATCAAACCTAACTAATTAATCTTAAATCTTAATTAATTAATCTAAAAATTCTTAATTATTTAATTAATCGTCCATATTATTAATTAATTAAATAATTAATTATCCATCTTAATTATGTTAATAATTTAATGAATCCAATTCATCAAATTTTATTTGTCTTTAATGTAACATTCTTACTTAATTAAGCATTTAAAAACAAATTGTTTTTAAATTTAATTTAAATTCCATTTTAAATTTCATTATAAATTTAAGATTTTAAAATGAAAACAAATTTATCTAAACAAGGTTTAAAACAATTCAAAATCTTTTATCTCATATGTTAAAGAAAACATCCATTTTAGAAAGAAGTTTTTAAAAGAATTTAAAACAAATTCATATTTAAATTTAAATTAGTTTAAAATATACTTTAAACATTCCAAGTTATTTAAAAACAAATTCAATTTAAAATTTTCCTTTAATTTCAAAACTAAAATACAATTTTAAACCTCATTCTAGAATTAACATAAATTTTTAAAAGTTTACTTACATTATACATCTTCCATTAAAAATTCAAATCATTTAACCATTTCTAAAATAGTTAAAACAAATTGAATTTAAAAACTTATTTTATTTTAAAACCTGAAATTTTAAACCAAATTCCAGATTTCAAAAACTCGGATTTAAACTGGTTTTAAATTTCTATTTTACAATTTTAAACTTCAGTTTTAAATTCAAAACTAAATACACTTAAAAGTTGTTTAAAACCAGATTTAAATTTTAAAACTTAAATTATTTCAAATCTCAGATTCAAACTACTTTGAATCCATATTCAAATTCAAATTTTAAACTTAGTTTAAATTTTCAGTTTGCATTTTTAAACTTTACTTTTAATTTTAAAAACAGAAACAGGTTTCTATTTTTATTTAAAACCAAACTTAAATTTTCTAAATTCAAATTATTTCAAAAACCAAGATTCAAACTATTTGAATTCAGATTCAATTCAGGTTTAAATCCTAATTTAAATTCTAGTTTATATTCAAACTTTACTTTTAATTTTAAAAATAGAAACAGGTTTTTGTTTTGTTTAAAAACCTGAAACAATGTGATATACCCGAGCAACCTTAATATTACTTCGAGCAAAATCATAACCTACTTCGAGTTAAAACTCGATTTCCCCGAGACCAACGCGAGGCCACTAAAAACTATAACCCCTCAACATTCACCAGCATATCCACCATTGCTCTGTGCACCTGTACACTCCCTCCGGCCAACGCTGATCAACTACGCGACCACTCCGCAGTTGACAATCAACAACTCAGGCCAACCAAACAACAACCCAATCGACACTTGCTCGAATTCAAGATCGAGATTAAAATTTCCCAAACCTGCAACAAAACAGTACCCACTACAACCCCAAACCTGTCAACACCTTCCCCTTGAAACTCCAACCACTGTCACAATTAAAACTCCGACAAAGCCTTCGACAACTCACCATCTACCAATGCCCAAGGAATAGTTGAACTCGATCAACTATACTTGCCGAAATGATCACTTCTTTCCTAACCCAGAAAACTAGGGTTCAAATCTTTAAATCACAATCTCCATCTCCAAAATGAAAAACTCCATAATTTGATAATTTTCTCCTTATCCCTGATAACTCCACCACTTCCAGGAGCAAATTCAACTCAATCGAACACATAAATCAACAGTGTTAATCCAAAATGTAAAATACAGTGAAGATGGAACTGCTCTTTGGTTTTGATATTAAAAATTGTCTTTGGTTTAAAATTCATGATTTTGTAGGATGTTTTGATTCATAATCCTAAAACATCAAATCAATGTACTTGAAAATTTCACAAATTAAAGTTTGTTCATCTGTTTATAAACTTTAGAGCTGATACAGGATTGTTTAACTTAGGTAATATTTTTAACCCATGGTTTATGATGGAAATAAACATAATTTGTTTCAGCCTTATCTAAACCAAGATTAAATCAAGATAAAAGGGATTTAAAATCAAGAAGAAGCTTAAAATTTAAGGAAACAGACATGTATCATAAAACAAGCATGCATTCATAAATATATCCATATCTATATATATATATATATATATATATTCACAACAGATTCATAATATATACTCATCCCTAATTAAAAGCATGCAATCAACTTTTACTTATTTAAAATTTAAAAGTGGAGTTACTCACTGAATTTTTGATGAGGAGAGCACAGTTTCAGATTTGAAAAGCTCCTGGAAATTTAAAAACTGAATTTGCTTTGCCTTTAAAACTTTAGTGCTTTGTATCCTTTAATCCTTATTTAAATGCTTTAAAACATAAACATGAATGTTGCTGATGTCTATAACTTGCATGCAGGGGTCACTTTCCAAATTGCAGAAAACAAAATGCATACTTTCTTGCTTTATTTCCAGATTTTAGAAGAATGCAGGTTGAATGATGAACAGGTTTTGATTTTGTCTTTTTGAAAATGAGTTACAAGGGTTTTGAAGATGATTTGCATGTTGGAAAAATGTTTTACAGGTTTTTGAATACGGATCAGGGATTTGATTTTGCATGTTTTGAAGATGGTTTGTGTTTGGATATGAGGATGAAGAGTTTGATTGAAAATGTTTTGCAGATTTCTTTTTTGGTTTGAATTTGAAAATGTGAAATGAACAAAGAAAATGAAAGGAGAAAAGAGTATGGGTTTATATAGATTTGAATTAGGATTTATTAAAATTAAAGAAAATAAAATGGAATTATGACACCTGTATAAAATATGAACACTTGTTAATTTTCTTATTTATTCACTCAACACGTGTTAAGTTAGGGTTTTATATACTTACACATGTCCCTTTAATTAATTAATATTTTTAATTAAAGTGTTAATATAATATTAAGCTTAATTAATTAGTTTACAAATACTTATTATATATAGATAATAATTAAAGAATAAACCAAGTATAATTATAAATAAAAACAATATACAAATCAATCATTTGAAAATAATATTTTTAATCATTTAAAATAAATTAACAAAAGAGAATGTAAATTACTTGTTATTTATATGAATAAATGTTTCAATTATAAGTTGTATTTTAAACCTCATATCTAATTTACAAATCACATTTATAATCAATATTTTAAAAAGAAATAAAACAAACATTTTTATAACATTATTTTAATCTAAATTAATATTCAAACTTAAGTTAAAATATATTTTAAACAAATAAAACATTTATCTTATATATTTAAAATCATATAGTTATTTATAAAATAGGTTTGAAAAGCTTATATTAAATAAAAACCAATTTCCAAATACCAAAATATTTGAAATTAGAAAATATGTTCTATTAATGTAATTTAAAACCAAACTCATCTATTTTAAATATATATAAATAAATATATACATATTATAAATAGAAAACAATTTAATAACTTATTCAAAGATAAATTCACTAATTAATTATTTAATAAAAGAAGATTATTAAATCAAATCAAATTCATTTACAGAAATTATCAAATTAATTTAATTTTAAATACAGATTATTAAATTTATATTGCCATAAATTCCGGGATATCACATTCGACATGCTTCATCCTAAGGTAATTAAATGTGCGTATAGTTCTAAATTTACATATCTTATAATTTGTTCTTATCTCCTTAATCTCTATCTTTTCCTTCTGTTCATACTTGTGAATTTGAATCTTAATTTGAATATCTCCATTCCCTTGCTTGAATTGATTATTCTATCATGTTAAAACATAAAATGTTTTCTTTTGTTCACTGTTATTTTGTTATGAATTATAACATCTCATTTTCCGTCTCATGTATAATAGTTTGTTTAATTAATTTAACCTAGATCTAGACCTTCTTAATTTTATTTTATGTAATATATGTGATTGTTTACAAAGTTTGTTTGATCTAGATCTAGATATTCTTATCTCAAATCTATATATTCCTATTTCGTTTGATTTTGACATTTTAAAAAAAGCATAATTGAACTTAGTATTTTTATATTTATAATTCAATTTTTCATATCAAAAGGTTTACACTTGAATATTTAGACATGGGCTGCTATGTAATTAAAACTTGGTAATAATCACATTAATTAATCTTTGTCATCCAATTAATATGATGTTTTAACTGTCATGTTTCAAATCATTATAATATAAACTCTTTCTTTTAAAAGAAAAAGGGAAACATTATATCAATGATATATTCCATTAATTACAATTCCATCTGATTGAAAATTACATCTTTGCTTAAAAAGGAAGGATTCTTTTCCCAACTGTTTCAAACCATTTTCATTAATCTTAATATTCTTTGATTTCCTACTTGTAATTGAAATGAAATCTATTTTATTTGAATTTTTATTCTAAACATTAATTGTATGTGTGTGTTTTTATAGTGTATGTGTGTATCTATTTATATACTAATAATAAATAAAATTGTTCATGTTTAGGATGACAAAGGCATATATAGATGAAAAACGTGTCCATTGTGGTGTAAATCCCAACACCTATGCAATGTTTACATTAACTTTGTACACTTTTATATGTTGCACTTACACTATACACACGAGTGCATGTGATGTGGTCGGAATCATTTGTAATTAATTAAATTAAATTGGAATGATGCATTCCTAATGAAAATTCAATTGAAATGTTAACATGTTTATTTAACATGTTATCAATATAACCAGAGACAAAAATGAGAGGTTTCTCTCTCTTCAATTAATATTGTTTACTCCTTTAATTAATTGCATAACTATTAGAGAGGAAGCTAAAGGTTTTCTTCTCATATTTATTTTAATAAATAACTGCTACACATGTTGGTGTATTTGATGCACTCATTCATTTAAATTCATATAATATTCAAACCCTTTTGGAATATATTTTTTCACCAAATAAAATAAAATATTGACTTTATTTAAAAGAATGTTTAGATAAGATCAAAATGCATTTAGACTTCCTAGGCCCATTAAAGATCCAAAATGGTAAATTTTTTGAAATTAATTTATTCTTTCCGCTGTAGGCTGGCCCAGTTCCAACGGGCATTGCGTTAGTGACATTTTTAACCTTTGACTTGGTAACGATTCTGTATCATCCCGCCTTTTCGCACGCTTTAAATCGACACACGTGCCAATTCAAACCATACGGAAGGGTGGATTGTTATGGGGTAAATAAGAAAAAACAGAGAAAGAAAAAACAAAATAGAACCTCACAGCGGAAGGATAATATACAATAATAAAAAACAATTCATGAAGCTGTTTATAAAACATTTGATTTTAATTATATAATACATACAGAGTACACATACCAATAAATATCAATGTAGCGGAATTAATTGGTGTAGTGGAATAATAGTAGATAATAGTAATACAAATCATCGTCTTCGTCCTCCAGAGCTAAAACTTCAAATCCTGTAACGCTCGGACTGACCCGAGCGAATTTGAAAAGACAAAAACACTCGAGTCAGAACTAAAAGATCTTATGTGAGTTAAATTAACAGAAATAAATATGAGTGCAGCAACTCAAGAGATGCTCAGTATTTACATCTCCTAAGGATCCGTTAAACTGTTTACTATGTAGTATATTTCACTATTATAATAATGTCTAATTGTAAAATAAACTTACTTTTAAACAGCGTTAAGGGGTTACCCGTATAGCCCTTAACACAGAATATATTCCCATAGTCTATACAGTACCATAATCTCCCCCGTACCGGGCGTCGTAAGAGGGCACTCCATAGGTATGGTACAAAACCAAAATCGTATAAGGCGCGCTAGGGTAGGTGACACGGCACAACTAGGCAATGCCAGGGTAGACATACCAATTACGCATCCGGGCTGGTGGTAACGCGTAGCTGCTACTACCGCCCACCTCGAACAAACACCCCCAAAATCAAAGAAACAATAGTGGCCACCGAATCAATCCAAAGTCAGAGTATAGTATCGAAGGAGTGCGTTCGATCAGAGGAATGACCTCATTGGCCCGAGAATCGCTTCTGTTTTAGCCACCTTATGCCAACTCATGGGAGTTGGGTCCACGTATTTACCTTACAGGAAATGCCGCCACCAACCTACTTCATTCTGGAATCTCCACCGTGTACACGGTTGTTAAAGTGGTTTTCGGAGTTGGCAGAGAGTATGACAACTTCCGATCCCGGTCTCTTTAACCACCAAGCGTTATTATAACACCGCGGTCATTTAAAAATAATTATACTTTCAAAACCAGAATAAAACATCTATTTCAAAACCATATAAATACGATATCATTTATATTTTTAAAACCCCAAATCAATACGATATCATTTAGACCCAAACCAATATAATGTCATTTTATTTTCCAATATATATTCTTTTACAAAATCATAGGGTTTTCAAAGTAAATATTTAGAAATAAAAACTCCTGAATATAATATTTTCAAATTATACTACCTTGAAAATCATAACCTTGAAACAAGTTTCCATCTCTTAAATGGTTAAATATTAAATTACTTTTATAAAACAAAATAGCTTCTTTAGATTTCACAAATCAATTTCAAATATCGATTTAAACTACCAAATACCATTTCAATTCTTATGTTTCAAAGCTTTAAATATTTCACCATTTCAAAAACAAACTCATTTGATAATCCCATATATATTAAATTCAATTACTTATTATTTAGACTTGAAATATTTACTTAATGAATTCAATATAATTTAAGAAAAACTTTGTAACATTCTAGAATTTTGGACTTTCGAAAATCCAACATCGATACTCACTTTATCGACTGCCGAGAAATCAAAGGCCGAAAACCGAGATGTTATGGGTTTTAAAAAGAATTAAGAAAAAGAAAGAAGAGAGAAGAGAAGATAGAAAATTTTAAAAATAGAACGGAACAGAAAGAAATAACAGAACAACAACAGAATCTCACAATTCGCAGCGGAACAACATATAATAATAAATGAATAATCTTTAAACAAAGAACTATACCAGTTATTACATTACATTTCATTACATTACATCATATCATCAGAGTGTACAACAACATACAACAATAAACAGTGCAGCGGAAAAAAGAAATATTATATACTAGTAATACGCCATGCCATCCAGCTTGCCTCCAGCAACTCCTGAATATCCAGAATATCCTGATAAACCTAACTCTTAACTGCCCGTGTGGAAATTGGTGGGCACCCAGAGTTTAGGAAGGAAAACAATAAACTCCGAGTCAGTCATGTGACTGGTGTGAGAACTCAAAACAGTTTATTTAACTTTAAAATCAAAATAGAGGAATATTTTTAAATTCAATTCGCAATGCTTTTAAAAATGAGACTACCATAAGACCTCCCACCACACACACAATGCAAACGCAGACTTGGAGGAGATTTCTTCTTATGTGAGTCAAAGATGCTTGGTACGCATTTAAAATAACATTTGATATTATTACTAGTGCATAGTGTAGAACAAATCCTTTCGAAAGTAAAGATATAAATCATAGCCAGCATAGGTACCATTATATTATGCCTACTATAGCTACCTCCTGAGGAAGCAGGTTCTACAACTAAAACCGTACAAGTCACGTATTGTTTCTTTGGATTTCCAACAAATGGTCAGGCCAAGGAACTTCCCATTGCCACATGAGAATGCCTCTGGATGGACATCCCCGAGAACCAAACCGGATCTCTACCAACACAAGGCCGGGTTACTCCTAACTGAGCAACAACTGACCGAATATGCCATCCCCCGGTCCTTTGGGACCTTTTTCCGAGAGCGCTCTCTAATCAATTCACACAATCATAAAAACAAAGTGTTTCAACATGAGTAAGTATCTGGGCTCCATACCATGATACCACCCTTTTCCAGAAGGAAATGGACACATCCTAAAGGGTGCTACCCCTCATAACCTTGCTGCTTCTTTCCTGTTTTGACCATTCACGGGGTGTGAGGCTCGACGAAGTCACGTCCACAAAACATACTTTATACAAAAGCCATGCTTTGGGTCAACAAATGATCAACACAATGATCACTAAGATAGACGATCAAATAAATGATCCTATCACAAATAATCAACACAATGATCATTTCAGCATCACTCAGCATGTCACATTACCAAACTGGGAATATATCGCTGATAACTCCAACTATATAACCTTTGAGCTCGTACGTCTCAAAGAAGGGTGTTAAGCAAAGAATAAATTCTCCGCCACCAATAGAAATATGTTTGAAAGAAATCGGCTTTATATCTCAATTTGTAACGTCAGACATACAATCCATACAAGTCTGTTCCGGGCTCGAACAAAACCGAAGGCACTTCTTACGAAGCCCTTGCAATACGGGTATTCACAATCCCGATCGAATTTCCCATCACTTAGGAGATCTCTATACCAGGAGCTACCCAGTGCAGAGACAATCGATAGGTCATCCTATCGCTTTCGCAAAAACTCGGTCTTCAACACCGATCTTCAAATGCAATTCATAACGACGTATCACATATTCGGAATGGGTTATACGACCCCATGGTCCTTTCCCGGTTAACCCGAATAGTGAGCGCTTATTCAAAAATAAGTGTGGCATTCACATTCAATCAAATCACATCAAATACCCATTCAAAGGGAGATATTGATAGTCGGTTATTGAACTATCAATTGATATGCATACATCACCAGATTCCAAATAATTTTCCAAATTATTTATTTTCCAAAATATCTTTACTAGATATATAGTTTCAACACTTCAAAAATAAATCAATATTTATTTTTAACCAATTTCACTTTTCACATATAAATTCCATAATGAATTTATATTTCAAAATATTCGTGCATATACGATTTCAATAATTCATTTCAATTTATCCTCCAAAAAGATAAATTCTAATTATTCACTTCATATTGGAAAACATTTCCATACTTATTAAATAAGTAATTCACAATCTTTTATTTTCAACACTTAGAAAATATTCAATATATTTAAACCGAATTAAGTATATATTTCTTTCTTTAAGGAAATCATTCACTTAACATATTTATTTGGGCCAAAACGAATGTTGCGTAAAACATCGTTACGACAACCCAAAATCACTAGCATAGGGATTCGAAATTAAAAATAGATATATAAATCCCAATACTATTCAAAACATTTCCTTTCGGAAATCATTTACTATAACAACAGTGTTATAGTCCACTATTTCCTTTTATTTCTCGAAAACGTCTATTTCAACAATAAATGTTGAAATCTATGGTTTCGAATCACAACACCTTTTAAAACATCGTTAGATCGTTTTAATTCTATTTAAAACATTCACATTCTAAACAATTTCTTTAACGTGTTATTCACTGTTCAAAAACGTGAATAAACTACGTTAACAAACTTCATCATTTCTATTCACTTTAACTTAAAGGATTATTCACTGTCTAAAACGTGAATATAACTCCATTTATAAGTTATAACAATTAACTTATCAAAATAAGTCGTTTGCGGATTTATAAAACAACGTTTATAAATTCCGTTTCTTTTTATTTATAAAAACTTCCTTTTTATAATTCCTTTATTAACCTATTTGATTTCATATCTCAATTATAAACTAAAAGTTCATATTATAAGTCAATTGCTTATAAAACGATTATTTTACAAAATCGTTCTTTTTAAAGACTTTTCAATTTATAAACCTTATAACTTATAAGATTTATTTATTTAATCAATCTATTCTTCAAATAATTTCACCAAATTTATAAATCTTACTATTTACAAATTTCATTTATAACTTCACAGTTTATAATTCTATAAATTTCATTCTATTATGAAATTCATTTTTCACTTCATTTAAAACACTTATAAAAACTCGTTTTATAATGTCAATATTTCGATTTATAAATATCTATTTATAAATCTCTTAATATAAATCAGTTTATATTATTATTCTGAAACGTCTTTAATTCCCTTTATAATTTCACCATTTTGATTTATAAAATAATCAAATTTTATAAATCCTATATTTAAACTTTTGATAATAAATTCAAAAATCCAGTTTAAACTATTTTATAAAGTCATTAATTCCTATTTCTCAAAAATCAGCTTTTAACCGTATTTCTCAAAAATTATAATTTTTATAACTTTAAAAATTATAACGTTCATTTATTTAAAATGAATCAATTCCAAAATATTTTATCTTTTCAAAAATTACTTTAAAAACATTTTTTTAAAATACCAGAAATTTGGTCCAATGATGCTACACACCAAATAGTCAATCACGACTAACAACGATATCATATATCAATATGAAAATCCATCAAATATCAAAATATCTGAAATCAAATAAAAACTGTTGAGGAATCCAGTTGGATCCCTCCAACCTGTTTTCCTGTATCCAAAAACATTAGCACAATACCAATTTCGCTCCAGTACGAAATTATCGCGGTACATGTTTTTATTAAATATTATCCGCTTAATAACGGCGTAATAGGGTCTCATCCGCTAAACAAAAAATGCGGGAAATCAACAACTGCAATATATACATATGCCAATATATATATATTGATATTATATATAATACCAATTTCACTGTTTATGAAATATTCGCGGTATATGTTTATATTAAATAACATCCGCTTACTAACGGCGCATAATGTCTATTTTAACAATCAATAATTTACAGTCATCACTCAAACATGCATTCAAATATTTTAAATCTAACTATTTAAAATAAAATCGAAACCGATTCGATTGAGTGAGAAATTCTCACCTTGATTTTAAATTCCGTTTTAGCTTTTATTTCGAATAAAATTAAACGCGCGTTTAATTTTACCCAAAATTCTCACTAACTCCAAACGACTCCAAACCAACTCCATCGCGTAGTGCTCGTCCATTCGATTCCAACGCAACTGAGTTTGCATTTTTTCGACCTCGTATGAAAAAGATATGAATTTTACAAGTTACACGTATTTTAAATCAACAAATTTACAACTAAACTTTAATAACTTAAACCCTCAACCATCTACAGCCATTAGATCCACTCACCCCACATCTCCACCGTCCTCTACCTTCTTCCACTTGCGTTCCATCTTCAGGAACAAGGCCGACACACTTGAACCCAACTATGCATACTAGGGTTTGAATTTTGCAACACCATACTCAACTAAACTCGATCACACAACCACCATCGCGAAGCTCTCGACAAGAGCTATGTTCGGCCCCCACCATGTCAAGCTCGGCCATGCCCTCCACCTGGGAATGCGTGCGCAGGTCGGCCCCTTTAAACCCCCCTATCTCCCAAAATACAACTCCATTTTAGATCATAGTCGTTGAAAACGTAGTACTCGAGGAGATCTTCAACTTTGTAGTTGAACTTTCTTGCTAATTCTTGATGGATTTGGAGAAATCAAGGGAGGAAGGAGAAGAAAAACTGGCCATTGAAAAATTAGGGCCGGCTATGCAGTTTTAGATTAGGGTTTGTATATTTTTTTTTATTTTTCTTGAGTTATGGGGGTATTTATAAGGAACGAGCGACACTATTCATCCCGGAAATTCCGAACTCCGATTTAGACGCCGTAACCAGCGTTTCTAGGGTTTACCCCGCGTTCCGGACACAATGGAACAGGTTTCGGAAGCTAATTCGGAAGTATGTGCGAGTTATGGCTGAAAACGCTCAATTTGAATTAAACCGATCTAAGTCGATTTCTAGGCGTTTTAATTTGTACAGGACAAACGGTAAATCCAATTGACTTGAAATTTGAAACCTTACAATAATATCACATTACGGATCCAATGAAACTGGTTTCGTCGAAATCCGAGACTTTTTGAAAAATGGCTATTTTGACTCGCCAAATTTAAATTAAAAACAATTCGATGCGTTTCGAGCTGCCACGATCAAACGATAACTCCGATTGACACGAAAATTGAAATCCGGTAATAACTAACTATTACGGATCCAATGAAACTGGTTTCGTTCAATTCTGAGACTGTTCAAAAATTGGCTATTTTACAGTCGATTATTAAATATTAAAATATTCAATTTTCACAAATTAACTTTTAATTCGATTTTAAAAGTTCTAAAATATCGTTCTAACTTCCATATGATAAAATAAAATTTTCCAAATTATTTTCAATCATATTTAACTCAATTTTTACTTATTTCCATAATTTAACATATTAAATTATCGATTTAATAATCCAATTAAATCCAATAATTCAAAATAAAATTTATTTGACTTATAAATTCACTTATTAATATTTAAAATAAATTAAATACTCAAATTTTAATAATTAAAAATTCTGGGTCGTTACAATCTTTCCCCCTTAAAAGAATTTCGTCCTCGAAATTACAAGTAAGAAAAGTTAGAGAATCTATTAATTTTCCAAAATTCATAATTAAACTTCTTACAATTCTTTACTAAGTTTTCAAATCATACTTAGTTATCTTTTCAAAAACAACTACTATAGTTTAACTTTCAATTTCAAAATCAAGTTAAAGTTTTCACAATTTTCCAATTTTCTCAAATTTTTTCTAACGCCTTAAATTTTCGGAAAAATTCGCCATAGTCTCCTTTCCGCGGCTCGATCCGAAAAAAAAATGACAGTATATATATCACAAATATACATCTCATCAAGTAATGAGGCATCCCGAAGGGAAAAAAGTGTAAAAGTACGATATTTAATCCGAGATATGTACCTTATATTTTATTAGCAAGCATATACGGCTAATATAGCGCTAAAGCGAACTCCAAATGCGAAGCAAACGCGATCCGCACCTACTAAACTCAACAAACAACATGAGAACCATGCATATAAACCATAGTATCAATATACAACATATAGCAACATAATAACTATATATGTCACATAGCAAATGCAACAATAGCAATATATATTCAACCATCAACCAACTACATTCATAACCAATAATATTCATTCATATTCTCATTCATATATAATGAATTGGTTTTCAATATCAAATCACATTTGATTTATTTACATTGGATTTACTAACATTCATTTTCAATTCAATTAGTTTACATTCACTAATTAAATCCAATTCACATTCAATTCTATTCAAATTTATTTACTTTCCAGTTGAATTCAATTACATAGCTTTCAATTTCATTAACACTTAATGAACCTATATACAATCAATCAACATCCATATAACAACCAAAGTATATTGATTACAACCAAATTTCTTCGCTTCACTTACATTCATTTTGGTTTAACATCTTTACTTTCCAATTGGTTTTATTAAATTGACTTTCATTCAAGTATTCAACTTCCAATAACATTAGAATTTAATGAATTAACACTTACATTCATTATTTCATATCAACTTTATTCACATTCAATTGATTATCATTCAATCCATTTATTCAATTCAATTACAAAGTTGAATTTCATTTATATAACTCAAGTTCATATCCATCACTTAACTTAATTAATTTACTTTGATACCCAAAATCAATTCCATTTACATTACTTAAGTTATATTTCATTTAATCTTGAAATTCACCTTTATTTACAACTCATATTCATATAATTTTACTTCTTATATATGTAAGTTTATTTCACAATTGTAAATACTTTAATTATAATTTCAATTCTTATAATTCTTTTGCTTATACAATTATTCTTTTATTTAGATTATTCAAACAACCTAACAATCAACTTATAAATACTTTAACAATTCTGAAAATTATTTCTTTATATATAAAATATAATCAAGGTAAAATTATTTCATTTACCCAATTAAAAATCAATATTGTGCCGAATTGTTCTATTCAAGTGTTTATAGATTCCTATCAACAACGTTAATTACTCGTATTAACCAGAATCTATATACCACTCAACAAACCAATCATCACAATATAAAACAATTTTATATCACTAACAAATACGCACTCGTATCTATTATTACACTCAAACTCATTCTATAGTACTGCTGACTCTATCTCTAATGAATTATACCCAACAGAACCATGGTTGTCGCTTAACCATCAGCTCTGATACCAAATGTAACATTCTAGAATTTTCGACTTTCGAAAATCCAACATCGATACTCACTTTATCGACTGCCGAGAAATCAAAGGCCGAAAACCGAGATGTTATGGGTTTTAAAAAGAATTAAGAAAAAGAAAGAAGAGAGAAGAGAAGATAGAAAATTTTAAAAATAGAACGGAACAGAAAGAAATAACAGAACAACAACAGAATCTCACAATTCGCAGCGGAACAACATATAATAATAAATGAATAATCTTTAAACAAAGAACTATATCAGTTATTACATTACATTTCATTACATTACATCATATCATCAGAGTGTACAACAACATACAACAATAAACAGTGCAGCGGAAAAAAGAAATATTATATACTAGTAATACGCCATGCCATCCAGCTTGCCTCCAGCAACTCCTGAATATCCAGAATATCCTGATAAACCTAACTCTTAACTGCCCGTGTGGAAATTGGTGGGCACCCAGAGTTTAGGAAGGAAAACAATAAACTCCGTGTCAGTCATGTGACTGGTGTGAGAACTCAAAACAGTTTATTTAACTTTAAAATCAAAATAGAGGAATATTTTTAAATTCAATTCGCAATGCTTTTAAAAATGAGACTACCATAAGACCTCCCACCACACACACAATGCAAACGCAGACTTGGAGGAGATTTCTTCTTATGTGAGTCAAAGATGCTTGGTACGCATTTAAAATAACATTTGATATTACTACTAGTGCATAGTGTAGAACAAATCCTTTCGAAAGTAAAGATATAAATCATAGCCAGCATAGGTACCATTATATTATGCCTACTATAGCTACCTCCTGAGGAAGCAGGTTCTACAACTAAAACCGTACAAGTCACGTATTGTTTCTTTGGATTTCCAACAAATGGTCAGGCCAAGGAACTTCCCATTGCCACATGAGAATGCCTCTGGATGGACATCCCCGAGAACCAAACCGGATCTCTACCAACACAAGGCCGGGTTACTCCTAACTGAGCAACAACTGACCGAATATGCCATTCCCCGGTCCTTTGGGACCTTTTTCCGAGAGCGCTCTCTAATCAATTCACACAATCATAAAAACAAAGTGTTTCAACATGAGTAAGTATCTGGGCTCCATACCATGATACCACCCTTTTCCAGAAGGAAATGGACACATCCTAAAGGGTGCTACCCCTCATAACCTTGCTGCTTCTTTCCTGTTTTGACCATTCACGGGGTGTGAGGCTCGACGAAGTCACGTCCACAAAACATACTTTATACAAAAGCCATGCTTTGGGTCAACAAATGATCAACAAAATGATCACTAAGATAGACGATCAAATAAATGATCCTATCACAAATAATCAACACAATGATCATTTCAGCATCACTCAGCATGTCACATTACCAAACTGGGAATATATCGCTGATAACTCCAACTATATAACCTTTGAGCTCGTACGTCTCAAAGAAGGGTGTTAAGCAAAGAATAAATTCTCCGCCACCAACAGAAATATGTTTGAAAGAAATCGGATTTATATCTCAATTTGTAACGTCAGACATACAATCCATACAAGTCTGTTCCGGGCTCGAACAAAACCGAAGGCACTTCTTACGAAGCCCTTGCAATACGGGTATTCACAATCCCGATCGAATTTCCCATCACTTAGGAGATCTCTATACCAGGAGCTACCCAGTGCAGAGACAATCGATAGGTCATCCTATCGCTTTCGCAAAAACTCGGTCTTCAACACCGATCTTCAAATGCAATTCATAACGACGTATCACATATTCGGAATGGGTTATACGACCCCATGGTCCTTTCCCGGTTAACCCGAATAGTGAGCGCTTATTCAAAAATAAGTGTGGCATTCACATTCAATCAAATCACATCAAATACCCATTCAAAGGGAGATATTGATAGTCGGTTATTGAACTATCAATTGATATGCATACATCACCAGATTCCAAATAATTTTCCAAATTATTTATTTTCCAAAATATCTTTACTAGATATATAGTTTCAACACTTCAAAAATAAATCAATATTTATTTTTAACCAATTTCACTTTTCACATATAAATTCCATAATGAATTTATATTTCAAAATATTCGTGCATATACGATTTCAATAATTCATTTCAATTTATCCTCCAAAAAGATAAATTCTAATTATTCACTTCATATTGGAAAACATTTCCATACTTATTAAATAAGTAATTCACAATCTTTTATTTTCAACACTTAGAAAATATTCAATATACTTAAACCGAATTAAGTATATATTTCTTTCTTTAAGGAAATCATTCACTTAACATATTTATTTGGGCCAAAACGAATGTTGCGTAAAACATCGTTACGACAACCCAAAATCACTAGCATAGGGATTCGAAATTAAAAATAGATATATAAATCCCAATACTATTCAAAACATTTCCTTTCGGAAATCATTTACTATAACAACAGTGTTATAGTCCACTATTTCCTTTTATTTCTCGAAAACGTCTATTTCAACAATAAATGTTGAAATCTATGGTTTCGAATCACAACACCTTTTAAAACATCGTTAGATCGTTTTAATTTTATTTAAAACATTCACATTCTAAACAATTTCTTTAACGTGTTATTCACTGTTCAAAAACGTGAATAAACTACGTTAACAAACTTCATCATTTCTATTCACTTTAACTTAAAGGATTATTCACTGTCTAAAACGTGAATATAACTCCATTTATAAGTTATAACAATTAACTTATCAAAATAAGTCGTTTGCGGATTTATAAAACAACGTTTATAAATTCCGTTTCTTTTTATTTATAAAAACTTCCTTTTTATAATTCCTTTATTAACCTATTTGATTTCATATCTCAATTATAAACTAAAAGTTCATATTATAAGTCAATTGCTTATAAAACGATTATTTTACAAAATCGTTCTTTTTAAAGACTTTTCAATTTATAAACCTTATAACTTATAAGATTTATTTATTTAATCAATCTATTCTTCAAATAATTTCACCAAATTTATAAATCTTACTATTTATAAATTTCATTTATAACTTCACAGTTTATAATTCTATAAATTTCATTCTATTATGAAATTCATTTTTCACTTCATTTAAAACACTTATAAAAACTCGTTTTATAATGTCAATATTTCGATTTATAAATATCTATTTATAAATCTCTTAATATAAATCAGTTTATATTATTATTCTGAAACGTCTTTAATTCCCTTTATAATTTCACCATTTTGATTTATAAAATAATCAAATTTTATAAATCCTATATTTAAACTTTTGATAATAAATTCAAAAATCCAGTTTAAACTATTTTATAAAGTCATTAATTCCTATTTCTCAAAAATCAGCTTTTAACCGTATTTCTCAAAAATTATAATTTTTATAACTTTAAGAATTATAACGTTCATTTATTTAAAATGAATCAATTCCAAAATATTTTATCTTTTCAAAAATTACTTTAAAAACATTTTTTTAAAATACCAGAAATTTGGTCCAATGATGCTACACACCAAATAGTCAATCACGACTAACAACGATATCATATATCAATATGAAAATCCATCAAATATCAAAATATCTGAAATCAAATAAAAACTGTTGAGGAATCCAGTTGGATCCCTCCAACCTGTTTTCCTGCATCCAAAAACATTAGCACAATACCAATTTCGCTCCAGTACGAAATTATCGCGGTACATGTTTTTATTAAATATTATCCGCTTAATAACGGCGTAATAGGGTCTCATCCGCTAAACAAAAAATGCGGGAAATCAACAACTGCAATATATACATATGCCAATATATATATATTGATATTATATATAATACCAATTTCACTGTTTATGAAATATTCGCGGTATACGTTTATATTAAATAACATCCGCTTACTAACGGCGCATAATGTCTATTTTAACAATCAATAATTTACAGTCATCACTCAAACATGCATTCAAATATTTTAAATCTAACTATTTAAAATAAAATCGAAACCGATTCGATTGAGTGAGAAATTCTCACCTTGATTTTAAATTCCGTTTTAGCTTTTATTTCGAATAAAATTAAACGCGCGTTTAATTTTACCCAAAATTCTCACTAACTCCAAACGACTCCAAACCAACTCCATCGCGTAGTGCTCGTCCATACGATTCCAACGCAACTGAGTTTGCATTTTTTCGACCTCGTATGAAAAAGATATGAATTTTACAAGTTACACGTATTTTAAATCAACAAATTTACAACTAAACTTTAATAACTTAAACCCTCAACCATCTACAGCCATTAGATCCACTCACCCCACATCTCCACCGTCCTCTACCTTCTTCCACTTGCGTTCCATCTTCAGGAACAAGGCCGACACACTTGAACCCAACTATGCATACTAGGGTTTGAATTTTGCAACACCATACTCAACTAAACTCGATCACACAACCACCATCGCGAAGCTCTCGACAAGAGCTATGTTCGGCCCCCACCATGTCAAGCTCGGCCATGCCCTCCACCTGGGAATGCGTGCGCAGGTCGGCCCCTTTAAACCCCCCTATCTCCCAAAATACAACTCCATTTTAGATCATAGCCGTTGAAAACGTAGTACTCGAGGAGATCTTCAACTTTGTAGTTGAACTTTCTTGCTAATTCTTGATGGATTTGGAGAAATCAAGGGAGGAAGGAGAAGAAAAACTGGCCATTGAAAAATTAGGGCCGGCTATGCAGTTTTAGATTAGGGTTTGTATATTTTTTTTTATTTTTCTTGAGTTATGGGGGTATTTATAAGGAACGAGCGACACTATTCATCCCGGAAATTCCGAACTCCGATTTAGACGCCGTAACCAGCGTTTCTAGGGTTTACCCCGCGTTCCGGACACAATGGAACAGGTTTCGGAAGCTAATTCGGAAGTATGTGCGAGTTATGGCTGAAAACGCTCAATTTGAATTAAACCGATCTAAGTCGATTTCTAGGCGTTTTAATTTGTACAGGACAAACGGTAAATCCAATTGACTTGAAATTTGAAACCTTACAATAATATCACATTATGGATCCGATGAAACTGGTTTCGTCGAAATCCGAGACTTTTTGAAAAATGGCTATTTTGACTCGCCAAATTTAAATTAAAAACAATTCGATGCGTTTCGAGCTGCCACGATCAAACGATAACTCCGATTGACACGAAAATTGAAATCCGGTAATAACTAACTATTACGGATCCAATGAAACTGGTTTCGTTCAATTCTAAGACTGTTCAAAAATTGGCTATTTTACAGTCGATTATTAAATATTAAAATATTCAATTTTCACAAATTAACTTTTAATTCGATTTTAAAAGTTCTAAAATATCGTTCTAACTTCCATATGATAAAATAAAATTTTCCAAATTATTTTCAATCATATTTAACTCAATTTTTACTTATTTCCATAATTTAACATATTAAATTATCGATTTAATAATCCAATTAAATCCAATAATTCAAAATAAAATTTATTTGACTTATAAATTCACTTATTAATATTTAAAATAAATTAAATACTCAAATTTTAATAATTAAAAATTCTGGGTCGTTACAAACTTTAACTTCACATAACTGGAAAATCTTTCAATTTATTATATTCATTTAAATCAACCTGATATTCATTTAAATCACTCTACACAAAAATCAAGTTATAAGATCATATCCTTTAAAAATTCTAACTTTTTATTTAATTCCAATTTAACTTAATATTCATCTTCTAACCTTATTCTCATTCAAGTCAATAGAACTTCCAGAGATTAAATTTTAAATAAATGCTTAATCGTATTTGATCTTAAAAAATCAAACTTTATTTGATACTTCAAATCAAAATTTATACAAAGCTTAAAAACCGGAAATTACTATATGTAAATAACCTTTATCAATAACCAAATCAATATCCCATAAACCATATATATAGCTTTACAAAACCATAGAAAATTATTTCAAAAATAATTTTATATATATACCGCGGTGCCTGTATAAAATTTTCTACCCTATGGTCAAGTGATACGGATGTTTACCATTTCAATCCGCAATTTAAAATAAAAATGCGGTTGTATATCATTTCAAATCGCAATCTCGAATGAAATGAAAATGCATGATGACTTGCAGTTTATACAATATAAATATAGCATCCATTCATCCAAATATCAATCATCAACCATTATTTGCAATCATCATCCAATTTAAACAATCATCGATATAGAGCATATAAATTATACTGGTAATAAATAACAGGTATTAACAAACAGTTTTATATTCAATAATAAATTTAATAACTGTTAAACTAGCAGTTTATATGCAAATAAATAAATTTAATAACTATTGAACTAGCAGTTATATGCAATAAATAAATTCTAACTGCCAATCTATATGCAATAAATAAAATAAATTAACAGTTAAATTAAATAAATGCGAATTAACTGAGATGATGAATAAAACATGCTAAACAATAAATAAATTTTTACTCATATCTTAAGTCAAATTAACAAACATAAGAAATTCTAGAAGTTGTGAGTGGGTTAAGACACTCACCTTTTGAATTTAAATCGAATTTAAATCCGATTTAAACCCAAAAATTCGACGGTCTCAGAATTTGTCCAAACTAGCGTCAACAGATCTGGAATTTAATTACGACCCTAACAAAAAAAATCTCGTGTAAATCGGACACCGTATGCAGAAGTTATTCGAATAAAACGATTTGAAAATTAAATTAAATAAAACAAAGAAAAAACCTAACCTATGCCAAGTCAGCACCGGCTTCTCCTTCCAGAAAGAAACGCGCGTGCACCAACCTACAGGAACCCTAACCATACCGCATGAACGCCGCCACTATCCCCACCCGTCGCCGCTCCTTTTTCGAGCCCAACAGAACCGACGCGCCACCTTTGATGCCGCTCTCCCCACGCCTAGGCCCCACAACTCGGACGACGCCATGAACAGGGCCGCCCGCCACCCCAAAACGAGCCCCAAATCGAATTATCACCGTCGATCAGACCGTTAAACGTTCGTGCGACTCACCTAGATGGACTCCCCTCGTCCCCCTCTACAGAACAGTACCTTCGATTCGTCGATCAGACGAAGTTGATCTCGACGCGACGGATGGCCGAGATTGTTTCAACCAATTCAGACCAAACCACAACTCAAATCGAAAAACGGAATACGGATCTGTGATGCGTACATCGAGAACTACAATATATAATTTTTTCGGAATTTTCTGAGAACTTTGAATTTTTGACTTTTGATTTGGATTGTTTGAAGTTTGAATTTGGGTCTAGGGTTTCTAGCCATTGGAAGAAGAGAAGGAACTGATGAAATGAACGCACAAACAAATGAGAATAGATGGGGCTAGGGTTTATAACTAGGTTTATTTAGGTAGGTTATAGATTTGAATAAATGGATCGTGTTGGATACGTGCTAATGCTAACGTGGCCCGAAAAGCCCGTTCTGACCCCGAAACGAAATTAGGTAAACCCATATATCAAAATAGGTATTTAAAACTATTATGAACGCGATGGAAAAATTTTCACGTCCAAATTCGATCGTATGAAGGAGTTATGCTGAAATCAATATTTCCAAATTGATTTCAAATTGATTTCAATTAAATCGATTTCAAGGCGTTTCGCGTTCGTACGATCAAACGACAAGTCCGATCGCTATGAAATTTGAAACTCTACAATAATTCACTGTTACGAATCCGATGAAATTAGTTTCGTCGAAATCCGAGTCCGTGACCAAAATGGCTATTTTTATATTAATTAAATATATTCAAAATAAATAAATAAAATCAAATTTTATATTTAGATTCAAAAATTTACCCATTTTATCACTTTAAAATTCTTAATCATTTTCAAAAATTCCAACAAGTTTAGATGTCAAATTCAAGAAGGTAAATTTTAAATTTCAATATAAATCCATAATTTCATTAAATTGACAAATTAAAATTTAACGTTCGAAAAATTTATATTCAATCATAGAAATCAATGGTTATTCCATTTATATATTTCAAGTAGATGGATTTAATATTAGATTCAAAATTTATTATCCTAACATTCTTCGATTACACTTAAATCCGTACAAATGTAATATTTAGATTTTAAATTTTCATTTATTTCGATTAAACCTATTATCATATGTTACTTTAATATACTGACAAGCTTACTTTTGCACCCTTTCATTTACCCTACTTCCATATTATAAATAAACCTAACAATAGATTCATACTCTATTACATAAATGCATACCCTTTTATCTAAATTAAAATCTTCATAACTTCAAACATTTAATCCATTTAATTCCAATTACTCCTTTCATTAAATTTTGGATTCAAATCTATTTATAAAGCTTTACCTCCATTCTTTATATACACTAACCATCATTTAATGAAGGATTTATTTACGTTATTCCCCATTATTACCTAAATTTATTTAAACGTACCATTTATTTCAATGATTTACAAATTAAATTGAATGACTGAATATACATATAACTCATAATAATTTGTTGTAAAACTCTCAATCCCACATTTATAAGTTTGTTATTTCCACTCACATATTATAGATATTTACAGGTATAGGTTTTTATTCAATCATTATCTATTATATATTAATCAGATAAATTTACTATTTTAGTCCGTTTAAATTTCTTACCAAATAACCATTTATCTTTCCCATCAAATTTGAATTCCATTCAATTAATATAACAATCACTTTCCCATTCACACCTTATTATCAACCCACAATTATTGCAATTCATTATCTTATATTGATTTTATACAATTACCATTAACTTTACATTCAAATACTATTCAATGCTTATTTATTCATCAATCAATTCGGTATTTACTTTTCTTTCCTTTTATTTGATAAATAACCTAGTATACATTTACATACATTCATTTCTTTCCATTCATTTATGGGTATTGCATTGAAATTTAATTTATTAACTAATACCAACGTTATTATCATTAATTACAATTGGATTCCCAATTTTATTCAATACCCTGAACAAATAACATATATATTAAATCAAATCCTTCCATTTGTTTTTCTCATGTTTCATTAAAAATCGAATCATAACATTTGAATGATTTTATTGAATTGGAATCTCATTCAAGTCATAAATTATTAACTTGCATTAACATGGTTTCTTAATTTATTCCAATTACCGTCTACACTCTTTTATTGCATTAAATCAATTTAATATTTTCATTAATTTCTCATATTAAATTTTATATCCAGGTAAGAATCCTTTTTCTACTTAATTCAATTTATATTTTATTCAAATTCTATAAACAGGTTTTAAGTCACCATTTACATAATTTATTTTAGCCTTCATTTTAACATTTATTTATCCCCTTTATTGTTTCTACTAAAATAAATTACAAAAATCCTATTAAATAAACAAATTAAATTATCGAAATTTACGGGTCGTTACAAATTCCGTGCCTCGACTTTTAATGTTAAAAATATAACTAAATCATTTCCATATAAGCGATATCGTTTATGGAACTACTTTTCCATAACTAAATCGAACATTACTTTTATAACCAAACTTGTGCTAGGGTTTCATGTCAATAGTATTAACTTTAAACAACTTTATCAAAATGATTGATTAACTTTAAACAAAAGTTATTACTTCAATATTATTATTTAAAATGATCAATTAACTTTTGAAACAATGGTTAATTATTTCATACAGCTTTATTTAAAATAACTAATTTGCTTTAATTCCAATTTATTACTTCAGAACGACACTATTTAAAAACATTAATTAACTTTAATCGTCCTTATTTAAATGATTAATTAAATTTAAACTTTTATTATTAAAATAATTAATCAAACTTTAAAACCTCACTACTAAAATGGTTAATTAACCTTAATCTCATTATTATTTAACTAATTGATTACCTTTAAAACATCATTGTTAAAATGATTGATCAGTTTTAAAACATCATTATTAAAATAATTAATTGATTTTAAATCATTATTATTAAAATAATCAATTACATTTAAAACACTGTTATTGAAATATTTAATTTATTTTAAACCATATTTGTTTAACTAATTAATTATCTTTGTAAAGCCCAAGCACAAGTTTAACAAAAGACTTCAAAAGGGGATACCATTTCCATTCAAACATCGCATAACTTAAGTATGGGATATGTATACAAAAGCAAATAACAACTGTACACATATAGAAAACATCATGTATCAAATATTAATATATTGGTATTATGACGACCCTCAAATCCGTACCCCTTTGAGTCGACAATATTCTCCATCAGTTCAACTCAAATTGGACGGAAATGCAAATCATTAGGGTTAAAGAAGAAAGAGGTAGAAGAAGAAGATAAAAACAACATCAGAATCTCACAATCGCAACGGAACAATATACAATAAATAACAACTAATCTTTATACAAAAAGAACTATTACTGTTTATACATTACATCATCAGAGTATAACACCAAACAATAGTACAATACTGGACAGTTATAATAAGTTTGTCCTCACAAGGCTGAATATACATCATACCATACACATCGGATTATAAGTTAGATACGTGATATATGTCTCCGCCATCCAGCTCTTCTCCTGAGCTCTATAGCATCCTATCATGTATCTGTAATATTCGGTGTGACCCAAGCATTATAATAAAATAACACCTGAGTCAGTCTGGAAAACTAGCATGAGAAAACACACTTAATTGGATTATTAGTTTTTAAAATCCTTTGAAATCAAAGGTATCTCGTAAGACCATTCCATAAATAAACATGTCGGGTTTTTACTTCGTGACAATCAAAACATTTTTTATCAAATTCGTCTGATATTATAATAGTGTCTATAGAAAGTAAATTAGAATCAAGCTGAAACGCTTACATCTCACGTTCAAGCAATAGTTGGGCACAATCAAATCGTACGGGTGCTTGTTGGAGAATGGATTCCATAAAATGGAAGGGCTATTGGGGTACTGCCCGTCACAATACCTGGCCTAGATCAGAGTACCGAGGACCACTCCTGATCCCCTGCAACATAAAATCGGAGCTACCACTTACTGGATAGTCCAAATTAGATGTAATGACCCGCTATTTTTGGACTATTCGCATCCGCACACGTCGGACTTAAATAATTCAAAATACCGAATTGTTAATTTAAAATTTGGCAAACTCGGATATACAGTAAATAAATAATCACAGAATCATAGACACAGAGTAATATGCAGCAGAAATAAAAGAGATAGTAGTTCATGAAGCTACTATATAAATATATAAGATACATCAGAGCTTACAACAGAAGAGTAACACGATACATCAAATACAAATCAAAATACATCACTGGAATCATCGTATACCGAAGGCATAATAGATGGCTGGATCTTCAATCAAAGCTCCAACTCCAAAGGTAAGTCTCGAAAGCTGAGCCACTCAGTCTGACCCGAGCGTAAAGCAAAACGCAAACACTCGAGTCAGGATTAATATTCTCATATCAATAAATCCAACTCAAGGGAAATAGCAATCGAAATACAAGTAACTCAAAGGATGTTGGAATCACCATCCTCTAAGGATCCGTTAAACTATCTACTATGTAGTAGTGTACACTAAATAGATAATGTCTATCATTAATATAAAGTATCAAAATTGTGTTAAGGCGTTACCATTATCCTCTTTAACACATTTTATATAAGCATCATAGTCTATACAGCACTATAAACTCCACCGTAAACTGGTGGGATATCAGGGTGTACTACATAGGTATAACACAAAACAAATTCGTAGTGGTCGCGTATATAGGGATACAAGTATGACAAGGCATATGAAGCAATACCCAAGGTAGTAAAACTACCGTTTGCCTGATCCGGACTGGTGAGAACGCATCGCCGCAGCGATCGCAACACCGCGAAACAACACTCCTGAAATTCCGAGGGTGCACCAATTGATAACAAGTAATGAGTAGTAGTTACGAAGAAGTATGTTCGCTCGAGGTGGCTAACCCCATTTGGCCCGGTACGGCTCCTTATTTTAGTCATTTCCAATTTGACACAAGTGTCAAGGCTATCCATTATCGTTCTCTTTCTTCAGTCATCACGTACATCATTCCAACCACTTCATTCTGGATCACAACTCCACGTATAGTTATTAAAGTGGTTTTCGGTTTAGATAGAGAGTATATCCATAACCGATTTCGGTCTCTTTAATAACTTTCGTAATTATTACACCGATTGGTCGTCTAATATATTTCAAACCAAATCAATTTCAATTCGTAAATCAACATTTCGTTTGCCTTTCTAAATAAATTTCCAAAATTTACGTTTCAAACTTCCAAATTGCCATTTCAAATCTTATAATTCGATTTCAACTTTTATTCAAACAATTCAAATATTGATTCGAGTTCGCATATAAGTCTCATTTCAAAATCATTTAAATTTGTTTAATTTTCATTCAAATCAATTTAAATTCATTTATCGATTTCATTCAATATTCGCTAAGCTAATTTATCATTTAAAACAATTTTCATTTAAATTTCCAATTCATTTAAATCAATTACTTACGTTCAACTTCATCATATCAAAACTTCAAATTGAAATAAATTAAATTCGTCAAATCAATTCTTTAAATTACAAGTCTTACGTTAATTACAATAAATCCCATTCACTTCAATAAATCACATTTTATTTCTTGTTAAAGAAATTCAATTTTCACTTCTTTATTTACTTTGTTACAAATTTCAAACTCAATTAATAAAGAACTAAATTTCATATATTCGAGAAGTTTAATTTCACTCATTAACTTACTTAAATTTTTCCAAAACTTAATAAATAAAGGTACCCAATTTTATTTATTAACACAGTTCAAATTTACCTATTCAAAGGTTTAATTTTTCTTATCCAAGAATTCAAATCTTTATTAATTATCAAATAACTCAATTTTTATATAATTATTAAATAATTTCAATCTTAATTATTAATAATTTCAAATCTTAATAATTACAAACTTGATTTTAAATTCAAACTAAATTATTAAATCATTTCCACTTAATTATGAATTCAAACTTAATTATCAAATCATTTCAACTTAATTATAAATCCAACTTAATAATTTCAAACTTAATTATAATTCCAAACTTAATTATAATTTCAAATTTAATTATTAAATAATTTCAAACTTAATAATTTCAAAACTCAATTATTACTAATTCCAAATTATTTATTAATAATTCCAAATTTAATTATTAAATAATTAAATTTCAAACAACGTTCTTTCATCAATTACCACGTTAATATTTGTTTCAGATTTCAATCTTTACATGTTCCTTTCTAAAATTCAAATTCCAACTTTATTTCAAAACTTCTTTGCTCGAATAAAATCATTTTTTTAAATCAAATTATTGACCAATGGGATTTTATTTAATTCTCTATTCTAGGTCAAATTCATTTGGGTATATATCATTTCAACCCGATTCCAATTTCAATTCAAAATCAAAACATAGCAAATGGAACTTGCAGTGATAACAGGGATGGTGTCAAAGTAAATAAACAAGCAATAACAAAAACCAATAACAATTCAATAATTAATTTAAATAATCCCGAAATAATCGTATTAATTCACATTGTTCTTTGTGCAAATTAATATAATTATTTCTAGAATCTACACTATCATTTCATGTAGATTAAAGATTATTACATTACGGTTCTTCACTTGTCATTTATCATTCGATTTCATACAACATAAATTCAAATGGTTCAAGGGTAATTAACTATTTTCCTACGTGTCAAATAATTAAACATTTAAGGGGTCATATTTTACAAATTTAACTAATCAAGTTCAACACATATGTCGATTCAAATTTTAACTATCCTACGTCAAATTCAATTGCATGATATTTATCACTTTATACATTACAATTTAACATCCAATATAAACAACAAACAATCAATCAATTATCAATCAAACGGGATTGTCATTGCACAAATACAGATTATGGTGTCAGATGTCACAGGTGAACTGATACAGGTAACATAAATATAGTGTACATAACTAACATCAGCAATATTTCAATTGTCGTTTTAATTGAAATCAAATTTAATAAATAAAAGAACATTAATCGTGAGTGATTGCTCACCTTTCGAGGCTAGAAGAATTCAACAATGGAATGAGTTATGAAATCCAAAGCAACACTAGATTGGCATGAGTTCGACGGACAAAGCTGATAAGTAGGAGTTGACGAGATCAAATTAGAACTGGGTCGATGATTGATAAATGGTATAAGTGAACTGATAGAGATATAGATATATAACCATGTATATTTCAATTCCAAGCCTATATTAAATTAAATATTTTTTTTCAAAATTACTTATATAAATCATCTATATATAGTATATGTTATCAACTTATACATAACATGTACCCACTATAAAATAATATATATTATATAATTCACGACAGATTTGAAACATATATAACTAACAAAGCATGATATACAAGTTCAACCGATTATAATATGTGCATGCTATTATCCAAATCATATACAACTTAAAATTTATAACCAAAAATTTGACTTTCATATCTTGTATATAACTACGTATATAAGCCGCAGTTAGTAATATAACTAATGTATTTAAATCTAATTTTAATTCAAAGCAATAATTATATATATAAGCTAATGCATAAAAACACACATGTAAACCGCACTGTCATATAAAACCAACGACAGAATATATATACACAAAAACTAAACAAAGCATATATGTTTTAAAGTCAAAATAATATATATATATATATATATATATGACAAGTAGAATTTGTATACTAATATATAATAACAGATCACACTTTTAAATTGATATATAACTCACATTATTATAAAAATCTGTGAACTAACATATAGATACTAATATTTCAACTGTCCTGTATATAATGATATCCATATATAGATATATATCCTAAGCAACCTTATTTATTTATATATTAGGAATAAATAATTAAAACATAGCCGAACCACACTCCTATATAAAAATATTCATCAGAAAAAATCTGTCAACTATATAAGCTACTGAAAATCCTCTGTAGACTATATATAAACAACTATAAGTGGGCTTCCTCAGCAAACATACTATTACTAACAAATTATAAAGATAGGCTAGTAAAACGAAATATGAATTATTATATTCATTTGCAAAATATGTATATATATTAACATAATATGAATAAAAGATACCTGCACCAAATTTTTCAAAGAGGAGACGTGGCAAAGGATGCATGCACGGAAGGACGAGAGGCATTCTCGGCTGAACTACAAGCAAAAGGAAGAGGGAACAGTGGTGTTGGAGACGGGTTTGCCGAGGTTGAGACATTGTGCGCTGGGTTCAAAGATGATGAGGACAGGGAATACGAAAGGGACGTGGTCTTTGTAGGGAAAAAGCAAAGCTACAGCAGGCAAGATCTGGAAAAGTGGAGGGTGGCGGAGGCTCTCGGGGTCGTGGGTCGGAGAGGAGGCATGGTCCAAGAGAGGGGATAGAGATGGATTGCGGCATGCACTGGCTCGTGGTGGGGTGGTAGAGATGTTGGGAAGTCAGGGAAGAAGAGAACGTCTCGGTTGGAAGCTTTGTGCGGCGGCGAACAGCAGCCAGCTTGGGTGGTGGATTCGACAGTGGCCACGGAGATGCTCGGCAATTTGCGTGAGAAATTTGATGGAGGCAGCGTGCGGCGAGCATAGGTTAGAGGATACGGTTGCATGAGTAGACTGGGGGAAAAGAAAGATTATAAGCGTGTTCAGCCAAAAATAAAAAATGAAGTAGAATAGTTTTTTTTTTCTTTTCAAATAGGAGAGGAAGAAGAATGAGCAGGCAACAGTTCACTGTGATTTAATTTTGTTTAAACCAATAGACTAAAGTAAGGATAGTAACGAACATATAAATTTTATCATTGGAAATGTAAAATTCGGCCCGCTTGAATTCGAGAATAATAATAATGACCAGAGGCTATTACTAAATAAACGGTGGAATATGAAAGAGACCAAGGAAACAAAAGTTAGAATTTGGGTACCGATACGGTGAATTGTTTATCGATTTCATCGAGTACCGAACTCCAAAACATGAAAACGAATATACTGCGGAGATTGGCGCGATGAGACGATCAAAACGGTAAATAGATGTCGGTGGTACGATTGAATTATAAAAATTCGAATTTTCTACTAGCGGAAAATGCATGAAAAACGCAGAAAAATAAGATTGACGGAGCTAAAGTTGTCCGAATTTGGAAAAACGATAAACTGACAGCTTGCTCAGAAGATGATTTAGAATTTTTGTATGTAAAAATATTTAGGTTTCGAAAACATTTTATTTTCATCGCTTTTTAACTGATTGAATTGAAGTAAATTTACGCGCGAAATAAACTTTCATATTTTCGGACGAAAATTTACCAGTTGCTATGTTTAAATAGACGCATTCCAAATATCAAATTTATATTCAAAATTTTATCGTTTAAAATTTCACAAAATTGCAATTAATACGTTATTAAAACCAGTTAAATTTAGGGGTCGTTACACTCTCCCCCACTCAAAACTTTTTGTCCTCGAAAAGGAAGGAAATAGGAGAATAGAAACAATAAAAAGAAAATAGACTTGAATTACATTATAAACAATTAATTTAAACCATATAAATTTCAATTTAAACTATTTTATATTCAACAATTGACTATTTGAACTTAAGGAATTTCATTAAATTGGTTTATTTTCAATTTATCATTATTCATTTCAAAATTTATTTCAAACAACAATTTTATTTTATTAATCCATTTATTATTCAACTAACATAGTATTCTTTTTATCTCTATTAATCATTTATAATCAGCTTTAAGTGTATACATTTATTTTAAACACTCAAATTTATTTATAAAGACATTTTATATTGTATATTATCCAATTTTCTTATATTAGCAATTTCAAAGACCATAAATTTTAAAAGTCCTTTATTATAATCATATTTTATTCGGCAAATTTAATTCTTCTTTATTCCAAATTATTATAAATTTATTCTACTTAATATGTCATTTACTTTTTATAACTGCTAATATTTATTTAAAAAATCCTTTGATATCAGTTTCTACTGTATAATATTCAATCACATAGTTAACTTTTGAAATTTTAGGTAAGTTATATTGAATGCAATCGAGTATTATCCGAATAAAATTTTACAATTTAGTTATTTCAAGTTAAGTATTTTATAAAAAATAATTTGGCTTCATTTATAATTGAAAATCATCCTTTAACAAATTTTAAGAATTTAAAATTTTGATTATCTTCCAACAACTTAGAGATGATTATTATGTACTATATATATCAAATCAAATTAAATTTAAAATTACATACCTATATATATAAATCAAATCATATTTAAGAAATTTAAACCGATTTAATTTCCAAAGAGAAACTGTAGCAAAGCTACGAATTCGTCTCTCCACTCCGAAACTCGAAAATGAATGTCGATGATGCGGCCGTCATCACCGAAATTATTTTCCAACGACAAAAGAGAAGAGCACTAATTTTAAACTTTTATATTCTTTGAAATGATTCTTTTTTGAAAATATTTTAAATATTATACAATTTAAAACTTTCAAATCAAAGTTTGAAATCACCGAAAATAAAATTCTCAAATCCCTGATTTACATTCATTTCAAATTCCAAATCAAATTACAACTAAGTTTCATAAATCCATTTATTTATATTACGCAATAGTCAATGGTTTATAATTCAATAAATGAAGATATTATCATTTCATACATCAGATTCATTAACATTTAATTTCAGAAAAATTTATACTTACATAAAATATAATCATTCAAAAATTTCATTTATCAATTTTGAAAACGATATTGTGTCAGTTTGCTCTGTTAAAGTGTTTTGGAAATCCTATCGATAGCGTTGATCAGACGAATCGATCGGAAACCCAAATCAACATCAACAACTCAAACAACACAATATATATAAAACATTTTAAATATTAGTTTACAAATACATTTTTTTTCGCTCGATGATATAGGAATGAATTTCAAAATAAGGATAGGGTTTCAAATTTGATGGACTCAAATTAAAGAGAATTCTAATTCAAATACAAGTTCGAAAGAAAAGATAAGATGATTCAATTAACAGAATCGGGAGATGGATAAGCTTATTTAATTCACGGGCAACCTTAACCGGTCGACCGTAACTTCAAAAATAAGATTGATGCAGAATTTTGAGGTAAATCAACATTCGATCTCAAGAAATAGAATTCAGGTATTGTAGGAGATAGATTGCATCGTAAACCGAGGATACAGAAATCTTCGGTAAATCGATGTCTATTGTAAATGAGTTTCACCCATTTACAGATAACTTTGGGATTGGCGAGACTACCGACTCACTATAAAGATCATTCGAAGTGGAGTTATTGGGTACTCCAGAATCAAAAGAAGATAAATAGTGAGAGAAATGAATGAATTTCGAAACCGCGGAGAATGTTCCAAAATTCAAAGGAATTGAGTTAAAAGGAAAAGATTGAAACTCGAATGATAGTGATTCTGTAAATATGTTTACTCTATATGTTAAGTTTTGCCTAGAGCTACCAAAAGCTCTGATACCAACTGTAATGACCCGCTATTTTTGGACTATTCGCATCCGCACACGTCGGACTTGAATAATTCAAAATACCGAATTGTTAATTTAAAATTTGGCAAACTCAGATATACACTAAATAAATAATCGCAGAATCACAGGCACAGAGTAATATGCAGCGGAAATAAAAGAGATAGTAGTTCATGAAGCTACTATATAAATATATAAGATACATCAGAGTTTACAACAGAAGAGTAACACGATACATCAAATACAAATCAAAATACATCACTGGAATCATCGTACACTGAAGGCAGAATAGATGGCTGGATCTTCAATCGAAGCACCAACTCCAAAGGTGAGCCTCGAAAGCTGAACCACTCAGTCTGACCCGAGCGTAAAGCAAAACACAAACACTCGAGTCAGAATTAATATTCTCATATCAATAAATCCAACTCAAGTGAAATAGCAATCGAAATACAAGTAACTCAAAGGATGTTGGAATCACCATCCTCTAAGGATCCGTTAAACTATCTACTATGTAGTAGTGTATGCTAAATAGATAATGTCTATCATTAATATAAAGTATCAAAATAGTGTTAAGGCGTTACCATTATCCCCCTTAACACATTTTATATAAACATCATAGTCTATACAGCACTATAAACTCCACCGTAAACTGGTGGGATATCAGGGAGTACTCCATAGGTATAACACAAAACAAATTCGTAGTGGTCGCGTATATAGGGATACAAGTATGACAAGGCACATGAGGCAATACCCAAGGTAGTGAAACTACCGTTTGCCTGATCCGGACTGGTGAGAACGCATCGCTGCAGCGATCGCAACACCGCGAAACAACACTCCTAAAATTCCGAGGGTGCACCAATCGATAACAAGTAATGAGTAGTAGTTACGAAGAAGTGTGTTCGCTCGAGGTGGCCAACCCCATTTGTCCCGGCATGGCTCCTTATTTTAGTCATTTCCAATTTGACACAAGTGTCAAGGCTATCCACTATCATTCTATTTCTTCAGTCATCACGTACATCATTCCAACCACTTCATTCTGGATCACAACTCCACGTATAGTTATTAAAGTGGTTTTCGGTTTAGATAGAGAGTATATCCATAATCGATTTCGGTCTGTTTAATAACTTTCGTAATTATTACACCGATTGGTCGTCTAATATATTTCAAACCAAATCTATTTCAATTTCAATTTCAATTCGTAAATCAACATTTCGTTTGCCTTTCTAAATAAATTTCCAAAATTTACGTTTCAAACTTCCAAATTACCATTTCAAATCTTATAATTTGATTTCAACTTTTATTTAAACAATTCAAATATTGATTCAAGTTCGCATATAAGTTTCATTTCAAAATCATTTAAATTTGTTTAATTTTTATTCAAATCGATTTAAATTCATTTATCGATTTCATTCCATATTCGCTATGCTAATTTATCATTTAAAACAATTTTCATTTAAATTTCCAATTCATTTAAATCAATTACTTACGTTCAACTTCATTATATCAAAACTTCAAATTGAAATAAATTAAATTCGTCAAATCAATTCTTTAAATTACAAGTCTTACGTTAATTACAATAAATCCCATTCATTTCAATAAATCACATTTTATTTCTTGTTAAAGAAATTCAATTTTCACTTATTTATTTACTTTGTTACAAATTTCAAACTCAATTAATAAAGAACTAAATTTCATATATTCGAGAAGTTTAATTTCACTCATTAACTTACTTAATTTTTCCAAAACTTAATAAATAAAGATACCCAATTTTATTTATTAACACAGTTCAAATTTACCTATTCAAAGGTTCAATTTTTCTTATCCAAGAATTCAAATCTTTATTAATTATCAAATAACTTAATTTTTATATAATTATTAAATAATTTTAATCTTAATTATTAATAATTTCAAATATTAATAATTACAAACTTGATTATAAATTCAAACTAAATTATTAAATTATTTCCACTTAATTATGAATTCAAACTTAATTATCAAATCATTTCAACTTAATTATAAATCCAACTTAATAATTTCAAACTTAATTATAATTCCAAACTTAATTATAATTTCTAATTTAATTATTAAATGATTTCAAACTTAATAATTTCAAAACTCAATTATTACTAATTCCAAATTATTTATTAATAATTCCAAATTTAATTATTAAATAATTAAATTTCAAACAACGTTCTTTCATCAATTACTACGTTAATATTTGTTTCAGATTTCAATCTTTACATGTTCCTTTCTAAAATTCAAATTCCAACTTTATTTCAAAACTTATTCTTTGCTCGAATAAAATCATTTTTTTTAAATCAAATTATTGACCAATGGGATTTTATTTAATTTTCTATCCTAGGTCAAATTCATTTGGGTATATATTATTTCAACCTGATTCCAATTTCAATTCAAAATCAAAACATAGCAACGGGAACTTGCAGTGTGATAACAGGGATGGTGTCAAAGTAAATAAACAAGCAATAACAACAATCGATAACAATTCAATAATTAATTTAATTAATCCCGAAATAATCGTATTAATTCACATTGTTCTTTGTGCAAATTAATATAATTATTTCTAGAATCTACACTATCATTTCATGTAGATTAAAGATTATTACATTACGGTTCTTCACTTGTCATTTATCATTCGATTTCATGCAACATAAATTCAAATGGTTCAAGGGTAATTAACTATTTTCCTACGTGTCAAATAATTAAACATTTAAGGGGTCATATTTTACAAATTTAACTAATCAAGTTCAACACATATGTCGATTCAAATTTTAACTATCCTACGTCAAATTCAATTGCATGATATTTATCACTTTTGTAATGACCTGTAAATTTCGATAATTAAACTGGTTAATTTAATAAGCTTTTTGTAATTAAATTTAAGAAGAAAAAAAAACCTTTATAATTTATAATGAAGTGAGTGTTTAAAATGAAATGAAAATAATAGGGATATAGTAATGGTTGTAAGTTACTATTTAATTGGTCTATTAATGTAGTTTCAACTGTTACATTTGGGTATTAAATTGAATATATGCAAATAAACGTATGGTAATGGAGTGAGTTCAACATTATATAAGCAATTCAACATTATATAAGCAATTATGATAATTAGTGGAAATAATAAACTTGAGTGTAATATAAAGTTAGTGACAACATTTATGCAAGTCACCTTTTTATTTAGGGCTGCTAAATTCAGAGTAGGAAGTCAATTACATTTAAATGTAGGTAAATGTTCATTAATCTGAGATAGGACTGTAACTGTAATGTGTGAATGTAAATGAAATGACATAAATGGAAATTTATATTTTATTCATAAGATGAAATAAAGGAATGAAACCAAGTTGAATAAATTGATTTAGGTTTTATTTATGATAAATGTATATATTTGGGAAATTCAATATAATTGAAAATAACAAGTTATTACAAAAGAAAGATGAAAATTGGAATATATATTTTTATAAGGAAAGATAAACAAATAATAACTAGGTTTATAAAGTGATAACAGATTTAATAAAAGAGTAGGATTAAAGCATGGTAGTTATTGGAAAGTAATTAATTGAAATTTGGATGAATTGGGAATTTTTTTAATGTATCAGTATAAAAACCAATTTTAATATTACCCATAAGAGGATAAGTTAACAGTCGATTCAATAACATGATTGAGAAATCAAATATATGGATTTATTGGGAATTTAAAACTTATACTTTTTTTTTGATAAAATACAGCGTTTTACACGCAATAAATTTTTCTACTTTTGTTACATATTATATATATATGTTCTTATTATTATTATTTCATATATCCACCTCTATTTTATCTTTCTATTTTATTTTTGACAGTCATGTTTATTTATTAGATTATTGCTTGTTTATATCTTTTATTTATGGCTTGGAAGAAACAAATAGGGTATGCGTTATATTACCTTAATTGCTTGCCTTTTTAATTGCCTACTCTTTATTTCTTTTTATTTATAAAACCTTGAAATTTAATATAAATTTTAACTTGATTTAATCATTTCCTAAAAGTCTATATATAAAATTAGAAGTTTTGAAATTTTTACTTTGTTAAAAGACAACTCCAATTGGAATTTTAATAAAAATGAATTATGTATATTTTAAATACGAAGAATGTAAATAAGTTAAAATTTTAGTTAAGTAATAACTTTGTAAAATTCAATGTTTTACAGACTGTTAAATTTCGCATTTAAAAAGGGTACGCATTGTAATGGTATAAGTAATGTATAAGCGTATAAATTAAAAATGTTACTTTTGCATAAATTTTGGGCGTATTGTATTGCGTCAGTTTGGCGTATTTTAAAATGCATACTGCAATATCTATATGGATTAATAAATCAGTTAGTAGATTTTTATAGCAAAACGTTACTTTTTCCACAGCTTTCATTGGTTTTAAATTGGCGTAAAATCCTTGCTAAAATCACTCAGCCTATATAAAGAAAGAAACGCACGCAATCATTAATTGAAGAAAAAGTTTAAAATGAACCAATCTATTAATCACTTGCCGTTTCTTCACCATAAATTTCACTCATCCCTCTTTATCAACGCACGGAAATTTCAAATTTTCTAGTTGCCGTTTCTTTCTTGTCTGCATTTATTTCTTACCCAGATTTCGAAATTCTCTGTACATGTATACATCTTTTAGCCTAACAAATTTTTAACACACGGCTATTATATTTAGTATAAAATCTGTCCTTGAAGTAGCATCCAAAGCAAATAAATTCATTGCCGTTTCTTTTCAATTACCTGCCGTTTTCTTCACCTTTAATTTCGCTAGTTTTTCCTTTTTAATAAAACGCGAGAATTTGAAAATCTTATTTCTTGCCGTATCTATAATTCAATCAACAAAATCAATCACCAACGCAAGTGTCACGTACGCAGTAATTTCTTTTCTTTTATCAGCATTGCCTCCTTTAGAGTCATTTACTTCTTATTTAAAACTTTAAACGTGTTTAAGTGTTGCCTAGTATTCCTGTCTATTCTTTGTGTAAATCAAAGCAACCGTTAAAGTTAATTTAAATTTATTTCCTTCCTATAATCATTCACATTAAATCATGCAGCTTTTTATTTTATAGCAATTTTAAATCCTTGCCGTTGTTTTATATAAAAAAATCACTCAGCCTATAAATAACGCACGCAACCTATTAATTGAAAAAAAAAATGTTTGCAATCAATTTTTTTCGTATAACTGGAAATAAATCACGCAAGTTTCCCTATATTCATTCAAAATATCACGCACCCCTGCCTTTATAAATTCGTTCACAACCTCTGTTGCATAACATCTTATCGTCATTCATATTCGAGCAAGCTTCAGGTATGGCCTATGTTTATATTTTTCCTTCTTCCTCCTTTGCTTTCTTCTTCTTTATTTCCATTTTTTTCTCTTTTTTTGTTCACACAAAGGCTTAAAACTCCACCACCTTAGGCTATGACTCCTCCTTCACCACTATATCCCTGCCCTCCTCCTTTACCATTAATGTCAGCCTCTCTCCAAATAAAATTGCATGAAAATTTTTCATAAACTGATAACTAAGGTTTTATGTCATCTAGCCATCCTTCAAGATTTTCAGTAGTGAATTTGACCAATTTATTTTAGAAATAAAATTTAAACTTTAGCCAAAATATAATAGAGTAGAATAAAAAAAAATACGAATGGAGGAGAAAGTATGCGTGTGGGTCATAAGTGTCCAAACTAGGTTGCAACAGTAGTTAGAGAAGGAAAAAAATTAATAATAATAATTGAATATGCAAATATAAGGATCGGCTGTAGGAGGGTTTTTGTACTAGTGAAGAAGTGTTCATATAATCTGTATTGTGAATGTATATGTATTATCAACGTTATGCGCATAAAATTCTTTTATGATGCCGAGAATTAGATTTAAATTATTAGTGTTTCCGCCACTTGTAGAAATAAAAAGGGGTGAAAGTAAGTAACGGGCAAAATTTTGAACCGAGCTTTGAGAACGTAGTCTAACCGTGTGGTGGAGTAGTCGAGCCTATGGGGCGAATTTATTTCCATTCGTTCCCTTTTGTTTTGAGAATTTCGGGTTAAAATTTTTCTTAGTTTTGATTCGTTCTCTTTTCAAAATATAAATCTGGTCGCAGCCTCTGCATCAGTTTGATCGTGCTTCTGTGCGTTTTCTTTTTTCCAAGTGTTACCATCGTTGGAATTCAAACTTTTTGCAGCATTCAGGTGAGTATTTCTCACCAGACAAACATACCTATATATCCGTTATTTATCACAAGTGTATTTGTAAATTATTTATTAAATTTTATCTGCCTATGATATAACGTATGATGTTAAATCTCATTTTGAATTGACACCTCATCAGTTGTTTATCTATTGTAATATTATTGCAGTTATACAATGTAAGGCTTATTTACTGATTTAATCATCACTGTAAGTTCCCTGTAAATTTGAGATCGTTATAGGCTGAAATGATAGGCCTGAACGATAATCATTTGTTCATTTATTTAATTGTTTAATTATTTATTTGTTAACTTGGGATTGCGGGTTTGAAATGATAGAACCCGGGATTTTGTAAATTGCGGATTGAAATGATATAAATCCGTATCACTTGACCTAGACTAGAAAACTATATACAGACCTGTGGTTTATATAATATTTTTCTGAAATGTTTAAAAATATTTTAAATGGGAATTCATAATATTCTGGTTCAAATGTATTTAAAGGATTTTTATAAAATTAATAATGATTTTTGAATAAGTCAAAATGTTAAATAAATAAATGTTTAAGTAAAATTTTTGGAATATAAATTATTTTGGAAAATTCTGAAATTTTATTAAAAGTGAGTTTTAGTTAAGAAAATAATCGATAATAAGTTATATTTGAGAATTTAAAATTTGATTGTTAAGTTAATAATTTATTACAACACTTAAATGCTGTCTTTTATAAATGAACTGTTTTGACTTACAGACTTTAGGTGGCATTTCATAAATGCTACGGAAACTGAATTTTCGGATTGTTTAAAATAAATGGAAATAATCTTTGGGGAAAAAGGCTTAAATTTTTGGAATTTAATATGTAATTAATAAAAAAATAATGAATTGACTTTAAATGGTTTTAAATGGAAGAATTTAACTTTTAAATGTGAGTTGAAAGGCAAATTAATTCCTAAAAATTGAATAGATTTAAATGGTATTTTATAGTAAATAAAATGAATGATGGTTGAAATGATATTATGGTATTTAAATGAATTTGAAACTTATTTTGATTTTTAAAGTATAAATACCATTTCTAAAAGTTGTAACCACGGGTTATAATAACGTTTGGTTGTTAAAGAGACCGGGATCGGATATCTGGCATACTCTCTGTCGATACCGAAAACCACTTTAACAACTGTGTACGTGGTGGAGATTCCAGAATGAAGTAGGATGGTGGTGACGTTTCCTTTGAGGTAAATTGGACCCGACTCCCGTGAGTTGGCATAAGGTGGCTAAAACAGGAGCGATTAACGGATTAATGAGGTAGCACCTCTGATCGGACGCACTTCTTCGTATGCCATTCTATTACTTTTGTGATTGTTTTGGTGCGCACCTTTGATTTGGGAGTGTTGTTCGAGGTGGGCGGCAGCTGCGCGCTGCGCGTTTCCATCGGTCCGGAAGCGTAATTGGTATATCTACCCTGGCATTGCCTAGTTGTGCCGTGTCACCTACCCTAGCGCGCCTTCTACGAGTTTCTATTTGTGTCGTACCTATGGAGTATCCTCTGGTAGCCTCTCGATCAGGGGGTATTACGGTACTGTATAGACTATTGGCATTATTTATGTTAAGGGCTATATGGGTAACCTCTTAACGCTATTTAAAAGTAAGTTTATTTTACTAATAGACACTATTATAATAGCGAAGTATTACTACATAGTAAATAGTTTAACGGATCCTTAGAGGATGGGCGGTCCCAAGCATCCTTTAAGTTACTTGCTCTATATTATAGTACACTTGAATTAGCTTACACTATATAAGTATGTATGTCCTAACTCGAGTGTTTATGTTTTATTTTACGCTCGGGTCAGCCTGAGTTGCAGTTCAGTTTCATCCCGAAGCTAGGATTTCTGTAGATCACTTTCAAGCTGCTGGCAAACTTCCCTTCCAGTTCTTTATCTAAATTTTTGAAATCAAGACTAGTGGACATTTGGATTGTTCTACTGATGATTTAAAACTACATTTGGATTAAAGACTATGTAACTTTTATTTGATTGAGACAATTTATAGTGGCTTCAGGAACAACTAAGTATTTTTAAATTCCGCTGCGAGTATTCTGATTCTGTGTTTGTGATTCTGTGATTAATTATTTACTGTATATTTTGAGATTTGCCAAATTTTATTTACAACGCGGTATTTTGAACAATTCAAGTCCGACATGTGCGGATGCGAATGGTTGAAAATACTGGGTCGTTACATTTGGTAACAGAGCTTTGGCTCTAGGCAAAACTTAGAATGTATGGTAAATTTGATTTACAGAATCACTTTCATTCGAGCTTGAATCTCTTCCTTTTGATTCGATTTCCTTTGAATTTTGGAACGTTCCCTGCGGTTCCGAAGTTCATTCGTGTCCCTCACTATTCATTTTCTTTCGATTCTGGAATATCCCATAACTCCATTTCGGATAATCTTTATAGTGAATTGGCGGTCTCGCCAATATTCTAATAAATGGGTGAAACTCCTTTACAATTAGCATTGATTCACCAGAGATTTATATTTATCCTCGGTTTATATGCTAGTATCTTTGGTTATTCTGAACTCTATCTCTTCAGATCGAATGTAGATTTACCCCAGAAAATCCACATCGATCTTATTCTTTAAGTCACGGTTGACCCGGTTAAGGTTGCCCGCGGTTTATATAAGCTTATCTGGTACCTTATTCTTTTATTTAATCATCGGATCTTCTGATTCCAACTTATCTTTAAATCAAAATTCTCTTTGATTTGAGTCCTTCAAATTTGAATCTCTATACTTGTTTTGAAAAAATTTATTCCTATATTTGGGAAAAATCTAATATTATATATATAAGTATAATTTTCAGAATTAAACTAGTTGTTTAGAGATAATAGTGTTTGATTTTATTTATGGTTTTGTAAACCATTGGTTTTGTCTTATATAAATAATTGAACTATAAAACATGTTATAAATTTATTTGGAAATAGAAATGAATTTAAAACAAGAATTTAAGAATTTAATTTCTGATAGCTTCAAACCTTGTGTTTAAAGTCTTAAAAGGATATATGATTATTTAAATTATTTTCGAATAGAAATTTGTTTCCAAATAATTTTAAAGTTTTAAAAATTAGTGCTCTTCTCTTTGTCGCTGGAAAATAATTTCGGTGATGACTACAACATCATCGACATTCATTTTCGAGTATCGAAGTGAAGAGACCACGTTGTAGTTTTGCTTCAAAAATTTAATTGATTTGAATTTCTAAATATGACTTAATTTATAATATATATAGATATATGATTTAAATTTGATTTGACATATGCTATATGTATGTATTTATTTATCTCTAAAGGGTTTGAAGTTAATTGGAAATTTAATTCATAAATTTATGTTAAAAGGTGATTCTAATGATAAAATAAAGTCGAATTTTGAATGAATATTTAAACTTGAATAATAGAATTGGAAATTTTTTACTTGTATAATTGCATGCCAATATAACTTACCTAAATCATTCAGAAATTAACTATGTAAATGGATAATATACAATATAAAAGGATTTTATAAATAAAATTTGAGTGGTTATAATAAATTTTATACACTTAAAGTTTCAGTTACAACAAGACAAATAGAGGTAAATAGAAATAAAATAATAATTGAATAATATACAATATCAAATGGTGTTAAAGGAAATTTAGAAATAAATTGGAATAGTTATAATAAATATAATCTAATTAATACGTGCGATAAGATATATTAAGTAGAATATATTTAATAATAATCTGGAATATAAAAGAATTAAATTTGTTGAATAAAAGATGATTATTATAAATGACTATACAAATTTCTGATTTTAGAAAATAATTGGATAATAAGATAATTAATTTGAAAATAGTTAAGATTGATTTAACTTCAGTAAAAATTAAATGAATTAAATCAATTATTGAATATTAATTAATTTAAATTGAACTTATATGGTTTAAATAAATGATTCCATTTTGAGTTTCAATTTAGTTTTCTTTCAGGGTGTTCTATTCTCCTACCTCCTTCCTTTTCGGGGACGAAAAGTTTTGAGTGGGGGAGAGCGTAATGACCTGTAAATTTCGATAATTAAACTGGTTAATTTAATAAGATTTTTGTAATTAAATTTAAGAAGAAAAAAAAAACCTTTATAATTTATAATGAAGTGAGTGTTTAAAATGAAATGAAAATAATAGGGATATAGTAAGAAATGAAAATAATAGGGATATAGTAACGGTTGTAAGTTACTATTTAATTGGTCTATTAATGTAGTTTCAACCGTTACATTTGGGTATTAAATTGAATATATGCAAATAAACGTATGGTAATGGAGTGAGTTCAACATTATATAAGCAATTCAAAATTATATAAGCAATTCTGATAATTAGTGGAAATAATAAACTTGAGTGTAATATAAAGTTAGTGACAACATTTATGCAAGTCACCTTTTTATTTAGGGCTGCTAAATTCAGAGTAGGAAGTCAATTACATTTAAATGTAGGTAAATGTTCATTAATCTGAGATAGGACTGTAACTGTAATGTGTGAATGTAAATGAAATGACATAAATGGAAATTTATATTTTATTCATAAGATGAAATAAAGGAATGAAACCAAGTTGAATAAATTGATTTAGGTTTTATTTATGATAAATATATATATTTGGGAAATTCAATATAATTGAAAATAACAAGTTATTACAAAAGAAAGATGAAAATTTGAATATATATTTTTATAAGGAAAGATAAACAAATAATAACTAGGTTTATAAAGTGATAACAGATTTAATAAAAGAGTAGGATTAAAGCATGGTAGTTATTGGAAAGTAATTAATTGAAATTTGGATGAATTGGGAATTTTTTATGTATTAGTATAAAAACCAATTTTAATATTACCCATAAGAGGATAAGTTAACAGTCGATTCAATAACATGATTGAGAAATCAAATATATGGATTTATTGGGAATTTAAAACTTATACTTTTTTTTTGATAAAATACAGCGTTTTACACGCAATAAATTTTTCTACTTTTATTACATATTATATATATATATGTTCTTATTATTATTATTTCATATATCCACCTCTATTTTATCTTTCTATTTTTATTTTTGACAGTCATGTTTATTTATTAGATTATTGCTTGTTTATATCTTTTATTTATGGCTTGGAAGAAACAAAAATGGTATGCGTTATATTGTGTTAATTGCTTGCCTTTTTAATTGCCTACTCTTTATTTCTATTTATTTATAAAACCTTGAAATTTAATATAAATTTTAACTTGATTTAATCATTTCCTAAAAGTCTAAATATAAAATTGGAAGTTTTGAAATTTTTACTTTGTTAAAAGACAACTCCAATTGTAATTTTAATAAAAATGAATTATGTATATTTTAAATACGAAGAATGTAAACAAGTTAAAATTTTAGTTAAGTAGTAACTTTGTAAAATTTAGTGTTTTACAGACTGTTAAATTTCGCATTTAAAAAGGGTACGCATTGTAATGGTATAAGTAATGTATAAGCGTATAAATTAAAAATGTTACTTTTGCATAAATTTTGGGCGTATTGTATTGCGTCAGTTTGCCGTATTTTAAAATGCATACTGCAATATCTATATGGATTAATAAATCAGTTAGTAGATTTTTATAGCAAAACGTTACATTTTCCACAGCTTTCATTGGTTTTAAATTGGCATAAAATCCTTGCTAAAATCACTCAGCCTATATAAAGAAAGAAACCCACGCAATCATTAATTGAAGAAAAAGTTTAAAATGAACCAATCTATTAATCACTTGTCGTTTCTTCACCATAAATTTCACTCATCCCTCTTTGTCAACGCACGGAAATTTCAAATTTTCTAGTTGCCGTTTCTTTCTTGTCTGCATTTATTTCTTACCCAGATTTTGAAATTCTCTGTATATGTATACATCTTTTAGCCTAACAAATTTTTAACACACAGCTATTATATTTAGTATAAAATCTGTCCTTGAAGTAGCATCCAAAGCAAATAAATTCATTGCCGTTTCTTTTCAATTACCTGCCGTTTTCTTCACCTTTAATTTCGCTAGTTTTTCCTTTTTAATAAAACGCGAGAATTTGAAAATCTTATTTCTTGCCGTATCTATAATTCAATCAACAAAATCAATCACCAATGCGAGTGTCACGTACGCAGTAATTTCTTTTCTTTTATCAGCATTGCCTCCTTTAGAGTCATTTACTTCTTATTTAAAACTTTAAACGTGTTCAAGTGTGGCCTAGTATTCCTGTCTATTCTTTGTGTAAATCAAAAAAACCGTTAAAGCTAATTTAAATTTATTTCCTTCCTATAATCATTCACATTAAATCATGAAGCTTTTTATTTTATAGCAATTTTAAATCCTTGCTGTTGTTTTGTATAAAAAAAATCACTCAGCCTATAAATAACGCACGCAACCTATTAGCTGAAAAAAAAAGAAATGTTTGCAATCAATTTTGTTTCGTATAACTGGAAATAAATCACGCAAGTTTCCCTATATTCATTCAAAATATCATGCACCCCTGCCTTTATAAATTCGTTCACAACCTCTGTTGCATAACATCTTATCCTCATTCATATTCGAGCAAGCTTCAGGTATGGCCTATGTTTATATTTTTCCTTCTTCCTCCTTTGCTTTCTTCTTCTTTATTTCCATTTTTTTCTCTTTTTTTTGTTCACACAAAGGCTTAAAAATCCACCACCTTAGGCTATGACTCCTCCTTCACCACTATATCCCTGCCCTCCACCTTTACCACTAATGTCAGCCTCTCCTCCAAATAAAATTGCATGAAATTTTTTCATAAACTGATAACTAAGGTTTTATGTCATCTAGCCATCCTTCAAGATTTTCAGTAGTGAATTTGACCAATTTATTTTAGAAATAAAATTTAAACTTTAGCCAAAATATAATAGAGTAGAAAAAAAAAATATGAATGGAGGAGAAAGTATGCGTGTGGGTCATAAGTGTCCAAACTAGGATGCAACAGTAGTTAGAGAAGGAAAATAATTAATAATAATAATTGAATAAGCAAATATAAGAATCGGCTGTAGGAGGGTTTTTGTACTAGTGAAGAAGTGTTCATATAATTTGTATTGTGAGTGTATATGTATTATCAACGTTATGCGCATAAAATTCTTTTATGATGCCGAGAATTAGAATTAAATTATTAGTGTTTCCTCCACTTGTAGAAATAAAACGGGGTAAAAGTAAGTAACGGGCAAATTTTTGAACCGAGCTTTGAGAACATAGTCTAACCGTGTGGTGGAGTAGTCGAGCCTATGGGGCGAATTTATTTCCATTCGTTCCCTTTTGTGTAACAACCCGCATATTTATCGGTTTTATATTTAAATATTTTATTTAAATATTTCATCGTCATTCGGATTTTTATTCCGAAAAGCTACTTTTTGCATACGGTCGAATTAGGACTCGGGACCACTTCCATTGAGTTTAAAATGCCGTTTGCGACCTTTTTGGGTATAAGCTTCGATATGTTTGGAGAAAGTTGATTTTTGCTACTTTTTACTTTGGGTTTGGTTTTTGGGCTCAGCCCTATGTTAACTTATACTCCAAAACTGAACCACTCTCCCCATTCTCCCTCATTTCTTTCTCTTTTCAGTTTTCTTAGCTTTAATGGTGGGAGAGATTGGAAATTAAAACTCCAACACCCTAGTTTCCCTTGCAAATCAAATTCCTAGCTCCAAACTCAAGAAGAACCCATTGGTAAGCTTCTCTCCTTCTTCTCCAACTTATTCTCTTACCAATTTCAGAAATTCCTAAACCTAATTTCGGGAATGTTCTTGTTTTGAGCTTAGATTCAAGCTCAATTGGGTTGTGTTGAAGAGAGGTTGATTCTCCATTTGCTTTCAAGCTTCTTCTTGTTCGATTTTGTGAAAAGGTGAGATTTTTATCTCACATCTGTGACTATAATTATCTTTGGTTGTTGGGTATGAATTCCTAACACTTCTTTATGTGCATTTGCTCTTGTTTTGCAATGGTTTTGTGAATACTCCAATTTTTGGGTTTTTAAGTCAAATTTGTGTGAAATCCTTTTATGGATGTTTGATCATGCTTTTGGTGATGCATTGAGGAGCATATAGGGCCGGGTTGCCGATTGGCATAAACCCTTAGAGCCAATGTTCGTCCGGTTGCATTTTGGAAGAGCTTGCTCTTCATTTGAATAAGGCTGAAAAACAGCCCAGGCATGATTCGGTCGACTGAAAACTCTGTTCAGTCGACTGAATCTGAAACCCGAGAGTTTCCAGGCATGATTTAGTCGACTGAAAAACTCTGCACAGTCGACTGAAACTGGAAACAGAAAGTTTCCTGAACCTGGAAAATTTCCAAGCACAGGGTCAGTCGACTGAAAACTCTGTTCAGTCGACTGAACCTGCTGTTTGAGTCCAATTTGCCTTTTTGGATTGAATTTCCAATTTAAATCGATTCGTGATGATCCTATTTATTGTCATCATTTATTATCATCTTTGATGACTTATTTTCTTTGGGAATTTTAGATATATCCACTTCGATGGATCCTTTATCGATTTCATTGGATTTTTATTCACATCTTCGAATGTGATCTTTGTGATTGATTGTTTCTACAATCCCCCTTGTGCTTTGTCACTTTAAAAATATAAAGGTTTTCTATACTAGTAGTAAATATCAAAACTCTTTCCTCAAACGATTTCAATACTATTTTAATACCAAATTCGTTTATAAAACCGTTTTCCAATCTATTAGTATATATAAACCTTTACCTCACTCGTATGAGAAATCTAATTAAACGACTTAGTAAAACAAGTGGTATGAAACGCTTGCGTTCACTTTGTTTGTTAATTCTTGGACTTGTTCGATTGAAACTCTTGTGACAATTTTCTAGTGGAGATCTACAGTTTGTTCGTAAATATTTAAGTTAAGCTAGTGGTTATGGGACATGAAGCTAAACTCATATATTTACTAGCTTAGTGTAATTGACACTTCACGTTGATCATGACGATCATCTTTGTGATTTAGACTAGCAATGTGCGATGTCTCTTTGTCTGCGAGGGAGACTAAACCCCGTTTTGTGGAGTTTCGACTCAAATTGGTGGGGTAGCAACCCATGGTCTTCGGGCCGTTTGTGGAGTTTCGGCTCAATTTGTGATGGTTAGCAACCATGGAATTAGCATTCCGTTTGTGATACACGTGTTGGTGAGCTTTATGCTCCCGTTTGTGATAGGCCTCCCCCTCCCCCTTTGTGATTTCTGGATTTCTTGTGTAGATTCCTAGAATTTGTGTTTCACCAATTTTCGTGATTTCCATTGATAAGTTTTATCAATATTTGTGCATTGGTGAATTTGTGTGTCATTGACTTTAGTGATTTCTGGATTTCTTGTGCAGTCTTCTGGAATTTGTGTGTCATTGACTTTTGTAATTGATATTGATATTAGCGTCAATATTTATGGTATGGTGATCGAAATAAGGAGTATGACGTTTCTTTGATTCTTGTGTAGATTTGGTGACAATGATTAATCTCTTGATGATTATCAACTAAGTATATATATATATATATATATATATATATATATATATATATATATATATATGTCACAGCTTGGCATTGTGATTATTATGTGTTTAGTCATATCTCTTATTCTATATCGTTTCATCTGATATTTATAGTTAGACTGATCCGTTTATTATTTTCTTATTTTATAATACTCGGGTCAGACCGAAATGTTACAGGTGCTTCTGCTTGACTTCTCCCCTGGGATTGACTTCTCTGACTTTTGGCAAACTACTTAAATTAGTAGTTTATTTTGTTATATACACTTGAGATATAGACTCATTGTTGTATTCTTTTGTATAGCACGTGTTGCTATTCTTTTGTATTATTGTGGATCTTTTTGACCACTACTCTGATATACACTTCCATGTGTTAATTATATATTCATATCTTCTTCCGCCTTTGTGATATGAATTATCAGTGACTGAGTTGTGTTATGCTTATTTCTATATTTGTTTTTCGAAGGATTTATATAGCCACCGTGTAGTAGCTTTGAGTTTGTGTCGGTATGTCAGATTTCCTCTTGAAATAGAATGCATGTTATATTATCTAACATATCGGTGCTCGCGCAAAGAAATTACACGGATGGTCGCTCCTCAACAGCCTTATTCTCCGTGCTAGTCGACAGCATTCACCGTAATGTTCTTGGCTAGCGTGGGTATAGGGGTGGGGCGTCACAGCTTGGTATCAGAGCCAAACTTCGGAACAATATGGAATATTGTAACAAGGATCATCGTCCTAAGTCTTTCTTAGGAGTCGTGCTTTAGGATTTTATTCGGGTCTACGTACCATCCTATCCTATTTTCATTTATGATTCCTTGTTTTGTCTATCAAGATTGCTTGATATTTATTTTGAGAATAACTTTTCTCCTTCTTTCTTTTCTAAAGGAAGGGAAATGGTTAGTTCTAGCAGTCCTAGCGCTGGTCAATCCAGTAGACCTTCTCTGGATGACGCATTCATGACTGCCCAACAACTTTTGGATCTTGTAAAGAATCAAGAGTTTATGTGACGCCCCACCTCTATACCCACGCTAGCCAAGAACACTACGGTGTAGTGCTGTCAACTAGCACGGAGAATAAGGCTGTTGAGAAGCGGCCATCAATAGTTGGCCTTACATTAGAATTGGTTATCTCGATAGGAGTGATATATATATATTCTTTCATTTTTCATCTCTGATTTATTTTCTCCCATCGAAATACCCCAATTCCAGTATAAAACGAACTACGATGGTTCATAATAGTTTAGAACAGTAAATATAAAATAATAACACAGATAAATATAAATGCAGAACACAGATAAAACAGAAATTCTCATATATACAATAACTGATGTCAGTTACAATACATTTGACACGGTACATATGATACAACTACAACAGTCGACTCAGGAAGTTACATATACAAGTACATTAACGTATATAATATACATGAATACATATCTTCCTATACAATCATACAGACTACTACAAATAACGACGACTACTCCAAAAGATATGAAAGAACTTCATAGCTCTAGCAGCAACCCAAAGCAGAATATCTACAACCTGAAATACTCGGTCTGACCCGAGTATTAAATTCAAAAGAGAATAATACTCGGGTCAGTCTAATTCAAACTCAGTTATTAGTGCACAGAAGCAATAATAATTAAATAATGAATAGACGACAGTAATTAAACCAAATCAGAATGCAATTCATAATATTGAATTGAAATGAACAAAGCAGTTCAAACCATTGAAATATCAATTAAAATATTAATTCAAGTAGGGCTGCAGTACACGCACGCGTGCACTGCCTCGCCACTACGGAATATGGGATATGCAAAAAGATCCATAAGTCAAAACAAATAGAATATCATACACGCCATACCGTGTGGATGCAGTTCACGCTTGCGTGCACTGCCTTGCCACTATAGTGATGTCGTGCCCAAAAACTCAATTCCGTGTGGCTGCAGTTCACGCTTGCGTGCACTGCCTTGCCACAACAGTGATGATGTACACAACCGAGCACAAGGTCAAACCCAAAATAAAAGAACGGGTTCAACACAGGTGTATTCAAATGAAATGGCCGATACTAAAATAAATCGACCAACATAGAACAAAGACTGCATGGTGAAACACAAAAATGGACCAGTTCAATATGAACTAGCCTAATCGAGTCAAAATGCAGACAGTACAAAACCAAGCCCCAAAACGACTCATATAAATCAATGTTACAACCTGAAGCTGGACAGTGCACCTATGATAAGGCAACATAGCCAGGCATCACGAATAACAAAATACGAGACAATGCCAATTGTGGAACAATGAAGCACAGAGACTACAAGTACAAACTGAACAAAGCAATGCAACTAGCAACAATGAAGGCAACTGGCATTAATGAATGCAACTGGCAACAATGAATGCAACTGGTAACAATGAAGCACAGAGACTCCAAGTACAAACTGAACAAAACAATGCAACTAGCAACAATGAAGGCAACTGACATTAATGAATGCAACTGGCAACAATGAATGCAACTGGTAACAATGAAGCACAGAGACTCCAAGTACAAACTGAACAAAACAATGCAACTAGCAACAATGAAGGCAACTGACATTAATGAATGCAACTGGCAACAATGAATGCAACTGGTAACAATGAAGCACAGAGACTCCAAGTACAAACTGAACAAAACAATGCAACTAGCAACAATGAATGCAACTGGTAACAATGAAGCACAGAGACTCCAAGTACAAACTGAACAAAACAATGCAACTAGCAACAATGAAGGCAACTGACATTAATGAATGCAACTGGAAACAATGAATGCAACTGGTAACAATGAAGCACAGAGACTCCAAGTACAAACTGAACAAAACAATGCAACTAGCAACAATGAAGGCAACTGACATTAATGAATGCAACTGGCAACAATGAATGCAACTGGTAACAATGAAGCACAGAGACTCCAAGTACAAACTGAACAAAACAATGCAACTAGCAACAATGAAGGCAACTGACATTAATGAATGCAACTGGCAACAATGAATGCAACTGGTAACAGCTCAGTTTAACACAATGAAAACTACAGTGATCTCAACAGAAGAGGCCATGATCAAGATCAACAGCTACATGTACTGCAACAAAAGTCATGAATGCAGTAGCAAGGTTGCAAGCATATGAAATGCAGACTACAAGTACAACAGTGCCGATAAAGTTCAGATGACAATGAACTAAAGTGAAGAACCAGTGACAAATGGGAGAAGTATGAAATGATACAACTACAAGTACAGGGAACAACAATGTATACTGCAACATGACCAAATGTCAAAACTGCACCAATCACAAATGCAATGCTCAATGCACAAAGTAACTGTACAACAACAAGTTCAGACCAAACAAGCAATGCAAGTGCAGTTATGGGTGAACAGACCACAAAGAAAAGCCACCAAGACCAAAAGTGACACAGCAGGTTTGAATAACAACTCCACTGACCACAAAGCCAAGATCACAAAGAAATGCATGCCATCAAATTCAACAACATCAGAAAATCAAGTTCAAGACAACAGTGACAATGCAGACACAACACAATATCACAATATTATGCAACAGTAAATAAAAACATGCACTTGCCACCAAAAGACAATGAACTGCAACATAAAGAGAAATGCACACTGGAACTACAATCACGGCAATATGCTTGAAGACCACAGCTCGACCAGGTAACAGCATGGAACAATGCAACACAGACCAAATGCTCAAGCCACCAAGATGACCAAGCAATGATCAGAGACCAGAAAGGTCAGAAGCACAGTGACAATTTTATGAAGACAAGTACACAAGGACACGTGAAATGCAATGAACACTTACAACATGACAACAGGTACAAGCTTATAACAAGTACCACTTCTAATTCAAAGGGATCATAATCAAGACAGTAGCTAAGGTAATCAAACAAGACTGAGAATGTCTGCAGTGGTACAAGTCGAAGTCATTAATGTATATGGAAGTGAAGTCGAGAGTCAACGTATCAAAGCCGTGAAATCATTGCCGTAGATATCAAATCACACAAATATACGAAATTGCCAAAACCAGAAATCATCTCCAACATCCATACGAAAATAGAAAACATCAACATCTCAACAAAACAGTGCCGAGACAACCAACAACCAAGTAGAAATAGATGTGAGTAAAACTCACACAAGTTCAAATCGAAATCACTAAAATTCAAAGCAATAATCAGCCAAGAATTCACGCAACCAAACACACAAATAACTAGAGCCAAGAATTAGATGTGAGCAAACTCACCTTGTCGACGAATTTAGCAGAAATGGTTACGAATCTAGCGGCCGCGAGCACCACGAGAGACGAGAAATCATCGGAATCGAAACCCCCAAATTGGAGCGAAGAAACGAAGCCCTAAATTTCGCAAGAGGAACTGCCGCCATTACGAACGAAGGAAAAATAAAAGAGACGGGTTTATGAATGAATGAGAAAAGAAAAAGAAAGAAAACAGTATGAGCCTTGTAAATTTTCACGGGCCACGATTTCAAAGCCCAAAATTCCCTTTTGATAATTTATAAAAGAATTTTAATTAAAATATTAAACTTAAATTGGCAATAAGCGAAAATATTAATCGTTTAATGTCGATTCTAAATCGACACGAAATACAGGGTTGTTACAGACTCCCCTCCTTAAAGAAATTGTGTCCTCGCAATCATAAGGAACAAACGGATAAAAGGTAACAACCATAAGAGCAGGAGAAGGTAAGCTTTTAATTTCATAAAATAAATTCCCAAATTCTCAACAAAGTTTGATTATCAAATAGATAATCAGAATAAAGAAATCTTAAAACAGCAAAATCAGCAAATCTAATTATCAACAAAGATAATTAGAAAACACAAATATCTAACTATCAAAAACGATAATCAGGAATTACCTCAACGGTAATCAAATTCCAAATCAGCAAATATTCAATCATCAAAACGATAATCAAATCTTGAATCACAAATATTTAATTATCACAAACGATAATCAAATCTTGAATCACAAATATTTAATTATCACAAACGATAATTAAATCTCAAATATCTAATTATCACAAGCGATAATCAGGAACAATAAATATCTGATTATCAAAAACGATAAAACAGAAATCACAAACATCCGATTATCAAAACGATAATAAAAAATTACCACAACGGTAATCAAATTTCAAATCATAAATATTTAATTATCACAATTGATAATTAAATCTCAAATTGCAAATGTTTAATTATCACAAACGATAATTAAACCACAAATATCTAATTATCACAAACGATAATTAGAAACAATAAATATCTGATTATCAAAAACGATAAATCAGAAATCACAAACATCCGATTATCAAAACGATAATAAGAAATCATAAACATCCAATTATCAATAGATAATTCGAAATCTCAAATCACAAATATTCGATTATCAAAAACGATAATCAAATCAACAAGTATTCGATTATCAAAATCGAAAATCAATCTTAAATCACAAATATTTAATTATCACAAACGATAATTAAATTTCAAATATCTAATTATCACAAGCGATAATTAGAAACAATAAATATCTGATTATCAAAAACGATAAATCAGAAATCATAAACATCCAATTATCAAAACGATAATCAGAAATTACCACCACGGTAATCAAATTTCAAATCACAAATATTTAATTATCACAATTGATAATCAAACCACAAATATCTAATTATCAATAGATAATTCAGAAATCTCAAATCACAAATATTTGATTATCAAAAACGATAATCAAATCAACAAGTATTTGATTATCAAAATCGAAAATCAATCTTAAATCACAAATATTTAATTATCACAATTGATAATCAAATCTCAAATCGCAAATGTTTAATTATCACAAACGATAATCAAACCACAAATATCTAATTATCACAAACGATAATTAGAAACAATAAATATCTGATTATCAAAAACGATAAATCAGAAATCACAAATTTTCAATTAACGAGTCCGAAATTAACCGAAATAGCAAACGCACATGACCCATAACCACGAGTTTTACTAAATCATTTAATTCACTTCATCGTTTCCTTGAAAGTGCAAAATTGTGTATTTTAAATAAATAACATTTTACGTTCTCAAACGGACAAGTCCGGAATTAAGCGAATCAGTAAAAGAAAGGGGTCATAGTCCTCGATTTTTCTGAAACGTTTAATTCGCTTCCTCATTCTTTTGAAAGCGCAAATCTTAAAAGTTTTGAAAACAATTTTGATTTATATTTTAAAACAAATTTGAAGAATAACAAATTTTTAAAACACGTGATTAAAATAGCAACGTCAGTAGTAACTTTGACAAGGAAATTTCACTTCTCGAAATACCGTAAAAACGGACACAAAGCAGCATTGCGGGATAACCGCTTGAAAATTCATTTTAAAATTGACGGTTACTGTAGTTAATACGTCAAAATTTCATCGAAATAATTGGCATCAAAATATAATACCAATGAATTTTCATTCATCAAAAATGTCACGAGAATCTTCTCAAAGATAGAAAGGGAGATCATACCCTAAACTTGCATTCATAACAAGTCAATAACACGCGAATTCACCAATGCACAAAAGTTGATAAAATTTATCAATAGAAATCACGAAAATTGGTGAAGCACAAATTCTAGAAATCATCACAAGAAATCTAGAAATCACATGATGAAAGTATGAAAACTCGAACGGAGTATGAAAACTCAAACGGAGTATGAAAACTCGAACAGAGTATGAAAACTCAAACGGAGTATGAAAACTCAAACGGAGTATGAAAACTCGAACGGAGTATGAAAACTCAAACGGAGTATGAAAACTCGAATAGGAATATGACATAGAATAAAAGATATGGCATAACATAAAATATCCATAATGACATACTACTATAAGTATGTAAATAATGATCAACAGGAGATCAACCGATAAGAGGTATGGCAAAAATATGAAATACCCATACTGACATACAACTATAAGTATGCAAATAATGATCAACAGGAGATCAACCGATAAGAGATAATCAATATCACAAGAATCTTCTCAAAGATCCAAAGAGGTATCATACCCCAAATTTGTACTCATGACAAATCAATAACATATGAATTCACCAATGCACAAAAATAGGTGAAGCATAAAATTTCCAGAAATCAACATAAGGAATCTAGAAATCACAGAAAAAGGGAAAGAGGCCTATCACATGACGGTCCGAAGACCAAGGGGAGCTACCCCACATGTGTGAATGGAATCACACAGATTGAGGTCAAGACTAACCAAAAAGCAGAAAGGTATGTGTGAATAGAATCACACAAGTGGTGTCTAGTCTGACCATCAGAACGATCATCATGATCAACGAGGAGTGTCAATTACACTAAGCATGTGTGAATGGAATCACACAGATTGAGGTCAAGACTAACCTTGCAATGAAAGAGACATCGCGGAATTGCTAGTCTAATTCATAAAGCGATCATCAAGATCAACGAGAAGTGTCAATTACACTAAGCTAGTAAATATAAAAGTTTAGCTTCATGTCCCATAACCACTAGCTTAACTTAAATATTTACGAACAAACTGTAGATCTTCACTAGAAAAATGTCACAAGTGGTTCAATCGAACAAGTCCAAAAATTAACCGACGAAGTAAACGCAAGCGTTTCATACCACTTGTTTTGCTAAGCCGTTTAATTAGATTTCTCATACGAGTGAAATAAAGGTTTGTATATACTAATAGATTGGAAAACGGTTTAGGAAAAGAGTTTGATATTGAAAATAGAGTTAAAAACATTTTGATAAAAGAGTTTTGATATTTACTACTGGTATTGAAACATTTATATTTTTAAAGTGACAAATCACAAAAAAAAAATGATTGTAGGAACAATCAATCACAAGAATTCACATGTAAATATGTGAATAGAATCCAAAGAAATCGATACCGAATTCATCGAAAGGTATGTTCACAAAAATTCCCGAAGAAATGGTCATCAAAGTTGCTAATAAATGATAGCAACAAATCGGGAAATAACCAAAAATCGATTAAATTTGGAAACCAAATCAATTCACTAAAATTCACATTCGAAGACGTGAATAAAATCCAAAGAATTCGATTCTAAATCCATCAAAGTAGGAATATCCAAAAATTCCAGAAATAGAAGTTTTCAAGGTCGACAAAGATGACAACACTAATCGGAAGAGAAGAATCGATTGACAAATGGAATAACGAAACAAAACGAGCATAAATGCATAAATGACTTTAACAAAAATAAAAATCAAGTCAATGTCGAAGTCAACAAATAATGGCCATAATAGAGTACAAAACGATTCAACATCATCATCAAAGGACTCAATGGCAAACCAAGTCAGAGTCTTGGAAATCAAGAATTTAGAAATTTCTCAAAAACAAAGTGACCGAAGTCGAATGGAAATCAAGCCGAGGAAAACATAAAATATCAAGTTCAGAATCGCTGAGATTCGAACAAAATCAATCATCGGCTAAATCTAATCAAAGCCGAAAACACAATAATCAAAATCAAATGCATATGAATAAGCGTTAGGAATTCATACCTAACAATCAAAGACAATCATATGCAAATACGAGAGATTAAACGTCGACAAATAGTTGTAACATATGTTCCATCCAAGTTATGTTTTATATTTGTTCTAAACCCCAAGCTTTGATACCAAGCTGTGACGCCCCACCTCTATACCCACGCTAGCCAAGAACACTACGGTGTAGTGCTGTCAACTAGCACGGAGAATAAGGCTGTTGAGAAGCGGCCATCAATAGTTGGCCTTACATTAGAATTGGTTATCTCGATAGGAGTGATATATATATATATATTCTTTCATTTTTCATCTCTGATTTATTTTCTCCCATCGAAATACCCCAATTCCAATATAAAACGAACTACGATGGTTCATAATAGTTTAGAACAGTAAATATAAAATAATAACACAGATAAATATAAATGCGGAACACGGATAAAACAGAAATTCTCATATATACAATAACTGATGTCAGTTACAATACATTTGACACGGTACATATGATACAACTACAACAGTCGACTCAGGAAGTTACATATACAAGTACATTAACGTATATAATATACATGAATACATATCTTCCTATACAATCATACAGACTACTACAAATAACGACGACTACTCCAAAAGATATGAAAGAACTTCATAGCTCTAGCAGCAACCCAAAGACAATGAACTGCAACATAAAGAGAAATGCACACTGGAACTACAATCACGGCAATATGCTTGAAGACCACAGCTCGACCAGGTAACAGCATGGAACAATGCAACACAAACCAAATGCTCAAGCCACCAAGATGACCAAGCAATGATCAGAGACCAGAAAGGTCAGAAGCACAGTGACAATTTTATGAAGACAAGTACACAAGGACACGTGAAATGCAATGAACACTTACAACATGACAACAGGTACAAGCTTATAACAAGTACCACTTCTAATTCAAAGGGATCATAATCAAGACAGTAGCTAAGGTAATCAAACAAGACTGAGAATGTCTGCAGTGGTACAAGTCGAAGTCATTAATGTATATGGAAGTGAAGTCGAGAGTCAACGTATCAAAGCCGTGAAATCATTGCCGTAGATATCAAATCACACAAATATACGAAATTGCCAAAACCAGAAATCATCTCCAACATCCATACGAAAATCGAAAACATCAACATCTCAACAAAACAGTGCCGAGACAACCAACAACCAAGTAGAAATAGATGTGAGTAAAACTCACACAAGTTCAAATCGAAATCACTAAAATTCAAAGCAATAATCAGCCAAGAATTCACGCAACCAAACACACAAATAACTAGAGCCAAGAATTAGATGTGAGCAAACTCACCTTGTCGACGAATTTAGCAGAAATGGTTACGAATCTAGCGGCCGCGAGCACCACGAGAGACGAGAAACCATCGGAATCGAAACCCCCAAATTGGAGCGAAGAAACGAAGCCCTAAATTTCGCAAGAGGAACTGCCGCCATTACGAACGAAGGAAAAATAAAAGAGACGGGTTTATGAATGAATGAGAAAAGAAAAAGAAAGAAAACAGTATGAGCCTTGTAAATTTTCACGGGCCACGATTTCAAAGCCCAAAATTCCTTTTTGATAATTTATAAAAGAATTTTAATTAAAATATTAAACTTAAATTGGCAATAAACGAAAATATTAATCGTTTAATGTCGATTCTAAATCGACACGAAATACAGGGTTGTTACAGTTTATCTGTGCTTTGAGTAAGAACCCCGATATGGTTCTACCTTTGAAACTTGAAGTTTCTTTCAATCAGCTTGTGGATGTTATTCTTCTTCATGAAGAGGTTGGTAAAGGAAGTGTTTGTGATATTGGGACTTCCAAGAAGAGGCATATTAAGTTCAAGAGCCTTAATCCCAATAAGAGAGTGAAGCAAACTACTTTTGTAGCAGAGACTCCAATCCCTTATCTTGGAGGATGCTACAATTGTAATTCTAAGGACCACTATGCAAAGGAGTGTCCGGAGCCACTCTTTTGTCGCTATTGCAGAAATACAGGCCATCATATTTCTGTCTACCCCATACTTCAAAGCAAGAAGAAGGTGGAACAAGAAACTTCGGTAGCCAAGACTCCTACCCCAAGTCGTAAACAATGCTACAATTGTGATTCCACGGACCATTATGTAATTAAGTGCCCGAAACCCCTCTATTGCCGCTATTGCAAGGGCTTGGGTCATTACTTATCTACATGTCCCAAACTCCCTAGCAAGAGGGAGGGAAAGTCGAAAGTCGTGCAAGCCCCTTGTGACACTTCTCTTGGTCAAGGTATTTCTTATTCAATCCATGATGACATTTGCTTTGTGATTATCTTGTTCATGTTCTTTTTGATATGGGTTCCACCTCACTATTTTATATCAAAAGAACTTGTTGATTCTTTCCCTTTAAACAATTTTGGGCTTGATGTCTTCCTTGAGAATTGCGAATCCGGATGGTAGATCCGCAACACTCAATTTGCTTTCTATTGATGTCGAAATTATTTTATGTGATTTTTCTTTCCGAGCCGATATTTTTACTTAGGCTTCGGGATTGATTTGTGTTAAAGGATTGGCTTTTTCATTACGAAGCCATATCCTTTGTCCCTAGTGGACTATTCATCTTCGACATGTTCTATCTGTTAAGCAGATTTCTATCCTTCTTGTGATTCCGATTTCAAATTTTTGAAGGCCTCATTTTATTCTTTAAGCCCGCATGATGAAGAAAGTGTTGTTTCTCTCATTCATGTAGTTTGATAATTTTTCGGTAATTTTGAGTTTGTCTTAGAATTATCACCTAAGAAATCTTTTGTGTGGTGATAAGGTCTTTCTAGTTCGACCTTGCCACCGATTTTCGTTTGGCTACGAGTTGCGGGAGTTAGCATTCCACTTACCGCATTCCGCACTCGTTACGATTCTTATGAATGACTTATTATGTCATTCGATTCGTCAAGCTTATTTCATCCATTTTATTAATCGAGTATTCTATGAATATTTCGGTGAGACTATTCTTGAATTTATTGATTTTGGATGAAAATAGAAATTTAAAATTTTGAAAATCTTTTTCATAAGATTTATTTATAAGTACATTTTTATTTTTTTGTTCTTAAAACGAACAAAGAATATTCTTAGAAGTTTTTGAGAAACTTACTTATCCTATAGAATATGATTTTGTGATTGTATTGCCCATTTAGTGTTTTAAGAATTCTGGTCGATGCGCTTGATCAACGTTATCGATAGGAATCTCCTAAACGCTTTGATGAGACAGTCAGACCGATATATTGACTTGTAAAAATGTAAATTTTTGTAGAAAGATTATTACATAAAAATAAAAATGTAATTTTGAAAGTTTTAACTTTTCGGGAAAGAGGATTATTTAAAAGAACTCTTCCTTTCGATACTCTTATTCTTGTGATTCCTGAAGGGGAACCAAGACTTTGCTATTTGTACCGATACTAGTCGTATTGGTTTGGATGTCATTCTCTTGCAAAGAAGAACGTGTTATTGCTTATGCTTCTAGGCAATTAAAGCCTGCTGAGACTAGATATGCCACTCATGATTTAGAGCTCGCGGCTATTGTTTTTGCTCTTCGGATTTGGCGTCAATATCTCTTAGGAGAGAAATTTGTTCTTTACACAGATCATAAGTCTTTGAAATATTTATTCTCTCAAAAGGAACATAATTTGCGTCAACAGCGTTGGCTCGAATTTCTTGCACCATATGATCTTGATATTCTTTATACTCCCGGTAAGGGTAATCGTGTCGCCGATGCTCTTAGCCGTAAACAACAAGCTGTTGTTTCAATGATGATATCCGAATGGAACGATCTCGAGATCTTACCCACTTGTGAGATTCGAGACCGCGTATCCGAGTTATGCTCATCTTTTGTTTTATGTAGCCTTGAGGCTCATCCTTCTCTTTTGGACCGCATTCTTGAAGCTCAAAGGCTAGATCCCGAATTGGCTCTTCTTGGCCAAAATATTAAGGATAAAATTGATATTGAAGGTTTGAAAGACTTTGACATCGATTCTCGTGGCGGCATTCGGAAATTTGGTAGACTTGTCGTGCCAAATATTGGTGATCCTCGTAAAGATATTTTAGAAGATTCTCATCACTCTAAATTTACCATTCATCCCGGTAGTAGTAAAATGTACGCGGATATGAAGCGACTTTATTATTGGGAGTGAATGAAACTCGATATTGCTAACTTTGTTAAGTGTTGCATGACTTGCCAACTCGTTAAGGCCGAACATCAAAGGCCCGGTGGGTTATTGCAACCTTTAGAAATTCCAATTTGGAAGTGGGACCAAATTTCCATGGATTTTATAGATGGCCTTCCCCGTTCTCGTTCGGGTCATGATAGCTTATGGGTGATTGTTGATAGGCTTACTAAATCTGCCCATTTTATTCCCGTTCGGTCTAATCAAACCGTTCCTCTTTTGGCCAAAATATTTATCAAAGAAATTGTTAAATTGCATGGAGTTCCTACTTCTATTGTTAGTGATCGTGATCCATTGTTTACTAGTGGATTTTGGAAGAGTCTTCAAAAAGCTTTAGGAACGAGGCTTAATTTTAGCACCGCTTATCACCCCTAGTCCGATGGACAAACTGAGCGTGTGAATCAAACTCTTGAAGATCTTCTTCGTGCTTGTGTTCTTGATTTTGGTGGAAGTTGGGGAGATCATATTTCACTTGTTGAATTTTCCTATAATAATAGCTTCCAATCTAGTATTGGTATGGCACCTTTCGAGGCACTCTACGGAAGGCCATGCCGATCTCCTTCTTGTTGGCTTGAGGCCGGTGAGAAGCTGGTTTTAGGTCCAGATTTTATTCGTGATTCCACAGAGAAAATTGAACTTATTCGTCATAGGATGAAAGAAGCCCAGAGTAGACAAAAATCCTATGCCGATAACTGGAGAAGGAAGTTAGAATTTTCTGTGGGAGATCTTGTGTTCATTCGTGTTTCACCTATGAAGGGTGTTGTACGTTTCAGTCGATCGGGAAAACTCGCGCCCGATATATTGGGCCATTTCCTATCACCGAACGTATTGGTTCCATGGCTTATCGCCTTTTATTACCGGCTCAGTTTTCTGCTATGCATGACGTGTTTCACGTTTCTCAACTTCGGAAATGTCTTCGAGATTCCGATTCTATTCTTGAGCCCGGTGTTGTGGAAGAGATTGAAGTTTCGCCTAATTTAACTTATGGGCAACATCATATTCGTATCATTGCTTCGGATGTCAAACGACTTCGAAATAAAGATGTTCCGCTTGTTAAAGTTCAATGGTCTTCAAATCCTAAGGATTGTTCTTGGGAATCTAGAGAGTACATCGAGCGTACACATCCGGACTTACTTTCTCGTGCTCTTTGAGGTAAACTTCTTATTTCAAACTTCTTTTGTGTTGAATATGCTTTATGGTTGTTACTATATATCTTCTTCTTAAAATATTGCGAGGACGCAATTTCTTTAAGGAAGGGAGTCTGCAACAACCCGCATATTTATCGGTTTTATATTTAAATATTTTATTTAAATATTTCATCATTAGTCGGATTTTTAGTCCGAAAAGCTACTTTTTTCATACGGTCGAATTAGGACTCGGGACCACTCCCATTGAGTTTAAAATGCCGTTTGCGACCTTTGTGAGTATAAGCTTCGATATGTTTGGAGAAAGTTGATTTTTGCTACTTTTTACTTTGGGTTTGGTTTTTGGCCTCAGCCCTATGTTAACTTATACTCCAAAACTGAACCACTCTCCCCATTCTTCCTCATTTCTTTCTCTTTTCAGTTTTCTTAGCTTTAATGGTGGGAGAGATTGGAAATTAAAACTCCAAAACCCTAGTTTCCCTTGCAAATCAAATTCCTAGCTCCAAACTCAAGAAGAACCCATTGGTAAGCTTCTCTCCTTCTTCTCCAACTTATTCTCTTACCAATTTCAGAAATTCCTAAACCTAATTTCGAGAATGTTCTTGTTTTGAGCTTAGATTCAAGCTCAATTGGGTTGTGTTGAAGAGAGGTTGATTCTCCATTTGCTTTCAAGCTTCTTCTTGTTCGATTTTGTGAAAAGGTGAGATTTTTATCTCACATCTGTGACTATAATTATCTTTGGTTGTTGGGTATGAATTCCTAACACTTCTTCATGTGCATTTGCTCTTGTTTTGGATTGGTTTTGTGAATACTCCAATTTTGGGGTTTTTAACTCAAATTTGTGTGAAATCCTTTTATGGATGTTTGATCATGCTTTTGGTGATGCATCGAGGAGCATATAGGGCCGGGTTGCCGATTGGCATAAACCCTTAGAGCCAATGTTCGTCCGGTTGCATTTTGGAAGAGTTTGCTCTTCATTTGAATAAGGCTGAAAAACAGCCCAGGCATGATTCAGTCGACTGAAAACTCTGTTCAGTCGACTGAACCTGAAACCCGAGAGTTTCCAGGCATGATTCAGTCGACTGAAAAACTCTGCACAGTCGACTGAAACTGGAAACAGAAAGTTTCCTGAACCTGGAAAATTTCCAGGCACAGGGTCAGTCGACTGAAAACTCTGTTCAGTCGACTGAACCTGCTGTTTGAGTCCAATTTGCCTTTTTGGATTGAATTTCCAATTTAATTCGATTCGTGATGATCCTATTTATTGTCATCATTTATTATCATCTTTGATGACTTATTTTCTTTGGGAATTTTAGATATATCCACTTCGATGGATCCTTTATCGATTCATTGGATTTTTATTCACATCTTCGAATGTGATCTTTGTGATTGATTGTTTCTACAATCCCCCTTGTGCTTTGTCACTTTAAAAATATAAAGGTTTTCTATACTAGTAGTAAATATCAAAACTCTTTCCTCAAACGATTTCAATACTATTTTAATACCAAATTCGTTTATAAAACCGTTTTCCAATCTATTAGTATATATAAACCTTTACCTCACTCGTATGAGAAATCTAATTAAACGACTTAGTAAAACAAGTGGTATGAAACGCTTGCGTTCACTTTGTGGGTTAATTCTTGGACTTGTTCGATTGAAACTCTTATGACAATTTTCTAGTGGAGATCTACAGTTTGTTCGTAAATATTTAAGTTAAGCTAGTGGTTATGGGACATGAAGCTAAACTCATATATTTACTAACTTAGTGTAATTGACACTTCTCGTTGATCATGACGATCATCTTTGTGATTTAGACTAGCAATGTGTGATGTCTCTTTGTCTGCGAGGGAGACTAAACCCCGTTTTGTGGAGTTTCGACTCAAATTGGTGGGGTAGCAACCCATGGTCTTCAGGCCGTTTGTGGAGCTTCGGCTCAATTTGTGATGGCTAGCAGCCATGGAATTAGCATTCCGTTTGTGATACACGTGTTGGTGAGCTTTATGCTCCCGTTTGTGATAGGCCTCCCCCCCCCCCTTTTTGATTTCTGGATTTCTTGTGTAGATTCCTAGAATTTGTGTTTCACCAATTTTTGTGATTTCCATTGATAAGTTTTATCAATATTTGTGCATTGGTGAATTTGTGTGTCATTGACTTTAGTGATTTCTGGATTTCTTGTGTAGTCTTCTGGAATTTGTGTGTCATTGACTTTTGTAATTGATATTGATATTAGCATCAATATTTATGGTATGGTGATCGAAATAAGGAGTATGACGTTTCTTTGATTCTTGTGTAGATTTTGTGACATTGATTAATCTCTTGATGATTATCAACTAAGTATATATATATATATATATATATATATATATATATATATATATATCACAGCTTGGCATTGTGATTATTATGTGTTTAGTCATATCTCTTATTCTATATCGTTTCATCTGATATTTGTAGTTAGACTGATCCGTTTATTATTTTCTTATTAAATAATACTCGGGTCAGACCGAAATGTTACAGGTGCTTCTGCTTGACTTCTCCCCTGGGATTGACTTCTCTGACTTTTGGAAAACTACTTAAATTAGTAGTTTATTTTGTTATATACACTTGAGATATAGACTCATTGTTGTATTCTTTTGTACAGCACGTGTTGCTATTCTTTTGTATTATTGTGGATCTTTTTGACCACTACTCTGATATACACTTCCATGTGTTAATTATATATTCATATCTTCTTCCGCCTTTGTGATATGAATTATCTGTGACTGATTTGTGTTATGCTTATTTCTATATTTGTTTTCCGAAGGATTTATATAGCCACCGTGTAGTAGCTTTGAGTTTGTGTCGGTACGTCGGATTTCCTCTTGAAATAGAATGCATGTTATATTATCTGACATATCGGTGCTCGCGCAAAGAAATTACACGGATGGTCGCTCCTCAACAGCCTTATTCTCCGTGCTAGTCGACAGCATTCACCGTAATGTTCTTGGCTAGCGTGGGTATAGGGGTGGGGCGTCACATTTTGTTTTGAAAATTTCGGGTTAAATTTTTTCTTAGTTTTGATTCGTTCCCTTTTCAAAATATAAATCTGGTCGCAGCCTCTGCATCAGTTTGATCGTGCTTCTGTGCGTTTTCTATTTTCCAAGTGTTACCATCGTTGGAAATCAAACTTTTTGCAGCATTCAGGTGAGTATTTCTCACCAGACAAACATACCTATATATCCCTGATTTATCACAAGTGTATTTGTGAATTATTTATTAAATTTTATCTGCCTGTGATATAACGTATGATGTTAAATCTCATTTTAAATTGACACCTCATCAGTTGTTTATCTATTGTAATATTATTGCAGTTATACAATGTAATGCTTATTTACTGATTTAATCATCACTGTAAGTTCCCTGTAAATTTGAGATCGTTATAGGCTGAAATGATAGGCCTGAACGATAATCATTTGTTCATTTATTTAATTGTTTTATTATTTATTTGTTAACTTGGGATTGCGGGTTTGAAATGATAGAACCCGGGATTTTGTAAATTGCGGATTGAAATGATATAAATCCGTATCACTTGACCTAGGCTAGAAAACTATATACAGACCAGTGGTTTATATAATATTTTTCTGAAATGTTTAAAAATATTTTAAATGGGAATTCATAATATTCTGGTTCAAATGTATTTGAAGGATTTTTATAAAATTTATAATGATTTTTGAATAAGTCAAAATGTTAAATAAATAAATGTTTAAGTAAAATTTTTGGAATATAACTTATTTTGGGAAATTCTGAAATTTTATTAAAAGTGAGTTTTAGTTAAGAAAATAATTGATAATAAGTTATATTTGAGAATTTAAAATTTGATTGTTAAGATAATAATTTATTACAGCACTTAAATGCTGTCTTTTATAAATGAACTGTTTTGACTTACAGACTTTAGGTGGCATTTCATAAATGCTACGGAAACTGAATTTTCGGATTGTTTAAAATAAATGGAAATAATCTTTGGGGAAAAAGGCTTAAATTTTTGGAATTTAATATGTAATTAATAAAAAAATAAGGAATTGACTTTAAATGGTTTTAAATGGAAGAATTTAACTTTTAAATGTGAGTTGAAAGGCAAATTAATTCCTAAAAAAATTAAATAGATTTAAATGGTATTTTATAGTAAATAAAATGACTGATGTTTAAATAAATGATGGTTGAAATGATATTATGGTATTGAAATGTATTTGAAACTTATTTTGATTTTTAAAGTATAAATACCATTTCTAAAGTTGTAACCACGGGTTACAATAACGTTTGGTTGTTAAAGAGACCGAGATCGGATATCTGGCATACTCTCTGTCGATACCGAAAACCAGTTTAACAGCTGTGTACGTGGTGGAGATCCCAGAATGAAGTAGGATGGTGATGACGTTTCCTTTGAGGTAAATACGTGGACCCGACTCCCGTGAGTTGGCATAAGGTGGCTAAAACATGAGCGATTGACGGATTATTGAGGTAGCACCTCTGATCGGACGCACTTCTTCGTATGCCATTCTATTACTTTTGTGATTGTTTTGGTGCGCACCTTTGATTTGGGAGTGTTGTTCGAGGTGGGCGGCAGCTGCGCGCTGCGCGTTTCCATCGGTCCGGAAGCGTAATTGGTATATCTACCCTGGCATTGCCTAGTTGCGCCGTGTCACCTACCCTAGCGCGCCTTCTACGAGTTTCTATTTGTGTCGTACCTATGGAGTATCCTCTGGTAGCCTCTCGATCAGGGGGTATTACGGTACTGTATAGACTATTGGCATTATTTATGTTAAGGGCTATATGGGTAACCTCTTAACGCTATTTAAAAGTAAGTTTATTTTACTAATAGACACTATTATAATAGCGAAGTATTACTACATAGTAAATAGTTTAACGGATCCTTAGAGGATGGGCGGTCCCAAGCATCCTTTAAGTTACTTGCTCTATATTATAGTACACTTGAATTAGCTTACACTATATAAGTATGTATGTCCTGACTCGAGTGTTTATGTTTTATTTTACGCTCGGGTCAGCCTGAGTTGCAGTTCAGTTTCATCCCGAAGCTAGGATTTCTGTAGATCACTTTCAAGCTGTTGGCAAACTTCCCTTCCAGTTCTTTATCTAAATTTTTGAAATCAAGACTAGTAGACATTTGGATTGTTCTACTGATGATTTAAAACTATATTTGGATTAAAGACTATGTAAATTTATTTGATTGAGACTATTTATAGTGGCTTCATGAACCACTAAGTATTTTTAAATTCCGCTGCGAGTATTCTGATTCTGTGTTTGTGATTCTGTGATTAATTATTTACTGTATATTTTGAGATTTGCCAAATTTTATTTACAACGCGGTATTTTGAAAAATTCAAGTCCGACATGTGCGGATGCGAATGGTTGAAAATACTGGGTCGTTACAACTTTATTCGTTACAATTTAACATCCAATATAAACAACAAACAATCAATCAATTATCAATCAAACGGGATTGTCATTGCACAAATACAGATTATGGTGTCAGATGTCACAGGTGAACTGATACAGGTAACATAAATACAGTGTACATAACTAACATCAGCAATATTTCAATTGTCGTTTTAATTGAAATCAAGTTTAATAAATAAAAGAACATTAATCGTGAGTGATTGCTCACCTTTCAAGGCTAGAAGAATTCAACAATGGAATGAGTTATGAAATCCAAAGCAACACTAATTGGCATGAGTTCGACGGACAAAGCTGATAAATAGGAGTTGACGAGATCAAATTAGAACTGGGTCGATGATTGATAAATGGTATAAGTGAACTGATAGAGATATAGATATATAACCATGTATATTCCAATTCCAAGCCTATATTAAATTAAATATTTTTTTCAAAATAACTTATATAAATCATCTTATATAGTATATGTTATCAACTTATACATAACATGTACCCACTATAAAATAATATATATTATATAATTCACGACAGATTTGAAACATATATAACTAACAAAGCATGATCTACAAGTTCAACCGATTATAATATGTGCATGCTATTATCCAAATCATATACAACTTAAAATTTATAACCAAAAATTTGACTTTCAAATCTTGTATATAAATACGTATATAAGCCGCAGTTAGTAATATAACTAATGTATTTAAATCTAATTTTAATTCAAAGCAATAATTATATATATATAAGCTAATGCATAAAAACACACATGTAAACTGCACTGTCATATAAAACCAACGACAGAATATATATACACAAAAACTAAACAAAGCATATATGTTTTAAAGTCAAAATAATAATATATATATATATATATGACAAGTAGAATTTGTATACTAATATATAATAACAGATCACACTTTTAAACGGATATATAACTCACATTATTATAATGATCTGTGAACTTACATATAGATACTAATATTTCAATTGTCCTGTATATAATGATATCCATATATAGATTTATATCCTAAGCAACCTTATTTATTTATATATTAGGAATAAATAATTAAAACATAGCCGAACCACACTCTTATATAAAAATATTCATCAGAAAAAATCTGTCAACTATATAAGCTACTGAAAATCCTCTATAGACTATATATAAACAAATATAAGTGGGCTTCCTCAGCAAACATACTATTACTAACATATTATAAAGATAAGCTAGTAAAATGAAATATGAATTATTATATTCATTTGCAAAATATGTATATATATTAACATAATATGAATAAAAGATACCTGCACCAAATTTTTCAAAGAGGAGACGTGGCAAAGGATGCACGCACGGAAGGACTAGAGGCATTCCCGGCTGAATTACAAGCAAAAGGAAGAGGGCACGGTGGTGTTGGAGAGGGGTTTGCCGAGGTTTAGACATTGTGCGCTGGGTTCAAAGATGACGAGGACAGGGAATACGAAAGGGACGTGGTCTCTGTAGGGAAAAAGCAAAGCTACAGGAGGCAAGATCTGGAAAAGTGGAGGGTGGCGGAGGCTCTCGGGGTCGTGGGTCGGAGAAGAGGCATGGTCCAAGAGAGGGGATGGAGATGGATTGCAGCATGCACTAGCTCATGGTGGGGTGGTAGAGATGTTGGGAGTTCAGGGAAGAAGAGAACGTCTCGGTTGGAAGCTTTGTGCGGCGGCGAACAGCAGCCAGCTTGGGTGGTGGGTTCGACAGTGGCCATGGAGATGCTCGGCAATTTGCGTGGGAAATTTGATGGAGGCAGCGTGCGGCGAGCATAGGTTAGAGGTACAGTTGCATGAGTAGACTGGGGGTAAAGAAAGATTATAAGCGTGTTCAGCCAAAAATAAAAAAATGAAGTAGAATAGTTTTTTTTTCTTTTCAAATAGGAGAGGAAGAAGACTGAGCAGGCAACAGTTCACTGTGATTTAATTTTGTTTAAACCAATAGACTAAAGTAAGGATAGTAACGAACAGATAAATTTTATCATTGGAAATGTAAAATTCGGCCCGCATGAATTCGAGAATAATAATAATGACCAGAGGCTATTACTAAATAAACGGTGGAATATGAAAGAGACCAAGGAAACAAAAGTTAGAATTTGGGTACCGATATGGTGAATTGTTTATCGATTTCATCGAGTACCGAACTCCAAAACATGCAAACGAATATACTACGGAGATTGGCGCGACGAGACGATCAAAACGGTAAATAGATGTCGGTGGTACGATTGAATTTTAAAAATTCGAATTTTCTACCAGCGGAAAATGCATGAAAAACACAGAAAAATAAGTTCGACGGAGCTAAAGATGTCCGAATTTAGAAAAACGACAAACTGACGGCTTGCTCAGAAGATGGTTTAGAATTTTTCTATGTAAAAATATTTAGGTTTCGAAAACGTTTTATTTTCATCGCTTTTTAACTGATTGAATTGAAGTAAATTTACGCGCGAAATAAACTTTCATATTTTCCGACGAAAATTTACCAGTTGCTATGTTTAAATAGACGCATTCCAAATATCAAATTTATATTCAAAATTTTATCGTTTAAAATTTCACAAAATTGCAATTAATACGTTATTAAAACCAGTTAAATTTACGGGTCGTTACATTAGATCACCCCGCGGTTGGGATCAACAACCACCGCACAGCCGAGAACAAAAGGGACTCTACAGAGGGAAGACCTTACCTTAATTCGGTGCTACCCACTTAGCCTTGTTGTACCTTCCCCGTTTTCACCATTCCCGGTTGATGAGGCTTGAGGCTATGTGTTACCTTTTTAGCACGCATTCACTTAGAATGCTCATCGTCCTCCTATGACGATGGTCTGACAGCATTCATCAATACAAGTTGCCTTGGGTCTGGACAGGCCGAATCACCGTCTTCATCATCTTCACGGCTTCAGTGGCTACGTTCAAACCGGATCGAAGTGGTTTTCGGATAATTAAACTGATTCCAAGTCTCTTCGAAACGATCAGCGCATTAGCCAATATTGATAGTGAGTTATTTAACAATCAAATTAAACAATCACAAGCCAAATATTTTATTTCCAATGAAAAACTTCCAATCTTATCAAATTTAGACTTCACATAAATTAAATCACTTTATCCAAAAATATACTCTTAAAACATTTAAAATAAAACTACTTAATTTCTTTATTCATAATAATAGTTATGAAGTTCTGTAATAATTTTCCAAGTAACATTTTAGCCAAAAACTAATTTAAAATAAAACTATTATATAAAGTGTAAATATTTAACAATCATCCTTTAAATCATAATACTAATTTAACCTTTAAAGTTAGCTAACTACTGTAATTAACTTAATTAATATATACTTTAAAAAATTTAAAATAATTTAAATAATAAATTTCTCTAAATACATTCTTTTAAAACATCTTTAAAACCTCTAATTTATACTTAAAAATTTTTCTTTGAAAATATACTTAGCTTTTTAGGAAAATACACTTTCCATTTCACTATAGCCCATCTAATCATTTATAAATCCTTCTCGATTTATCTCCAGCTTAATTGACGTCCCAATCTTGTAAATTTCATTTACCACACTTTTTTTTAAAAATAAAACCAGTATTTATTTTTAAAACAAATTACCCTTTCCTTCTAAATTCCCACTGTGAATTTAAAATCTCAAATATCCACTGATATTTACTTCCCTTTATTTATAAACCCGATTTATAAATTTCATAGTCTCGTTCTTCTTTAATCATTATTTCCAAACACTTAGTCGATTTTTCAAATCAATTTCCTGAATTAAATTCCCTTTAAAGTTTATTTCTCGATTTATCTAAATTTCTCGCAAAATCCATTCATTCCAGTTTAACTCCTCCATTATGGTTTAAAACCTTATGTAAATCTGAAATATCAATTTCATACTCTATTTCAAAATTCTCCTTTATTTTTTTTCCAACACACTTAAATCTTACATATAAGAATATATTCCTTCGTACTTACAAACAATATTGCTTAAGTGCTTATTATAAAAATCCCTTTTTCACATTTATTCAAAATCCTTATTTTTTTTCCATATCCCGGAATTGATTAAATAGGTTTAAAAATCAAACTATTTATTTTCCCAATTCTTTTCTTTTCAATTGATCCAACTTACTATAAATACTTTACTTAAACATTTCCTGTTTATTTTCTTTCAAAAATAAGGTATTTACATTATTATTTTTTGATATTTTATAGTACCGAAATATTCAGCAAAACCATAGCATTCAATGGCTTCAATTTCAATATAATCTATCATAGATTATCAAATAAATCATACCCCAGAATGTGAAATAAATTTCAATATTTTTGAGGAATCCAATCGATAGATGTTAGCACAATATGTTAGCACAATATAAAAATACCAATCCCACTTTGAGGGGAATATCGTGGTATATAGGGTCTTCCGCTATTATGTGGGGCGCATAGGGTCACATCCGCTATATAATATGGGACTATCAATCACTCCAATACATATATATACACACTATATATATAATATCACATTCAGACTGATAGTAAATTATCAATTCAAGCAATCAACCCATAATTTGAATTTTTACTATTTAAATTCACCAATAATCCAATTTGAGTGAGATTAACTCACCTTTGACTTTTAATTTGCAATCTGATCCAAACCACCATGTTTTCTTCATGATTCCAGCCCATATACAACATTATATGTTTTATTAACATTTTAAATCATCGAACAATCAATTTCTCTTTTAATAACTTAACTAATCAATAATTTAATCTAAATTAATTTTCCTTCAATAAATTATCTTTAGTAACTAAAATAATTGAACAAGTCAATTAAACGAGTTAATCACCATAATCCATTATTTTAAAATAATCTAGTAGATTTAAAATGTGTATGTGTAGATTTTTTTTGAACTCTATAAAATAATCTATATAGATTTTTGTTTAAAAATCTAATTCTTATATAAGCTCCTCAAACATAAAAATCCCCATATTTTTTTTTCCTTATCCACATATTTTTTTGTTTAAACCTTATATATATGTGTGTGTGTGTGTGTGTGTGTGTATATTTAAAATAAAACTTGACATTATTGTAAAATCTTCTTCCTAACATATACATACACATATATGTATTTATTAAATAAATTTTAAACTGAAGAATATACTGCATATACCTCACCTCGGTGACATCGCCCATCGCCTGCCTGAGATACCCATCGCGAACACGAACACTAACCGTACTTAACGCTGCACCCTTCGAGCCTCCTCCCCCAGCAGCTCATGTCTGAGTCCTTCTCTGGCCATCCAATGCCAACTCGAACCCATCAACCACCACTAGTCGACATCCCAATCCTCCTTATAAAAGCCATCGCCTCTATACGCCACTCACACGAGCAAACTGCCTCAAGGCCTCGACCCTACCCCTCCATCATCGTCGACCCAAACATCTGACATTATCGAGCATCCATGCACACTCGCGCTCGAGCCTCCTATCTTTGCATGCGAGATCGAACTCGCCAACATCGCTCGCTCAACCAGAACGACCACCCATCTACGATGCAGTCGACTCACCCCCTCCCTCCGAACTTGCGATCGACGTGATTCGAAATTGCGCCCAACATCTCTGCCATTTTTTTATACGAATTTGAAGAATTTGGGAAAGCAGCTTCGAACTGGAAGCGGAAAAAAAATTGCAATCCCCTTTTATTCGAATGTTGATTCGGTATATGTTCGGCTATTCTTCTTTTTATTCCTTTCGATTCTCTTTTTTCGAACTTGTTTTGCCTGCTGCGATACAATGTTCGTCCATTGATTTATAAAGGAAAAAGAGGCATGTTTTTCTTTTGCTCGATTTAACAGAAAGAAGGAAAGAGGCATGCCTGTTGCGTGAATTTGTAAAAGAAAACAAAGGGAGACAAGAAGCGATGTTGGCATGCCTGCAATCCTATACAACACTAGCTACAGTGATTTGAAGGCAAAAAGTTATGATGTGAAAAGAATTTCAGCTAATGTGATTAATTTTACAAGAATATAAATATATATATTTTTAATTAAATTCAAATTGTCTCGATAAATGCGACTAAAAATCTTGACCTCCAATCGAAGCATGTCGTTAGGCATTTATAATGTTATACCCCTATTCCGAATGCAATGGAAAAGGTTTCGTGTCCAAATTTGATCTTATGGAGAAGATAGCTTTTGGGAATCGGTATTTATATTGAATTTTCGAAATAGTTTTTCAACGCGTTTATCAACCGTTTGGCAAAACGATAACTCTAAACGCTACGGAAATGGAAATTCGATAATAATACACTATTACAGATCCAATGGAACCAGTTTTGTCAAATTTCGAGACTGTGGCTCGGAAGGCCATTTTTAAATGTCAATTTAAACGATATATTTTTAAAACCGAACAAATCACCTCCAAATTCAATTTTAAAATCCCTATTACCTTCAGTATTCTTAATATAAATTTTATAAGCCTTTGAACTATTTTTAGCAAGCTTAAAAACCAAGATTTCATATTTTACCCAGTTTTCAATTATTAAATTCGATAATTTAATTACCAAATAAATAGTGATATTTGAAATTCAGGTTAAAAATTTACCAATTTCAAATATCCAAAATTCTGGGTTGTTATATTCCTCCCCTTTATAAGAATTTCGTCCCCGAAATTTCTAGCTAAGACGAATGGTCCAATATCCATTTACTATTTTTCCAAAACCAAACAGTTTTTTCTAACAGCTCCGCAGAACAATCATTTTATTAAAGACACGTTATCACTCTTACTAACTTCCCAAACTCATCCAAAGGTTCCAAATAATATTATCCCCTCAATAATCTAAATTATAGTTTAAACTAAATTTTAAACTATCAAAAAATTTCTAACTCCTTAAATTTTCGAAAAATTTCGCCTGCGTCTCCTTTGCGAGGCTAGATCGAAACAACTACAAAAAGCCTCTATGGGCCTCAAATTTCAAAAGAAAACAAAATCCAAGTGGCTAGATCAGAAAATCATCAAATTCTATACGACAATTCAAATACGTACCTTTTTGTTGGGCAATCGAATTTATCTTCTGAAATCAGAAAACATCAATTTTCTTTGGCTTTTAAATACCTGTATCATACTTAGCAATAATATCCCATCACAGAATTCAAAATCATTTTATTCAATTATTTTACATAATTTCAATATATTCTTTACTTAAGCCCGTACGATGTACATATATCATCCATATGCAACATCAAATTTGATCGCTCACTCGATCACACTCTTCCACTTCTAAACTAGTATCGTACAAACGACTCTCTAGTGCGGACTCGGATCTGGTTTCTTGATCAGAAACCTTCATTCTTCTTGCATATCCATATACCATGATAGAGAATTTTTGATACCAATCAAAAATCCATATCCAGAGTTCGCCGTCGAAAAGCGAGTGAAAAATCCCAACTCGGATCGATATAAACATCTCGAAATTCTGCTCGAATCTGGATCAAATCATTATGCGAACAAAATAATATACATACATCCTACGTATTAGTCTCCAATTGATTATTATTTATATCAATTTTCTTCTTTATTCACATTTATTTTGATTTCCATTCACTTATTCATAATTTTCCTTTTCACCACTTTTATTAAATCTTCTTTCAAATATTAACTTAGAATATTTTCAATTCCAAATTTACTTAAGAATTCACCATCCATTTCTTAAGTTCAATATAAATATTTTGTACACTTCCTATATTTATTTTCACTTTGCCACTTAAGCTTCACATCAATTTTCACTTAACTTAAATTTTCAATTCCTTTTGAACTCAATTTATCTTCTAATTTCTCAATATTGAATTTTTTACCGACCACTTCTCAAATCCCATTTTATTAACCAATTCCCTTAGTTAGTTCCATTAAATCATTTATTTATATCTCAATCAATTTTTTTTAATTTCCAACCCTTTCATTTTGTTTAGCCCATTTGAACTAATTTTCCGGTTTCACTTTACTTACATAATTTAATTAAATATCATTCTAATATTCAATTTCAATTTCAGTTCCAGTTCTATTTACTTACAAATTAATTTAATTTGTTCATTCCCGTATTTGTTTCCAACATAATAAATTTTATTTCAATGGCTATTCCATATAATCAACTTAGACACTTTCCTCAAATTCACTTTTATTTAACTTGATTCAATTAACATTGCAATTCCATTCAAAATTTTAACTTCTACAAGTTTTCCAACTTATTTACATTCCATTTATGAATCTCTTTAATTTACTTCATTTAATGGGTTTACTTACCACTTTATTTTATGGTCACACTTACTTTTATTTAACTCTTTTCATGTTGATTTTCACTTTAATTCAAATCTTATAAGTCTTCAAACTTATTTGTATTCTATAAACATTTTTAAACCAACTCCAGAGTCTTTATACAATCACTTAAGTATTTCAAAAATCATTTTTGAAATCAATTATATCCTAAAATCCTTTAGTATATCCAATTCTCACTTTGTATTTCAAAACCAAAATAGTTTTACCAAACCAAAACTTCAACATTCACAACATTCCGGTAGTAATTCCTCTCCTGGAAACTCGAAAATGAATATCGATGATGCTACAGTCATCATCGAAATTATTTTCCAGCGACCAAGGTGAGTTTAGTACTTTTTATTCTTCTAAAACATTTCAAATATTTTTGATTCCAAACCTCACCAGATTTCATATCAATTTAAAAAAAATTCGAATAATATCACTATTATTCCTTCAAAGCCTTTGAAAATCTTTTTCAACCTCAAAAGGAATAAAATTTTCGAATTTCAAATCCTTTCAATCTATGTTCAAATATTACTCTGGAATTTTGTCCCATTTCAATTATAAATCACATTCACTATTCACATTTACAAATTCCATTCTGTTATATGAATTTACTTCCTTAACTTTTTAGTTATACATTATTTCCTTATTTCAATTACCACACAACAATGATAATAGTCTAATATTATCATTTCCTAACAACCAAGCAACCATATATAACTATAACAATATTTGAAAATTATTTCTCTCATTTAAAAATAGTTTGGGTAAAATTATTTCATTCACCCCATTTAAAACAATATCGTGTCGAATTGTTCTCTACAAATGTTTAGAGATCCCTATCAATAACGTTAATTACTCATATTAACCAGAATCCATAAGCCACTCAACAAACTAATCAACACAATAAAAAAAATATTCGCTAACAAATACGCCCTCATATCTATTAATACACTCAAACTCATTCTGGAGTACTACTGACTCTATCTTTAATGAGTAATCCCTATCAGAGCCAAGGTTCTCGCTTAACCTTCAGCTCTGATATCAAATATGACGACCCGCAAATTCGTACCCCTTTGAGTCGATAATATTCTCCATTGGTTCAATTCAAATTGGACGGAAATCGAAATCATTAAAGAAGAAAGAGGTAGAAGAAGAAGATAAAAACAACATCAGAATCTCACAATCGCAGCGGAATGATATACAATAGATAACAACTGATCTTTATACAAAAAGAACTATTACCGTTTTAGATATTACATCATAAGAGTATAACACCAAATAATAACACAATATTGGACAGTTATAATAACTTGTCTTCAAAAGGCTGAATATACAGCATTCCATACATAGCGGAATATAAGTCAGATACGTGATATACATCTCCGTCATCTAGCTCGTCTCTTGAACTCCATAGCATTCTATCGTGTATTTGTAATACTCGGTCTGACCCGATCATTAAAATAAAATAACACCCGCGTCAGTCTGGAAAACCAACGTGAGAAAACACACTCAATTGGATTATTAAAGTTTTCAAAATCCTTTGGAATCAAAGGTATCTCATAAGACCACGCCACAAATAAACATGCCGAGTTTTTACCTTACGATAACCAAAACATTTTTTATCAAATTCGCCTGATATTATAGTAGTGTCTATAGAAAGTAAATTAGAATCTAGTTGAAATGCTTGCATCTCACGCTCCAGCAAAAGTTGTGCAGAACCAAAACTGTTCGGGCTCTTATTGTAGAATGGATTCCATACAATGGCAGGGCTATTGGGGTATGACCCATCACAGTACCTGGCCTAGATCAGAGTACTGAGGACCACCCCTGATCCCCTACAACACAAAACTGGAGCTACCCCTTACTGGATAGTCTGAATAAGATCACCCCGCGGTTGGGATCAGCAACCGCCGATACAGCCGTGATCAAAAGGGAATCCAGACAGGGACGACCTTACCCTAATTGGTGCTACCCACTTAGCCTTGCTGCACCTCCCCTATTTTAGAAATTCTCGATTGATGAGGCTTGAGGTTATACATTACCTTTTTAGCACACATTCACTTAGAATGCTCATCGTGCTCCAATGATGGTCTGATTGCATTCATCAATACAAGTTGCCTTTGGTCTGGACAAACCGAATCACCGTCTTCATCATCTTCACGGTCTTCGTTCGCTACATTCAAACTGGATCGAAGTGGTTTTCGAATAATTAAACCCGGTCTCTTCGAAACAATTAGCGCGTTGGCCAATACTCATAGTCGGTTATTTGACTATCAAATTAAACAATCACAAGCCAAATATTTTATTTTCATTGAAAAAATTCCAGTCTTATCAAATTTAGTGTTCACATAAATTAGATCACTTTATCCAAAAATATACTCTTAAAACATTTAAAATAAAACTACTTAATTTCTTTATTCAAAATAATAGTTATGAAATTCTATAATAATTTTCCAAGTAACACTTTAGCCAAAAACTATTAAAATAAAACTATTATATAAAGTGTAAATATTTAACAATTATCTTTTAAATCATGATACTAATTTAACCTTTAAAAATAACTAACAACTGTAATTAACTTAATTAATATTTATTTTAAAAAATTTAAAACAATTTAAACCATAAATTTCTCTAAAAACATCCTTTTAAAACATCTTTAAAACCTTTAATTTATACATAAAAATCTTTCTTTGATAATATACTTAGCTTTTTAGGAAAATACACTTTCCATTTCAATATAGCCCATCTAATCACTTATAAATCCATCTCGATTTATCTCCAGCTTAATTTACGTCCCAATCCCGTAAATTTCATTTTTCACACTTTTTTTTAAATAAAACCACTATTTATTTTTAAAACGAATTACCCTTTCCTTATGAATTCCCACAGTGAATTTAAAATCTCAAATATCCACTGATATTTACTTCCCTTTATTTATAAACCCAGTTTATAAATTTCATAGTCTCGTTCTTCTTTAATCACTATTTCCAAAACACTTAGTCGATTTTCAAATCGATATCCTGAATTAAATTCCCTTTAAAGTTTATTTCTCGATTTATCTCGATTTATCTAAATTTATCCCAAAATCCATTAATTCCAGTTTAACTCCTCTATTATGGTTTAAAACCTTATTTAAATCTGAAATTTCACTTTCATACTCTATTTCAAAATTCTCCTTTATTTTTTTTCCAACTCGCTTAAATCTAACATTTAAAATTATATTTCTTCGTACTTACAAACAATATTGCTTATTTCCTTTTTTAAAAATCCGTTTTTTCAAAATACTTATTTTTTTCCATATCCCGGAATTGATTAAATAGCTTTAAAAATCAAAATATTTATTTTCCCATTTCTTTTCTTTTTAATTGATCCAACTTACTATAGATACTTTACTTAAACATTTCCTTTTTATTTTCTTTCAAAAATTCAGTAATTATATTATTATTTTTTGATATTTTAAAGTGCCAAAATATTCACTAAAACCATAGCATTCAATGACTTCAATTTCAATATAATCTATTATAGATTATCAAATAAATCATATCCCAGAATATGAAATAAATTTCAATATTTTGAGGAATTCAGTTAGATCCCTCCAACCTGTTTCCTTGCATCCATAGATGTTAGCATAATATAAAAATACCAATCCCACTTCAAGGGTGATATCGCAATATATAGGGTCATCCGCTATTATGCACGGTGCATAAGGTCTCATCCACTATATAATGTGGGACTATCAATCACTCTAATATATATATATATATATATACATAATATCACATCCAGAGTGATAGTAAATTATCAATTCAAGCAATCAACCCATAATTTGAATTTTTACTATTTAAATTCACCAGTAATCCAATTTGAGTGAGATTAACTCACCTTTGACTTTTAATTTGCAATCTGATCCAAACCATCTTGTTTTCTTCACGATTCCAGCCCTTGTCTAACATTATGCGTTTTGTTAACATTTTAAATCATCGACCAATCAGTTGCCCTTTTAATAACTTAACTAACCAATAATTTAATTTAAACTAATTTTCCCTTAATAAATTATCTTTAGTAACTAAATAATTGAACAAGTCAGTTAAACGAGTTAATCACCATAATCCATTATTTTAAAATAATATACTAAATTGAAAATGTTTATGTGTAGATTTATTTTTTTGCTTTTGAAACTTATAAAATAATCTACTTAAATTTAAAAAAAAATTAATTTTTATATAAATTCTTCAAACATAAAAATCCCCATATTTTTCTTTCCTTATCCATATATATATTTTTAACTTTAAACCTTATATATATATATATATATATATTTAAATTAAAACTTTAATTTACAGTAAAATCTTCTTCCTAACATATATATTTTTATATATATACACATATATGTATTTATTAAATAAATTTTAAATTGAAGAATATACTGCATATATCTCACCTCGATGACACCGCCCATCGCCTGCCTGAGATACCAATCGCAAACATGAACATTAACCGCACCCGACAATGCAACCTTCGAGCCTCTGTGACGCCCCACCTCTATACCCACGCTAGCCAAGGACACTACGGTGTAATGCCGTTAACTAGCACGGAGAATAAGGCTGTTGAGGAGCGTCCATCCATGTAACGGCTTTGTGCGAGCACCGATATGCCAGATAAAATATAACTTCTGTTCAAGAGGAAATCCGACATGCCGACGCAAACTCAAAGCTGTTACACAGTGGCAATAATATCTTCGGAAATAAATATAGAAATAAACATAACACAAATCAGTCACAGATAATTCATATCACAAAGGCGGAAAAAGATATGAATATATAACACATGAAAGTGTATATTAGAGTAGTGGTCAAACAAGATCCACAATATCATAAAAATGAATAGTTACAAGTGCAACACAAAAAGAATAAGTATACATCAATGAGTCTATATCTCAAATGTATACAACCAAAAACTACTAATCTAAGTAGTTAGCCAAAAGGCAGGATAATAATCCCAGATGAGAAGTCAAGAAGAAGCATCTGTAACATCTCGGTCTGACCCGAGTATTATTTAATAAGAAAATAATAAACGGATCGGTCTAGCTATAAATATCAGATGAAATGATATAGGATAAGAGATACGACAAAAATGTATGATAACTATAAAGCCATACTGTGATAAGTATGTAATTGAAAACCAACTAGAGATTAATCAATATCACAAGAATCTTCTCAAAGATCAAAAAGAATGTCATACTCTTTATTTTTATTCACCAAACCATAAACATTGACAATTATATCAATACCAATCACAAAAGTTAATGACACACAAATTCACCAATGCACAAATATTGATAAAACTTATCAATAAAAATACTAAAATTGGTGAAACACAAATTCTAGAAATCATTAATGGAAATCCAGAAATCACAAAAAGGGGGAGGCCTATCACGAAACGGGAGCATGAAAACTCACCAACACGTGTATCAAAAAACGGTACGCTATTCCATGGTTGCTAACCATTAATTTTGAGCCGAAGCTCCACAAAACGGCCCGAAGACCATGGGTCGCTACCCCACCAAATTGAGCCAAAGCTCCACAGAAACAGGGTTTAGTCTCCCTCGTAGACAAAGAAACATCGCACGTTGCTAGTCTAAATCACAAAAATGATCATCATCGATCATCAAGAAGTGTCAATTACACTAAGCTAGTAAATATATGAGCTTAGCTTCATGTCCCATAACCACTAGCTTAACTTAAATATTTACAAGCAAATTGTAGATTTCCACTAGAAAATTGTCACAAGAGATTCAATCGAACAAGTCCAAGAATTAACCGACGAAGTAAATGCAAGCATTTCATGTCACTTGTTTTACTAAGTCGTTTAATTAGATTTCTCATACGAGTGAGGTAAAGGTTTGTATATGCTAGTAGATTGGAAAACGGTTTAAGAAACGAGCTTCGTAATAAAGTAGTGTTGAAATCATTTTAATAAAAGTGTTTCGCTATTTACTACTAGTATTGAAACCTTTAGATTTTTAAAAGTGACAAATCACAGAAATGATTGTAGAAACAATCAATCACTAAAATTCACAAACGAAGACGTGAATTAATTCCAAAGAAATCGATATCAAATCCATCAAAATGGATATTTCCCAAAAAATCCCAAAATAGAAGTCATCAAAGTCGAATAACAATTGATATAACAAGTGGGAATAAACCCGAATCGATTAAATTTGGAAACACAAGAGAAATAGACCAAAATAGGCATAATAGGCATTTAAGAGCAGGTCAATCGACTGGCTCATTGAGTTCAGTCGATTGACTGCAGGAAACAGAGACCCCTGTCTCTGTTATCTACCTTTGGTACGCCAATTGGCTACAGCCAGTCGACTGGATTGAAAGTCCAGTCGACTGACTGGAACCTAGCAAACCAGTTCAAGTCGAGGTGCTAGGTTCCGTCAGGCTGCTTGTCAGTACAGGTTTAGCTTACGATGTATTTGGAAGTCCTCGACCAAACGAATATTTCATAGAGAGCCGACAGGGGAATCCATTAATAACCGGCCGTTTTGATTCTTTGGAACAACTTGATGAATTCAGTTTTTCTACCTATACAAATGACGTGCAAACCTAACCAATTCGCGACCGATCGAGCAATGACGCAAGGGATTTATGCCAATCGACAACCTGGCCCTATAGGCTCTTCAATGCATCACCAAAAACATGTTCAAACAAAAAAAAACTATGATTTTTGAAGATTTGAACTCAAAACACCAAAAATTGGAATATTCACAAAACCAATCCAAGTCAAAATCAAATGCACATGAATAAGTGTTAGGAATTCATACCTAACAATCAAAGATAATCATAGACTTATATGTGAGATAAAAATCTCAGCTTTTCACAAAAATAAGGAAGGAGAAGCTTGAAAGCAAAGGAAGAATCAACCACACTTCAACACAACCCAAATGAGCTTGAATCTAAGCCCAAAAGAAGAACATTTCCAAAGTTAGGTTTAGGAATTTCTGAAATTGAAAGGAGAATGAGTTGGAGAAGAAGAAGAAGATGCTTACCAATAGCTTCTCTTTGGATTTGGAGCTAGAATTTAATTTGCAAATGGAAACTAGGGCTTGGAGTTTTAATTTCCCATTCCTCTCTCCATTGTTGCTAAAGCTTGAGTATTAGGAAATAGAAATGAAGTAATGAAGAGAAGAGGGGTGAAGCTTGGGTATAATGGGCTAAAACAAAAACCAAAGCCCTAAGTGAAAAAGTAGCAAAATTCCACTAACTCCAAACATATCAAAGATTACACTCAAAAAGATCGCAAATGTCATTTTGAACTCAATGGGTGTGGTCTCGAGTCTAATTCGACCGTTTGCAAAAAGGTGCTTCTCGGACTAAAATCCGACTAACGATGAAATATTTAAATAAAATTTAAATACCCAACCGAAAAATATGCGGATTGTTACAGACTCCCCTCCTTAAAGAAATTGCATCCTCGCAATATTTAAGAAGAAAACATATCGTAACTACCATAAAAGCATGTTTAACACAAAAAAATTGAAATAAAAAGTTCACCTCAAAGAGCACGAGAAAGTAACTCCGGATGTGTTCGCTCGATGAATTCTATGGATTCCCAAGAACAATCCTTAGGATTTGGGGACCATTGAACTTTCATAAGGGGAACATCTTTATTTCGAAGGCATTTGACCTCCGAAGCAATAATACGAATAGGAATTGCTCGTAAGTTAAATTAGGCGAAACTTCAATTTCTTCCACAACAACGGGCTCAAGAATAGAATCGGAATCTCGAAGGCATTTCCGTAATTGGGAAATGTGAAACACGTCATGAATAGCAGAAAATTAAGCCGGTAATAAAAGGCGATAAGCCACGGAACCAATACATTTGGTGATAGGAAATGGACCAATATATCGAGATGCTAACTTTCCCGATCGACTGAAACACACAACACCCTTCATAGGTGAAACACGAATAAACACAAGATCTCCAACAGAAAATTCTAATTTCCTTCACCGATTATCGGCATAGGAATTTTGTCTACTCTAGGCTTCTTTCATCCTATGACGAATAATGTTAATATTCTGTGTGGAATCACGAATAAAATCTGGACCTAAAACCAGCTTCTCACCGGCCTCAAGCCAACAAGAAGGAGATCGGCATGGTCTTCCATAGAGTGCCTCGAAAGGTGCCATACAAATACTAGATTGGAAGCTATTATTATAGGAAAACTCAACAAGAGAGATATGATCATCCCAACTTCCACCAAAATCAAGAACACATGCACGAAGAAGATTTTCAAGAGTTTGATTCACACGCTCGGTTTGTCCATCGGACTGAGGATGATAAGCGGTGCTAAAATTAAGCTTCGTTCCCAAAGCTTTTTGAAGACTCTTCCAAAATCCACTTGTAAACAATGGATCACGATCACTAACAATAGAAGAAGGAACTCCATGCAATTTTACTATTTCTTTAATAAAGAGTTTGGCCAAGAGAGGAGCGATTCGATTGGACCGAACGGGAATAAAATGGGCGGATTTAGTAAGTCTATCAACTATCACCCATAAGCTATCATGACCCGAACGAGAACGGGGAAGGCCGTCAATAAAATCCATGGAAATTTGATCCCACTTCCAAATTGGAATTTCTAAAGGTTGCAATAACCCACCAGGCCTTTGATGCTCGGCCTTGACAAGTTGGAAAGTCATGCAACACTTAACAAAGTTGGCAATATCAGATTTCATTCCCTCCCAATAATAAAGTCGCTTCATATCCGCGTACATTTTACTACTACCGGGATGAATGGTAAATTTAGAATGATGAGAATCTTCCAAAATGTCTTTACGAAGATCACTAATATTTGGCACGATAAGTCTACCAAATTTTCGGATGCCGCCACGGGAATCAATATCAAAGTCTTTCATACCTTCAATATCAATCTTATCCCTACAATTTTGGCCAAGGAGAGCCAATTCGGGATCTAGTTTTTGAGCTTCAAGAATGCGGTCTAAAAGAGAAGGATGAGCCTCAAGGCTACATAAAACAAGAGATGAACATAAATCGGAAACACGATCTCGAATCTCACAAGTGGATAAAACCCTGAGATTATTCTATTCGGATATCATCATAGAAACAACCGCTTGTCGCTTGCGACTAAGTGCATCGGCAACACGACTTCCTTTTCCGGGAGTATAAAGAATGTCAAGATCATAAGATGCAAGGAACCTGAGCCAACGTTGTTGACGCAAATTAAGTTCCTTTTGGGAAAATAGATACTTTAAAGATTTATGATCGGTATAGAGAATAAATTTCTCTCCCAAAAGATAATGACGCCAAATTCGAAGGGCGAAAACAATAGCCGCGAACTCTAAATCATGAGTGGCATATCTAGTCTCGGCTGGCTTCAATTTCCTAGAAGCATAAGTAATAACACGTTCTCTTTGCATAAGAACGGCACCCAAACCAACACGACTAGCATCGGTATAAACAATAAAATCTTGATTCCCCACGGGAATAACAAGAATAGGAGCATCGGAAAGGAGTTCTTTTAATTTTTGAAAAGAAGCTTCACATTTGTCTGACCAAATGTATTTAACTCCCTTCTTTGTCAAACTAGTAAGAGGCATGGAAATTTTGGAAAAGTCTTTTATGAAACGGCGGTAATAACCTACCAATCCAAGAAAACTACGGATCTCCGTCACACTCTCCGGTCTCTTCCAATTTTGAATCGCTTAAATCTTTGAAGGATCCACGGAAATTCCAGATTCGGAAATAATATGACTAAGAAACTTCACACGAGATTGCCAAAAGTGGCATTTAGAAAATTTTGCTTTCAATTGATTTCTCCTAAGAGTTTCCAACATAATCTGATGATGCTTTTCATGCTCCTCCTCGGTTTTAGAATACACAAGAATATCATCAATAAAGATGTGAACAAATTGATCGAGGAAGTCTTTGAAAACTCTATTCATAAGGTCAACGAAATAAGCCGGGGCATTCGTTAAACCAAATGGCATAACAAGCCATTCGTAAGATCCATAACGCGTACGGAACGATGTCAAAGGAATGTTATCCCCTGCAACACGAAGCTGATGAAAACCGGTTGCCAAGTCCAATTGTGAAAAGACTTTAGCACCACTAAGTTGATCGAATAGATCATCAATCAAAGGTAAATGATATCTATTCTTGATAGTAAGATCATTAAGCTTGCGGTAGTCAACGCAAAGCCTAAGTGTACCATCGAATTTCTTCATAAAAATAGCCGAAGCTCCCCAAGGAGAGGAACTAGAGCGAATAAACTGCTTCGTCTCCAATTCGGATAATTGTTTACGCATCTCCTCATTTTCTTTATTGGACATACGATAAGGAGGACGAGTAATAGGTTGAGCTCCAGGAATGAGATTAATTCTGAACTCAATTGCTCGCTTAGGTGGTAATTCTAAAACGGGCTCAAATATGTCAGAAAATTCACAAACAACGTGAATAAGAGAAATAATATCTTCCTCATCATCATTATCGTCATCATGAGGATTTAAAGAATATAAAGATGCAACCAAGCTAGAATTCGAATCTTTAAGATCAATAGAAATCTGCTTAACATATTGAGGATGTCGAAGATGAATAATCCGCTCAGGACATAGGATTTGGGCTTCATAACGATTAAGCCAATCCATTCCCAAAATCATTCCAAAGCCAAAGTAGCGCATGATATGCAAATTGGCTCGGAAAGAAAAATCACACAAAATAATCTCGACATCTTTACACAATAAACTGATTGTTGCGGATCCACCAACCGGATTCGTAATTCTCAGAGAGGTCATTAAACACATAAGATCCAAAGAAAAAGTATCAACAAGTTCTTTTGATATAAAAGAATGGGACACACCCCTATCAAAAAGAACTCGAATAGGATGATCACGAAATAAAATAAGGCCATCAAGGATGGAATGAGAAATACCTTTACCACGAGATGTGTTGCCAGGGGCTTGAGCAACATTAAGCTTTCCCTTTTTCCTGTTTTGAAGTTTGGGACAAGAAGATAAATAATGATCCGAGCTTTTGCAATAGCGACAAGCACGAGGCTTTGAACACTTGTTCGCATAAATGTCCTTAGAAACACAATTGTAGCATTGCCCACTACTAGAAGTAGGAGTCTTAGCCGCCGAAGAGGCTCGCTTCCCTACTTATTGTTGGGATAAGGACCCTTGAACTTATTGGGCCTTTTCTTGTTGTTGAAGTTCGGTTTAGCACTCACAACTTCAACATCACTCTCTCTATCTGCCTCTTCAAGTCGAAGAGTGATATCAATGAGTTGATCAAAAGAAACTACTAACTTTAGAAGTAATTCTTGAGATTTTTATTCGAGCCATAGACAAATCTCTGGTTCTTCTTCAACGGGGTGTTTATGTACTCAACCCCATATTTAGAAAGTGACTCGAAGGATGCGACATAATTTGTCACAGAAGATTCACCTTGAACAAGCTCTATAAAATAGGGAGCCAAAGTCACATTCTCAGCTTCTGGCACAAATTTTAATTCGAAGCGTTCCCGGAATTTCTCCCAAATAAGATCCGCTTCGATTATTTCAGAAATCAGAAGCTTATACCAATCTAATGTTCTTTCTTGGAGCATGCTAGAGGCCACCTGAACACGGTGAAGATCAGCAAGATTCATGCGAGAAAAGATTCGATCGCACGTTCTCCGCTAAGCCTGGACTTCTAGAACCTTTGAATTGTTTTCCACCCAAATTGGTAAAATCGTTGCACAAACGTGCAAATCCAGACTTAGGGTCAGTAGATTCTGGATTTGAACCGGCTGCTTGAGCATTCTTTACTAGATCAAAAAGCTGTTGGGCATACATAAATACTCCATCATGGGGAGTAGCACTAGATTGACTGGCGCTTGGACGGCCAGGTCTAACCATCTCTCTTCATTAAGAAAGAAAGATGAAGACGAAAAAGGTTATTCACAAAATGAATATAAAAAAATAATGATTGACAAAACAAGGAATCACAAAAGAAAATAGGATAGAATGGTACGAAGACACGAATTAAATCCTGAGGCACGACTCCTAAGATGGACTTAGGACGATGATCCTTGTTAAATTTTTCTACATTGTTCCGAAATTTGGCTCTGATACCAAGCTGTGATGCCCCACCTCTATACCCACGCTAGCCAAGGACACTACGGTGTAATGCCGTCAACAAGCACGGAGATTAAGGCTGTTGAGGAGCGACCATCCATGTAATGGCTTTGTGCGAGCACCGATATGCCAGATAAAATATAACTTCTTTTCAAGAGGAAATCCGACATGCCGACGCAAACTCAAAGCTACTACATAGTGGCTATAATATCTTCGGAAACAAATATAGAAATAAACATAACACAAATCAGTCACAGATAATTCACATCACAAAGGCGGAAAAAGATATGAATATATAACACATGAAAGTGTATATCAGAGAAGTGGTCAAACAAGATCCACAATATCACAAAAATGAATAGTTACAAGTGCAACACAAAAGAATAAGTATACATCAATGAGTCTATATCCCAAATGTATACAACCAAAAACTACTAATCTAAGTAGTTAGCCAAAAGGCAGGATAATAATCCCAGATGAGAAGTCAAGCAGAAGCATCTGTAACATCTCGGTCTGACCCGAGTATTATTTAATAAGAAAATAATAAACAGATCGGTCTAGCTATAAATATCAGATGAAATGATATAGAATAAGAGATATGACAAAAACGTATGATAACTATAAAGCCATACTGTGATAAGTATGTAACTGAAAACCAACTAGAGATTAATCAATATCAAAAGAATCTTCTCAATGATCAAAAAGACTATCATACTCTTTATTTTTATTCACCAAACCATAAACATTGACAATTATATCAATGCCAATCACAAAAGTTAATGGCACACAAATTCACCAATGCACAAATATTGATAAAACTTATCAATAAAAATCACTCAAATTGGTGAAACACAAATTCTAGAAATCATCAATGGAAATCCAGAAATCACAAAAAGGGGGAGGCCAATCACAAAACGGGAGCATGAAAACTCACCAACACGTGTGTCACAAAATGGAACGCTATTCCATGGTTGCTAACCATTAATTTTGAGCCGAAGCTCCACAAAACGGCCCGAAGACCACGGGTCGCTACTCCACCATATTGAGCTGAAGCTCCACAGAAACGGGGTTTATCTCCCTCGCAGACAAAGAGACATCGCACATTGCTAGTCTAAATCACAAAAATGATCATCATCGATCATCAAGAAGTGTCAATTACACTAAGCTAGTAAATATATGAGCTTAGCTTCATGTCCCATAACCACTAGCTTAACTTAAATATTTACGAGCAAATTGTAGATTTCCACTAGAAAATTGTCATAAGAGATTCAATCGAACAAGTCCAAGAATTAATCGACGAAGTAAACGCAAGCGTTTCATACCACTTATTTTACTAAGTCGTTTAATTAGATTTCTCATACGAGTGAGATAAAGGTTTGTATATGCTAGTAGATTGGAAAAAGGTTTAAGAAACGAGCTTTGTAATAAAATAGTACTAAAATCGTTTTAATAAAAGAGTTTTGTTATTTACTACTAGTATTGAAACCTTTATATTTTTAAAAGTGACAAATCACAGAAATGATTGTAGAAACAATCAATCACTAAAATTCACAAACGAAGACATGAATTAATTCCAAAGAAATCGATATCAAATCCATCAAAATGGATATTTTCCAAAAAATCCCAAAATAGAAGTCATCAAAGTCGAATAACTATTGATACAACAAGTGGGAATAAACCCGAATTGATTAAATTTGGAAACACAAAAGAAATAGACCAAAATAGGCATAATAGGCATTTAAGAGCAGGTCAGTCGACTGGCTCAATGAGTTCAGTCAACTGACCGCAGGAAACAGAGACCCTTGTCTCTGTTATCTGCCTTTGGTACGCCAATTAGCTACAGCCAGTCGACTGGATTGAAAGTCCAGTCGACTGATTGGAACCTAGGAAGTTTTTCTGCCTATACAAATGACATGCAAACCCAACCAATTCGCAACTGATCGAGCAATGGCACAAGGGATTTATGCCAATCGGCAACCCGGCCCTACAGAGCAATGGCAAGGACAATCACTCTTCAATTCCAAACCAAAGGGCTTGAACCTAAGCTTAAAAGAGAAACATTTCCTAAATTAGGTTTAGGAATTTCTGAAATTGGTAAGAGAATGAGTTGGAGAAGAAGAAGAGGAGGCTTACAAAGCTTCTTCGATAGATTTGGAGCTAGAACTTGATTAGCAAATGAAAACTAGGGCTTAGAGTTTTAATTTCCCATTCCTCTCTCCATTGTTGCTAAAGCTTGAGTACTAGGAAATAGAAATGAAGTAATGAAGAGAAGAGGGGTGAAGCTTGGGTCTAATGGGCTGAAACAAAAACCAAAGCCCTAAGTGAAAAAATAGCAAAATTCCACTAACTCCAAACATATAAAAGATTATACTCAAAAAGATTGCAAATTTCATTTTGAACTCAATGGGTGTGGTCTCGAGTCCTAATTCGACCGTTTGCAAAAAGTAGCTTCTCGGACTAAAATCCGACTAACGATGAAATATTTAAATAAAATATTTAAATATCCAATTGAAAAATATGCGGGTTGTTACAGCCTCCTTCCCCAACAGCTCACGCCCGAGTCCTTCTCTGGCTAACAGACGCCAACTGTAACCCACCGGCCACCACTAATCGACAACCCAGACCTCCTCATGAAAGCCATCGCCTCTATATGCCACTCACATGAGCCAACTGCCTTACGGCCTCGAAACTATCCCTCTATCATCGTCGACCCAAACATCTGACATTGCCGAGCATCCAACCGCCCTCGCTCTCGAGCCTCCCATCTTCGCACGTGAGATCGAACTCGCCAACAACGCTCAACCCGACCGACCACCCATCGATGATGCAGTCGACTCACCCCCACATACTCGCGAAGCTCGATGTGATTCGAAATTGGCCCAACATCTCTGCCATTTTTTATACAAATTCGAAGAATTGGGGAACGCAACTTTGAACTGGAAGCGAAAACAAAAACTGCAATCCCCTTTTTATTCGAATGTTGATTCGGTATATGTTCGGCCATTCATTTTTTATTCCTTTCGATTATCTTTTTTTCGAACTTGTTTTGCCTGCTGTGAGATAATTTTCAACCATTAATTTATAAGGGAAGAAGAGGTGCTTTTTCTTTTGCTCGATTTAATAGAACAAAGGCAAGAGGCATGCCTGCTGCGTGAATTTGTAAAAGGAAACAGAGGGAGATAAGAAGTGATGTTGGCGTTCCTGCAACCCTATGCAACACTAGCTACAGTGATTTGAAGGCAAAAAGTTATGATGTGAAACGAATTTCAACTGACGTGATTAATTTGACCAGAATATTAATATATATATTTTTAATTAAATTCAAATTGTCTCGATAAATGCAACTCAAAATCTTGACCTCCAATCAAGGCATGCCGCTAGGCATTTATAATGTTATACCTTTATTTTGAAGGCAATGGAAAAGGTTTCGTGTCCAAATTCGATCGTACGGAGAAGATAGCTTTTTGGACCCAGTATTTATATTGAATTTTCGATATAGGATTTTAGCACGTTTTGTCTACCGTACGACCAAAGGATAACTCTAAGCGCTATGAAAATTGAAATCCGATAATAATACACTATTATAGATCAAGTGGAACTAGTTTCGTCAAATTCCGAGACTGTGCCTCAGAAGGCTAATTTTATATGTCAATTTAAACAATATATTTTTAAAACTAAACAAATCACTTCCAAATTGAATATTAAAACTCCTATACCTTCAGTATTATCAATATAAATTTTATATGCCTTTGAACTATTTAACAAGCTTAAAAACCAAGATTTCATATTTTACCCGATTTTCAATTATCAAATTCGATAATTTAATTACCAAATAAATAGTGATATTTGAAATTCATGTTAAAAATTAACTTTTAAATATTTAAAATCAATTAAATATTCCAATTTCAAATGTCCAAAATTCCAGGTCGTTACAGATATACAATTCATTGTCTAAGCAATATAATAGTAGAATGAGGAATTTCTTGGATGACATTTATATTTTATCTAACCAAATGGTAACAGAATTGTGACGACCCGAATTTCTGACCCCAGAAATCCGTTTCATCTTGAAGAAAGAAAGGGATGAGAAAATAGAAAAGATAGAGAAGAAAGGACAACAACATCAGAATCTCACAGTGGAATGGAACAAAATATAATAGATCACATAACTATTACATTATTTTACATATATCAGAGTTATATAAATCAGACAACACATACTAGACAGTTATAAACACCTATCTAGTTATACAATTCAATAACAATACAACACAGAGATACCAACACAGCGGAACTATATATATCTACAACGCCGAAGCTTCCTGCTCCATTGCTCCTCCAGAAGTCGTCAAATCTAACCTGAATCCCTTGGCTACTCGTAAAAATTTGAGTACCTGAGAGTTTAGGAAAAACAGAAATAAACTCCGGGTCAGACATGGGTCTGGTATGAGTAACAGGTTAAAGTTGCTTAACTTTGAAAATATTTGAAAACAAAAGGTATCACGTAAGACTTCCCATGAATAAATATGGTAAGTTTTTACCTTACACTAACCAAATCATTTAATAGGAAATTCTATGATATTATAATAGTGTCTAGGGTTTTCAAGTAAATAGAAAATAGCCAAAACTGTTACATTCATTAAATTCCAGCTACTAGCCACAAAAATGGGTAATACAATCAAAACTGTTGGCACTTATTGGATTTTGGATTCCATACAATGGCAGGGCTACTGGGGTACCGCCCGTCACAGTACATGGCCTAGATCAACGTACCGAGGAGTACGCCCGCTCCCCTGCAATAGAAGGCCGGAACCATTCCTTACTGAACAGTTGTAACAACCCGCATATTTATTGATTTTATATTTAAATATTTTATCGTTCGTCGGATTTTGGTCCGAAAAGCTACTTTTTGCAAACAGTCGAATTGGAACTCGAGACCACCTCCATTGAGTTTAAAATGTCGTTTGCGACCTTTTTGAGTATAAGCTTCGATATGTTTGGAGAAAGTTGATTTTTGCTACTTTATACTTAGGGCTATGGTTTGGGCTGAGCCACTTATGTATTCAGTCCCAAACCCCCCTTCTCTTCATAACTTCTCCTCTTTGCTTAAACACTCAAGCTTCATCAAAAATGGGGGAAGAGAAAAAGAATTAGGAAATCCTAAGCCCTAGCTTGCTTTGCAAATCCAACTTCTAGCTCAAAATTCAAGAGAACCCATTAGTAAGCATCTCCTTCTTCTTCTCCAACTCATTCTCTCTTTGATTTCAGAAATTTCCTAAACCTAACTTAGGGAATGTTCTTCTTTTAAGCTTACATTCAAGCTTCTAGTGTTGAGATTGAAGTGTGGTTGATCTCCCCTTGTCTTCAAGCTTCTCATTCATTGTTTTTGGGTTCAAAGGTGAGATTTTTATCTCACATCTATGCTTATATTTATCTTCGATTGTTAGGTATGAATTCCTACCACTTATTTGTGTGCAATTGCCTTTGGTTTGGATTGATTTGGTGAATATTCCAATTTTTAGTGTTTTGGGTTCAAATCTTTAAAAATCCTAACTTTGATGTTTGAATGTGTTTTTGATTGTGCATCGAAGAGCTTTTAGGGCCGGGTAGTCGATAGGCATAAACCCTTAGCGCCATTGCTCGAGCGAATGCAATTTGATCGAGTTTGCACCTCTTTTGAAATAGGGCAGGGGAGTGCTGGCAACAGGTTCGGCCGACCGAGCCCCTGGGCCGGTCGACCGACCTGCTACCCAGGCACTTCCTACCTCTGTTTGGAAGTGCCGATTACAGGCCTCGGCCGACCGAACCCCTGGGCCGGTCGACCGACCTGGTGCCCCGGGCACTTCCAACCCCTGGTTCGGTCAACCGACTCAGGGAGTCCAGTCGACCGACCTGCTGCTATTTGCCAACTATGCCTATTTTGCCTAGTTGTCTGAAATTCCAACTTTAATCGACTTGTGTTATTTCCCTATCTGTTGTTATCATTTGTTATTGACTTTGATGACTTATTTTCTTCGGGAATTCTTGGAATATCCATTTCGATGGATTCGGTATCGATTTCTTTGGATTTTATTCACATTTTCGAATGTGAATCTTAGTGATTGGTTGTTCCTACAATCTTCTTTGTGATTTGTCACTTTAAAAATATAAAGGTTTTCTATACTAGTAGTAAATATCAAAACTCTTTCTTCAAATGATTTCAACACTATTTTAGTACAAAGCTCGTTTCTTAAACCGTTTTCCAATCTATTAGTATATATAAGCCTTTACCTCACTCGTATGAGAAATCTAATTAAACGACTTAGTAAAACAAGTGGTATGAAACGCTTTCGTCGGTTAATTCTTGGACTTGTTCAATTGAATCTCCTGTGACAATTTTCTAGTGGAGATCTACAATTTGTTCGTAAATATTTAAGTTAAGCTAGTAGTTATGGGACATGAAGCTAAGCTCATATATTTACTAGTTTACTGTGATTGACACTTCTCTTTGATCATGACGATCATTTTATGTTTTAGACTAACATTGTGCAATGTCTTTGTGTTTTGGTTCATCGGATGTCACGTTGTACGAAGTCGTTGTTTCCTTCGATTGTGTTTTGGTTCATCGGATGTCACGCTGTACGACGTCGTTGTTCCCTTCGATTGTGTTTTGGTTCATCGGATGTCACGCTGTACGACGTCGTTGTTCCCTTCGATTGCGTTTTGGTTCATCGGATGTCACGCTGTACGACGTCGTTGTTCCCTTCGATTGCGTTTTGGTTCATCGGATGTCACGCTGTACGACGTCGTTGTTCCCTTCGATTGCGTTTTGGTTCATCGGATGTCACGCTGTACGACGTCGTTGTTCCCTTCGATTGCGTTTTGGTTCATCGGATGTCACGCTGTACGACGTCGTTGTTCCCTTCGATTGCGTTTTGGTTCATCGGATGTCACGCTGTACGACGTCGATGCTTCGAATTATTTGATTTCTGGATTTCGTGTGTTGATTTCTGGAATTTATGTTTCACCAACTTTTACGATTGGCATGGATATATATGTCATTTATTGTGGCTTGGTGAATGAAATTAGGAGTATAACATTCCTTTTTATCTTTGAGAAGATCCTTGTGATATTGAATAGTCTCTTGTTGATTTTCAACTGCTTATATATATCACAGCTTGGCATTGTGATTATTATGTGCTTAGTCATATCTCTTATTCTATATCGTTTCATCTGATATTTATAGTTAGACTGATCTGTTTATTATTTTCTTATTAAATAATACTTGGGTCAGACCGAGATGTTACAGGTATTTCTGCTTGACTTCTCTCCAGGGATCCATTACTCTGACCTTTTGCTTACTACTTAGATTAGTAGTTTTTGTTGTATACTCTTGAGATATTGACTCATAGTGTATTCTTTTGTATAGCACGTGTTGCTATTCTTTTGTATTATTGTGGATCTTTTTGACCACTACTCTGATATACACTTCCATGTGTTAATTAGATATTCATATCTTCTTCCGCCTTTGTGATATGAATTCTCTGTGACTGATTTGTGTTATATTTATTTCTATATTTGTTTCTGAAGATATTACAGCCACTGTGTAGTAGCTTTGAGTTTGTATCGGTATGTCGGATTTCCCACTTGATAAAGAAATGCATGTTATACTATCTGACATATCGATGCTCGCGCAAAGCAATTACACGGATGGTCGCTCCTCAACAGCCTTATTCTCCGTGCTAGTTGACAGCATTCACCGTAGTGTTCTTGGCTAGCGTGGGTATAGAGGTGGGGCATCACAACAGTCCCGAACAAGACAACCCCGACAGTTGGAGCTCACAACTGTCCACACAGCCGAATAAAAAGGGACATCTAGACAGGGGAAAATCTTGTCCTGCTTGGGCATGACCCACCTAACCTTGCTACACCTCCCCTGTTTTAGGCATTCCCGATTGATGAGGCTTAAGGCTGCGATTACCTTTACAAAACATATCTCTTAGAATGCTCATCGCCCACCTGACAATGTTCTGAAAGCATTCAATCCATACAAGTTCGTTCCGGGTTCGAACGAAACCGAAGTCATTATCTCGTTACACTCATTTTGGAATCACCCTCAGAGTTAACGACGATAACCCTTACATTCTGAATCTGCACTTGAGAATTCACGACCTAACATTTAATTTGGAACGATGTGGTTTTCGGATGTCCAAATATGGAAAACCCGATCCCGGTCTCATCGAAATCCAAAACGTATCTTTTAAGGCCAAGTTGTTTTAAAGTTTAAAACAAATTCAGTTCTATTTATCCATATACACACAGATAGATAATTCACAATATCATAATAGATAATCAACATTATCATAAACAGATAATCCATACAATAGATAATCCCTATTATCATCCAATAGATAATCCATATTATCCATATGCTTAAATCAAAGCATACATTACACATAGCATCCAAATTGATTAACTATAATTAGTTTACTTAAATCTTTAATTACACTAATTAATTTTCTCTTCAATTACTTATTATTGGTTAATTGATCTTAATTGATCAATTCTTAAATTCATCATTACTTATATAAATTAATGGTTTCTAATCTATCTTAATTAATTACCCTTTTAAATCAATTACTTTAAGTAACTAATCTCAATTAAATCACAGTTATTAATCACCCCTGATTAATACCATTCAGTAATTAACTTTCTTAAATTGCTCCATCAAATAAATTAAATATTCCTTAATTAATTTGCTTTCAATTAATCCCTTGATTCATTATGCAAAGTAATTATATTCGAATTACTTTCACTATTAAATCACCCTCGGTTAATTACATCCAGTAATTATCATTAATTACTTCCCTAAGTAATTACACTTATCTCATCATCATATGATTATTTAAATTAATTAAACCTAATTAACTAACTTAAACAATTCATATTAAACTGAATTAATTACAATGAGTAATTAATTCCTTAATTAATTCCATTACTTAACAATTCACAATTGCTTATTCTAAATAATAATTTAATTAATTATTAAAATTAATTCCATTAATTGATTATTTCATAATCTTAGTTAATGACCTTCATTAACTATTTAAAATTCTTTAATTACTTTTCTAAAGTAGATAACTAAGATTTATCATTACTAATTAAAATTTATTTAATCTTTAATAACTCATTAATTAATCCTTAATTGTTTAATTAATTAGGTGTTAACTATAACTTAATTAATCCTTAATTACTGGATTAATCAATTACTAATCATAAATTTGAATATTAAAACCATATTTAATTAATGATCCTTAATTATCAATTTATTTATCCTAAATTAATTATCTTAAACTTAATTAACTAATTTAAACTCTTAATTACTAAATTAATAAATCCAAATCATTAATTAGTTGCATTGGTTAATTATTCATTTTAATTAATTTAATGATTACAAATCATTAAATCTTCATTTATTCAAGAATAAAAACATTTTTCTTATTAATAATCAATTTATCATTAGCAAGGTACTTAAGGACAATTTACTTTCAAATTTTACTTTTAAATTTCATTTTAAATTTAAGATTTAAAATGAAATCAAATTAACTTTTACAAAGCTTAAAAACCATTTAAAACCTTTTATTTTACAAGTTAAAGAATTATTTATCCTATAATTGAGGTTTTGAAAGAATTTAAACCCTATTTCATTTTTAAATTCTTATCGATTTAAATTTTTACTTTATCAATAAAACTATTTAAACAATTTAAATTTTAAAAAAAAAAATCTTTTATTTCAAGACTCAGATTCAAATATATATTTGAATCCAGATTTGAATTTAAGTTTAAATCTATATTTTTATTTAAACTTTGCCTTAAAGTTTAAACTATTTAAACCTTTTAAAAGTTGTTACAAATAATTTAAAAAATTTAAAAATTAATTTATTTTTAAACTGAGATCCAAACTTCATTTGAACCCAAACTAAGCTTTGATTTTAACTTAGTTTAATTATCTTCTTTACATTTTAAACCCAGGTTTAAGTTTAAAAACTTACAGGGTTACAACCTGTAGACAAAATCTACCCGAGCCCTAACCCATATTACTCTGAGTCCATCACTCGAAACTCTCGAGCTAAACTCGAGCAACTCCTCTCTACTTCACAACCTACCCAACATTACCAGACACAACACTCCGTGCACGGGCCCAGCAGCCTCGGTCGATTTCGACCATCGACGGCAAACTCCCCATGCCGATCAGCAACTCAACATACAAACACGATCATCAGTTCCCTCCAACCTAACTCGAAATGAAATTCGAACTAAAATTCCAAACCTGGGAACATACGAGCAAATATCGCCTCAAACCTGTCAACAACCCATCCATGAAGCTCCGACCATCAGAATTCACACATCTTCGGCCTCGACTTCGTCACTTTCCAAACCACACTTTCCCAGAGTTTTGTACCACTCGGTCAAACAGAGGTGATGAAATCACCTCATCACAGACCACAACAAATCCCAGAACTAAACCCTATATCATCCTCGTACCATCATAGTTTGCAATAGAAAAATTATTCAACATTTTTTTCTAGTTCCAATGATGTCTAAGCAAGCTTCAGACAAAATTTTAACATTCAAAGATTCTTGGATTATCGGATATTGATCAAGATTTATGTTCCAGACAATTTCAAAATCTACATTCAATTCAATATTAAAATTTGGATTTTTGTTTTAAAAATCATACTTTGGTTTTAGTATTCAATTCATGATACTGAATTTATAAATTTAAAGGTTTGAGTTTTGGTCTTATTTAACATACACAGTTGTTTAAATATCACCAGAGACAATTAAGCCTTATTTTTGACTAACTTATATTTTTAAACATAAATCTAAGTTAAATCAAACAATATTTGTTTGATAAATAGATCCTACCAAGAACCAGATCATGAGGTAAGTATTTGTATAAAAACTTGAGCCTGGAAAAAACAAAACAGAGTAAATAGACACAGCATGCACAAAAATTAAGTATTCACATCAGGTTTTTCACTTATGAAATACATATTCACTTCACGTACTAGCAGGCAACCAACTTTTATTTTCAAGTTTTTAAAGTTACTCACAGATTCGAAGAATGAAGACAGAGCTTTGCAAACTATTTTGAACTTCTGACATTGTAAAATATTTTTGCTTTGATCTTCCTGTTTTAAAACTCCTTGCTTTTGTTTAGTTGTATGGTGTTGTTTATGGATATGCTTTTCTTTTCTTGCTTTCTGGTTCTCTAAGTTATGAAAGAAAATGAAACAAAGAGTATTGCCTATATAGAGAAGACAGGCTTGTACAGGAAGGTGTTATCTAGTATAGGCTATTTTAGTTTGTTCAAAGATATTTCTTTACTTTTGTTTTATTAGGCAAGTTTTTTTTAATTTTGGAGGCTGAATTGATGTTTTACACAATTCGAATTGACCTCATTGATTGCTGAGATGAAAGCATTAAATGCTTAAGTACTTTATTTGTACAATACATGATAATATCCTTTGTACCATTAGCATCAGAGATATTTTTCTATCTTGGTGGCTGATAGTTACATATTGTTGGCTAGCATTAATTACTATGTCTCATTTAGTCTACATACCAATCCAGTTGAATATTCTATCTTCCATCTCAAGCCTCATACTTATCTTTAATTTTTGTACATGGATACTTATATTGTTGTCTTGCTCATGAATGTATTTTTACTTATCCAATTCACATAACTGAAAATGTATTCCTGTTCTTTTGCTTTGTCTCACAGCTTGTTCACAACTTGAATGTATTATATTTTTGTTTTTATTTGTTGTACATGAACATACTTTGTAATATAAATGAATTTCTATAATTATTATGTGGTTAGATTTTAGCTAAATGTGTTATTTAATATTTTAGAATTTATCTTATATGTATGTATTTCTATTTCTAACTTAAATACTTATTATCTTGCATCTTTACATGTACATGTATTTGTTCTATTAATTTTATAAGTGTAGTTTGGGTGTATTTTATTTTTACTTCTTATATTGATTCTTACTTAAATATTTTTATTATTTATTAAGCTATATTTAGAAGAAAATAGAACAAATCTTTTTGTTAATAAATTCTAAATTTAAACTTAAGCTAGAATAAGTTTTAAACTATTAAACATTTATCTTAAGTATTTAAAATCACATAGTTATTTAAATAACTTTGAAAAGCTTAATATTAACTAAACCATAGCTTCCAACTCACTAAAATGTGTACTAGAATTTGAAAACATAAAATTTTATTAGTTAAATTTACAACAAAGCTTACCTATTTAAAATATATACAAGTGTATATATACATTATAAAATAGGGAAAAATTTCATTAGCCTTTAAAAGATAAAGTTACCCATTTAAATATTTATTAAAAATATTTAATCAATTCAAACTTATTATTAACAATATTGTCAAATCAATTAAATTTGACATAGATTATTAAATTGTTATTGCTAAAAATTCTGGGATATCACATTCCTCCCCCCTTAAAAGAATTTCATCCCCGAAATTTAAAACAAAGGTAATTTAATAATCCAATTAAAGATTTAATTTTAAAACACAAGCATATATCAATCATATGCTAGCAACCATAGCAACCAATTTATCCAACCTACAAATCTAATTATCCAGATAAACTTCCGAATAGAATTTTCTCGAGTTTTCCCAAGTATAAATATTGTGATACTCTCTTTACAGAATCCAAACAATCAATATTTCTAAGCTACTGAGTTTTTACACATCTGGATCTACAAAACAAATCAAAATATCATACCAAACTCAAGTTTGACTCAACAACCGAAATTCCCTGAACTGCTGGTTCTACAGTCAAAGATAGCTCATACACGTACTCTCTTAGAGATACGTGAAACACTCCGAATTCCAGTTATCCAATCTCTACAATTCACTCTTGAAGACCAAACACTAATCCTAAGAAGAACAACAACAAAAAATCCAAATATCTCGGAGCTAGCTTCCCAATCTTATCCAATCTTATAGCTCTCATTGATCGGAGAAAACCCCAACAACAAAGTCTCTAACTACGAATCTCCGTCTTTTATTCACAATACTCTTCTGACGATCCTGGGCTGCCTACACCCATACTGATCAGCCCAACCCTTGCTGATACCCCCAGAAACAAATTGAACCAAAAACAATTCAACAAAATGATCTTTCCAAGATTAACTTCAAAAAGTAGAACACAACTCGATTCCAAATCTGAAAACTGATCTCATTTCTCCCATCTGGAAAAGTTAAAAACAGGTGCACTCCAAATCTGGCCTTAGATCCTAAAAATTTCCTAAAGAAACTCACTAATCCAAAACACTGCAAATTTCAGTTGTTCCCACACCAAACAGCTGCCACCATGCTTCCACCGCGCAACTCTAACCAGAGCAGATGAAAATGCTGATGATGATCACGAGGACAAACTGGACAGCACATCCCAGAACTATGGTTCAACAGATCCATTAAAGAAACTCAGAAGTTTCCTTCAAAACCTGAGCTGCTTCACAAAACTCATTCTCCAAAAATCATCTTACTACTAAGATGAACCATCGGTACCACTCCTGGAAATCCAGTCGATACCAAACTCAATCTTCAGACACGGAAAAAACTCACATCCATAAAAATTCTACACTCAAGAGAAACTCAAACAATCGCAGCTCACTTTTGCGATCAATCTAGCTCACTACTAAAGAAAAACTGTTCTTTCTTTACGAGCAGAACAGCCTACGTTTAATTAGCCAATCCATCGAAGAAATGGAATTACTCTGCTGCATGTGAAATTTCTTCAAGAAAAACTGCCAAGCCAGAAGATCTCCTTGATGGCACTTAGAACACTCCGAGCTGCACTGTTAACTTATATGCGATGACTTCCTATCCAAAGCTCTTCGACAAACTCAGACCTCAAACCAACAGAAACATTCTACTGAACTCAGCCCCAACACCGAAGTAGATACACTTTCTTAACTGATTCCAAAGAAACATCTTCAGAGACTTCCATAGTCACCGTGTCCCATCACACAGCTACTACATCCTAAGGTAAGATATTCGGAATTACTCATGCCAAACCAATAGGTCTAAACTCATAGCTCATCCAAGCTTACGTTTCAAAAATGAATTCCGAACCTTAACAGGTTTCCTTCAGAGATCGATGAAATCTTTCATCACTACAAAGCTCACTCGAGACGGTATTAGGTCTACAGTCTCGTCAGATACACCTCCAAGCTCAAATATTCAAACTCCAACCATTGTTAGTCGTGATACACACACCACTACCCTATCTACCTTTATAACTTATATTGGAAAACCCGAACAGGTAATCCAACAAATAGGTAGAAATATATATATATATATATATATATATATATATATCTTTCAAAATTACAAATACGCTCTCTCAAGAAAGAAATCACTTAAGAGCCTAGGTATTCGCTCAACCTAGCGCTCTGATACCAACTGTGATGACCCAAACTTCTGACCCCAAAAATCCGTTTCATCTTGAAGAAAGAAAGGGATGAGAAAATAGAAAAGATAGAGAAGAAAGGACAACAACATCAGAATCTCATAGCAGAATGGAACAAAATATAATAGATCACATAACTATTACATAATTTTACATATATCAGAGTTATACAAATCATACAACACATACTAGACAGTTATAAACACCTATCTAGTTATACAATTCAATAACAATACAACACAGAGGTACCAACACAGTGGAACTATATATATCTACAACACCGAAGCTTCCTGCTCCATTGCTCCTCCAGAAGTCGTCAAATCTAACCTGAATCCCTTGGCTACTCGTAAAAATTTGAGTACCCGAGAGTTTAGGAAAAATAGAAATAAACTCCGGGTCAGACATGGGTCTGGTTTGAGCAACAGGTTAAAGTTGCTTAACTTTGAAAATATTTGAAAACAAAAGGTATCACGTAAGACTTCCCACGAATAAATATGGTAAGTTTTTACCTTACGCTAACCAAATCATTTAATAGGAAATTCTGTGATATTATAATAGTGTCTAGGGTTTTCAAGTAAATAGAAAATAGCCGAAATTGTTACATTCATTAAATTCCAGCTACTAGCCACAAAAGTGGGTAATACAATCAAAACCGTTGGCACTTATTGGATTTTGGATTCCATACAATGGCAGGGCTACTGGGGTACCGCCCGTCATAGTACGTGGCCTAGATCAACGTACCGAGGAGTACGCCCGCTCCCCTGCAACACAAGGCCGGAACCATTCCTTACTGAACAGTCCCGAATAAGACAACCCCGACAGTTGGAGCTTACAACTGTCCACACAGCCGAATAAAAAGGGACATCTAGACAGGGGAAAATCTTGTCCTGCTTGGGCATGACCCACCTAACCTTGCTGCACCTCCCCTGTTTTAGCCATTCCCGGTTGATGAGGCTTGAGGCTGTGAGTATGCCTTGAGAAGTAGAATAAATGGAAGTCTGTAAAAGTGTGGATAAATATATACATATACGTGTGTGTGTATATATATATATATATTATGATTTGGAAGTTATAATTTAAGTATAATAATGCTCAAAAGATATTTAAATTTAAGATTCTCTATTTCAAAAACATAAGAGATTATCAAAAATATATGTAAGTTATTTTATATTGTTTTCATTGAATTATATACATATGGGAATATAAATATCTATATATATATATATATTTATATAGATTTTCAGCGCGTTTTATCTACCGTACGGCCAAAGGATAACTCTAAGCGCTACGAAAATTGAAATCCGATAATAATACACTATTACAGATCCAATGGAACTAGTTTCGTCAATTTCGGAGACTGTGCCTCAGAAGGCTATTTTTAAATGTTAATTTAAACAATATATTTTTAAAACCAAACAAATCACTTCCAAATTGAATATTAAAACTCCTATTACCTTCAGCATTATAAATATAAATTTTATAAGCCTTTGATCTATTTTTAACAAGCTTAAAAACCAAGATTTCATATTTTACCCAATTTCCAATTATTAAATTCGATAATTTAATTAACAAATAAATAGTGATATTTGAAATTCAGGTTAAAAATTAACTTTTAAATATTTAAAATCAATTAAATATTTCAATTTCAAATGTCCAAAATTCTGGGTCGTTATAGATATACAATTCATTGTCTAAGCAATATAATAGTAGAATGAGGATTTGTTTGGATGACATTTATATTTTATCTAAATATCACCGTATAGGGTTTTATTTTGCTAAGCAGATATCTAAAATAACCAATTCAATTAAGTTATAGCAGAATTGGGTTTTATTCTGCTAAGGAGATGTCAATTACAATTTAATTAGCAGAACAGTGTTTTATTCATCTAAACAAATGTTATTGGATTTCGTATTCAATTGGGATTGCTAAGTGCAATCTATAAAGTAAATCCCTTGGGTAAAATATTATTTAAAAGTGCGTTTTCTTTCAAAACAAAATCGATTTTTTAGAAATTAAATTGGTTTATACTTTAAAACTTTTATTTAATAATTTAATCACATTTAAACTCTTTAATTAATAATAGTTAAACCTTTAATTAATAATTAAATAATAATTAACTGTTTAAATAATTAGATATTATTTAAAATAGTTAATCTTTAAATAGAGCATTATCTATTAATTAATCTGAATTAATAATTAAATAATACTTCATTAAAACTTAAATAGTAATTAAACCTTTATAAAAAATAATTAATCTTAATTAAGTTTTAATCAAATCTTAACTTAATTAGTATTTAGCTAAACCCTTTATTCAATAAATAATTAATCATTGATTAATAATTAAACACAAATTAATCCATAAATAAATTATCAATTAATAAACGACCTTTAGTTAATTAACTAATTTTAATTAACTTAATTAATAATTAAATACTAATTATCTTTATTAACCAATGTTTAGGTGCTAATTACCTTACTACTTAATTAATTAATTAATCATTAAATAATTAATTAGTCGATACTAATTACTTTTAGAAATTTATATTAAGTTTTGAAAACACTTTTCAAAAAGATATTTAAGTTAAAATATTTTAAATTCGAAAAGAGTTCGTTTGTCACGAATTGCTTTTACATCGACTATCGCCATAGGACTTGCAATTTCAGAACTTGATTTATATATCAAATCACTTTCCAAAACCTTTACTAATCATTTTGACTTACTTTTATAAACTTAACATAAAATTTTTTGAAAACATCAATTCAAATTTAAAACTTTATAAAAAAATTAAAAAATCCATAAGTAAACAAGTTAGTAAACTAAGAGATTACGATGTCACGACTAACCGCTTTACCACTAACTTTCTTAGCTTAGACCGTCTTAAGAAAAACTACAAACTTGGATTCACGAGCACATCATATGAATATATCACTAGCACATACAACAAGTCAAGAATTCTAACTACAAACCTTACTAACATTCGCTTACTATCTTTTTCTTACTAACATTACTTCAAACATCAAGTCATACAATATCCACGCAATATGCCTATATACATCAACATCCGACAAATCAAGCAACATATTTCATAACCAAGATCAACAATAGTTTAAAGTTTAGAAGTTTATATAAAAGTAAGATTTTTCTTACCTTAAGCTACCCAAACAACCTAAAATTTCTACTACCAATTGCATATGACCTAGATATTTTCTTTTCATTTGGAAAAATGAAGCTTTTGTGGGCTTTAAGGTGGAAAAGGGTTCTAATATGATAGGGAATGGGCTCCGCCAAGGGTGAACCAAGGTGATGTGGGCTTGTTTATGCAAAGAAGAGTTGTAGGGAAAGAAAGGAGAGTTTTGAACAAGTTTTTAGATTATTAAACGTGAATGAAACCAAGATTTTAATTTTGAAATTTTTCCATGGAGGCCATGGAAGTGCTTAAAAAACTTAGAAAAGGGTTTTGAAAATGAGAATGGAAAATATAAAATGAAAAGGAAAATTAGAAATTTGGTTTTATATAAAATGCAATTAGTAAATTACCAAAATGCCCTTAGTACTTTCCCTCCACTCTCTTTTTACCACCTCAACACCTTGACCTCCTTCCCTTTATGTACCTTACTCCCCCTTTATGTACAATATGCCCGTTACGCTCTCAAATTTCATAGCGTTTAGTGCTATCGTATTATCGTGCGAGATACAAACGCGCTGAAATTAACATCAAAAATTCAATATAATAATTGGGTCCAGAATGATATCTTCTCCATACTATCGAACTAGGGATCGAAATCTTTTTCGTTGCGTTCGAAATAAGGGTATAACATTATAAATGCTTAGCGGCAGGCCTCGATAGGGGTTCGCAATTTTAAGTTGTGTAAAATGAGACTTTTTGAAATATAAATAATATACTGACTAGTAAACCCCTCCCATCGTTTCCTTTCCTTCCCTTCAAGTCACTGTAGCCAACATGCAACACGCAACGCATCTTTTACCTCCTCTTTAAAATGTACAGCCTAGCTTTCAGGTTGACAGTAAGAAAAAAAGCAAGCTTTAGAAAATATTTTCGCAAGAAATATTGAACAAAAAAATTCAATTATTTCTTCTAAATTTTTGTTTTTGTATAAGCTTCAACCTGATATGCTTTTGGATGGTATGACATAGATTTGAGGAAGTTGACTGTGGAGCCGAACATATGCTTTAGGCTAGGGTTGTGATTTTCTCAAGATTTGGTGATCGATGGATGATTTAGAGGATGGAATCACACTCGAGAGAGAGAGAGGCGCACATGTGGTCATAGTTTGGTAGTGTGCGGTCGACATTTGCTAATCGCGACTTTGGCTAAGGCGTTCGAGCATGAGTAGGTTGATCTTAAATTTGGGGACTCGAACGTGGCATGATAGTGTGGGGTCGAACGAGAAGGAGGAGGGCGACACGTTGGTGAAGTCGAATCGGTGGATGGTGTATGGATAGCCGTGCATGCATGCGTTGGGTATTTTTGGCCATGGAAGTTCAAATTCTGGTGAGCGAAATTTTTAGGGAAGAAGGCATTCTTGTTGGGCTGGGTTTATTTGTGGTACTAGCCTTCTTGTATTAAAAAAAGAGAAAGATTTTTAAATTTTATATTTCAATTCTTGCGAACTTAAAAATCTATAACTCATGCATGTGATGTCGAAATTGGATAAAACTTTTTGCGTTTCGATTGTGATGAAGAGAGCTCCGAAATGAAACTGGTTCGAACAAATTTGGATCTTGTTACAAATTTGTGTTAAAATTGAGTGGCGTTTCGATTTTAGCTCAAAAACGAAACGTTTGGATGACAATAAAAATCAACGTGAGTTAATCTCACTCATTTTTGGATTACAAGTTTAATTTTAAATAGTTAAAATTAATTATTGATTGATTGGTTGAATTGATAATAATTTATCAATTAAATGTGATATTATATATAGTAGTATGTATATTGGTAGTTGAATTGTTGTTCCCGCATATTTTAGCAGATGAGACCCTATGCGTCCCGCATAATAGCGAATGCCACTATACACCTTGATATCCCACCTCGAAGCAGGATTGGTATTTTTATGTTATATTAACATCTATGGATGCAGGAAAACAAGTTGGAGGGATCACCCTAGGTTCCTCAAAAATGTTGAATATAATTTCATATATAGTGATATATAATATGTTTGAATTATCTATGGTAGATTATAGCGTGATTTGAATTTATTGGATGGTATGGTAGTTTTGGCCTAGATTTTGGTATTTTAAAATACCATATATATATATGTATATATATGTATATATGTATGTATATTAAAAAGTAATTTTGGGAAGTGAAATATTTATAGAGTTTTTGAATAAATTGATTAGATAAATAAATGATTTTGAATTTGTACTTAATTATTTCGTGATATAGCAAATAGAGATTTTAGAATAATATATATATAAAGGATTTCAAATAATAACTCTTAAGTGATACTTGTTAAAATATGAAAGGTCTTAAAAGTCTAGATTTGAAATAGATTTGGGAAAGTAAAAAGTAATTTGGAAATAAACATAAAATTGGTTATACTGAATCTTAAATAAGATTCTAAATTACATAATAGAAGTAAAATCGAGATTTGTTTTTGTTGTGGCATGTTGTTTGGGTTATTTATGAAATTGATTTATGAAAGGAAAATTAATTTAAAAATCAATTTATGATGGATTTAAGTGATGTGAAACTATTGTAAACGGAAGATGAGACTATGGGATTTATAAACAATGTTTATAAATAAAGTGAAATGATTATCAGTTGATAAATTGAAGTTATAAATTCACGGCGAGGATTTATAATAAGATGGGTAGATCGGTTTAAAAATAAATGATAAATTTACTTTAAGAAATGTGAAAAGTGAGATTTATGAAATTGTGAGTTAAATCAAATTGGAGATAAGTCGAGAGAGATTTGTAAATATTAGATTGGTTATATGGGATTGAAAATATATTTTTGTCGAGAAAGTGGGTTTGATTTTAGAAGTGAATTTTTAATTATTAAACTAAGTAATTTAAAAAGGTGTTTAAAAATATTTCAGAAAATTAGTTGTTTAATTATAATAAATTGTTTAAAAGTATATTTAATTATTAATTAAAGTTACCTTAAAATGATTTTTTAAAAGTAATTATTAATTAACCAGTTTTATTAATTTAAATGATAAATTATTCAATGCTAATAATATTTTATATAATAATTTTTGTAGAAGAGTGTTTTCCTAATTAAACTTGGAAAATTTATGTAGAAATTTTATAAGTATTATTTTGAGAAAATTATTAAACAAAGTTTTAGGAAAGTAATGGTAAACTTTCATGGAGAAATCGCTGGCAGTGATTGTCTACAGTTAAGTTTTGGATTTCTCTGAGATAGAGGCGTGACCATTGAGCTACAAATCTGTGGTTGATACCGCAGTGGTGCTTTCTATATTTATTTATTTTAGAATGTTTTCTAATATTCTTGAAAAGAATGGTTTGTGAATATACTAAGTTTGGTAAGATAAGTATATATATTCTTGAATAAAGAGATTTACGTAATTGAAACTTAAACTGAATAAGACTTAGTGAAATTCTATAGAAAATGGAACCTCGATTGGATGATTGTTTATTTGATAGTTAAATAACCGACTATCAAATCTGGATCAGAAACATAAGTTTGGGAATATCTGGAAGACACACGAGGATTATGTGGTACAGTTACCGTTGGAGGTGCTATACTGTACTTATAAACTCGTTTCATTCTTCTAAAATGATGATAAGGGAATCCGTCCAATATTGGTTAGGAGATGATCTCCGATCTTATTTCGTCTATTTTTTCCAAGAGAACCGGGGTTGAGTCTACCAGAAATATCAAATGTTGTATTGAAGAGACCGGGATTGGATAAGTTATCCGAAAACTGCTTCGATCCAACGAATACGTTTTGAAGTGAAGACGGAGCATGTTATTGAAGATGGAGCATTGAAGTGCAAGGGCTAATCGTTATTAATCCTAAGGATGGTTCCAAAATGGATGTAGCAAGAATAACGCCTTCAGTTTCGTTTAGACCAAGAACGAACTTGTATGGATGAGTGTTATCGGCACATTGTCATTGGAGGACAATGAGCATTCCAAGTGTAAATTCCTCAAAAAGGTAATCGTAGCCTCAAGCCTTATCAACCGGGAATTACTGGAAATCAAGGGAGATGCAACAAGGCTATGTGGGTCGCACCCAATTCGGGCACGTTTATCACCTTAATAGATACCCTCGGATATTATTAGTACTGTGCATGGGAAGATCTCGACGAGGGTGGGAAAACCTAGGGTGATAGCGTATTCGGTACTATCCAGGTTAGGGGTAGTCCGGTTTTGTGTTGTAGGAATCCTGACGAGGTCCTCGGTACATTTTTCTAGATGTGTACTGTAATAGGTGGTACCCCAGTGCCTAGTCATTTGTATGGAATCCATTTTCCAATACGTGCCTTTACGGTTTTGGTTGTAGAGCCTAATATGCTATAATTTAATAAATGTAACAATTTCGGCTATTTGAATACGTATTTGTACTTAGATACTGTTATAATATCAGATGATTTTGATATAAAAAGTTTCGGTTATCGTAAGGTAAAAACCCATTGTGTTTATTTGTGGCATGGTCTTACGAGATACCTTTGTTTTCCAAAGAATTTTGATAACTTTAATAATTCAAATTGAGTATTTCTTCTCACGTTGGTTTTCCAGACTGACTCGGGTGTTATTTTATTATAATGCTCGAGTCAGACCGAGTATAAAAGATTCAGGTTATGATGTTATGGAGCTCAAAAGACGAGATGGATGACGAAGACGTATTGCTCGTACTTGATTGTATTCCGTTGTGTATTATAAGCTACATAGTCAACACTTGTGAGGACAAGTTATTATAATTGTCCAGTATTGAGTTATTGATGTGTTGTGCTCTGATGATGTAATGTGTAGATAATAGTAGTAGTCCTTTTTGTATAAAGACATGCTATTATCTATTGTTCCGCTACGATCGTAAGATTTTGTGTTGTTTTTTTCTATTTTCTTCTACCTCTTCTTCTTTTCCCCTAATGATTTGGAATTTCCGATGCTCGATTGCTCGGCAAGTAATACAGTGGACGTACAGATGTCGATTTTCAAGGGTCAAAAATCTAAGTTCATTACACATCCCGTAAAAATTAATTAGATATAAATGAATTAAATAAGATAAAGCTAAAATATAAATTTTGTAAATGTCATAAATTGACCATAAAAGTTATGTTGTTGCGTTCGTGGCAATTTTCTTATCAATTTTCATATATAAAGTTTTGAGAACATAGCTTAAACGTCATTGATGGTTCAAAGTTTTCAGATCTAAATTAATTCAAATGAAATTCAAAATTAAATAAATAATCAATGCCAATGCTTGAAATTCAAAAATTAATGGTAATTAGAGGGTTAAGTTAAAATGAAAGCCAATGTTAAAAATTAATTAAGGAATAAAATAAAAAACTCACATAGAAACGTTCCCAAAATAATACTATCGATCGACTGCCTACCTTTGGCCGATCGACAGCTAGCAATCGACCGCCTGGGTAGGAGCGGTCGACCATAGTTGTTTTGGAGGCTAGAGTTAACGTAGATCAGGACCAGCCCGAATTATATTATATAATTGGTTTTGGTATTTTCTAACTACTATAAATAAGTGCGTAGCCCCTCGCTTTTATTCACAAATTATTTTGGGAACTAAGCAATGCTCTGTCGATCTTTCTTCAAAGATTCAAAAATTTCTCTAAGGTCTCAGGTAAGAAATTTTAGGTTTTTATCATTCAATTTCTTAGTCTATTCTCCTTCAATCCTTAACTTTCTAAATCTAATTCGTATACAGTTCTCCTGTTGTATATTTCTAAAAGGAGAGATTAGAAAGGGATTGAAGCATGCGTAAACAAATCCAAAAAGGGAAAAGCTAAGGACTTTTGTGAGTGGAAATTACAGTCTTTCTTATTATTAACAAGAAATCTTGCCAATACCTTAAATTAAAAATAGAAGTGTGAAACCCTTACGAAACCACCTTTTGAATTAGTTAAATACAAGGTTTCAAATTTAAATGGTTTTATATGCATGCATAGTTGCAAACGCACCAACTTTTTAAAAACATATAATTTCGAACAAATTAGTAATACATATATATATACATATATAGTTTTGGAAATATTTCAACGGTCACATGCATAAATCTTTCAAGTATATATGGTACATAAGCTTTTGGATGGACATATTAAAACTTTCGAGTACACATGATTTTTTTGAGCTTTGGGTATAGCTTCATATATAACTATTTTTGACTATGTCGAGTTTTTGGAATGCATGAGCCTTTAAAATAATTAAAGTTTCTTATACAATTTGATAAATTTGGGTTTCAAGATTTGCAATTTTAAATGGATATACAGTTTCAAATGGAGACGATCTCGTACATATATAACTTTTAATATATATATATATATATATATATATATATATATATATATAATTCCAAATGTATATTCATGATTTCAAGTGTATCCTATTTCCAGTAATACCAAGTTTTGAAAATATATCAGTTCATATATATATTAATTTTCGAATATAAATTGTTTTGTGTATGAAATTTTTAAATAAATGACTTTGAGTACGCATGTGGATCCAAGTATATAGGAATTCATGCATTATATATATGCCAGACTTATAAAGTGTTAAATTTTGAATATAAGCAGGTTTCAGGTTATGAATATAATGTGGTTTCATGTATACGTAAGTTTCAAGTACATATTTGGTTCCAAGGAATATAAAATCTTATATGGTTTCATATATGGCAGTTTAACACATACTAGATTTTTAATAAATAAAGGTTTAGGATGTATATAATTTTTTAATGTATTGGAGGATTTCAAAGAATGTACACTGTCAGATTTCCAAACATATAATATATATATATATATCATAATTGACTTATAATGTTTTGTATGATTTTGAAAGTATCAAGTTCTCGAGATTATAACGGGTTTCGTAGTTATATACTTTCGATTACATATTAGTTTTGAAAACACCAGTTTCACGTATATCAAATTCTGGTTTTGAGTACACATAAGTTTTTCAATATATAAGCTCTTAGTATATACGTCTGCATGCTTTTAAAGCCTTAAGTATGTTTGATTTCAAGTTACATATACAAAGCTTTATGCATGCAGCTTCATATATTTAAAATTTTATGGTTTTAATATATAACAATATCGAGTATACATAGCGGGACATATATATCTAAATTTGGGTATGAATATAATTTCATGAATATGTTTTGAAAAATCGTAGTTCGAATGCTAATAGCTTCAAAAGGCTATTAATTCTAAATCTACAATACCTATTGTATAGGTGATTTCAATGTGTATCCTCATATTTCAATAAAAGCATGAGTTCAAATGAATATTTGAGCCTTTGGACAATATATATATATATATTTATATATATATATATATATATATGATTCCAAATGAGATGTATAAGGTCTTTGAATATGCATAAAATCAAGTTTTTAAGTGAATACCAATTTTTGAGATATTTCAAGCATATGTAGTTTTATAATAAATTGCTTTCTATACATATCAATTCTCCAAATATGTAATTTTAAGAGAATACATAGGCTTTCGAAGACTATATATGGATTTAGATGTGTATAAGGTTCAGGCAAGGTGTAGTATATAATCGATTTTCAAACGAATATCAATTTCTGAAGGGAAGATAGGTATAAGATTTCAGGTTCAGGGAAGGTTTCAAGCTATAAATATCATCAAGAGTTTTAGGACAAGCCGAGTGTGATAACCCGGATTTTTGAACATCTGACAATTGGATAATTAACTGGTTCTATTTAGTTGAACAGATAAAATTTTGATAATTAAACATATCTAGATATATATAAATTGATTTGAAATTATAATAAATGCTGAATTATAAATATATGGAAATAATAAATCCTATGGTAAATTAACAAATATATAAATAGATATATGCAAACTCTATAATATTGAAAATTTCAAGTTTATACATAAAGGTATATAAGTGTGTGTGTGTGTCTATATATATGTATTGAGAAGTGGATAAATGGAAGTCTGTAAAAGTGTGGATATATATATATATATATATATATATTATGATTTGGAAGTTATAATTTGAATATAATAATGCTCAAAATATATTTAAAGTTAAGATTCTCTATTTTCAAAAACATAAAAGATTATTAAAAATATATGTAAATAAGTTTATATTGTTTTCTTTGAATTATATACGTATAAATAAAAAGAAAGTGCAAAAAAATAAAGATATATGATATAAACATAGATTAATAAAAAAATATTTATATAAAAACATATAAAAACACATAAGAAATATTAAATAAAAAGTTTAAACATTTCTATGCTTTGTCAACATGAATAAAGAGACATGTGTGAGAATTACAACATAAGATTTAACAAGTGCAAGTGTTTTAACAAGAAATTTAACAAGTGTTTACTTGATTTTATCATGCATAAACATCTGTCAAGTTTTGTTTTATTTTTTAAAATAAGAAAATCAAGGCTATAAATACATCTCTACTTCTCTTCTCATTTTCTTTTATTCAAAAACAAAATTTGAGCAAATGTACAAACCTAAGAAAGAAAGCCATGAACCAGAAAATAAAAACAAGAAGCAAACAATCTTTTTCAAAATTTAAAAACTGGGAGCTAAAGCAAAGAAATCAGCAAACAAGTCTTTTACAAAACTTCAACCTGAAGCTGTAGATCAGATCAACATCAAGCGATCAAAATAAGATCAAAGTTTCGATATCAAACTGCAATCAGATCATCTCAAAACATTTTCTAGTTTTTAAAAGATCAAGCAGACCAAGTTATTGTTGCAAATTCAAACACATTCCAAGTTCTCTGCTTTTATAAAACAGGTGAGTAAACAATTTTTAAAAGGTTTAAATCTGTTCTTGTCTTAGATGCAAGGGGTAAATCTGCGTAGTATTGTTGAAAATATGGTTTGAATGGATGTGATTACATGTATACGAATATGAAAAGGACTGTGCATGTCTGTGTAATGTAATATATCTTCTCTGTTTGAATTACAGGCACAGATCAACATAAATAAATTCACACCATCCTAGAGAAACAATGTTAGACTATGATCATTAAAAAAAAATGCTTGAAACAATGTAATTTCATTTCTAAAAATAGTTTTAAGTAAAAATATTTAGTAAATATTGTGAAAATAAGAAATTACAGTGAAAAGTCAAATATAAGTCAAAAATCGATGTCCATAATTTTGTGTTTGGATTTCATAATTAGATTGTATTAGAAAATGATGATTTTTGATAATCATTCCATAAATTTTAAGTTTATATTTGTGGAGTATTTCTAACTTGATTGGTATTTGCATTCTCGTCAAATTCCAGCGATCGCGTGGGACGGTGGCTTCGGGGTTGTGGTCAGAGGAAGATCTGGGTCAACGGTCTCGAGAAAAAGGGTGTCACATTTATTTGATCACCATGGTGGTGAGGCGAAGCCATATTAGGGTTTAGGGCTGGTTTAGGTCGTCGATGTTTGTGTAGCTAGTGCGACGACGAGGCGACAACGAGTTGTGTTAGGGTAGGGGGAAATGGAAGAGGAAGGACTGACACAGCTTCAGGCGCGAGCACGTGGTTTCAGATGATCTAACGTGAAGGTGCAAGGCATTTTCATCGATCAGTTTTGGGTTTCCTGGTGTTCGAGTTGCTGGTTTTCGATTCCGACGCGATTGATTGGTTCTGGGTGTTCGTGGCGACTGAGGGGAGGGGTGGCGACTTGATGGTGGTCGAAGCCTTGGTCGAAGGTTGTCGGACCTCGTATGCACATGCACAGGTTGATTTTCGTATCTGATGTTTTGCTGTGTGTTTGAGCTCAGGAAGAAGAGGTTTTGACTCGAAGTCATGTACGCGAGATTGTGGGGTTGGCTCGTGCTTTGTCTCAGGTTGGGTTTTGTAGTTTCTAGGTTTTAAGATATTAAAGTAAAACATATGGAAGTAAAATTTTGATACCAAGTTTTAAAGGCGTATTTAAAATTAATATGTTTTCAAAAATAAATGTAAACCAAGTTTCCAAAGTAAATTATTTAACAAATTTTTAAACAAGTTTCAAGGTTTAATTTTAAAAGTTAAATGTTTTAGAATTGTTTTGTTTTTAGTAGATTATATATTAGGTTAATTATTTAATGAAATTAATTAAGGATAATTAATGAATATAATTACTTAAAGGATAGTTAATTAATGTAAGGATCATTAACTAGTGATTAAGGGACAATTAATTAATGTAATTAATTTAAGATAATTAATTAGTTAATTAATTAAGGATAATCATTTAATGAAGTTGACTAAGTATAATTACTTAATGTAACTAATTAAGTATAATTACTTAATATAATTAATTAAAAAGGTACTTAATGAAAGTAATTAGGGGATAATTAATTAATAAAAGTAATTATAGGTTAATTAATGTAAATAATTAAGGAATGATTAATTAATTTCATAAATTAATTAAGATACATGGTTTATAATTAATTAAGATAGATAATTAAGAGATGATTGATTAAACGGGTTTGTAATTAATTAATGTGAAGTAAGCAGGATTTAAAGGTACTTAAAGTTATTAATTTAATTTATATGGAGATTAAATTAATTGGAATTGAACAACTAATCAATCTTGCTTATGAATGATTGAATTATATCGAATGCCTTGAATTGTTTGATATCTCTGATATGTGATGTGCTATGATATGAAATGTTGTGGTTGAACTGTGATAATAAACGTTATCTATCTATGATAAAATGCTGTATTTTGAATATAAATTGAATTGTTTTCACTTAAACAACTTAAATTAGAGATGACACTAGATTCAAAGAGACCGGGGTCGGGTATCAGTAAATACCCGAAACCACTTCGATTAGAAATCTACAAATTCTTTATGGATTTGATTTTAAAATATAATAGGCTGGAATGGAGTAAATTAGGTAACATGGCCATTTAAACTAAGTAACAATTTTTAAATGTTGTTTGGTAATAAGTGCTTGACTATATCAAGTTAAGAACTCGTAGTGAGGTGCGAGTCACCCCGGGATTCCAATTATGTTTTATAACTAGTATTTCAAATTATAGGGGTTTACTCACGCTGGTTTCCAGCCTGACCCGGGGTGTTACTTTGTTGTATGCTCGGGTCAGACCGAGTATTACAGATTTTTAGGTTAGGATGTTCTGGAGCTCAGGAGGCGAGTTAGAAGATAGAAATGTATGGAGTTTATTCGGCTATGTATTGAAGTTATATTGTTTGTATTCTAGGACAAGTTGTTACAACTGTCCAGTTTATTTGAGCAATGTTGTATTCTGATATATTGTTGTAAACTGACAATTACAGTTTTTCATTGTAAAGTGCTATTAGTTGATATTATATTTTAATCCGCTGTGAGTGTGAGATTATGTGCTGTTATTTTCTGTTTCTTCTCCTACCTCTTTTCTTCTTTACCCTAACAATCTGGCATTTTTGGCATTAGATTGCTTGGCACTTCTAAAATGAACATACTAGTGTCGAATTTTCGAGGTCTAAAATTTAGGGTCGTTACATTTTGGTATCAGAGCCGTAGGTTAAGCGAGAACCTTGGCTCTGGTGGGTTACTCATTTAGGATAGGGTCAGTAGTACCCTAAAATGAGTTGAGTGCATCATATATGAGGGCGTATTTGTTATTTTCCTATATAAAGATTTTAAAACGATTTTACAATTAGTTTTTATACAACCGTATATTTTGATATATAAGCAATAGTTTTTTCTAATTATTATGTATATTAAGGTAATTGGTTGTTGATTATTGAATCGAGTAAGATCACAAGAATTAAGTGGCAATAGAAACATAATCAAATAAGAATTGGATAATATGAACTACATAAATAAGATAAGCTAGAAATGGATTCAAACTGAATTTAAAATCCTAGGAAGTTTTCTATAGCATTGAAATAATTTACCTTGATGTGATTTTCTAGGAATGATTATGGAATATGTGGTGTGCTTGATATGATAATTATCATGAATTGGGTATTGTATTTTAATAATGGGATTATTGTTTTCTAATGATAACTAATGATAAAGCAAAATGAAATGTTTTAAGAAAGTTATATTTAAATAAGTATGACTTGTAAATTGAAAAGGATTTAAATTGTGAAGTTTTAAAATCTAAGTCCAGAAAATTTAAATTGTTTCAAAGGATTAAAAGATATAATGAATAATATTTTTAAATGTGGAAATCCTATTTTAAAACAAGAGTTGTTTTAAAAAAAATTTAAAGGAATTTGTTTTGAACTAAAAACCAAGAACGGTTTAGAATTTAAATATGATTTGAGGTGCAAAAGAAATGAATACGTATATATGTGGGATATACATAATAACAAGTTGATTAGAAGTAAACATTAAGCGTTGAGTTTTAAATTCTCCCCTAAAATGTGATGTGAACCCAAAGAGAAATAAGTTTTTGAACTTATTGTAGGATCTAAATTAACCCTAGAGGGGGGGGGGGGTGAATAGGGTTATAGCAAATTTTCTTGATTTAAACACAAAAATAAACTGCAGAAATAAATATACTGAAAAGTAAATCACACGCAAGATTTACCCAGCTTCGGCAACCCCTGCCTACTGCTGCATTCCCAGATTTCTATTAGAATTAAACAGTATCACGCTTACAAACACTCTAACAGACTTGCAAACCCTGCTACCGCCTATAGAGTTTTGCAAACTCGCAACCCCTGCTTACTGAACTAACTCTAAATAGACAATCAGACACAACCTAAAACCTAGGTGGTGATTTACCTAAATTCTTTGATTCGTAGGAAAAAAAAACAATAATTAAGTACAAAATAGCCCTAAACTAATTAACAATATTAATATAAGTTTATTAACAATATTAATTAAGAACAAAACCCCCTTTTGTTTTTAAACACCGGCCCACTTCCTTATTTCACCCGATCCTCTTTTTGTCTTCGTTCGTGAGAAATAATGGCGGCTTCGTTCCAGTTAGGGCTTCGTTCCCTTTTGATCCAGTTAGGGCTTCGGCTCTTCGTTGCAATTAGGGCTTTGGTTTCTTCAATTGATCTGTAATTGGTTGCCCTAGCTTGCTTGCAGTTGCTCGATCGAGTTTTGATGCTTGTGAATTCGGTATGTGATGTCTCCTTTTGCTTTTCTAATTTGATACTTGAACTCGATCGAATTGAAATGCCGATGATGATTAGGGTTTTAATAGGATTTGATTTCCTATTTTTGCGTTCGACTGATTGCTGCAAAAATTCTTGTTTTGCCGTTCGATTACGCTTTGATGCTGAGGATTAATCTGACTTTGTCAATTTCGTATTTGTAGTAACTTGATTCACACGGCTTGAATTGATTTCGTGATTTGAGATATTTGACTTTGTCAATTTCGTATATTTTCGACTGTGAATTCACTACTTTTGTATTAGCTTCGATCATCACCATTGCTTTTGAATTTTTCTCTGCTGCATACCACTGCATTTCACTGCACTGTTGAAATTTTGTGTCTTCTGCATTTGTTATTTCTGGAACTCGATTTGCACTTGCTCACTGCTTGATAGTCTTGTGGCTATAACTGGGCATTTTGAGTTTGTTGCATTTGCTGGCTTGCACTGTCCACTGCCCTGATCTTGTTTGTTCCACCATATTGTATTGTTCATCTGTTTCTTCACTTGTGCATACTGCACTTGATACTGTTGCATTATTCATGTTTTGATTATGACTTCATTATAGTTCCAGTTGATCATTAGGTAGTTGTCACTGTATTGCATTGAGCTCGACATTGTTGTTTACTTCACTTGTGTATTGCCTTCACTGTCCTCTTGAACTTGGAGTCTGCCTTGTTGCTGTGTCATTGTTGTAATATTAGCTTGTGACATTCATGTTGCAGTCCATATTCTTCATTTGATATCGAGTAGCACACTGCTGCAATGTTGAAAATGTTTCATTGTATCACTGCATTTTGTAGTGTATTGCTTGCATTCATATTCTTGCTGTTTTTTTTTGATATTGTGGCATGTGGTCTTTGCTGTCCACTGCAGTTTTGTGTTGCTGTGCACTTTTGTGCTTTGGTTTGAACTTGTGGTTAAGAACAGTTGCTTTGTCTCGACTTTATTGGTGCATTGTTGCTGTAGCTTTTTGAAGCTTGAGTTTCTGGTCTTGATACTTGCAGTTGTATCACTTGATATTCATTCCTGTTGTTTGCAACTGTGTTTCACTTGCTTTTGATGATCTTTAGTATTTGCACATTTGTTCACAACTGCTTCAAGTCATTCTCTTTTATGTTCACTGGCCTGTATATTTGAGTTGCAGTGTTGTCTTTGATGTTGTACTTTGGTCTATTGAGCTGCATTTGTGTATATTTGATCATTTTTGCAACCTGGTCTGGTGCACCTTGTTTCATGCTTGAGACTGTGTTTGCAATGTCTGGTCAGTGGTGCTTTGAGTTGAACCTATCTTGGGTTTGACCTTGTTTTTGATTTCTGTGCTTTTGTTTGATTTTTGCACACGAGTTGGCGAGGCAGTGCACACGTATACGAATGTATACGTGTGTACTGCAGCCACTTGTAATTACCTGTCCCTGATAAAAAATATCGATATGCACAGATATTGCACAATCAAAAATGATGACGAACAACCCAAATAACTGAGGCAAACAATGTTTTCAAAATCATCGTTTCTTTCAAATTTCAAAAATATTTCTCTTTCAATTTTACTGCGTTTGAAAATATTTTTGCAGATTACTCAGATGCTGGATTCAAACCGGATTATAGTTGAAGACAAAAATATGAGTGTGAGCGATATGTAGTAAGGTCGTGATGTAAATGTGATGTGATTGTAATCAAAAATGTACATGTATAATGAGAGCATGAAATTGTACTATTTACAATTTGTAATAAATATTTGTTTGAATAAAAATTTCTGTTTGAATTCAAAATCTGTTTAACTTGTTCTGTTTGAATTCAAATTCGAATTCTGTGTAATTTAATTTTATTCAACAAATATTTATTTAAACTATGAAAAACAAAATAGTACATTACCAAATACATTTATATGAATGTATATATGTTTATTAGCATCAAACAAAAATCATATAGCGCAAAGCGCATATTCAACAATCTCCCCCTTTTGATGATAACAAACATATATTTAAGATTTTGAATATATTAAATGTATTTGATAATTTCATTTGCTCCCCCTATTTGAATGCTCCCTCTCTACACAATGCTCCCCCTACATATATGGCTCCCCCTATATATATGCATACAAATAAAAATATGTAAATGAGCCTATATGCAAAAATTGAATGTTATTTGACCTTTGCTTGATTCTATTTGACAAAATCTTAACTTTTCTCTCCCCCTTTTGTTATCAGCAAAAGAATAACAGTGTTATAAAATAGGGATGAAGTGATAGACATGAATCAAACATTTAACACAATTAAATATAAATATCAAATTTCAATAAAACTCAAACAAAAATCATAATTACCCTTGTCAAGCGCATATTCCACTTTCATAAGTGATGAAGATAGAATCATCAAAAATTCATATAGATATGTCTATTTGTGGTATATTTATTTCTGGAAATTTGAATATCTACTAACCACGCATAACCGTTAGGACTTTTAAATGAGATTAGTAGTATTCCAATTTAATTTTAAAAAATGAAATCAAGTATCTTCTAACCACGCATGACCGTGAGGACTTTTAAATGGGATTAGAATCAACTTGTCTATTAAATCAATTATTTTTAGTATGCGTTCCATACATGCATAACCGTGAGGACTTTTAAATGAGCATGGAAGCACATAATCAAAAATCCAAGTAATTCACCCATGCATGACCGTGAGGACTTTTAAATGAGAGTGAATACTTTGGATATTTATTTTTAATTTCGGAATATAATAAATTGAAGCACAAATAATTTCCTTCACTGATTTAAAGATATTGAAGAACAAATGATTTCCTTTGTAAACTACCACAAATTTACATACTAAATATGATCTTGATGAGTAATGTTTGATAGAAAGATGTTAGAAATAGAAATGGTCATGGAATTATTACCCAACAAAAAGTTTTTATAACTCTTGTTATGAAATTCTAAAGAAATTTCCTACTTATATTTTCTCGAGTTTTAATATATGATAAATATCAACACTCATCACTTTTTCAATCACTATTCATCTTTTCGATAATCATTAGGGAGTTAGATTAGTTAAAAAAAATTGTCATTTAGAATCAAATTCAAAAATCAAATTTTTTTTTAAAAAAAATGATTAGTCAACCTCTATAATTCCCAAATCTAAACGTAATTTGGAAAATCGGTCTTCGGGGAGAGGTTTTGTGAAAATATCAGCAAGTTGAGTTTCTGTTGAAATATATTCAATGCAAATGTCTTCTTTAGCAATGTGATCTCGAAGAAAGTGGTGTCTCACATCAATGTGTTTTGTGCGAGAATGATGGACAGGATTATTTGACAAATCTACAGCACTCTTACTATCACATTTTAATGGAACTTGTTTATAGACTAAGCCAAAATCAGAAAGAGTTTGCATCATCCATAGAATTTGAGCACAACAACTTCCCAAAGCAATATATTCTGCTTCAGTGGTGGATAATGCAACACAATTCTGTTTCCGACTTGACCATGAGACTAATGAATGTCCTAGCATGAAACATGTCCCACTAGTGCTTTTTCTGTCAACTAATGAACCAGCATAATCAGCATCGGAATAACCTACTAAATCAAAATTTTCACAAGAAGGGTACCATAGTCCAAATTTGTGTGTGTGTGAAAGATATCTCAAAATTCGTTTAGTAGCTTTTAAATGAGATTCTTTGGGATTAGCTTGAAAACGTGCACACAAGCACACAGAAAACATAATATCAGGTCTAGAAGCAGTAAGATAGAGAAGTGAACCAATTATCCCTCGATATTTCTTTTGATCAATTGCAATTCCTTTCTCATCTTTGTCCAACTTTGTTGATGGGCTCATAGGAGTTCTCAATGGTTTGGAATTTTCGACTCCAAATTTCTTCAATAGCTCCAACACATATTTGGATTGTGAAATGAAGATACCATCACTGCTTTGCTTAATTTGAAATCCAAGAAAGTATTTCAATTCACCAACCAAACTCATCTCAAATTTAGCCTGCATGACTTGTTCAAAATTCTCACACAAAAGCTCATTAGTAGCACCATAAATAATATCATCCATATAAATCTGAACAATCAAAAAATCATGTTCTTTATGTAATAGAAACAGAGTCGTGTCAGCACTTCCCTTTTTAAAACCATTTTCCAAAAGATATGTACAGAGGCAGTCATACCAAGCTCTTGGTGCTTGCTTAAGACCATATAATGCTTTTTCTAGCTTATACACATGATTTGGAAATTCATGATTTTCAAAACCGGGTGGTTGTTCAACAAAAACTTCTTCTTTTAAATCACCATTCAAAAAGGCACTTTTTACATCCATTTGTTTAAGTTTGAAACCCTTGTAACATGCAAAACTTAGCAAGATTCTAATGGCTTCTAACCTAGCAACTGGAGCAAATGTTTCATCAAAGTCTATGCCTTCTATTTGGTTATAACCTTTTGCAACCAACCTAGCCTTGTTTCTAATTACATTTCCTGATTCATCAAATTTATTTTTAAACACCCATTTAGTCCCTACAATTGGATAGTCATTAGGCCTAGGAACTAAATTCCAAACTTTGTTTCTCTCAAATTGATTAAGTTCATTTTGCATTGCTAAAAACCAATTTTCATCATTAAGAGCCATTTCAACAGAATCAGGTTCAATTTCAGAAATAAAACCACTATGGCAACAAAACGCACACAAATTTTCATCAAATGAGGAACGAGTACGTATACCTTCCGTAGGATCACCAATAATTAATTCAGGAGGATGATTAGGTTTTAACCTTAATTTATCAGCGTCAACAGTCCTCCTTTCAGTTTTCTCACTAAATGTCCCTTCTTCAGTGCCTTCAGGATCTACTCCATCGTCAACCATCCTTTCAGTCGTTTTTTCCAGATCAGATTCATCAAATTTCACATTGATTGACTCCACAATTGTCTTTGTTCGTTTGTTATATATCCTGTAAGCCTTACTCCTTGTTGAATAGCCCATGAAAATTCCATCATCAGCCTTTGATTCAAATTTTCCAAGTTGATCACCTGTGTTAAGAATGAAACAAGGACACCCAAATATACGAAAATAAGAAATGTTAGGTTTCCTTTCATGCCACAGTTCATAAGACGTTTTGCCAAGTATTGGTCTAATCATTACTCTATTCATTACATAGCACGAAGTATTCACTGCCTCTGCCCAAAAGATTAGAGGTAGCTTATACTCACTTAACATGGATCTAGCCAATTCCTGTAATGTACGATTTTTCCTTTCAACCACCCCATTTTGTTGAGGTGTTCGTGGAGCAGAAAATTCATGTTTTAAACCATTTTCTTCACAAAAATTTTCAAATTCAAAATTTTCAAATTCGCCTCCATGAACTTCTCAAGGTTTTAATTGTAACTCCTTTTTCATTTTGAACAAGTTTTGCAAATTTTGAAAAATATTCGAAAGATTCAGACTTTTTGGCTAAAAAGTAAACCCATGTAAATCTAGAATAATCATCAACCAATACATAACAATAACGTTTTCCATTCAAGCTTGAAATTTCATTTGGTCCAAATAAATCCATGTGAACTAGTTCAAGGACCCTTGATGTGCTAACAATGTTTTTAGGACGAAATGATGATCGACTAAGCTTGCTCAAGGAACATGCTTTACACACTTTATTATTTTTAAATTTCTGATGTGGTAACCCTCTGACTAATTCTTTTGATTCGAGTTTTTCTAAGAGACTCATGCTAGCATGTCCAAGTCTCCTATGCCATAAATATGCCTCTTCGTCAGTGGCTACCAAACATCTAGAAAGTTTTAGATTATCAAATGAAAGTGAGTAAACATTCCCTTTTCTTTTGCCCATAAAAACAATGTTACTAGAAGATTTATCAATGATTTTGCAAGTATCACTATCAAAAATCACGTTCATACCTTTGTCACATAGTTGGCTAATAGAAATGAGATTGTGATGCAGATTTTCAACGTATAAAACATTAGTCAAGGAAAAAATACCGTTACCAACTTCACCTTTGCCAATAATCTTACACTTGCTATTGTCTCCCATGATCACATTTCCACCTTTAAAATTCTCTAAGCTAAGGAACTTCGATTTGTCACCTGTCATATGTCTAGAACAACCTGAATCTAGAAACCATTCTTGTTGTTCCTTAGCCCGCCAACAGACCTACATAAGAAGAGAGGAAGATGACCTAGAGAAACTCTTAGGTCCAATGTTATTAGTGATAGAAGCATTGTGAATAAACAATCCCTTTGGAATCCATACTTGTTTAGTCCTTTTATTTTTATTCCAATAAACATGAAATTTGTTTGTAGAATTCTTAGGAACCCAAACTTGTATAAATTTTGTGTTCTTGTTCCTATGACTATCATTTTCAGCACGACATCTAAATATTTCACATCTATTAAAGACATTCTTATATTTTGCATTAACATCAACTTGTGTTTTCCCAAAACCTAGTCCTTTCCCGTTGTTAGCAAAAATTTGATTTCCCAATAGCATGTTGAAAGATTTTTCGCCTCTTGAAAAGTTCTTCAAGGATTTCTCAAGATTTTGGACTTTGGTTTTTAATGTTGAGTTTTCAGTAACAAGTGAGGTGCATCGATTAATAAAATCCTTTCTCCTAGTGTCGATGGTTTCCTTAAGATTCAAGTTTTCATTTTCAAGACTTTCAAAGTTATTCCTCAGTTTTGATAATTCTGAATCTAAAATCTTACATTTTTTACATTCTAGGTTTTGAATATTTTCAATTTCAGTTTCTAACCTAGAATTTTCATGGACAAGTTCTCTCCTATCAGATTTTAGTTTTTCAATTTTAGATTCAAGAGTATCAATCATTTTAGTAAAATCACAACACATTGAAACAAGTTCTTTATAAGAATAGTTACTTACCTCACTAGATTCCTCTAAGCTTGCTTCTGAATCCGATTTTGACATAAGACACAAGTTAGCCTCCTCTGAGCTATTATTTGAAACTTCCTCTCCTTCTTCATCATCCCAAGTTGCTGCAAAGGCCTTCTTTTTCTTTTTCTTCCCTTTGTTGTTTTTGAAAAGTGGACATTTTTGTTTGAAGTGGCCAGGCTTCTTGCAGTTATAGCATGTCAATTCATTATCGGAATCGTCAGAATTCTTTGATTTATTACCACTTATTTTCTTCTTTCGTGACTTGAATCTTGACCATTTTTTAAGATTATTGACAGCCATTGCAAGCTCTTCAATTGGATCTTCTTCTTCTTCATCGCTTTCTTCTTTGCTCTTTAAGGCAATCGTCTTCTTCTTTGGTTCGGAGTTATTGCGTTCTTCCTTTGCTTTTAGCTCAAGCTCATATGTCATCAAGTTTCCAATCAACTCCTCCATGCTTAGTTTGCTCAGATCTTTCGATTCTTGGATTGCCGTGACTTTTGCCTCAAAGTTCATTGGTAAAACTCGTAGTATCTTTCGCACAAGCTCTACCTCAGTGAATACCTTCCCAAGCGCTCTAGCATTGTATACCAAGGTTGAAAAACGTCCAAACATATCCTTTATGCTCTCGCCTTTGTCCATCACAAAGTTTTCGTATTCATTGCTGAACAGGGCTAGCCGAGACTCCTTGACTTGAGAAGTTCCTTCGTGTGTCACCTCCAAAGTATGCCATATTTCCTGTGCTGTTGTACAATGAGAAATTCTATTAAATTCATTTTTATCAAGAGCACATATCAAAGCATTCATGGCTTTAGCATTTGTTGTTTTCAATTTCTTATCGTTAGCATCCCACCTATCCTTAGGTTTAGGAATCTCAGTATCACCAACGATTATAGTGGGGGGTTTATAGCCAGTTTCAATAATATCCCAAACTTCATAATCAACAGAACTGAGATAGATACCCATCCTAACTTTCCAATAAGCATAATCGTTCCCGTTAAACATGGGTGGCCTAGCAATAGATTGCCCCTCAGAAAAAGCATTATTTTGTAGACTCATGACTCTAGAGTTAAAAAAAATATAAACCGGGCTCTGATACCACTTGTAGGATCTAAATTAACCCTAGAGTGGGGGGTGAATAGGGTTATAGCAAATTTTCTTGATTTAAACACAAAAATAAACTGCAGAAATAAATATACTGAAAAGTAAATCACACGCAAGATTTACCCAGCTTCGGCAACCCCTGCCTACTGCTGCATTCCCAGATTTCTATTAGAATTAAACAGTATCACGCTAACAAACACTCTAACAGACTTGCAAACCCTTCTACCGCCTATAGAGTTTTGCAAACTCGCAACCCCTGCTTACTGAACTAACTCTAAATGGACAATCAGACACAACCTAAAACCTAGGTGGTGATTTACCTAAATTCTTTGATTCGTAGGAAAAAAAAACAACAATTAAGTACAAAATAGCCCTAAACTAATTAACAATATTAATATAAGTTTATTAACAATATTAATTAAGAACAAAACCCCCTTTTGTTTTTAAACACCGGCCCACTTCCTTATTTCACCCGATCCTCTTTTTGTCTTCGTTCGTGAGAAATAATGGCGGCTTCGTTCCAGTTAGGGCTTCGTTCCCTTTTGATCCAGTTAGGGCTTCAGCTCTTCGTTGCAATTAGGGCTTCGGTTTCTTCAATTGATCTGTAATTGGTTGCCCTAGCTTGCTTGCAGTTGCTCGATCGAGTTTTGATGCTTGTGAATTCGGTATGTGCTGTCTCCTTTTGCTTTTCTAATTTGATACTTGAACTCGATCGAATTGAAATGCCGATGATGATTAGGGTTTTAATAGGATTTGATTTCCTATTTTTGCGTTCGACTGATTGCTGCAAAAATTCTTGTTTTGCCGTTCGATTACGCTTTGATGCTGAGGATTAATCTGACTTTGTCAATTTCGTATTTGTAGTAACTTGATTCACACGGCTTGAATTGATTTCGTGATTTGAGATATTTGACTTTGTCAATTTCGTATATTTTCGACTGTGAATTCACTACTTTTGTATTAGCTTCGATCATCACCATTGCTTTTGAATTTTTCTCTGCTGCATACCACTGCATTTCACTGCACTGTTGAAATTTTGTGTATTCTGCATTTGTTATTTCTGGAACTCGATTTGCACTTGCTCACTGCTTGATAGTCTTGTGGCTATAATTGGGCATTTTGAGTTTGTTGCATTTGCTGGCTTGCACTGTCCACTGCCCTGATCTTGTTTGTTCCACCATATTGTATTGTTCATCTGTTTCTTCGCTTGTGCATACTGCACTTGATACTGTTGCATTATTCATGTTTTGATTATGACTTCATTATAGTTCCAGTTGATCATTAGGTAGTTGTCACTGTATTGCATTGAGCTCGACATTGTTGTTTACTTCACTTGTGTATTGCCTTCACTGTCCTCTTGAACTTGGAGTCTGCCTTGTTGCTGTGTCATTGTTGTAATATTAGCTTGTGACATTCATGTTGCAGTCCATATTCTTCATTTGATATCGAGTTGCACACTGCTGCAATGTTGAAAATGTTTCATTGTATCACTGCATTTTGTAGTGTATTGCTTGCATTCATATTCTTGCTGTTTTTTTTTTTTGATATTGTGGCATGTGGTCTTTGCTGTCCACTGCAGTTTTGTGTTGCTGTGCACTTTTGTGCTTTGGTTTGAACTTGTGGTTAAGAACAGTTGCTTTGTCTCGACTTTATTGGTGCATTGTTGCTGTAGCTTTTTGAAGCTTGAGTTTCTGGTCTTGATACTTGCAGTTGTATCACTTGATATTCATTCCTGTTGTTTGCAACTGTGTTGCACTTGCTTTTGATGATCTTTAGTATTTGCACATTTGTTCACAACTGCTTCAAGTCATTCTCTTTTATGTTCACTGGCCTGTATATTTGAGTTGCAGTGCTGTCTTTGATGTTGTACTTTGGTCTATTGAGCTGCATTTGTGTATATTTGATCATTTTTGCAACCTGGTCTGGTGCACCTTGTTTCATGCTTGAGACTGTGTTTGCAATGTCTGGTCAGTGGTGCTTTGAGTTGAACCTATCTTGGGTTTGACCTTGTTTTTGATTTCTGTGCTTTTGTTTGATTTTTGCACACGAGTTGGCGAGGCAGTGCACACGTATACGAATGTATACGTGTGTACTGCAGCCACTTGTAATTACCTGTCCCTGATAAAAAATATCGATATGCACAGATATTGCACAGTCAAAAATGATGACGAACAACCCAAATAACTGAGGCAAACAATGTTTTCAAAATCATCGTTTCTTTCAAATTTCAAAAATATTTCTCTTTCAATTTTACTGCGTTTGAAAATATTTTTGCAGATTACTCAGATGTTGGATTCAAACCGGATTATAGTTGAAGACAAAAATATGAGTGTGAGCGATATGTAGTAAGGTCGTGATGTAAATGTGATGTGATTGTAATCAAAAATGTACATGTATAGTGAGAGCATGAAATTGTACTATTTACAATTTGTAATAAATATTTGTTTGAATAAAAATTTCTGTTTGAATTCAAAATCTGTTTAACTTGTTCTGTTTGAATTCAAATTCGAATTCTGTGTAATTTAATTTTATTCAACAAATATTTATTTAAACTATGAAAAACAAAATAGTACATTACCAAATACATTTATATGAATGTATATATGTTTATTATCATCAAACAAAAATCATATAGCGCAAAGCGCATATTCAACACTTATAAGTGGGTAAATATGTTGATAAGAATGTAAAATTTGTAATGGGGAATTCAAATTTGAGTAAGGTTGACTGGATTGAATTGAGATTTAACTTAGGGAAGTTAAATGGTCGGCTTGAATGAGAGTTATGCGTGATCTCAAAACAAGCTTGAGATTAGGAAATTGATAATAGATGTTATTGATGGATGTTTTAAATAATTTGGATGTTTATTTACTTTGACTTAACCTGATATCATCCTGTTGTTATTAATAATCTATGATACTGAGAATTGGATTATTTAATTGAATTAAGAAGTGGATTGAGATGATATATTTATCCATTATGAAATAAAATGGAAATAAAATTCAATTTGAAACTATTGAAATAATTTTGATTTAAAAAATAAAGATTGAACATATGGTAATGGAATCACTTTGAACTTAAGATTTAAATGTTAAAAATAAACTTGCAAACTAAAATTGTTAAGAATTGGTTTCAATGTTAGAAGTTAAAATTGGGTAATAAATTAAATTTCGAAGATTAAATTGTTTAAAAGGGATTAAATCAACATTTAAAAATATAACTCGAATTTATATAATTCCAGATGGGTTAAACTTAAGATAGGAATTGAAATTAATTCAAATGGAAATTTTGAATTGAATTAATTGGAAGTGAAATTGAAGTTGAATGAGTTTAAATTCAAATGGGGAATTGATTTGAATTTGGGATAGAAATTGAAGTTAATTCAAATTGAATTGGAATTGAATCAATTCAAATGAAAGTGGAAACGAGAAATTGCTTGGAAATGGAGTTTGGGAAATTGAAATAGTTTGACTTTGAAACTATTTTCAAATAAATTGTTTTAATATAAACTGTTTTAAATCTATTTTTCTAGCTATTTACTATACAACCTTTATGTTTAAAACCCAACGATCTTATACTTATTTTACAAATATTTTAAAAACTAATTATTGTTTTACATCTGTTTTATAAGCAAATTATTATTTTACAACAATTTTGCAATTATTTAACTATTCTATAACTATTTGACTTTTTTACAACTGTTTGACTATTTTACAACTATTTTACAACTACTTAACTATTTACAGCTATTTTACAATTAATAACTATTTTACAACCACTTATCTATTTTAAACTTTTCAAGCTATTTTCTAATTTCATTCCGGTCAGAGTGCAAACTGTTTATAATTGAACACCAATTGAGGTAAGAGTTGAAGTGATAATCCAAATGGAAATTGAAGCATTTGTGGATAAGTGAATAGAAATTAAAACGAATATGAATAGAAAGAGAATTGATTTAGCTAATAATCAGTGATGATAAATACATAGGATGTACGTATATTATTTTATTCGCATAACGATTTGATCCAGATTCGAGCACAGAATTTCGAGATAGTATATCGATCTGAGTTGGGATTTTTCACTCGATTTTCGACGGCGAACCCTGGATATGGTTTTTTGATTGATTCTAGGAATTCTCTATCATAGTTAGGGCTATGCAAGGAGAATCACGGTTTCTGATCAAAAAACCAGATCTGAGTCCGCACTAGGAAGTCGGGTGGATGATACTAGTGTGGAAGTGAAATTGTGTGATCGAGTGAGCAATCAGATTTGATATTGCATACGGATGGTATATGTACATCGTACATGCTTGAATGAAATAGATATTGAAAATTTTGAAAGAAAGAAATGATTTTTGAAATGGAAAAGTATATTTTGAGAAATATATGATAAATAAAGTGGAAGTTGGATATCATTATGATTAAAATCCACTTTATGAAGAAAAGCAAGATGGTAAATAACTTTATAAAGAAATCAAACTTGAATACTTGATTTAGCATAAATAAAGTTATATATATTTGTTACATATGATAAACTCCCCCTTGTTGAATCTAAAACCAGAAGAAAAAAAAAGATTTTTGAAAAATATTTGAAGTATAAAAGGGAACTTATATAAGTATGAAGTGATCCAAAGATTTTTCACGTTGGAAAGGATTAGTTATATATATACATAAATGATTTTACGAGAATGATTTTGGAAAAAAAGGGGTTTGGAAACCCGTTGATTTTGAAAGACTTTTGATTTTTGAGAGAAATCAATTTTGGGAATTTGGAAAGCGCACTTTGGAACTATCGATTTGAGATATCGATATTGTGCAAAGGAGATTTTTATGTGAATCATAAATAGTATGATTTAAAAGATACAATACGTGTATAGTATAAAATATTTTGAGATTGGCTCTGGGGAAAAAGGCGCTCCCATTGAAATGAACTTCTAGTAGGAGATCCACATGGTGGTTCTACCTTGAGCCCTAAGGGGGGTTCTAAACTTGATCCTGGGAGGAAGTTCGGACGAACTGAAGTTCCTGAGGATTGTGTGTGGGTAGCGGAAATCTAGGGCGCTGATGTCTATAGAGACATTTGGGTTATGCAGTGACGATAGTGTAACTCGATGTCACTGCAATCTACTATGGACCATAGCGAAAGTCGGGGGCAGTGCGTGCCTACGGTCAACGTTTGATTTTGCCGAGAGGGTGGCGTAACATCGGTAGACTGTGATCTATGAAGACATAATGAAAGTCATGTAGCAGCCTACAGGCTACATTGGGACTCGACTGATGTAGTCCGCGATCTATGTAGGAGTGAAGAAGTTTCATTTGGCAGCGAAATTCGAGGGTGCTGATGCTTATAGTTACATGGGTTTTGGCGTGATGGCGACGTAAAACCTGGGTGTAGTTGCAATCTATGGCGGGTTCCATGGTGTAATCGAGGGGCGCGGAGTGCCTACAGGTTTCTATGGATTTTGCCGAAATGGCAACATAACCATCGGGTTAACTGCGACCTTGGAGGGGGTGATGATTTCCAAAGCATTCTCACCAAAAATGTTTCTATATTTTCAAATATGTTTTCTATATTTTCAAAAATGTTTTCTATGTATTTTCACTGGGTGTTGAAAATGGGTCTGCTAAGTATTTATAGATTTTCAGTCCTACACCTGATCAACGTATGACCGAATTTCTATGAGATCAATGATGGACTTGTTGAGACATCGAATTATAAAAAGTATTTTTATAAAGATATTTTGACAATAGTATGTAGATTTTAAAATGTTTTAAATTTTTAAAAAAAAGAGGTTATAGTTAAATTGTTGAAAGAGTAATTTATCTGATAGTAAGTATTGAATAAATTCTGGCTTCATTCCTTTTTGGGGACGAAAAGATTCAAAGGGGGAAGGAATGTGATAACCATGATTTTTGAACATCTGACAATTGGATAATTAACTGGTTATATTTAGTTGAATAGATAAAATTCTGATAATTAAAGATATCTAGGTATATATAAATGGATTTGAAACTATAATAAATGCTGAATTAAAAATATCTAAAAATAATAAATTGTCACGATCCGAAATTCAATGTTCGAAAATTGACACTAAATACCTCACTTGTATTCGACTGCCAAAGATTCAAACATCGAACTCCAGTCGGATGGAGCTTATAACAACATCAGATGAATATAAAACAACGGAAACAAAATGAATATCATGCACTACATCATAGATATAACATTATCATTATATCCATTAATACATCAGAGTATTTTTATACATATATCACAAGTCCAAACAGAACGTCATAATAGTACAACACGCAATCATATATCCAAAAAGTCTTCAAAGAAATGAAGCGATAGCGAACTTCCAAAAAATTAAACACCTGAGATCCCTAAAGCTTCTAAAATATCTTCAAAGAAAAACTCCAAAATACTGCTAACACCAGCACACGGAAACCTGCTACTAGGCTGCCCGTGTGGAAATTATGGGCACCCATGCAAGTTATGATTTTTAGAACAAAAATGAAGATTTTAGTTTCATATTCGAAAAGCAGTTGTATTTGAACAAAAATTGCATTTTTACCTATTACTGATGATTGAATCAATTTAAAATGTTGAAATTTGGTTTGATGCTAGTATAAACATCTGTAATGTTGAGAAAATTGTTGAATAATTTTTCAAATACAAGAATTGGTCCAAAGAATTCATTTTAGGGTTTAAGGTTTGTTTTTGTTAGGGTTAAGAATCGTGGCGTGTTTGTCTTCTATGCGTGATCGAGTGTCACGATAATTTGGAAAATGGAAGAATGTAACAACCCATAATTTTGTAAATATTTTAATTAAGTTTTACTTGAAAACGTTGTTTTTTTTAAGTAAAATTTTCAATAATTAATTTTTTTAAGTTAATAAGTTTTGGTAAAAGAGGAAGGAAAAAAAAATTATTGTAATTTAAATTTAAGCCTTATTTAATGTAATATTTCTGTTATTGATTCAAATAGAAAACATATGTAGTTTATTAATGTTTGCATGTGTTCATTATTTAAATTCCTTTTTTTGGTTTTTGCATACTTTTGTTTAAAGTTAAAAAAAGGGCTTCTTTATAAAAATAACTTGAATATATTGCAATATATCACAATTCCTTTTATTTCCTTTTAAATTAACGTTAGACCTTAATTTATTGCTTAATATTAAAGAATTTACTAAGTTATAAATTTTAACATAAAGATGTTGTATTAAGTTTAAGACATTATTTACAATGATTTGTATATACATATGTGTGTGCGTTAATTTGACTTAAGATTTATAAGATGGACTTGTATGCAAAGTCATAACTTTTTTAATCTTAAACCCTTTTAAACTGGAGATTAGGTTCAAAATTGTTGTCTTTAATTTTAGGCTCATAAAATAGTGAAACTTACTTTTAACACATTTTTATGTACAAGTCTATTATATATATATACGTATACGTATATGTTTTTAATAATACTATGACCAATAAAGATATATATGAAGGAAACATCACCTTTGTACACAATCTAATATTGCACTTACATAATTTACTATAGAATACATTTGGACAATGAAAATAAAAAGGATATAGTAACGGTTGTAAGTTACTATTTAATCGGTCTATTAATGTAGTTATAACTGTTACATTCGGGTATTAAATTGAATATATGAAAATAAACGTATGGTAATGGAGTGAATTCAACATTATATAAGCAATTCTGATAATTAGTGGAAATAATAAACTTGAGTGTAATATAAAGTTCGTGACAACATTTATGCAAGTCACCTTTTTATTTAGGGCTGCTAAATTCAGAGTAGGAAGTCAATTACATTTAATTGTAGGTAAATGTTCATTAATGTGAAATAGGACTGTAACTGTAATGTGTGAATGTAAATGAAACGACATAAATGGAAATTTATATTTTATTCATAAGATGAAATAAAGGAATGAAACCAAGTTGAATAAATTGATTTAGGTTTTATTTATGATAAATGTATATATTTGGGAAATTCAATATAATTGAAAATAACAAGTTATTACAAAAGAAAGATGAAAATTGGAATATATATTTTTGTAAGGAAAGATAAACAAATAATAACTAGGTTTATAGAGTGATAACAGATTTAATAAAAGAGTAGGATTAAAGCATGGTGGTTATTGGAAAGTAATTAATTGAAATTTGGATGAATTGGGGATTTTTTTTCTTTTATGTATTAGTATATAAACCAATTTTAATATTACCCATAAGAGGATAAGTTAATAGTCGATTCAATAACATGATTGAGAAATCAAATATATGGATTTATTTAGATTTAAAACTTATACTTTTTTTTTGATAAAATACAGCGTTTTACACGCAATAAATTTTTCTACTTTTATTACATATTATATATATATTATTATTATTATTATTATTATTATTATTTTCTTATATCCACCTCTATTTTATCTTTCTATTTTTATTTTGTCTAGACAGTCATGTTTATTTATTGGATTGTTGCTTGTTTATATCTTTTATTTATGGCTTGGAAGAAACTAAAAGGGTATGCGTTATATTGTCTTAATTGCTTGCCTTTTTAATTGCCTACTCTTTATTTCTTTTAGTTGTTCATTTTTTTTTGGCCGTGTATTGTACTTGCTATTCACGTACAAAGCTAATCATTCTCATCTCTCATGCAATTCTAGAAAGAAAGAAAATTTAATACATAAAGTTATTCGTTTATACCCTCTTTCTTTCTTACCTTAGACCTCCACCTCATTCATAACCGTGTATTTCTTTTTGCCATTCAAATAAAAAGATTTATTTCCCACTTCTCATTTATTTGCCTAGTCTATGTATTATTTTCTTATGTCTATCTCTCGACATTTATTTCTTTATTTATTTGTCTAGACCTTATTTTATCTATTAAATATTTCTTATGTGTATCTTTTATTTAATAGCTTGAAAAAAATTCAATTATACATACGTTACTTTATTTTAAATTACGCATACGCTAAATTGTTTATTTCTTACCTTTTTATTTACCTATCTATTTAATTACCATACTTTAGTTATGTATTGCTCTTCCTAATCACTCCAAAATCTTCTCCTTATCTCATTCCTTTTTTCATTTGCATATAAGATTAAATATATATGTTTCTTTTACCTTAACTCATGACCTTCTCAATTCTAGCCTCTTTATTTCTTGCTATTCTTGTAGCCATTCGTTTTCCATAACCCTAGCCGCCACTTTTATTATTATTTCATGTGAAAAGTTCTCACCTCACATATTTCATTGGCATGAAAAAAAAATAGGAAGCTCTAATCCTATGGCTTCTTCCACTTTCTTCCCCTTCTTCCATCTTGTTTTTTCTTTTGTTCTTCAGGCTATTGCTCGGCCTCCACCACCATGACCACCTCCATAACCTCCTCACATCCTCCACTGTATGGCCATGACCACCTAGTGGCCATACATTGCCAAAAGTTAATACAAACCCTAACCAAGCCATGTATTGATCACCTTGCGTTGATTTATCAAGGTTATGTCATTTTAATCCCTATCTTTCATTGTTTTATCTATATTCCTTTGTATTGAATCATGTTCTTATGTCGTGATATTTGTTTTCTTTATTTTGTTATGTACAAGATGTGGATCTTGGCTCTCTTTTCACTCAAGTTTGCATCTTGCCTTGTTTTATCAAAAGGTTATGTCCCTTGATTCATATTGTTCATAGTTTGATTCATAATCTTGTATGTTGAATTATACACTTATGTTTGTATAATTGTTTGTATACAAGATTTGGATCTGACTCTTCATCCACTCAAAAGAATATAGTTGTGCTTTGTCGTGACTTTTCATGCTTTGCGGAGTTTAGATTTGGGTTTGAATTTCAATTCTAACTGTTAAAGGTGAGTATTCCTCACCAGGCAAACATACTTGTATATTTGTGAATTAATCACAAGTGTAATTGTAAACTTATTTTATTTAATTTTATCTACCTGTGATATTAACTTATGATGTTAAACCCCATTATTTAATTGACACATCATCAGTTGTATTATCTATTGTTATATTTTGCAGTTATACTATTTATTATTATTTACTTTTTAAAAATCACACTACAAGTTCCCTGGAAAAAAAAGAGATCATTACAGGCTGAAATGATAGGCCTGAACGATACTTACTTATTTATGCATTCGTTTATTTATTTAGTGATTTATTTAACTTGGATTACGGTTTTGAAATGATAGAACCTGGGTTTTCTTTATAAATTGCGGATTGAAATGATATATCCGTATCACTTGACCTAGGCTAGAAAACTATATATAGACCCGTGGTTTATATAATATTTTTCTGAAATGTTTTAAAAACATTTTAAATGGAAAATTTATAATATTCTGGTTTAAAATGTATTTAAATGATTTTTATAAAAATTATAATGATTTTTGAATGAGTCAAATGTTAAATAAATGAATGTTTAAGCAAAATTTTGAAATATAACTTATTTTGGGAAATTCTAAAGTTTTGTTAAAAGTGAGATTTTAGTAAAGTAAAATAATTGATAATAAGTTATATTCTGGGAATTTAAAAATTAATTGTTAAGTTAATAATTTAATTAAAGAAATGGGAATTAAATACTTGGATTTAAATAAGAAATTCAAAATAAAATTTGATTTTTGTATGAAAATTTACTTATAAATTCAAAAAATCACGAGCATTGAAATTATGACTTTATAATGTGAAAATATATGATTTGTAAGTTAAATATGATTTAAATAAAAATTTACGTAGTTATGAAATTATAGTTAAACCTTGAAATTTTAAATATAAAGGATATTACAGCATTTGTGAATGTTGTAGTTAAATTTAAATGAACTTAAAGGCTAATTTGAACTAAAAGCTATTATAGCACTTTGTAAGTGCTATATTTGATAAAGATAACTAAAGTTTAGTTGGAAATAAAGAAATCAATTACAGCACTTAAATGCTGTCTTTTGTACATGAACTGTTTAACCTATAACTTTGGGTAGCATTTTATAAGTGCTACGGAAACTGAATTTTTGATTGTTTTAATAAAATTTAATAATCTTTGGAAAAAATGCTTAAATTTTGGAATTTAATAGGTAATTAATAAAAATAAGGAATTGACTTTAAATGGTTTTAAATTGAAGAATTTAACTTTTAAATGTGAGTTGAATGGCAATTAATTCCTAAATAAACTGAATAGATTTAAGTGGTATTTTATATTAAATAAAATGACCGATGTTTAAATAAATGATGTTTGAAATGATACTATGATATTGAAAGGTATTTGAAATTTATTTTGATTTTTTTTAGTATCAATACCATTTTTAAAAGTTGTAACCACGGGTTATAATAACGTTTGGTTGTTAAAGAGACCGGGATCGGATATGGGCATACTCTCTGTTGATACCGAAAACAACTTTGACAACCGTGTACGCGGTGGAGATTACAGAATGAAGTAGGATGGTGGTGACGTTTTCTTTGAGCTAAATACGTGGACCCGACTCCCATGAGTTGGCATAAGGTGGCTAAAACAGGAGAGATTCACGGATTAATGAGGTAGCACCTCTGATCGGACGCACTTATTCGTATGCTATTCTATTGCTTTTGTGATTGTTTGGTGCGCACCTTTGATTTGGGAGTGTTGTTCGAGGTGGGCGGCAGCTGCACGCTGCGCGTTTCCATTGGTCTGTAAGCGTAATTAGTATACCTACCTTGGCATTGCCTAGTTGTGCCGTGTCACCTACCCTAGCGCCCCTTCTACGAGTTTCTATTTGTGTCGTACCTATGGAGTATCCTCTGGTAGCCTCCCGATCAGGAGGTATTATGGTACTGTATAGACTATTGGCATTATTTGTGTTAAAGGCTATATGGGTAAACCCATAACGCTATTTAAAAGCAAGTTTATTTTACTAATAGACATTATTATAATAGCGAAATATTACTACATAATAAATAGTTTAACGGATCCTTAGAGGATCGGCGGTCCCAAGCATTCTTTAAGTTATTTGCTCTATATTACAGTACACTTGAATTTGCTTACACTGTATAAGTATGTATGTCCTGACTCGAGTGTTTCTGTTTTATTTTACGCTCGGGTCAGCCTGAGTTGCAGTTCAGTTTCATCCCGGAGCTAGGATTTCTGTAGATCACATTCAAGCTGTTGGCAAACTTCCCTTCCAGTTCTTTATCTAAATTTTTGAAATCAAGACTAGTGGACATTTGGATTGTTCTACTGATGATTTAAAACTATATTTGGATTAAAGACTATGTAAATTTTATTTGATTGAGACTATTTATAGTGGCTTCATGAACCACTAGGTACTTTTAAATTCCGCTGCGAATTTTCTGATATCTGTGTCTGTGATCCTGTGATTATTTATTTACTGTATATTCCGAGATTTGCCAAATTTTATTTACAAAGCGGTATTTTGAACAATTCAAGTCCGACATGTGCGGATGCGAATGGTTGAAAATATCGGGTCGTTACAAAGAATAACGTGTTGATGTGGTGGGGACGGAAGCGGAGCGTCTCTGGTGGTCGGAGTGATGATGGCGAGGTGGTAATGTCGATTGGGGTGAGCTTAAGGTTCGAGCAAAATGCTTATTTTTGATTGGAAATTTTTGAGGTCGAATCGAGTTTGGTTTTGGAGTCTATGGGGTTTCGGGACTTGCCGGTGGTCGCGGGGTTCGCCGGAGCTAAGTGGCATCGCCGTGCACGTGTACGGCGCAAGGGGTCGTGTCAGCGTCGCTGTTGCAAGCTACTCGAGACGTTACTCGAGGGAAGAGGTTGATCGCTTTGAGTTCTAAATCGAGCGCACGTGAGAGTTGTTGATACTTTAATCTATAATCTAAGTTTAAACTTAAACTTACTGGAAGTAGAAAGAAAAAGAGAGAAGAAGGGTTGCATACAGGGGAGAGTCTCGGGTGAAATGGTGAGTAACTCGAAGTATTACTCGAGTTAAATCAAGGGAAGTCTCGGGTTTATTTCCTAGATCTGCAATGTTATAAAAATAAGTTGAGTAAATTGTTTCAACAAGTTTAAGCACTGTAGATTTAATAAGCGTTTAACAATTTAAGTTAAAACTTAAATACAAGTTTTAATTATCTTAATTAATGCTTAGCAATATTTTTAACACTTAATTATTATTTTAATTAAGTAATTAATTTAAGTTAAGTATAAAATTTATTAACATTAAAGTTTGTAGTTTGTAATAAATTGGTTTTCAAAGTTAAAGAAAATTTCTTTTAAAAATGTTAATTAAGAATAATAATTAATATTAATAAATTATTTTTAGCAATTAATTAAGAATAATTAAATTATAATTGTAATTAGAGATTGGTTAATTAATGATTATGTGATAAATAAATTGGTAATTAACTAATTAATGTATGATTAGTAGTTAACTAATTAAGTAATTTAATTAAGAATTAATAATTGATTAATTAAGTAATTAGTGGTTAATAATTGGATAATTAATAATTAAGGGATAATTAATTAAGTAACTAAGATTTAATAATCGATTAATAAATGATTAATTAATTAAATAATTTGAAATGGAATACTTAATTAATTAATGATCAATTAAACAGGGTTAAGTGATTAACTCTCAAGTAATTGATTTAAATTAAATTAATTACAATAAGAATTAAATATGTTTACTTATGAATGTTGTATAAGTAGAATATCTGATTTGTGATATTTATTTGGTGATATTCTGTGATGTTCTATGATATGCTTCCATATATCTATGATGATTGTGTATGATTCATCTGTGATAAATGTTATGTGAATTCAAAGTGTTGAATTTAAATTGTTTAAACTAATAAACAACTTGACCTTTAAAATGGCGTTTGGACTTGATGAGACTGGGATCGGGTGTCATTTATGATTATCCGAAAACCACATCGATCCAAATTAAACGTTAGGTCGTAAAATCTCAAGTGAAGATCGAGATGGTATTTCAAAATGCAAGGATTATTGTCGTTGACTCTGAGGGTGATTCCAAAATGAGTGTAACGTGATGATGCCTTCGGTTTCGTTCGAACGCAGAACGAACTTGTATGGATTGAATGCTTTCAGCACATCGTCAGGCGGATGATGAGCATTCTAAGAGATATGTTCTCTAAAGGTAATGTCAACCTTAAGCCTCATCAACCGGGAATGGTTAAAATAGGGGATGTGCAGCAAGGTTAGGTGGGTAGCACCCAAGCAGGACAAGATATACCTCTGTCTAGATGTCCCTTTTTATTTCGGCTGTGTGGGCGGTTGTTAGCTACAACCGCGGGGTTATCTTGTTCGGGACTGTTCAGTAAGGAATGGTTTCGTCCTTGTGTTACATGCGATTTAGGGTGGATCCTCGGTACGGTGATCTAGGCCCTGTACTGTGACGGGCGGTACCCAGTAGTCGTGCCATTGATGGAAACCCATTTTCCCTACGAGGCCCTACGGTTTCGATTTGTATTACCCACTTTTGTGGCTTGTAGCTGGATTTTAATAGATGTAACAATTTCGGCTATTTTCTATTTACCTGAAAACCCTAGACACTATTGTAATACCACTGGATTTCCTATTAAATTTTTTTGGTTAGCATAAGGTAAAAACTTACCCGTATTTATGAGAGTCTTACGTGATACCTTTATTTTGAAATGTTTCCAAAGTTAAAATACTTTAACTCGTTTACTCATAGCAGACCCATGTACGACCCGGAGTTTATTTTTGTTTTTCATAAACTTTTGGGTACTCAAATTTTTATGAGTAGCCAAGTGATAGGCTTTTGGATTTTGGTTTCTATAGGAGCTTGGAGCAGGAGTTCCAGACGTATATATATATCTATCTAGTTCCGCTGTGTTAGTTAGTGTAAGTTGTATTTTGGGATGTATGTAGTGACAGATATCTATATGACTGTCTTGTTGTATGATGTTGTATAACTCTGATATATGTAAAAACTATGTAATAGTTATGTGATGTATTATATTTTGTTCCATTCCGCTGTGAGATTCTGATGTTGTTATTTCTTTCTTTCTATTCTTTTCTATTTCTATCCCTTTCTTTTCTTATTGATGATACGTCTTTCTGTGGTTAGAAAGGTGGGTCGTCACATAAATCCTATGGTAAATTAACAAATATATTAATAGATATATGCAAAATCTATATGTTGAAAATTTCAAGTATATACATATGGGTATACAAGTGTGTGTGTATATGCCTTGAGAAGTAAAATAAATAAAAGTCTGTAAAAGTGTGGATAAATATATATATATTATGATTTGGAAGTTATAGTTTGAATATAATAATGCTCAAAAGATATTTAAAGTTACGATTCTCTATTTTCGAAAACATAAGAGATTATTAAAAATATATGTAAATAAGTTTATATTGTTTTCTCTGAATTATATACATATAAATAAAAAGAAAGTGTAAAAAAAAGATATATGATATAAACATAGATTAATAAAAAAAATTATATAAAAACATATAAAAACACATAAGAAATATTAAATAAAAAGTTTGAACATTTGTAGGCTTTGTCATACAGGAATAAAGAGACATGTGTAAGAATTACAACATAAGATTTAACAAGTGTAGATGTTTTAACAAGAAATTTAGCAAGGGTTACTTGATTTTATCATGCATAAACAAGTGTCAAGTTTTCTTTTATTTTTAAAAATAAGAAAATCAAGGCTATATCCCTACTTCTCTTCTCGTTTTCTTTTATTCAAAAACAAAATTTGAGCAAATTTACAAACCTAAGAAAGAAAGCTATGAACTAGAAAATAATAAGAAGCAAACAATCTTTTTCAAAGTTTAAAACCTGGGAGCTAAAGCAAAGAAATCAGCAAACAAGTCTTTTACAAAACTTCAACCTGAAGCTGTAGATCAGATCAACATCAAGCAATCAAAATAAGATCAAAGTTTCAAGATCAAACTGCAATAAGATCATCTCAAAACATTTTCCAGTTTTTAAAAGATCAAGCGAATCAAAAATCAAAACCAAGTTACTGTTGCAAATTCAAACACATTCTATGTTCTCTATTTTTATAAACTAGGTGAATAATTTTTTTTGAAAAGGTTTAAATCTGTTCTTATCTTGGATGCAAGGGGTAAATCTATGTAATATTGTTGAAAATATGGTTTGAATGGATGTGATTACATGTATATGAATATGAAAATGACTATGCATGTCTGTGTATATGTAATATATCTTCTCTGTTTGAATACAGGCATAAATCAACATAAATAAATTCATACCATCCCAGAGAAACAGTGTTAGACTATGTTCATTAAAAAGAAAATGCTTAAAACAATGTAATTTCATTTCTAAATATAGTTTTATGTAAAAATATTTAGTAAATATTGTGAAAATAAGTTACAATGAAAAATCAAGCATAATCCAAAAATCGATGTCCGTAATTTCATATTTGGATTTCTTAATTAGATTTGTATTAGAAAATGATGATTTTTGATAATCTTTCCATAAATTTTAAGTTTATATTTGTGGAGAATTTCTGATTTGATCGGTATTTGCATGCTCGTCAAATTCCGGCGATCGCGTGGGACGGTGGCCTTGGGGTTGTGGTCAGGGGAAGACCGTGGGTCGGCAGTCTCAAGAAAAATAGTGTCACCTTTTTCTGATCGATGTGGCGGCGAGGCGAAGCCACAGTAGGGTTTAGGGCTTCATGTTGTCGATGTTTGTGTGGTTAGTGCAACGACGAGGCAGCATCGAGTTGGGCAAAGGTAGAGGGAAATGGAAGAGGAAGGACTGGCGTAGCTTCAGGTGTGAGCACATGGTTTCAGATGATTTAACGCGGCGGCGCTAGGCATTTTCGTCGATTAGTTTTGGGTTTCCTGGTGTTCGAGTTGCTCGTTTTCGATTCCAGCACGATCGGCGGGTTCGGCGTGTTCGTGGCGACTGTGGGGAAGGACGGCGACTTGATGGTGGTCGGAGCCTTGGTCGGAGGTGGCCGGACCACATGTGCACATGCAAAGGTTGATTTTCATATTTGATGTTTTGCTCTGTGTTTAAGCTCAGGAAGAAGAGGTTTTGACTTGGGGTCGTGTACGCGAGATTGTGGGGTTGGCTCGTGCTTTGTCTCGGGTTGGGTTTTGTACTTTCCAGGTTTTAAGATTTTAAAGTAAAATATATGAAAGTAAAATTTTGATACTAAGTTTTATAGGTGTATTTAAAATTAATGAATTTTCAAAAAGAAATGTAAACCAAGTTTCCAAAGTAAATTATTTAACAGTTTTTAAACAAGTTTCAAGGTTTAATTTTAAAAGTTAAATGTTTTAAAATTGTTTTGTTTTTAGTTGATTATATATTGGGTTAATTATTTAATGTAATTAATTAAGGATAATTAATGAATATAATTACTTAAAGGATAGTTAATGAATGTAATTAATGTAAGGATCATTAACTAGTGATTAAGGGATAATTAATTAATGTAACTAATTTAAGATGATTAATTAGTTTAATTAACTAAGGTTGATCACTTAATGAAATTGACTAAGTATAATTACTTAATGTAACTAATTAAGTATAATTACATTATACAATTAATTTAAAGATTAACTAATGAAAGTAATTGGGGGATAATTAATTAATGAAAGTAATTAAAGGTTAATTATTTAATGTGAATAATTAAGGAAGGATTAATTAATTTCATAAATTAATTAAGATACATGGTTATAATCAATTAAGATAGATAATTAAGAGATGATTAATTAAATGGGTTTGTAATTAATTAATGTGAAGTAAGTAGGATTTAAAGGTAATTAAAGTAATTAATTTAATTTATATGGAGATTAAATTAATTGGAATTGAACAACTAATCAATCTTGCTTATGGATGATTGAATTATATCGAATGCCTCGAATTATTTGCTATCTCTGATATGTGACGTTCTATGATTTGAAATGCTGTGGTTGAACTGTGTTAATAAAGTTTATCTATCTATGATAAGTTGTTGTATTCTTAATATAAATTAAATTGTTTTCACTTAAACAACTTAGATTATATATGGCATTGGATTCGAAGAGACCAGGGTCGGGTATCAGTAAATACCCGAAACCACTTCGATTATAAATCTACAAATTATTTATGGATTTGATTTTAGAATCTAATAGGCTGGAATGGAATAAATTAGGTAACATAGCCATTTAAACAAAGTAATAGTTTTTAAATGTTGTTTGGTAATAAGTGTTTGACTATATCAAGTTAAGAACTCGTAGTGAGGTACAAGTTACCCCGGGATTCCAATTATGTTCCATAACTTAGTATTTCAAATTATATGGGTTTACTCACACTGGTTTCCAGCCTGACCCGGGTGTTGCTTTGTTGTAATGCTTGGGTTAGACCGAGTATTACAGATTTTCAGGTTAGGACGTTCTGGAGCTCAGGAGGCGAGTTGGAAGACAGGAACATATGGAGTTTATTCCGCTGTGTATTGAAGTTATATTGTTTATATTCTGGGACAAGTTGTTACAACTGTCCAGTTTATTTGAGCATTGTTGAATTCTGATATATTGTTGTAAACTGACAATTACAGCTTTTTCATTATAAAATGCTATTATTTGATATTATGTTTTAATCCGTTGCGAATGTGAGATTCTGTGCTGTTGTTTTTTGTTTCTCCTTCTACCTCTTTTCTTCTTTACCTAACAATCTAGAATTTCCAGCTTTTGATTGCTCGGGACTTCTACAGTGGACGTATTAGTATCGAATTTTCGAGGTCTAAAATTTCAGGTCGTTACACCAAGCGATGATGGAAAGCATCAATAATGATATGATTATCGAAGATATAATCCACTAATTAATGTCGAAAGTGACTGATGACTTCAATCATCTTAGATAGCATCAGGGGATGTTAGCTATATCAGCGGACTTATATGCATTAAGTGGTTTCATACACACTAATTTCGTATATCGAAAGTTTCTCTGCACCATTTTATACGACATGATTTCAAATATTTATACGACTTTAAATTGTAAAGTTCTATAAAATAGACCATCATATATCAGTAGTGTAACAAACCGAGATTTTGCATTAATTAATTATCGGCATAACAATTAAAATTGCTTGCTAATTAATATTGGGAGATTTTAATTGGGCTGAAATTCTTGTCAAACATACGTTAAGGGTTTGTGGGCTTTAAAATCATCTTGGCCCATGTTTTTGGTCAGTGCCGTGATAATTTTCAATACCTGTACCCCTTTATTCATTTGTTTGCAACCCCTAAACAAAACATACGAAAGAAAAAAAATGGCGGCTCGTTCAATCTTCAGAAATTAGGGTTTCGATCGTTGGCTTCACTCGATTTCTTGAGTGCTCGGCTTCGACTCTTGTTGTTCGATCTTTGATTCGGCTGCAATTTGGAATTGGGGTTCTTATAATAAGGTGAGTGATTTTTATTTCAATCACATCTAATTCGATACCGTGCTTCGGCAGTATAATTTTATTTGATTGATTGATTTATGGTTTTGGTTTGAATATGTTACCATTGAATTTATTTGACGATGTTGATTTCTTTTGTGACTTCGATCTCTGTTGATCATGGCTTCGACTTGATTACCATCGTAACTTCGGCATTGACTATTTAAACTTGATTTTTGCCTCGGTTTGTACTTGAGTATTACATACACTTTGTGTATTGACTTCGGCCATTATGCAATTGATTTACTTGTTGCCTTGATTGTGTTCACTGTGTTCACAGTATTGCTCTTTGTACATGATTCAAACTGAGTTTGAATTGTGACTTCACTGCATTCGAGTTGTATACATACTTGTTGGTCTGTAGCTCCATGTTGCAGCGAACTCTGTTGACATGAATATTACATTTGAGTATTTTTCACTCACATTGCTACTTTATGGCTTCGACGATTATGCTTTTGGTCATACTACATACATATACAATTCACTGTTCGACTTAGTATACTTGGTCTTTGATCAAAACTGCACACATGTAGTTGTCTGTTGCATACCTGCGCACCTTTTGATTTGGTATCATTGACTTTGAGTTGCCTTTGTTTCCAATTTTGGGTATACACGAATGCATTTTTAATCTGCCTGGCCACTATTCGCTAACCTGTCTTGTGCAGTTGCATTTTGGCCTGGCTTGCATTATGCATTTCTCTGTTGCGTACATGTTGATTTCGTATAATTTTCCACTCCATGTCTAAGTGTTATTCATGCATCCTTTTGTGTTGCGTTGGCCATGTTATGCTGGTACTTGCGTTCTCGGCCCTGTGCATTGCTTCACTTGTGCACTTGTTGTTGAACTGCATGTTGACTTCAAGTTTGAAATATTTATCTGTAGACAGTATTCGTGTAGTGGCTGCAGTTTCTTTTGTATGCAGTCTTTCCCTTGTTGGTTTGCATTGCATTGATGCATTTGGATTTGTATTTCGAATTCACTTGAGTTGAATCTGGTATTTTGGGTTTTACCTTGTGTTCGTTTGTGAATTTTCATTGTGTACATACGTGCACATTGTCCATGTCATTCTGCTTTGGCCATTGAGGCCGTGGCATTGATATTTGAATCTTCATTTGCTTTTGATTCGTTGATCTTTTGTGTATTTCATGCTGTAGTGGCGAGGCAGTACACGCGTGCGTGTGCTGCAGCCCTACCAGAATTGATTTTTTTAAGTGATATTTCAATTACTTGAATTGTTTTGTCCAATTCAATATTTTGAAATGGTATTTTGATATTGGTTTGATTTGATCATTTTGTGGTTTTCTAATTATCTTTTTGATAATTAGATTATGAGTTTCTAATTATTTATTTAATAATTAAATTTTTTGTTAATTGCTGTTTAGGCAATTCTGTTGTTTTCTAAATTATCTTCATTGATAATCCTTTCATTTATCTTTGTGAAAATTTGAATTTACCGATTTGTTGTTTAACACTGTTACGTGTTGTATTTACCGTTATCCTATTTCCTTATTAAAGGATTGGATATGTGAGATTTTATTGTGACTGTCGTCTATTTGATTATTTGTTTATTATTGCTTCCGTGCATTAATAACTGAGTTTGAATTAGACTGACCTGTGTATTATTTTCTTTTGAATTTAATACTCGGGTCAGACTGAGTTATTACAGGTTGTAGATACCTTGCTTTGGGTTGCTGCTAGAGCTATGAAGTCTCTTTATATCTTTTGGAGTAGTTGTTGTCTTAGTATAGGATGATGTGTATTCATGTATATTATTGTCAATAATGTACTTGTATATATAACTCCAGAGTCGACAGTTGTAGTTGTATCATATGTACTGTAACTGACTTCAGTTACATATTTGAGATTTTACATTATCTGTGTTCCGCATTTGGCTTATCCGTGTTATTATTATATATGTTGTCCTAAACTATTATGAACCATCGTAGTTCGTTTTATACTGGAATTGGATATGTCGATGTGAGTAAGTAAATAAATAAAAGATGGAAAAAGAATATATACCACTCCTATCGAGATAACCAATACTAGTGTAAGGCCTAACTACGGATGGCCGCTCCTATCCAGCCTTATTCTTCGTAATGACAGACAGTATTTCTTTTAATACTCTTTATTATTGTGAGCATAGAGGTGAGGCGTCACAGTTGGTATCAGAGCGAGGGGTTTATGGACATAATATAAAACATAACTTAGATGGAACATGTGTTACAACTATTTGTTGATGTTTTAGTTGTTCTTTGAGTCAAAACTAAAGTTTTGAAATTATGATGAAATTTTTAAATATCTTTATTTAAAAATAAAAGTGAAATTGTGTTTTGATGATTGATTAATTTGTGTTCTATTTATCAGAGTGCGCAGCGAAAACAGTGAGACTGTCTTCGCTAAGTACAGCTGATAACCTTTTGATTTAAAAAATAAATCAGAATATGAAAATGAAATTAAATTCATTATGTTGTTACATAGATGTATTTATTTTGATTTCTTTGAAAATTTCGAATCCAATTGAGGATCCGAAGCGATTGCAGTTGTGTGATTTTATTGAGATTTTTGCTGTTTTGAATTATCTTCATTGAAGATATATTCGAGTGATTTCTTTGTTCATTTTTTGTATGCGTACAAATTTGAGTTGCACGTTACTGCATTAATTTTACGCTGAACCGGTGTTGGGTTTTAAACGTATTTTGTTGCCGTTATTTTTATAACGGGATTTTTACACAGGTGCTAGATTTTTGAAGCGCAATGTTTTGTTGACATTTTTTATGAATGAAAATTCACTGGTATTATATTTTGATGCGAATTATTTTGATGAGATTTTTACGTATATAGATTACTGTCGCTTTGACTTCAGTAACAGTCAAATTTAAAGTGGATTTTCAAGCGGTTATCCCGCAATGCTGAATTTGAGATCCGTTTTTACGGTGTTTTGAGAAATGAAATTTCCTTATCGAATTTGCTACAGATGTTGTTGTTTTAATCACGTGTTTTAAATATCGTTTCAAAATAAAATTATTTCCAAAATTTGTACAGTTTGCGCTTTCAAAAGAATGAGGAAGCGATTTAAACGCTTCAGCAAAATTGAGGACTATGAACCCTCACTTTTACTGATCCGCTTAATTCTGGACTTGTCCGTTTGAGAACGTAAAATGTTATTTGTTTAAAATACACAATTTTGCACTTTCAAGGAAACAATGAAGAGAATTAAATGATTTAGTAAAACTCGTGGTATGGGACATGTGCGTTTTCTATTTCGATTAATTCCGGACTCGTTAATTGAAATATTTGATGTTAGATGATTTTGTTGATTTTGTGTGCTTTCGAGCCACTATGTTGGACCTTCGAGTCATATGTTGGACCTTCGGGTCAATACCAGTACTAGACCTTCGGATCATTTGTTGGACCTTCGGGTCATTTGTTGGACCTTCGGGTCATTTGTTGGGCACCAAAAATATAGTACTTGGTAGGCTTCGGCCATTTGTTGATGCACGTGCGGCGTAGCTAAAAACTCGTTATCTAATGGGATCGATCCAACCTTTTATGTTGATTTTCTAGTCATCTTAATTGATTTCCAGATATTTGTTGTTTCTAATTATCTGCAGGTAATTAGATATTTGCTGATTCTAATTATCTTTGTTGGTGATTAGATATTTGCTGATTTGAGTTCTAATTATCTTTGTTGGTAATTAGATATTTGCTGATTTGAATTCTAATTATCTTTGTTGGTAATTAGATATTTGTTGATTTGAGTTCTAATTATCTTTGTTGATAATTAGATATTTGCTGTTATGAGTTCTAATTATCTTTGTTGATAATTAGATATTTGTTGATTTGATGATTTCTGATTATCGTTTTTGATATTTAGACATTTGTTGATTTGAGATTTCTGATTATCGTTTTTTTTATAATTAGATATTTGTTTTTTTTTCTGATTATCGTTTTTGATAATTAGATATTTGTTGATTTGAGATTTCTGACTATCATTTTTTTGATAATTAGATATTTGTTGATTTGAGATTTCTGATTATCGTTTTTGATAATTAGATATTTGTTGATTTGAGATTTCTGATTATCGTTTTTGATAATTAGATATTCGTTGATTTGAGATTTCTGATTATCGTTTTCGATTTTTTCTAGTCTCTAATTGATTCTAGATTATGTTGATTATATTGAATTGCTGTTTTCTATCTGTCTCTGTTGATAGTTAGCGTTTGCTGATTATGATGTTCGTCTTTTCTAATTATCTGTTGGATAACTAGATATTTGCGGTTTTGCGATTTGTGATTTGTGTTTCCTAATTATCTTTGTTGATAATTAGATTTTGCTGTCATCTAATTATCGTATCGATAATTAGATATTGTTGTTTTGTGATTTCTGAATTTTAATTATCTAATTGATAACTAAATGTTGCTGATAATTGTATTTATTCATTTTTGTGTTTTCTGATTATCTATTTGATAAATAGATTTTGTTGAGAATTTCTGAATTTCTTTTATGAAATTAAAAGATTTCTTTGGCGTTTGTGTTCTTGACCTTTATTTTTCTAGTTTAACCAGTTTATGTTAGAAAAATAATTGTTATTGACGACCTTAATTATGAAAATTGCGGGGACTCAATTTTTATAAGGAGGGGAGTCTGTAACAAATAGGGATTTCGCATTAATTAATTATCGATATTAAACAATTAAAATTGCTTGCTAATTAATATTGGGATATTTTAATTGGGCTAAAATTCTTGTCTAACATACGTTAAGGGTTTGTGGGCTTTAAAATCATCTTGGCCCATGTTTTTGGTCAGTGCCGTGATAATATTCAATACCCATACCCCTTTATTCATTTGATTGCAAACCCTAAACAAAACATATGAAAGAAAAAAATGGTGGCTCGTTCAATCTTCAAAAATTAGGGTTTCGATCGTTGGCTTCGCTCGATTTCTTGAGTGCTCGGCTTCGACTCTGGTTGTTCGATCTTTGATTCGGCTGCAATTTGGAATTAGGGTTCTTATAATAAGGTGAGTGATTTTTATTTCACTCTCATCTAATTCGATACCGTGCTTCGACGGTATAATTTTATTTGATTCATTGATTTATGGTTTTGGTTTGAATCCGTTACCATTGAAGTTATTTAACGATGTTGATTTCTTTTGTGACTTCGATCTCTGTTGATCATGGCTTCGACTTGATTACCATCGTAACTTCGGCATTGACTATTTAAACTTGATTTTTGCCTCGGTTTGTACTTGAGTATTACATACACATTGTGTACTGGCTTCGGCCATTATGCAATTGATTTACTTGCTGCCTTGACTGTGTTCACTGTGTTCACGGTATTGCTTTTTGTACTTGATTCAAACTGAGTTTAAATTGTGACTTCACTATGTTCGAGTTGTATACATACTTGTTGGTCTGTAGCTTCTTGTTGCAACGAACTCTGTTGACATGAATATTACATTTGAGTATTTTTCATTCACATTGCTACTTTATGGCTTCGACCGTTATGCATTTGGTCATACGACATACATATACAGTTCACTGTTCGACTTAGTATACTTGGTCTTTGATCAAAACTGCATACATGTAGTTGTCTGTTGCATACCTACGCACCTTTTGATTTGGTATCATTGACTTTGAGTTTCCTTTGTTTCCAATTTTTGGTATCCATGAATGCATTTTTAATCTGCCTGGCCTCTATTTGCTAACCTGTCTTGTGCAGTTGCATTCTAGCCTGGCTTGCACTATGCATTTCTCTGTTGCCTCCATGTTGATTTCGTATAATTTGCCACTCCAAGTCTGAGTGTTATTCATGCTTCCTTTTGTGTTGCATTGGCTATGTTATGCTGGTACTTGCGTTCTCGCCCCTGTGCAATGCTTCACTTGTGCACTTGTTGTTGAACTGCATGTTGACTTCAAGTTTGATATATTTATCTGTAGATTGTATTCGTGTGGTGGCTGCAGTTTCTTTTGTATGCAGTCTTGCCCTTGTTGGTTTGCATTGCATTGATGCATTTGGATTTGTTTTTCAAATTCACTTGATTTGAATCCGGTATTTTGGGTTTGACCTTGTGTTCGTTTGTGAATTTTCATTGTGTACATACGTGCACATTGTCCATGTCATTCTGCTTTGATCATTGAGGCCGTGGCACTGATATTTGAATCTTCATTTGCTTTTGATTCATTGATCTTTTGTGTATTTCATGCTGTAGTGGCGAGGCAGTACACGCGTGCGTGTGCTGTAGCCCTACCAATGTTTTTAAGTGATATTTCAATTACTTGAATTGCTTTGTCCAATTCAAATTTTGAAATGGTATTTTGATTTGGTTTGATTTGATCATTTTGTGGTTGTCTAATTATCTTTTCAATAATTAGATTATGAGTTTCTAATTATTTATTTAATAATTAGATTTTATTGTTAATTGCTATTTAGGCAATTCTGTTGTTTTCTAAATTATCTTCATTGATAATCCTTTCATTTATCTTGGTGAAAATTTGAATTTGCTAATTTGTTGTTTAACAATGTTACGTGTTATATTTACCGTTATCCGATTTCCTTATTAAAGGATTGGATAGGTGAGATTTTATTGTGACTGTCATCTATTTGATTATTTATTTATTATTGCTTCCGTGAATTAATAACTGAGTTTGAATTAGACTGACCCGTGTATTATTTTCTTTTGAATTTAATACTCGGGTCGGACCGAGTTATTGCAGGTTGTAGATACCTTGCTTTGGGTTGCTGCTAGAGCTATGAAGACTCTTTATAGCTTTTGGAGTAGTTGTTGTCTTAGTATAGGACGATGTGTAATCACGTATATTATTGTCAATAATGTACTTGTATATATAACTTCAGAGTCGACAGTTATAGTTGTATCATATGTATTGTAACTGACTTCAGTATATATATATATATATATGAGATTTTACATTATCTGTGTTCCGCATTTAGCTTATCTGTGTTATTATTATATATGTTGTCCTAAACTATTATGAACCATCGTAGTTCATTTTATACTGAAATTGGATATGTCGATGGGAGTAAATAAAAAAGGGATAGAAAAAGAATATATACCACTCCTATCGAGATAACCAATACTAGTGTAAGGCCTAACTACGGATGGCCGCTCCTATCCAGCCTTATTCTTCGTAATGACAGACAGTATTTATTTTAATACTTTTTGTTATTGTGAGCATAGAGGTGGGGCGTCACAAGTAGATTCCCGATGATGTATAAATTCTGATTTTCCATTTCGAAAGCTAAATATGTATATGTGTGGTAATATAATTCTTTGTTATAAACTATTTATCGGAGAAAAGATATTTCAAGAGAAGGGATTTTTACAGAAAAGCATGTTCTCGTCTATAGAGTCTAGCAGTTCATGAATCATCACTCTTCAGACTTATGAACGAGATATTTATTTTGTCTAAATAAGACCCGTTGAAGTACAATTTTACATCTTGTAAATGTGGAATAATACACATTAGTATTTATTTTAACAAACAATTTTACTAAAAAGGTTTACCATACACATCTCTGAGAAAATATTCTTTATTAATCAAAGGAGCTATTACTGGTTATTCCATGGATTAGAAAAACATATGTTTATTTATTTCAAAAAGGAATTTACAAATTTTCTAAAGTATATACTATTAAAAACTATGTATTTCAGAAATTTTTACCATGCCCATTTATGATGCTAAAGCTTCAATCAGAAGAGTTACTCTCAGTTAAAAGGCCATTGATTCATGAATTATGAACATTCAGTCTCTTATTCGAGGATTGCATTTCTATTATAAGGTTAAATGCTACAAAATTTCTTTTGAGTTTCGAATATTAGGAATACAATCTCTCATTGTAGGCCGTAAGAATGCTTTAAACAACTTTCGAAGAATGAAAAAGCATTCATCAAGAATCATGGCCATGAGAAGTTAAATAAGGATAGATCTGTCAAACCAGAACTTATTGAGAAAGGAAAGGTCAAAGGAAGGATTTTAATATGAATTATCTTAATTTGTAAAAGCAAAGAAAAATATAAGAAAACATAAGCAAGATTATCGCTATATTGAGACAAAGCAAGGAAGAAACTCGAGAACTCGGAAGTAAAATCATTATCCAATGTTATAATTTTCAAGCTACAAGATTTAGACTGGATCTATAAAGTCATACAAAAAAGAATAATTAGATTACAAAATGTTAAAAGATATCTCGAATTATGGCTTCTTTCGAGTTCCAAAGCACATGTGATTTTTAGTCATAACTTGCTTCAAATTCCAAAACACATGTAATCTCGATTTCTACATGGGAAATTTTATTCTACATGGATCGATTGTGAGATCGTGCGGTTTTCACATGACTATACTTATAATCTCTATCGAATTTTGAAAGCATTCATGTTCCTACCTTAAGATGCATTCAACATGAGATCAATACAAAAATATCCTAAATAATTATGGGGTTTTCATCCATAAGACCAGGAGAATCAATTATAAGAGGCTGACCTCTAATTACCAATGGAACTATAGATTTTATTTGAACATAAATTATATCGAAGGTAAAAATTGCCCCTTAAAGTATGAGTTCGCCAAAGAGTTGTGTAAGATTCATCCATAGCGAGAAGAATTGGATAACACCAAGTGGTTTTTATTATGAGTAAGAGAACAACCACTCACACTGTGAACGTGCCAAACTACAATAGGATGTATTTTCTAAGCATGAGAAATAGTGCTCCCAATCAGTGTTGGGATGACATTCCATCAGGAGGTTAAGAGATAAAAGAAAATCCCTGGATTTGATCAATGAACTAAGAAATTAGATGGCCAAGTAAGTTCCCGAATATCAACAAAGGATATCAAGATACAATGACCATGAATTCAGGAAATACCATTCCAAAAGGAAATTGGGTATTCCCAAAGATTATGCTTGGATAATCCCATCTAAAATTCACCAACTACGCCAATACAATGGCAATTTGATGAGACGTCGAATGTTTGAAGCCATGTTTCCAACAAATGGATGAATAAAGAAGTTTAAATAAGTGCATCTTCATGGTTGAGGAGTCAGAATGTAATTGTTAGTCTCTGAGAAGATGGTTTTGATGACAACAACCTTAGAATAAGATTATAAATTAAATACTAACATTATAGTTTGGATATATATGTATATGCATGATTTAACCATGCAGGTACCAAGAATGAAGACTGTACAGTATAGAGATTCAGGACTGAAGATATCAAGATTGAAGACTCATGAGTATCAAGATTATCAAGAGTTCAAGATTTTAATAATAAGTAATTTAATTAGAAATTTTGTTAAAACTCCTAGAAAAGCACTGGCATCTTAAAAACCAATTTATTCGTGGAATGGAATCCACTTCGAGCCTGTTAAAAGGATAGAACCCTAAGTAGGATGGAACCTACAAAAAATCTAGTGGAACATTGTTTTGTATCCATTAACTTTTATTCAAATTTTTTTATAAAATTATATCTTGTTTTCAAAATGATTTCAAAATCTTCTTTTAAAAGAATCAAAAACATCTATCCTGGTTTTAAATACTTTTAGCTTCAAAATGATCTTTATCTTCAAAATCAAATTATCATTCGTTTTAAACTATCTTTTAATTATAATATGTTTAACTTTTAATATTTATACTTAGATTTAAATATAAAATTATAGTAAAATTTTATATATACCAAAATATTATTCTCTATACTTAATTATGTATTTTAACTATAGTTAAGAATATTTATAAAGTTTAAAAAATATTTTTAATACAAGATAGAAGTTATTTTCAGAGAAAAATAAATTACCAAAAATACCATAAGCCGTCGACAACCCCTACATACCCTTGTCGACAAGGTAGCAGTTGATTTCAAAAATTTGAATTTCAAAAGAAGTGTCTATTCATCATATCCTTTCATGAATGGACATAGCTGTTGTTCTACTATAAATAGGGGCAGTTTTAAATGAATTTACATACATTTTTTCTCTGATTTCACTCCTCTTCTTCTTCCACATTTCTTTACATATATTTTTACCAATACTCTGCTGAAATCACCATTGAATCTAACCAGATGATCTCTGGTTTGATTCTCTATCACTATCTCAACAAGATCTCAGTGCTATTCAAAGTTATAGGCTTCTTTGTAATTAATCAAGCGAAAAAAGGTGTGATTGTAGCCTGTGAAATCAATCATGTGAGAAAAGGTGTGACTGTAGCCTGTGAAATCAATCATGTGAGAAAAGGTGTGATTGTAGCCTGTGAAATCAATTGGGTGAACATGTTACCCTTAAAATCAAGTATCTCTACCCAGAGGATTGTGAATCTGGAGTGGTGTACCTCGCGGCCTTGAAATCTAAGGTATAATTGTAAAAATTGATTTTGAAAGGAAATCTGTACTTGTGTGCGGGATTGGATGTAGGGTAACTCCGAACTAGTATAAAATCCGATGTGTTTTTTCCATTATTGTTTTTACTTTATTTCTACATCTGTGTTTGATTATGTGGTCATATCTGCGTCTGAATATTGCATACATTTGTGTTCAAATTAATATAAACTCAAAAAGATTTAGTAATTCCTTAAAACACTATTCACCCACCCTCTAGTGTTAATTCTAGCCTTAAGATCCGTAATCCGCATTTCTCACATTTGGTATCAAAGCAAGGTTTTTAAAGTTTCATAATATGATTTTTGAAAAAGCTTTTAAAATGGCTATGGTTAAAAAACTTGTTAATACTAGTTTAGAAATATTCAGATCATCATTGTCTCTTGAGTCTTCATATAATAAATATTCAAATTCAAGTTGTCTACCAAAATTGTATGATGTGCATGAAACATGCTTTATGGGTGTTGAGGAATCAATTCCCAATAGACAAATTATGCAGATCAAAAAGAATAAATGGATACTCGATAGTGGATGCTCTAGACACATGACTGGTAATCCAGATATGCCAGATAATATAATATACAAAGATGAAGGACTGGTTAACTTTAGAGACAACTCAAAAGGATATGTCATTGGCATCGGCAAAGTCGGTAACTCTGAAACTCCTATTATTACTAATGTTTTCCTAGTTAAGAATATGAAACATAATCTGCTAAGTATTAGTCAACATTGCGATAAAAGATATAAAATTAAATTTGAAAAAGATAAGTGTCGCGTTGAAGATAATAATTTAACCATAATATTTGAGGGAATTAGGAAAAAGAATATTTATATTCCTAGTATGAAAGTTTCAAATGACAACCTATGTCTTTTGGCAAATACAAGTGACCCTTGGATTTGGCATAAGAGATTTGGGCATTTGAATTTCAAACTCTTATCTAGGCTGTCAAAACTTGATCTAGTAAGAGGTCTTCCTAAAATGAACTTTAAAGTAGATAGTTTATGTGATGCATGTCAATTAGGAAAACTTAGAAAAAGTTCCTTTAAATTAAAAGATATGATTTCAATTTCAAAACCTCTTGAATTACTTCATCTAGATTTATTTGGTCCATCTTAGATTCTGTCAATAAATCATAGTAAATATGTTTTTGTAATTGTAGACGATTATTTTAGATTTACATGGACAATATTTTTGAAACATAAAAGTGATACTTTTGAATGTTTTAAGAACTTTAAAGAAAGGATTCAATATCAACTTTCTCTAAAATTTATAACCATCCGTAGTGGTCATGGTGGTGATTTTGAAAAGGAAAATTTTGAGGAATTCTGCAATGAAAAAGGTATAACTCGCAATTTTTCATTTCCAAGAACTCCACAACAAAACGGAGTAGTAGAACGTAAAAATAGGACGATTCAAGAGTGTGCGAGAACTATGCTTTCAGATGGTAAATTACCAAAGTATTTTTGGGCAGAAGTAGTTGCTACCGCCTGTTATATTTTAAACAGAATTTTAGATAGACATTTTACTGATAAGACATCTTATGAACTTCTTTGCACAAAGAAACCTAAGGTATCTTATTTCAGAATTTTTGGAAGTAAATGTTTTATTTTAAATACAAAAGATAATCTAGATAAATTTGATCCTAAATCCGACAAAGGTATCTTTATTGGATATTCTAACAGAAGTAAAGTGTATAGAGTGTTTAATTTAAGGACTAACACAATCGAAGAAACAATGCATGTTTCATTCGATGAAAGTTTAAAAAAATTTGAAGATACAAATGATGAAGAGGATTTAATCACTCAAAACAAGAGTCAACAGAAACTAGTAATGAAATTAATCATCCTAATAAAAAGATTAAACTTTTAAAAGATCATCCTATACAAAATATACTAGGAGATATGCAATATGTTGTTACAATTAGAAATCAACTAAGTAAAATGAGCAATGTAGCCTTTATATAACCTATTGAATCCAAAAATCCAAAAGAAGCATCAACTGATGACGTAAGAAGAACTAAATCAATTCACTAGAAATGATGTTTGGGAACTTGTTCCTAGACCTGAAAATAAAACTATAATTAGAACTAAACGGGTTTATAAAAATAAAATGAATGAACAAGGAGAGATTGTTTGAAATAAAGCCTGGTTAGTCGCTCAAGGTTATTGTCAAGAAGAAGGAATAGTTTTTGATGAAACTTTTGCTCCCATAGCAAGATTAGAAGCCATTAGGATTCTACTTGCTTTCGCAAATCATAATAATTTCAAATTATATCAATGGATGCTGAAAGTGCCTTTTTAAATGGTTTTGTAAAAGAGGAAGTATATATTGAACAACCACCACTTTTTGGAAATGAAAAATTACCAAATCATGTTTACAAACTTAAGAAAGCTCTATATGGTCTAAAACAAGCTCCTAGAGCCTGGTATGATAGACTAAGATCTTACTTATTACAATCAAACTTTGAAATTGGTAAAGTAGATAATACTCTTTTTATTAAAAGAAATAAAAATGATATTCAACTAGTATAAGTTTACGTAGATGATATCATTTTTGGATCAACTAATTTTGAAATGAATAAAGAATTTTCTGAAATAATGAGAAAAGAGTTTGAGATGAGTCGTATGAGTGAATTAAACTTCTTTCTAGGATTGCAAATAAAACAATTAGATAATGGTATCTTTATTAGTCAAGAAAAATATGCTAAAGACCTAGTTAGTAAATTTGGTTTGACTACTGCAAGTGGAAAACTCAATCCAATGGCAACAAATGAGTACCTAAGTAAAGAAGATCTCTCAAAAGATGTAGATCAAAAATTATATAGAGGAATGATTGGATCACTACTCTATATCATTGCTAGTAGACCTGATATCATGCATAGTGTTTGTCTCTATGCAAGATATCAATCCCAACCTAAAGAGACCCACTTAAAAGCTGTAAATCTATCATAAGCTATGTTAAACACACCTTTGATTATGGCTTATTTTATCCTAAAAATGATTCTGATTATGCTGGTTGTAAATCAAACAGAAAAAGTACAAGTTGGGAACTTGTCACTTTTTGGGGAATTCTCTGATTTTGTGGTTTAGTAAAAATCGAAACGCAGTTTCTTTATCAACAACCGAAGCAGAGTATATTTCTGCTGCTTTGGCTTATTCTCAAGTAATATATCTGCAAAAAACATTAAAAGATTTTGGTTTAAATATTTCAAAATCACCAATTTATTGTGATAATACTAATGCAATAAATTTATCCAAAAATACTACTCATCATGCTCGAACTAAACATATTGATATCAGACATCATTTTCTTAGAGAATTAGGTATTTGTTCAATAAGTGATATATAGAATATAAATAACAAAGTATAATTAAAAATTAAATTAAAATAAATAAAATCGTAAAAACATAGGCAACATGTCAACAACCCCCTTGCCCCTGTCGATATGTAACGATTTTTTTTTTTTTTGAAATTTTCCCACCAAAATTCAAATAAGTGGTAATATATTCTTATTATTTGGAAATTTTGTTCATTCTTTCTGTCCTTTCTCAGATCTATCTTCTGAAAACAATTAATCAATGGCCTCCTCTTCCAAATCAAACAAAAATTCAACCTTTTCATTCCCTTCTCCTTCTACTGGACCATTTCAACGAATTACGCTTGCACGAGTGATGAAAATGGAGGATTCCTTGAAGGATGCACTGCAACTAATGACTAAAATTCAAGTAGTGCAACTCAGAATGGCCAAAGAACAAGAACGGCAAGGAAAAATACTTAGAAATTTGCAGAAGTTTCTAATGGACAATCACACTAATCCGATCTTGATTGATGAAGAATTTTCAGGGGATCAAGTGCAAGAGGACAGTGCGGAAGAAGAAGAAGAAGCCTTCATGGGAGAAGAGCATGTTGAAGATGACGACAAAGTCTCTTGCGTTGGCGAAGTGTGCTTTGACAAGGATGGAAATCTAGTCGAACAACGTGGAAATTTATGTTTGCACTACCCAAATTGTTCGGTTCATAGATCTCCCATTTTCAAAGACACACATTAGTTTCTCTCTTTCTTATTGTTATATGTTCTTACTTTCGTCTTCTACGCAAATGTAAATATAACAATAAATAATTAATAAATGATTTGTGTTCTTATATATAATTATCACTATTATAAGTATTATCCTATATGGATTCTTAGTTAGGACAGATAGTTATTAAGGACTAAGTTTTAGTTTTAGAATTAAGTGTTGATTATTTATGATAACACTATCATTATAATCACATGTCATATAGTACTAGATTAAGGGGGAGTTATATATTTTAGAGTTAGTTTTTGTTGAAGACAAAAGGGAAGAAGTATAAAATAGGATAGTTAGGCATAGATTAAGGGGGAGTTATTAGTTTTAGGGGAGGGTTATTAGGATAGAAGTAATATTTTATAAACAAAGTTGTCATCATCAAAATGAGGGAGATTGTTAGTCCCTGAGAAGATGGTTTTGATGAAAACAACCTTAGAATAAGATTATAAAATAAATACTAACATTATAGTTTAGATATATATGTATATGCAGGAATTAACCATGCAGGTACCAAGAATGAAGACTGTACAGTATAGAGATTCAAGACTGGAGATATCAAGATTGAACACTCATGAGTATCAAGATTATCAAGAGTTCAAGATTTTAATAATAAGTCATTTAATTAGGAATTTTGTAAAAACTCCTAGAAAAGCATTGACATCTTAAAATCCAATTTATTTGTGGAATGGAATCCACTTGAGCCTGTTAAAGGGATGGAACCCTAAGTAGGATGGAACCTACAAAAAATCTAGTAGAACATTGTTTTGTATCCACTAACTTTTATTCAAATGTTTTTACAAAATTATATCTTATTTTCAAAATGATTTCAAAATCTTCCTTTTAAAACAATCAAAAACATCTATCCTGGTTTTAAATACTTTTAGCCTCAAAATGATCTTTATCTTCAAAATCAAATTATCCTTGGTTTTAAACTATCTTTTAATTATAATATATTTAACTTTTAATATTTATACTTAGATTTAAATATAAAATTATAGTAAAATTTTATATATACCAAAATATTATTCTCTATACTTAATTATGTATTTTAACTATAGTTAAGAATATTTATAAAGTTTAAAAAATATTTTTAATACAAGATAGAAGTTATTTTCAGAGAAAAATAAATTACCAAAAATACCATAAGCCGTCGACAACCCCTACATACCCTTGTCGACAAGGTAGCAGTTGATTTCAAAAATTTGAATTTCAAAAGAAGTGTCTATTCATCATATCCTTTCATGAATGGACATAGTTGTTGTTCTACTATAAATAGGGGCAGTTTTAAATGAATTTACATACATTTTTTCTCTGATTTCACTCCTCTTCTTCTTCCACATTTCTTTACATATATTTTTACCATTACTCTACCGAAATCACCATTGAATCTAACTAGATCATCTCTAGTTTGATTCTCTATCGCTATATGAACAAGATCTCAATGTTATTCAAAGTTATAGGCTTCTTTGTAATTAATCAAGAGAAAAAAGGTGTGATTGTAGCCTGTGAAATCAATCAAGCAAAAAAGGTGTGATTGTAGCCTGTGAAATCAATCAAGTGAGAAAAGGTGTGATTGTAGCCTATGAAATCAATTGGGTGAACTTGTTGCCCATAAAATCTAGTATCTCTGCCCAGAGGATTGTGAATCTGGAGTGGTGTACCACGTGGCCTTGAAATCGAGGGTGTAATTGTAAAAATTGATTTTGAAAGGAAATCCATACTTGTGTGCGGGACTGGATGCAGGTTAACTCCGAAGTAGTATAAAATCCGGTGTGTTCTATCCTTTATTGCTTTTACTTTATTTCTACATCTATGTTTGATTCTGTGATCACATCTATGTATGAATATTGCATACATTTGTGTTCAAATTAATATAAACTCAAAAAGATTTAGTAATTCCTTAAAACAATATTCACCCCCTCCCCCTCTAGTGTTAATTCTATCCTTAAGATCCATAATCCGCATTTCTCACTGTAACAACCCAGTTTTTAGGTAATAATTAATTTAAGTTAATAATACTAAATTAATTAATTAAATTAGAGTTTGATGTTTTATTTGAAAATGAGTTTTGGAAACTGTTTAATGAAAAAATTAAACTGTAAAAATTAAACTGTAAAAATTAAATATTTAAATTGAAATAAATTAAAAATGTGGAAAATAATTTTTAAGGCGATGTAATTGAGACGCAACTTTGGTTCGAAAAAGAAGTGATTTTGAAATATAATTTTTATTTATTCAAATTAAACAGAATTTAGAATTGCTAATCAAAAGAAAAAAAATTATAAATTTGTCTATTTAGTTGCAAATCCCAAGCCCAAGAACAAGCTTTCATAACCTAGATTCAATCTCCCGAATCTTCCCCTCCAGATTTTGTTTTCACTTCACTTTAAAATTCATGTATACACCTATTTCACCATACACTAAATTATTTTCCTCCGTAAGCCTATCAAACAGTTTTTGTTACTTATAAAACCAAAAAAAATTAATAAATTACCAAAAAAACTCACCACATTATATATACTCTTCACTACATCTATGAGCGTCTATTGCTAGAAGTATATCCTGTATCGCTGGGTTGTTATGAGGTATACATGTGAGTTCGAGAGCCTGGATGGATAAAACAACGTTCCAGTGAGTTAAACACGCACCGACCTAAGTCTAACATGTTAATTATTGAGTCTATTCCCTTATTCTTGAATGTGTTGTCCAAGATTGATTATGCTTCTTAATTGATCAAAGAAAATAACAAATAGGTAGAGCATGGCCTGGAGCAGCTATGCTCTAGGAAAAGCTTCGACCAGTCGAACGGTCTTCGATGACTGATGGACCGGTCAGTCCATCATGCACCTCCAGGTGCACGTAGCTGCTGGACCTTCGAGGGAAGTTGAGTGCGCAAGTGATATGTGTGACTGAGTGCATTTGCATACATGAATGCCTAATTGAACCTGCTTTTGTTTACTTGAGAACATGACCTGCCTTTTCTATGAGATATTCCATGTTTTGTCCTTTTTTATGGTTATCTTTCTCTTATAAACTACATGCATATTGTATTATATATATATATATATATATTATTGGATAGTGATGGATTATATATATATATAAACTTAGTATAAGATTGAAATAAATTAATTATAAGGCTTACCTAGTCTTTAATTGTAATTTATGAAGATGTGTCTTCTATGAGAGTTGCCAGTGTTCAAAGAGTATAATTGCATATATACCTGCTACTTGACTTTCTGGTGCATCTTATTAATGAAGATTGCATCTCTGACTTCTTTTGTTAGCTTGTATAATTTATCTGTACTTTTGCATATGATGATCTCTTGTCTATCAAACAATTTATGAAACCACTTATAATTTTGTGAACTACCTTCTCAGGATGTCTTATTATTAAATATATTCAAGCTTTAGTATTTATATGTTAGCTAAATGTATATATACAAATCAAAGTCTATTAAATATATTTGAGTTCTAATATCCATAGTGCGCATATGCTTCAGGTCTAGGGAAGTGTTAAATGAATGTATTGAAGATTGTATAAAAAATAAAAGAGAATGAAAGTATTTTATTATCTCTTAATGAACTGTAGACTTTGATACATATGATGCTGCTTTTATATACAATGCGGAAGAAATAATTATATTTGGGCTAGGCCCAATACAAAGCAGGTTGCGAATAATAATACCACATGTGGTATTATAGTATGCAATACACAGCCGCATAAAAACATACTCTCTAATACCCTCCCTCAAATTATGCCTAGGGTTTCCACCGACACCCAAAAAAATCGTCTTCATCAAAACTTCGATTCTTCAAAAATTTGATAAAAATTCATTGAGAGATAAAAGATAAGAGGGACAGATATCAACACGCAGTGGAAAGAAGTCATCTTTCACGAGAGATCTCTAAAATTAGCGGCTAACTCAGCAAGTAGGGTTATAAATTCTGCTTGCTGAGTTTACGCCCGATTAGATGAACGCTGCTTGTTGATCTTATGCTTGATTAGATGAACGCTGCTTGATGAGTTTAAGCTTTATTGGACGGAAGAGATATGCTTATCCTTCATTTTAAGTTGAAGAGGAGATATTGCAAATTTCTGAAGTGAAGTTGAATTGATTGATTAGCTCTTCAACTTGACATCTAGCTCAGCAAGTAGTGTTGAAGCACTACTTGTTGGGTTAGTTTTGTCTTTGAGAATCTTACTGTTGGTTATTGTGTTAGCTTTGCCTTCGGGTTCCTTGCTCTTGAAAGCATCAACCCTTAGCCCAATAGACGAAGAAAGCTTCTGGGAGAAAGAGCCTTGGTAAGAATATTCACCTTTTGATGTGTAGCTGGTAATTGGTTTACACCAAGTCTTCCCTTAAGTACTTGTTCTCTAACATAGTACAAATCGAGTTCCATGTGTTTAGTTATTGAATGTAGAATAGGATTAGCTGTTAGAGAAATAGTACTTAAGTTATCACACCAAATTGTTGCCTTTCTATTAGTATTGATCTTCAATTCACTGAGAAAAGATTCTATCCACATTATCTCTGCCGTGGCACTTGCCACACTTCTAAACTCTACTTCGGTGCTTGACCTTGATATTGTAGACTGTTTTTTTGAACACCAAGATATGGGATTTAAGCTTAGGAAAATGCAATAACCACTTGTTGATCTTCTACCATCAACATATATAGCGCAATTAGCATCCACAAAACCAGATAAACTTAAATTAGAATGAGCTCTTAAAATCAAATCATGATTTATAGTTTCTTTTAAAATCTTAAGATTCTCTTTACGGCCTTCCAATGACCCTCACAAGGATTTTGCATGAATTGGCTGACTTTATTGACAATATAAGCAATTTCTGGTCTAGTAATGGTCATATGTTATAGAGCACCTACAGTACTTCTATAATCCTTGGCATTTAAAATTGGTGCACCACTGTCTTTAGTCAGATGAAGATTACTTATCATAGGAGTAGGTAAAACTATTTTCCTAATGCACTTTTGTTTTATGAAGTATTTCATAAATTTATTTTCTTTTACTTAAGAAAATATTTGAATTTGATCTTTGAAATTTAATTCCAAGGAAAAAAATTAGATCACCCAGATCTTTGATTGAGAACTCATTATTTAATTAACTGATGAGCTGTTTGATTTCACTAATGTTATTACCTATCACGATAAAATCATTTACGTATATGAGAATATAAATGACAGTTGCATTATGAAATTTTGTAAATAAAGAATTATCAGACATTATATGTCTGTAACCCAGTCTGATTAATGTAGTTTCTCAAACCAGACCCTGGGTACTTGTTGAGACCATAAATAACTTTGTTTAACTTGCGCACAAGTCCAGCATCTTCATTCTTTTTAAAACTAGGTGGTTGTTCCATATAAACTTCTTCCTCAAACACTCCATTTAAAAAAGCATTTTTGACATCTAACAGCTTTATGCTCCATCCTTTATGAAGAGTAATAGTAAGAATAATTCTTATTGATGTTGGTTTAACAACTATGGAGAAGGTCTCATTGAAATCAAATCCTTTTTGTTGTGAGAACCCTTTCGCAACGAGTCTGGATTTATATTTAGATATAGCACCACCAGCATTTTTCTTCAGTTTTATGTCCACCTACAGCCAATTATATTTTCGTGTTTGGGTAATGGAACTAGACTCCAGGTTTTATTTCTATAAGTGCATTGTATTCTTCAATCATGTCATTTATCCACTTTTCACTTTGAGCTGCTTGTTGATAGGTAGTTAGTTCTTCAATTTCACAATTAGTGATACAAACTTTAGGTTGGAAGACTCCTCTTTTTCATCTTGTGATCATATGATGACCAGTATTAGCTGCTTGCTGACTTGAGTTGCTTTCATTTTCAGGTTGAGTGTTGGTGGAATCACTGACTCTATGACTCTGCATAGACTCAGATTGAGAATCTAAATGCCATTCAGACAAGTGAACAGGACTTTCATGAAGATCACCTGAATCTTGACCTAATTCAGACTTAGGTAAAAAGTGTTGAGGTTCAATGTGATCATGAAAAGTCTGCTCAGGTTCAGGAAATGGTATATCTTGGTTCAACGGTATAGGTGGAATAGAGAATCTAGTATTATAAATTTTTTGTGAAGTCTTAATACTAGATTCACTGAAAGGAAAGACAGACTCATTGAATATGACATGTCTAGAAATAAATATTCTTCCGTTGTTACCTAAGCACTTGTAACTATTAGTGTTGTTTGGGTATCCAAGGAAAGTGCAAGGTGTAGACCTGTAGTTTAGCTTATGAGTATTATACTGTCTTAAGTAGGGAAACATAAGCAACCAAAGACTTTCAAGCTATGATAATCAGATGCTTTATCAAATAATACTTCAATTGGATTCATGTCTTGAAGAATTTTGGTAGGTATTCTATTGATCAAGTGAATAGCAGTGGCAAAGGCATTTGGCCAGAATTTTATAAGTAAAGCTGCTTGCGCTAACAGTATAAGTCCAGTCTCAACAACATTCTGTGCTTTCTTTCAACTAATCCATTTGTTCTAATGTGTAGGGACAAGTAGTTCTATGATTAATCAGCTTTTTCTAAAAGTATTCTTTGAGTGGTTTGAATTCTATCCTCCATCTATTTGTATGGCATTGACTTGACAATTTGTCAACTTCTCTGCATTAGCTATAAATTGCATAACTGCATAACAAGTTTCAGACTTTGACTTTAAGAAATATATCCACATAAATCTTGAATATGCATCTATGAAATAAATATAGTATTTGTACCCATTGTCGGTATCAATAGAGGTAGCGCCCTATAGGTTAGTGGCCACAAGCTCAAGGGGTTTTGAATGTATAGTTTGAGAATTTTTAAAGGTGAGCTTGTGGCTCTTACCCATTTGATAGTAGGTATGTATGTAAGCTGTAGACACATTTTCAAAAGTGGTTTTATTAATTTTCAATATTTTCTTTACAACTTCAACACAAGGATGACCCAATTTACAGTTCCACAAATCAAAATAATCCTTACCTAGCTTACTCTAATTAGATTCGCAGATATTACAACAGTTTTCAACATTATCATTGTTCTTGGAACAAACAAATACAAATTTGTACAGTCCCTTGAAGCACTATCCTGCAAAAGAATTTTCTTGGTTAATATGTCTTTGAAAACACAATAATCAATGTAGAATTCAAAGAATACATCATCATCTCTAGCAAACTGAGATACACTTATCAAGTTTTTCTTTATTTGAGGAACTCTCGGCAAATTATTAAGACAAAGTTGCCTCTTACCTTGTATAAATGCATTACCGGTATGAGTTATTTTAGTTGATATATCATTACACATGTGAATACTCTGTTTACCTCTAAACTCTTTATTTCCAAGATTCAAGTTGCTGAGATTATTTGTAACATGATTTGTTTCTCCTAAGTTTGGGTACCACACTTCATCATGAATATCATCAGTTTTGGCACTATCACTGATGCCATCAAAATTGATTTTTGAACTTTCTGACAGGTTTCTATAATCTTGTTGCATGCTAGTCAGGTTAGCACTTGGTGTAAAGTTTCTGTAATTGCCAGAGTTGCCTTGTTGCCTAGGTATGTAATTCAGATCAAATCTAAAGTAACACTTATTGGCAACATGACCATATTTTTCACATATCCGATATCAAAATCTGTTACTGTCACAACCCGGTTTTTCGACCTCCGAAAGTTGACATTAATACATCCACTGTATTTCATGTCGAACAATCGAATGTCGAAAATACCAATCCGTAAGGGAAAGAAGAAAGACGTAGAAGAAGGAAATAAAAAAACACAACACGGAATCCCACAATCGCAGCGGAAAAATATATAATAGATAACAATTGATCTTTAAACAGAAAGATTCTATACTGTTTTTATAAATTACATCATCAGAGTACAACACAATCAATAACACAATACTGGACAGTTATAATAACTTGTCCTCACAAAGCTAAATATACAACATACCATACACAGCAGAATATAAGTCAGATACGTGATATACGTCTCCATCATCCAGCTCGTCTCTTGAGCTCCATAGCATCTTATCCTGAATCTGTAATACTCGGTCTGACCTGAGCATTATAATAAAATAACACCCCAGTCATTCTGGAAAACCAACATGAGAAAACACACTCAATTGAATTATAAATGTTTTCAAATTCCTTTTAAATCAAAGATATCTCGTAAGACCATGCCATAAATAAACAAGCTGGGTTTTTACCTTACGACAACCAAAACATTTTATATCAAACCCCTCTGATATTATAATAGTGTCTAAGTACAAATACTTATTCAAATGGCTAAAATGCATGTGTCTCATGTTCCAGCATAGTTGGGCATAATCAAAACCGTACGGGTGCTTATTGGATAATGGATTCCATACAATGGTAGGGCTACTGGGATACCGCTCATTACAGTACCTGGTCTAAATCAGTGTACCGAGGACCACTCCCGATCCCCTGCAACATAAGACTGGCCTACCCATAACCTGGATAGACCGAATAAGATCACCCCGTGGTTGGGATCAGCAACAGCCACATAGCTGAGACCAAGGGACTCTAGACAGGGATGACATTTCCCTAATTGGGTGCTACCCACCTAGTCTTGCTGCACCTCCCATGTTTTAGCCATTCCTGGTTGATGAGGCTTGAGGCTACGATTTCCTTTTTATCACACATTCGCATAGAATGCTCACTTTCCTCCAAATGACGATGGTTTGATAGCATTCATCCATACAAGTCTGTTTCCGGTCCGAACGAAACCGAAGGCACTACTCCTACTACATCCATTTTGAAATCATCCTCATAATTAGTAGCGATTAGCCCTAGCAGTTCACTGCTCCATCTTCGACTCCAAGCTCTTGTCTTCCTTACGAAAATGTACTCGTTGGATCGAAGTGGTTTAGGGATCACAAATCCGATCCCGGTGTCTTCGAAACAACATTCGCTATTTCCGGTAAACTCAACCTCGGTTTTTCTAGGAAATAAATAGACGAGAATAAGATCGGCGATCACCTCCTAACCGTTAGTGGATGGATTTTCTTATAAACATCCTAGAAGAACGAACAAGTTTATACGTACAGTATACCACCTCGAACGGTAACTATACCATATAATACCCATGTTTCCTCTGGATATTTCCAAAGTTTTAATCGGGTCTAGATTTAATAGTCAGTTATTTAACTATCAAATAAACAATCACTCAACCAAATATTTTATTTCCACTGAAAAACATCAAGTATTATTTATTTTGGATTTTAAATAAAATAAATCACTTTATCCAAAACTATACACTTAAAATATTTAAGATAAAGCTACTTAAATTACTTTATTCAAAACAATAGTCATGAAATTCTATAATAACTTTCGAAGTAAAACTTTAGCCAAAAACTACTTTTAAAATAAAGCTATTATATAAAGTATAAATATTTAATGATTATCCTTTAAATCACAATACCAATTTAACCTTTAAAACTACTTAACTACTATAATTGACTTAATTACTTTCTACTTTAACACTTTTTAAAACAATTGAATAATAACTTTTTCTAAAAACATTCTTTTAGAAACATCTTTAAAACTTCCAATTTATACTTAAAATTTCCTTTGAAAATATACTTAGCTTTTCATGAAAATACACTTTCCACTGCAATCAACACGTCTAATCATTTATAAGTCCTTCTCGATTTATCTACAGTTTAATTTACGTCCCAATCCCGTAAATTTTCTTTCTCACATTTTCTTCAAAATAAAACCACTATTTATTTTTAAAATGAATTACTATCTCCTTATATAGTCCAATCGTGAATTTATAAATTCAAATTATCCACTGATAAATATTCACTTTATTTATAAACTCAGTTTATAAATTCCAGTCTCATTCTCCTTTTAATCATAGTTTCAAAATACTTAATCGATTCCCAAATTGATTTTCTGAATTAATTCTTTTTTTTAACTTATTTCTTGATTTAAAAATCTTTATTTAAATCTGGGACATTTATTTAATATTTCATTTTTCAAATTCCCTCTTTACTTTTCTCAAGTCTATTTCAAACCTCGAATTTTAAATAAATACCTTTATACTTAAACAAATTGCTTAATCCTTATTATTAAATACTTTTATTCAAATATTCCAAAATCTCTATCTTTCCATATTTAGAAATTATCAAGTACAAATTTTAAAATCAAACAATTCGTTTTTCTCAAATTCGTTACTTCAAATTTATCCAACTTTACTATAAATGTCCTACTTTAAAGTTTCCCTTTTTATTTCCCCTTTTATAATTCAATATTTATATTTTTAAAACGCCACAATATATCCAACAATATATTAACATCGAATAAACAAATTATTTCAACATAATATATCACAAATTGTTCAACATTTCATATATCTCTGAAATGAAAATAAACTCAACATTTTTGAGGAATCCAGATGGATCCCTCCAACCTGTTTCCCTGCATCAACATATGTTAGCACAATATAAAAATACTAATCCCACTTCGAAGGGGATATTGCGTGTAACGACCCATTATTTTGGACCATTCAAATCGACAATAAAACCACACATGTCGGACTTGAATAATTCAAAACAGTAGATCTTAATATAAAATGGAGCAAATAAAACCAATCATAGAATCACAGATACAGATAAATCCGAATAACTTGCAGCAGAAATAAAACAACCACAGTAGTTCGTGAAGTTACTACAACATAGAGTCACAAACAAGTGCCAAATGCAGAGTCTGAAAGAAAATACAACAGAAATCCCAATACATCAATGTCCACTAATACATAAGATGAATAGAAATACTAAATGAAAATAGACAACAAATAGATATATGGAGAATCTCCAACAAATCCTCTAGCTCCAGAAGGTGAAATCCAAAGCTGATACTCAGGCTGACCCAAGCGTAAAGCAAAACATGAAACACTCGAGTCAGGAAATACATACTTATACAATGTAAACCAACTCAAGTGAATTGCAATAAAATGCACAAGTAACTTAAAGGATGCTTGGGACCGCCCTTCCTTTAAGGATCTGTTAAACTATTTAATATGTAGTAATATACGCTATAATAATAATGTCTTTTAATAAAGTGAACTTACTTTAAATAGCGTTAAGGAGTTACCCAATATCCCCCCTTAACACATATATAGTGCCAATAGTCTATACAGTAACGTAATACCCTTTGATCGGGAGGCTACCAGAGGATACTCCATAGTAACGACACAAATCAAACTCGTACAAGGCGTGCTAGGGTAGGTGACACGTCATAACTAGGCAATGCCAGGGTAGATATACCAATTACGCTTTCGGGCCGGTGGTAACGCGTAGCAGCTACTACCGCCCACCTCGAGCCACACTCCCAAAATCAATGGTGCGTACCAATCAATCACAAAGTAGTAGAATGGCATACAAAGAAGTGTGTCCGATAAGAGGAGCTACCTCATTAGCCCGTCAATCGCTCCTATTTTATCCACCTTATGCCAACTCACGGGAGTCGGGTCCATGTACATGCCTCAATAAACATCACCACCATCCTACTTCATTCTGGAATCTCCACCGTGTACATGGTTGTTAAAGTGGTTTTTGGAGTTGGCAGAGAGTATGACGACTTTCGATCCCGGTCTCTTTAACAACCAATCGTTATTATATGGCATATCATATAAGGTGATGTGACAAATAAATAGCAGGTTATAACATCATATCACAGGAACATATAGATTACTATCATATCATCAAGTACAATTCACATGTCATTGTTTCACAATTATATAAGTACGAATGTCGAGAGTGATAAACTCACCTTCTAAAGCTAGAGTTAACAATTCAAGACACACGAACAAACTTTGAAAAGCACGATAAAGCACAAATCAGATTCGAGTGGATGGAGAGCCAAGATTCAGATCTTTCGCATAAGAAAATACAACATATATAAATAACATTATACAAAAGATTATACATCAAATCTATATACAACATAAATCAAAAATGAAGCAAAGAGGGCTTAACTCATCCAAGTAGGCTCGACCATATGAGAATAGGCTCGGCCACAATGCAAATGGACTTGCCTATCACCAAGTCATTCTCGGCCATGATGTTTGGAGGCACATACGCTCGGCTAAGATCAAAAACACACATGGCTAGGGATTAGAATGTAAAGGTATGGCAACCAAAATCAGGTGGAAAGCAAAAGGCAAAGACTTTGGGTTCGGCCTATGGCTATCATGCTCGCTCATAGTGCTAGCATGGCTCGGCCTTAGGCTAAGATCTGGATCAGGTCAGGTCCATCACTTGCACGACTTGGAGGTGAAGTATTGGCCATGGGAAGGGGATGGAAGGTGTGGCATAAGTGGTGGCCGAGGTTAGCAATTAGGAAGGATGATGTGGTGGAGATTGGCTAGGGTTTCATGGCAATATTGGTGATGGACTTGGATCAATAGGTCATGGCCTGGGTCAGTGGAGATGGTGAGGTGGTGTTGGCCGTAAAAGAGGGGGTGGTGGTGGAGGAAGATGGTCAGCAAGGCTAGGGATGGTGATGGCCGAGAAAAGTTTTGAGGAGAACCAGAGAAAAAAAGAGATGAGGAAAGCAATAAGAACTACTGAATATTTTTCTCAGTAGAAAAAAATGAGAGTGTGAATGAAAAGGAGGTGAGATGAGAAGTGTTTTGGACGGTTAAGAAAGGAATATGACTGTCTAGTGGAAAGTAAATGCACGGCTAGGAAGAGAAAAGGTCATCCCTTCATATCCAAGAAAAGAAAGCTATGTCCCTTGAATTTCCTAAGCCCAAAATCAAATAAAAGAAAATAGAAAGTAGGGAATGGGAAAAAAAAATAAAAATAGAAAATAGGAATGAAATAGAAAACATAAAATAAAAAATAGAAATACAAAATAACAAATAAAGTACTGAAAATAATCGCGTGTAAAACGCTGAAATTTTGTCAAATTTAAAAAGTATAAAGCGGAATTTGACGAAACGAAAAGCAGGACGAATATTAGAATTAAGTACAGTTTGAAAGAAAAAGATTAGAAATTTAAATTTCAAATTTAAATTTTACAATTGAAAGTCAATGTTTGACCACATTTGACCAAAATATAAAATTTTCAGTAAATATTTATTTTATTATATTTGGAAAATGAATTATAAACAAAATCCAAAATTACATTGGAAAATTCCAAAATTTCAATTTAAATGATTTATCAAATAAAAATTGAATTAAAATATTTACAAAATTTATGGGTTGTTACACTCTCCCCCACTCAAAACTTTTCGTCCTAAAAAAGGAACGAGACACGAAAGGAAAGATTAAGCAAATAGTACCTGAAATAAACAATTCCGGATTCGAAGCATGCATGCTTTCCTTCGTCTTCTAGGTACAATCCCGATCATCCGTACTCCACTATACTTTGACCAGGTTGACAGATTTCCTTCTTAGCTGCTTCGTACCTCTATCGACAGTACGAAGTGGCTTCCTCTCGACAATAAGGTTAGGCTCAAAATCCAAACTCTCGAGAGCAGAAGGCTGGACAATCAAAGATGGATCATGCAGATATCGACGAAGATGCGAAACATGGAATACAATATGCATTCCACAAAACCTCTTAGGCAAACCCAGACGATAAGCTAAAGAACCAATCCCTTCCGAGATGCAGAAAGAACCAACAACCTAGGAGCAAGCTTCCCTCATCCTCCTCCCTATCCCAGATTATCATTAAATTTATTCCACTTAATATATCTTATCACATATATTAAGTATGTTTCTTCCTATCATAACTACTCAAGTTTATTTATAAATTCCTTTGACATCATTTTATATTCTATATTATCCAATTACATACCTAACTTTTAAATAATGAGATAAGTTATATTGGAATGCAATTTAGTATTATATAAATAAAATTTTCCAATCCAATTATTTCAAGTTAAATTATTTGTCCTAAATTTTGACTTTAGTTTATAATTGAAATCATCCCTGAATCATAGATATAAGAAATTAAATCTCCATCTTATCACAAACAATTAAGAGATAATTATATATATATACTGTATATTAGATCAAATCAAATCTAAAATCGTATACTTATATATATTAAATCAAGCCATACTTAAGAAATTTAAATCAAATTTTCTTCCTCTCTTTATATATTAAATCAAACAAATTTAAATCAAACAAAGGCGTTGCAAAGCTACGAATTGGTCTCTCCTCTTCGAAACTCGAAAATGAATGTCGCTGATGCATCTGCCATCACCGAAATTATTTTCCAGCGACATAAGAGAAGGGCATAGATTTATACATTTTAAAATATATATTCAAACTTACCTTTATATAGTATACACTCTAAAAACATAAAACCACAATTTGAAATTACCGGAATTAAATTCTCAAATCCATAGCTTAAGTTCATTTAAATTCCAAATCAGTTTATAAACCATGTTTATAATTTTATTTATTTATATCTTGTGTCAATAGTCATTGGTTTTCAGAACAATAACTGAAATCAAATATTATCATTTTGTTAGCCTGTTCAGTTAACTATTTAATTTCAACTTAATTCAGTTCTCAATAAACCATTTCAGTTTATTATTATTTGGTTTTGAAATATTTACTTAATAAATCCAATATCATTTGAATAAAAAATTTAAACTTCAAATAACTGAATATTCCTTCAATTTATTTAAACTAAATATATTCATTTAAAATACCTTAAACCAAATCAAGTTATAAAAATCACATCCTTTAAAATCTCAAATTCAATAAATTTCAGATCAAACTTATTTGAGTTTCATTCATAAATAAATCCAATTTCAAATCAAACTTATTCACATCCTATCAAATAAATTTTCTATAAAAGTATTAAATATAAGTCACATAAAAATTTTCATTTTCGAAATTTGAAAAAAAAAATTGTGTTAATTTGTTCTGTTCAAGTTGTTTGAAATTCTATTGATATCGCTGATCAGACGAATTGATCGAAATCCCAAATCAACATCAACAACCCAAACAACACAACATATAAACATCAATACTAATACAAATACACACCCTCACTCAATGATTCTAGAATGGATTTCAAAATAAGGTTAGAAATTCAAATTTGGGAGATTCTAATCAAAAGAATTCAAAGATAAAATGAGATAGATAAAGGATTAAGATAAGGTTAAGATAGAAGACTAAAAATATACCTGATAACTGTTGTTACAGGTGAATTCAATGAGATTGAGATGAACTTCCCAAGATCCTCCATAATCAAGAACACAAGCACAAAGAAGATCCTTAAGAATCTGATTCACTCTTTCCGTTTGACCGTCGGTCTGTGATGGTAAACAGTGCTCAGATTCAGTCGAGTACCTAAAGATGCCTGAAAATCTTTCCAAAACTGACTGGTAAAGATAGGATCTCTATCACAAACAATGTTGATAGGAACACCATGGAGACGAACAATCTTCGTCATATAGATCTCAGACAATCATGAAGCAGAACCGGTAGACTTGACCGGAATGAAATGAGCTAGCTTGATCAATCTATCCACAAAAAGAGAAAAGAAGAAAGGCTCACATTGTTTGCAGCAATCTTGACTGGATCAACAGAACTCCATTACTAGAAACAATACGCCCAAGAAATCGGACTTCATCCTTCCATAAATAGCATTTCAAGAATTTAGCCTTTAACTGATGATTTCTAAGAGTCTTCAGAAAAAATTTCAAATGTGACTCATGCTCATCCCTTGACTAAGAGAAGCACAGGATATCATCAACAAGACTAGAACAAACTTATTAAGCACATTGCGAAAAACACAATTCATCTAATCAACAAAGAAATCAGGGGCAGGGGTAACAACAAAATACCAGATGACTTGCCCTTCTACTGACTAAGTCAATGGTAATTAAGAAACAAAAGACCAGATTCAACAAGAATAGAAATCCTTATCAAGGGATCTAATTAACAAGGTGGATAATAAAAGGAAGAAGTTAAGAAAAAATTGATTTCAAAACAAGAAATTTTTTACATTAAAATAATCTTTGAAAATCCTTTTTAAAATCATTTGAAAATCATTTTATACTTTAAAATACGTTCTCTCACAAAGAAATGATTCTAAGATTGATTTCAATCATTCTAGGGTATTTCTACCCTATCTCTAATGAGTTTCTGCTCCGCAAGCTAAGGTTTGCCTAAAACCAAAACTCTGATACCATATATAACGGACCACCTTCCAGTGGGGTAACGCCCACTGTAACATACATCGGTACATGTATTCTGCCTTTACGGCCAGCCTCTCGACTGTACCAACCCTCGCATGGACATGTAGGAGTAAGAGTCATCCACTCGCTATCAAACCAAATACAAGAACCACCAATCATGCTGCACCCTCCAAGTGCATAGGCGGACGCACATGCCAGACTTGAATAATTCAAAACAGAGATTGTAATATAAATTGGAGCAAATAAAATGAATTATAGAATCACAGACACATATAAATCAGAATAACTCGCAGCGGAAATAAAATAACCATAGTAGTTCATGAAGCTACTTCAACATAGAGTCACAAAACAAGTACAAAATCCAGAGTCTGAAAAGTAAATACAACAGAAATCCCAATACATCAATGTCCACTAATACATAAGCTGAATAGAAATACTGAATGAAAATAGACAACAACTAGATAGATGGATAATCTCCAGCAAATCTTCTAGCTCCAGAAGGTGAAATCCAAAGCTGATACTCAGGCTGACCCGAGTGTAAAGCAAAACACAAAACACTCGAGTCAGGACATACATAACTATACAATGTAAACCAACTCGAGTGAACTATAATAAAATGCACAAGTAACTTAAAGTATGTTTGGGACCGTCCATCCTTTAAGGATCCGTTAAACTATTTGCTATGTAGTAATATATGAAATTATAATAATGTCTATTAGTAAAGTAAACTTACTTAAAAATAGCGTTAAAGAGTTACTCAATATCCCACTTAACACAAATATAGTACCAATAGTCTATACAGTACTGTAATACCTCCTGATCAGGAGGCTACTAGAGGATACTCCATAGGTACGACACAAATCAAACTCGTACAAGGCACGCTAGGGTAGGTGACACGACAAAACTAGGCAATGCCAGGGTAGATATACCAATTACGCTTCTAGGCTGGTGGTAACGCATAGCAGTTACTACCGCCCACCTGGAGCCACACTCCCAAAATCAAAGGTGTGCACCAATCAATCACAAAGTAATAGAATGGCATACGAAGAAGTGTGTCCGATAAGAGGAGCTACCTCATTAGCCCATCAATCACTCCTATTTTAGCCACCTTATCCCAACTCACGGAAGACGGTCCACGTACATACCTCAATAGAATATCATCACCATCCCACTTCATTCAGGAATCTCCACCATGTACACGGTTGTTAAAGTGGTTTTCGGAGTTTGCAGAGAGTATGACAACTTCCGATCCCGGTCTCTTTAACAATCATTCGTTATTATAACACATGGATATTTATTTCAAAATCATTTATACTTCAAAAACCAAAATATCATATCAATTTCAAAACTATGTCAATACGATATCATTTCCATTTAAAAACCAAATCAATATGATAACTTGAAATACTCTTTAAAATCATCTTAAACAAGAACCACGATTTAAATTCATATCCTTCAATCTTCAATTTCAATAAGTTTCAAATCAACATATTTAAAGTCAATAAAGTTTCATATTCATTTCCAAAATCATAGTACTTTCAAATCTATAACAACTCCGAAACCAAATACTTTGAAAACATAATACTTTGAAATCATTACACTTGAAATGTAATCATTTGGAAATCATAATACTTAGAAAATCATAACACCTTTAAAACAATATTCATTACTAAAGTTGTAGCATTTTCTAAGTTCATTCGTTCAATTATAACAATTTCAAAAACATTTTATTTTCAGAAACAACAACACTTAGAAAACGTTATGGTAGATATAGTAGTATTTCAAAAATATTGTCATTTTCAGAAACAGCGGCACTTATAAAGTGTTACAGTAGATATTTTTGTAATTCAAAACAGTTCAATTTCAGAAATAGCAACACTTATAAACTGTTAAAGTAGATATTTTAGTATTTCAAAAACAGTTCAATTTCAGAAACAACAGCACTTATAAAGTGCTACAGTGGATAAAATTAGCATTTTAGAACATAGTTATATTTCAAAAATGGCAGCACTTAGCAAATTCTACCTTAAAACCCCAGCATTTTGGAAATGCTTCCAATACAAATTCCATATTTATTATAACATTTCAAAAACATTAAAATCTCAATTTTAGCCATTTTTAACTTATAAAAACATATCTCACGCTTCAAAAAATATTCAGTTGGATACCATTTAACTGGTTATTGAATAAAATGAAATTTTATAAATAAAATATCCAAATTCACTATAATTGATTTATTATGTCAAAAGTACACTATTTTACTTAACTTTTATTTTAACCAATAACTAAACACCTTATCTTAAAATACCCATTTCATAAATAAGATATTCTTTCTCAAAGTTAAACTCAACACTTCCATTTGAAAAACTAAATTTTCAATTATCAAGTTAAGTCAAAATTTAAGATACATCTTAGCATCTAAATCATGATTATTTATTTTACAAAACATATCCATTTCATAAAATAAAATCTATTACAATCACCAGGTTAGATTTAAAATTCCATATTAAATCAAATTTAATTATTAAGTTATTTATCATCAATAAAGATCTTTTAAATTACAATTTAAAACCAATTATTGACTTAAAAAAATTTAACTTATAGAAAACCAATATCTCTTTATATTTTAAATCATTAAATCTAATCTTTAAGCTAAAATTTCATATATTTTACAAATTCAAAATACTCAATAAATTTATTGAAAAATATTATATTAAAAATTAACCTTGGGTCTGTATAATATTTTCTAACCTAGGTCAAGTGATACGGATATGTATCATTTCAATCCATAATTTAAAAGAAAAATCTAGTTTCTATCATGTCAAACCCGCAATCCCAAGTCAAATAAAATAAAATAAAAATCGCTTGAGCCTATTATTTCAGCTCATAACGATTTTTCCTTATTCTAAAGTCCATTCGGGTATGTTTCATTTCAACCCATAGTGGTTCTATTTTACAAGGAACTTGAAATGTGAGAAACAGTAAATAAAATAAACAATATAATGGCATATCATATCAGGTGATGTGACAAATAAATATCAGGTTATAACATCATGAAATATCATATCACAGGCATATACATATACATACATACATATATATATATATATATATATATATATATATATATATATTACTATCATATCATCAACTACAATTCACATGCCATTGCTTCACAATTATATAAGTACAAATGTCGAGAGTGATAAACTCACCTTCTAAAGCTGGAGTTAACAATTCTAGACACACGAACAAACTTCGAAAAGCACGACAAAGCACAAATCAGATTCGAGTGGATGGTGAGCCATGATTAGGTCTTATGCACAACAAAATACAACATATATAATAACTATATACAAAAGATTATACATCAAAACCATATACAACATAAATCAAAAATGAAGCAAAGAGGGCTTAACCATCCAAGTAGGCTCAGCCACATGAGAATAGGCTCAGCCACAATGCAAATGGACTTGCCTATCACCAAGTCATGCTCGGCTATGATGTTTGAAGGCACATTTTCTTGGCTAATATCATAAACACACAGAGCTAGGGGATAGATTGTGAAGGGATGGCAACCAAAATCAAGTGGAAGGCAAAAGGAAAAGGCTTTGGGTTTGGCCTATGGTTATTGTTCTCGGTCATGGTGCTAGCATGGCTCGGCCTTAGGCTAAGATCTGGATCAGGCCAGGTCCACCACTTGCACGACTTGGAGGTGAAGTATTGGCTACGGCAACGGGATGGAAGGTATGGCAGAAGTAGTGGCCAAGGTTAGCAATTAGGAAGGATGATGTTGTGGAGATTGGCTAGGGTTTCAAGGCAATATTGGTGATGGACTTGGATCAATCGGCCACGGCCTGGGTCAGTGGAGATGGTGAGGTAGTGCTTGCCGTACCGAAGGTGGTGGTGGTGGAGGAAGATGATCCGCAAGGATAGGGATCGTGATGGCCGAGCAAAGCTTTGATGAGAACAAAATAAAAAAAATAAAAGAAGAGGAGGAAAGCAATGAGAACTACTGAATATTTCTCTCAATAGAAAAAAAATGAGAACGTGATTGAAAAGGAGGTGAGATGAGAAGTGTTTTGTACGACTGAGAAAGGAATATGAATGGCTAGTGGAAATAAATGCACGGCTAAGAAGAGAAAAGGTCGCCCCTTCATATCCAAGAAAAGAAAGCTATGTCCCTTGAATTTCCTAAGCCCAAAATCAAATAAAAGAAAATAGAAAGTAGGGAATGGAAACTAAAATAGAAAATAGAAAATAGGAATGGAATAGAAAGCATAAAATAAAAATAGAAATACAAAATAATAAACAAAGTACTTAAAATAATCACGTGTAAAATGCTAAAATTTTATCAAATTTAAAAAGTATAAAACGGAACTTGACGAAACGAAAAGCAGGACGAATATCTGAATTAAATACAGTTTGAAAGAAAAAGATTAGAAATTAAAAATTCAAATTTACATTTTCCAACTGAAAATCAAAGTTCGACCACAGTTGACCAAAATATGAAATTTTCAGAAAATATTTATTTTATTATATATGCGAAACAAATTATAAACAAAATCCAAAATTACATTGGAAAATTCCAAAATTTCAATTTAAATGATTTAACAATTAAAGTTTCAAATAAAATTTGAATTAACGTATTTACAAAATATATAGGTTGTTACATCGTGATGTATCGGGTCATCCGCTATTATGTGGGGCGTATAGGGTCTCATCTGCTATAAAATGCGGGAATATCAATCACTCCAGTATTTATATATATTACTATATATATAATATCACATTTAGACTGATAATAGTTACCACATTCAATCAATCATCCAATAAGTTATTTTAACTATTTAAATTAACTAGTAATCCAATTCGAGTGAGATTAAGTCACATTTATATTATGTTTACAATCCACTCCAAACCGGCTCGTCTCTCCACCATTTTAGACCTTGTATAAACATTATACGGATTATTAACATTTAAAATAATCAAGCAGTCAATTACCATTTATTAATTGAATTTTAAACTAATAATTTAATTTTAAACTAATTTTCCTATGATAAATAATTTTTAGTAACTATACTAATTAAATAAGCTAATTAAACAAGTTAATTATACAGGTTTTTAAAATTAAACAGTAGGTTTAAAATGTGTATATATATTTTTATTTTTTTATTTTTTTGAAAATACACATATACTTGTAAAATAATCTATATAAATTGAAAAATCTAATTTTATATAAACTCCACAACATTTAAAATTCCCACCTTTTTTCAAAACCTTATCTATAAATATATTTTTCTTTTTATCTATATATATGTGTGTATATTATATATATTTAAATTAAAATAGGTATGTATATATATATATTTTAAAATTAGATAGTAAGTTCCAGTACGTGTATTTTTTCTTAATATATATATAAATATGTATAACAATTAAATTAAAGGCAGAATTGTTTATACCTTATTGTAAATATTACTTGAAACACGCTCGCTACTCTGCTGCTGCCGAGGATCAACTGACGACGACACGTCCTAGCAACGATCGCCAAGCCGATGCTCCTCAAATCGCCTTCGTCCATTGCCTGCCTGTGCCCAGGCGTCTTCGCCTTTGCCTCAGCCTCAATCCAAAACCCCTGCACGACCACTAGAACACCGACCACGAAGGAGCAAGAGACTTTCAACCGCCATCCTCAGAACCTAAGTCGACCTCCTTCCATCGCCTCGAACGAATCGCGAAACCCTCTCCTCGAACACGAACACTAGCTTCGATCGAGACGACTCGCGCCTACGCAATAACCTCTCTTCGCCATGCCGCACTTGCCAGAAATTTGAGAGTATTCTATCGGCCATTAACATTTTTTTAGAGGAACGGAAGCGGAAATTGGAATTGAGGTAAGAGAAAAAGGAAGAAGCTCGCGAATTTGTTCGGCCATTATTTTCTTTAAAGCTTTTCGTTTTCTCTTTTTTCGACTGAATAGAAGTGAAGGAGGGAAAGGATGCGATATTTGAAAAGGGGGACGATGTGATTTGAAAAAGGTGAAGCATATGATACACGGTAGAGTACCGTGATTTGAATGAAAAAGTTGTGATGTGAATATAATGTCAATCAGAATAATATATATATATATATATATATATATATATATATATATATATATATTAAATCAAAATTGTCTCTATTTCGCAACTTAAAACCTTGACTTCCTATTGAGGCATGCCATTAGGCGTTCATAATGTTATACCCCTATTCGAAACGCAATGAAAAAGGTTTCGAGTCCTAATTCAATCATATGTAGAAGATAGCTTTTTGGAGCCAATTATTATATTGAATTCTTGATATACATTTCAGCGCATTTACATACCGTACGGCCACATGATAACTCCAAACACTACTAAAATTGAAAACCGATAATAATACACAATTACGGATCCAATGGAACTAGTTTCGTCGAATTCCGAGACTGTGCCTCAGAGGGCTATTTTTAAATGTCAATTTAAACGATATACTTTCAAAACTGAACAAATCACAGCTAAATTCAATTTTAAAGCTTTCTATTACCCTTAGTATTATCAATGTAAATTTTATAAGCCTCTAAATTATTTTTTTACAGGCTTGAAACACCGGATTCAATATTTTACCCAATTCCAATTATCAAATTCATTAAATTAAATCATCCAATAAATGGTTATATTTGAAATTCAAGTTAAAAATTAACTTTTAAATATTTAAAATCAATTAAATATACCAATTTTAAATATCCGAAATTCCGGATCGTTACATTCCTCCCCCATTATAAGAATTTCATCCTCGAAAATATTAGTTAAGAAGAATAGTCCACAACCCGTTTACTATATTCCCAAAGCCAACAGTTTTTAACAACTCCTCAAAACAATCTTTTTATTAAAGACACACAATCACTCTTCCTAACTTTCCAAACTCATCCATCTGTTTCAAATAATATTACTTACTCAACCATTCAAAATCAAAATTTTCTTCAAAACTTTTCTAACTCCTTAAATTTTCGAAAAATTTCGCCAGGGTCTCCTTTTTGCGGCTAGATCGGAACAACTACAAAATGCCTCTACCTACTCCAAATTTCCAAAAGAAAACAAAAGCCGAGTGGCTAGATCAGAAAACCATCAAATTTCATACGACAATTTAAATACATACTTCTTTGTTAGGCAATCAAATTTATATTCTAAAATCAAAAACATAAATTTTCCTTTGCTTTTAGATGCATGTATCCTACTTAGCAATAATATCCAATCATAAAATTCAAAATCATTTTATCCACATTTCTTACAAAATTTCAATATTTGCTTTGCTTAAGCCTTATAATGTACATATATCATCCATACGCAATATCAAATTTGATCGCTCACTCGATCACACAATTTCACTTCCGAATTAGTATCGTCCACCCGAATCCCTAGTGCGGACTCGGATCTGGTTCCTTAATCAGAAACCGTCATTCTCCTTGCATAGTCATATACTATGATACATAATTTCAGGATTAATCAAAAAATCTATATCCAGGGTTCGTCGTAGAAAATTGAGTGAAAAATCCTAACTCGAATCGATATAACCACCTCGAAATTCTATGCTCGAATCTGGATCCAATCGATATGCGAATAAAATAATATACATACATTCTACATATTTATCTTAATTGATTATTTCTTTGTGTTCACATTTATTTCAATTTCCATTTACTTATACATACTTACCCTTTTTCACAACTTTTATTAAATCTTTATTCAATTTCTTACTCAATATATTCTTCCAATACCAATTTAACTTAAGAATTTCACCACAAACTTTTCTAAGTCTATTATAACATTTTATACAATGTTCTTAGATTGATTCCACTTCATCACCTTGGTTTATATCCATTTCTATTCAAATTAAAATTTTCAATTCCATTTGAAGCTTTCCAAGTCTCTAAACATTAAATTTACCAATCGTCCCTCGATCTACATTTGGTTTACTGATTATTTCAAACTAGTTCCATCTACCAATTCATTTCAAATCTCAATAACTTTATTTTATTTAACATGATTCAAGTCAAATCTCATTCCATTATTCAATTCCAATTCGTTTGCTTACAAATTTAGATCAATTAGTTTACTTAATAATTTTATTTTCAATCCTTTGTTTTATTTAGTCCAATTTGGGCTATATTTCGAGATCCCTCATATTTAACTTATTTCATATTAATTCCTTTCTCAGTTAAATTTTCAAATTTTATAAGTTCAAATTTACCAATATTCTCTTCACCCATTTCTTCCAATTTATTTCACTTAATTGGTTTATTTTACTCATTTATTTCATTATCACACTTACCTTCGTTTAACTTTTATTAAGTTAGATTTTATCCTAACAATTCCAAAATATTATAAGATTTCAGACTTACTTATATTACATAATCATTTTTAAATAACTCCCAGAGTTTACGCAATTACTTAAGCATTTGAAAATCATTTTCGAAATCGATTGTATCCCAAAATTCTTTGGTATATCGAATTATTCTTTGAATTTCAAAACCAAACCCAGTTTTGCAAATAGCTCCAATTTAAATCATTCAGGTAGCAATTCCTCCCTTGGAAACTCGAAAAGGAATATCGATGATGTTGTAGTCATCACCGAAATTATTTCCAGGGACCGAAGTGAGTTTAGTGCTTTTTACCTCTTTTAAAACATTTCAAACATTTTTAAATTCCAATTCTCACCATATTTCATATCCAATTCAAAAATATTTCTGAATAATATTGATATTATTTTCACACTTTGAAAAACATCTTCAAAACCAACGAAAATTTAAATTTGCAAATTTTTAAATCCTTTTAAATTTATATTTTAAATATTTCTATGGAACTTCATTTAAAATTATAAATCACATTTATAACTCACGTTTACAAATTCCATTTTTTTATATAAATATATGTCTTAACCTTTGGTTATAATTTCAACTATTTCCATAACACGATGGTAATAATATGATATTATCATTTCCTAACAACCAAGCAAACCATATATACTTAAAATAGTTTTTGCAAAATCATTTCTTTCACCCCATTTAAACAACACTATGTCGAATTGTTTTATTCAAGTGTTTAGAGATCCCTATCAATAACGTTAATTACTCGTATTGACCAGAATCCATAAGCCACTCAATAAACCAATCAACACAATATAAAACAATTTTATATCCACTAACAAATATGCGCTCATATCTATTAATACACTCAAACTCATTTTAGGCGCTACTGACCCTATCTCTAATGAGTAATGCCCACTAGAGCCAAGGTTCTCGCTTAACTTTCAGCTCTGATATCACAATGTCACGATCCAGGTTTTCGACCTTCGAAAGTCAACATCAATACATCCAATGTATTTCATGCCGAACAATCGAATGCCAGAAATACCAGGCCGTAAGGGTAAGAAGAAAGAGGCAGAAGAAGAAAATAAAAAAGCACAACACAAAGTCTCACAGTCTCAACGGAACGATATATAATAGAAAACAATTGATCTTTATACAGAAAGATACTATATTGTTTTTATACATTACATCATCGGAGTACAACACAATCAATAACACAATATTGGACAGTTATAATAACTCGTCCTCACAAAGCTGAATATATAGCATACCATACATAGTGGAATATAAGTCATATACGTGATATACGTCTCCGTCATCCAGCTTGTCTCTTGAGCTCCATAGCATCCTACCATGAATATGTAATACTTAGTCTGACCCAAGCATTATAATAAAATAACATCCAAGTTAGTCTGGAAAACCAGCGCGAAAAAACACACTAAATTGAATTATTAAAGTTTTCGAAATCCTTTGAATTCAAAGGTACCTCGTAAGACCACGCCATAAATAAACATGCCAGATTTTTACCTTGCGATAACCAAAACATTTTATATCAAAATCCTCTGATATTATAATAGTGTCTAAGTACAAATACTTATTCAAATAGCTGAAATGCTTGCATCTCACATTCCAACATAGTTGGGCACAATCAAAACCGTATGGGCACTTATTGGAGAATGGATTCCATACAATGGCAGGGCTACTGGGGTACCGCCCGTCACAGTACCTGGTCTAGATCAGCATACTGAGGACCACTCCTGATCCTCTGCAACACAAGACCGACCTACCCCTAACCTAGATAAACCGAATAAGATCACCTCACGGTTGGGATCAGCAACCGCCACACAACCGAGATCAAGTGTAACAACCCCCATATTTATCGAGTTTATATTTAAATATTTTATTTATATATTATATCGTTAATCAGATTTTGGTCCGAAAAGCTACTTTTTGCAAACGATCAAATTAGGACTCGAGACCACTTCCATTGAGTTCGAAATGCTGTTTACAACTTTTTTAAATATAAACATCGATAGGTTTGGAGTTAGTGAAATTTCACTAACTTTTCCCGCTTTGGACTTTGCATTAGTTTAGCCTATTAAGCCCAAGTTCCAACCCCCTTCTCCTCACTCTTCATAAATTCCTAACTAACTTGAAATTTGCATTAATGGTGAAGAGAATGGGAAATTAAAACTCCAAGCTCAAATTTAATTGCTAATCCAACATTCAACTCCAAATTCAAGTAGAAGATATTGGATTCAAGCTTTAGATTGTTTCTCCATTGGCTTCAAGCTTCATCTTCGTCCATTTTAATGAAAAGGTGAGATTTTTATCTCACACTCTTGCTTATAACTATCTTGGACTGTTGGGAATGGTTCCCTATCACTTTAACATGCACATTTGCATTTGGTTTGGATTGGATTGGCGAAAAACTCCACTTTTTAGTGTTTTTAGTGAATTTTCAGCCTTAGGTCATTCTGGACCCTTAGGTCGCTCGGGTTCATGGCTTGCGCGCGTGGAAAAGTTGCCTGGACGTTAGGTCGTAGGTCTCTCGTGAGTTAAGCCTTAAGCCGAAGGTCGTTCGCGAGTTAAGCCTTAGGTCGTTTGGCCTTTATAACGTTAGGTCGCTCGCGTGTTAAAACTTTAGGTCGCGCTGGCCTTAAGTCGTAGGTCGTCTCCGACCTATATTGCCTCTGCTATTTCACTAAGTCGCGTAACCCTATCACCTTTAGGTCGTTAGGCCTTTATGTCGTTAGGTCGTTACACCTATAACCCGTTAAGTCGCGAATACCTTTAGGTCGTGAACCCCATTAGGTCGCAAACCTCTTTAGGTCGTCTGTCCCTTAAGCAGTTAGGTCGTTCGACCTGTGATGCCTTAGGTCGTTTGACCCGTGTTACGTTAGGTCGCATAACCCCTTAGGTCGCTTGACCCTGTTTCCTGTTAGGTCGCGTGACCTTGTTTTTCTTAGGTCGTGAACCTTGTTAGGTCGCTTATCCTTAGCTCGTGTACCTTCTTAGGTCGCGCACCCCCTTAGGTCGTTAGACCTCATTTTTTTTAGGTCGTAGGCCACTTGTCTTCACTAGGCCGTACCTTTTTGGACGGGGCGTTGCCCCGCACCCCGCCGGGGGCGCTGTCCCCTGGACCCCCGCGACCTGACCGGGCAAGTCGAACCCCATAGCGGTGGCGTTGCCCCCGCACCCCCACCTTGGGGGGGTTGCCACCCCCCGGACCCCCCTTCCTTAGAGGATCTTATCTGAAAAACATTCAACAGAACTTGCTTTGATGAGATGCTGAGTTGACCATTCTTCGAGACAACTTTAGAAATATGAAGGTTTCAATACTAGTAGTAAATATCAAAACTTTTTCATCAAAATGATTTCAACTTTATTTTCAATACCAAACTCGTTTATAAAACTGTTTTCCAGTCTATTAGTATATACAAACCTTTACCTCACTCGGATGAGAAATCTAATTAAACGGCCTAGTAAAACAAGTGGTATGAAACGCTTGCGTTTGCTTCGTCGGTTAATTCTTGGACTTGTTTGATTGAACCTCTTGTGACAATTTTCTAGTGAAGATTTACAGTTTGTTCGTAAATATTTAAGTTAAGCAAGTAGTTATGGGACGTGAAACTAAACTTTTATATTTACTAGCTTAGTGTAATTGACACTTCTCGTTGATCATGACGATCATTCTTATGATTTAGACTAGCAATTGTGCGGTCTCTTGTTTGCTTGGTTAGACTAGACACCACTTGTGTGATTTCATTCACACATACCTTTTTACCTTCTTAGTTAGTCTAGACACCACTTATGTGGTTTCACTCACACATACGTTTTTGTTTATGAGGTTAGACTAGACACCACTTGTGTGATTTCACTCACACATACCTTTTTGATTTTTGGTTAGTCTAGACCTCATCTGTGTCATTTCAACTCACACATATGGGGTAGCTCCCCATGTCTTCGGACCGTCATGTGATAGGCCTCTTTCCCTTTTTCTGTGATTTTTGGATTTCTTGTGTTGATTTCTGGAATTTATGTCATTGACTTGTTATGAGTACAAGTTTAGGGTATGATGCCCTCATTGGATCTTTGAGAAGATTCTTGTGATATCGATTTATCTCTTATTGATTGATCTTCTGTTGATCATCATTTGCATACTTATAGTAGTATGTCAGTATGGATATTTTATGTTTATGCCATATCTTTTATTTTATAGCATGTCATCTGATATTTATAGCTATACTGATCCGTTTATTATTTTCTTAAATAATACTCGGGTCAGACCGAGGTGTTACAGGTGCTTTTGCTTGACTTCTTCCCGGGATTTGCTACTCTGACTTTTGGTTAACTATTTAGATTAGCAGTTTTTATTGTATACACTTGAGACATAGACTCATAGTTGTATTCTTTTATATAGCACGTGTTGCTATTCTTTTGTATTATTGTGGATCTTTTTTACCACTACTCTGATGTACACTTTCATGTGTTAGTTATATATTCATATCTTCTTCCGCCTCTGTGATATGGATGTCTATGACTGATTTGTGTTATGCTTATTTCTATGTTTGTTTCCGAAGATTATTTATAGCCACCGTGTAATAAGCAATCACATGGATGGTCGCTCCTCAACAGCCTTATTCTCCGTGCTAGTTGACAGCACTACATCGTAGTGTTCTTGGCTAGCATGGGTATAGAGGTGGGGCGTCACATCAAGGGACTCTAGACAGGGATGACCTTACCCTAATTGGGTGTTACCTACTTAGCCTTGCTACAAACCCCTGTTTTAGCCATTCCCGGTTGATGAGGCTTGAGGCTACGATTACTTTTAGTACACGTTCACTTGGAATGCTCAATGTACTCCAATGATGATGGTTTGATAGCACTCGTCCATACAAGTCCGTTCCCGGTTCAAATGGAGCCGAAGGCACTACTCCTACTACATCCATTTTGGAATCATCCTCAGAATTAGTAGCGATTAGCCCATGCACTTCACTGCTCCATCTTTGACTCCAAGCTCTTGTCTTCCTTACGAAAACGTACTCGTTGGATTGAAGTGGTTTACAGATCATAAATCCGATCCCAAACTCATCGGAACAACGTTCGCTATTTTCGATAAACTCAACCCCAGTTATATAGGAAATAAACAGACGAGAATAAGATCGGAGATCACCTCCTACCCGTTAGTGGATGAATTTCCTTATAAACATCTTAGAAGAACGAACAAGTTTATACGAACAGTACAACACCTCGAACGGTAACTCTACCATTTAATTCTCGTGTTTCCTCTAGATATTTCAAAATTTATATTCGGGTCCAAATTTAATAGTCGGTTATTTAACTATCAAATTGTAACGCCCCGAAAATTTTCGACTTTCGAAAATTCAACATCGATACTCACTTTATCGACTGCCGAGAATTCGAAGGTCAAAAACCGGAATGTTATGGGTTTTAAAAAGAAGAAAGAAAGAAAATAAAAAGGTAGAAAAGATAGAAAATAGAGAGGAAAGAAGATAGACAATTTTTAGAAAACAGAGAATTTTTAAAATAGAACGGGACAGAAAGGAACAACAGAACAACAACAGAATCTCACAATTCGCAGCGGAACAACATATAATAATAAATGAATAATCTTTAAACAAAGGACTATATCAGTTATTACATTATCATCATATTACATCACATCATATCATCAGAGTGTACAACAACATACATCAACAAACAGCGGAAAAAGAAATACTATATAAACTAGTAATACGCCATGCCATCCAGCTTGCCTCCAGCAACTCCTGAATATCCAGAATATCCTGATAAACCTAACTCTTAACTGCCCGTGTGGAAATTGGTGGGCACCCAGAGTTTAGGAAGGAAAACAATAAACTCCGAGTCAGTCATGTGACTGGTGTGAGAACTCAAAACAGTTTATTTAACTTTAAAATCAAAATAGAGGAATATTTTAAATCAATTCGCAATGCTTTTAAAAATGAGACTACCATAAGGCCTCCCGCACACACACACATGCAAACGCAGAATCGGAGGAGATTTCTCCTTATGATAGTCAAAGATGCTTGATACGCATTTAAAATAATATTTGATATTATTATCAGTGCATAGTGTAGAGGAAAATCATTTCGAAAATAAAGATATAAATCTTAGCCAACATACGACCATTATCGTATGCCTACTATAGCTACTATCCAAACAGTGGTGACCACCATAAGTGAATAGCAGGTTCTACAACTAATACCGTACAAGTTTCGTATTGGGAATTGGATTTCCAACAAATGGTCAGGCCAAGGAACTTCCCATTGCCACATGAGAATGCCTCTGGATGGACATCCCCGAGAACCAAACCGAATCTCTACCAACACAAGGCCGGGTTACTCCTAACTGAGTAACAACTGACCGAATATGCCATCCCCCGGTCCTTTGGGACCTTTTCACCGAGCGCTCGTAATCAATTCACACAATCATAACAAAGTGTTTTCAACATGAGTAAGTATCTGGGCACCATACCATGATACCACCCTTTTCCAGAAGGAAATGGACACATCCTAAAGGGTGCTACCCCTCATAACCTTGCTGCTTCTTTCCTGTTTTGACCATTTCCGGGATGTGAGGCTCGACGAAGTCACGTCCACAAAACATACTTTATACAAAAGCCATGCTTTGGGTCAACAAATGATCAACACAATGATCACTAAGATAGACGATCAAATAAATGATCCTATCACAAATAATCAACACAATGATCATTTCAGCATCACTCAGCATGTCACATTACCAAACTGGGAATATATCGCTGATAACATTCAACTACATAACCTCTGAGCACGTACGTCTCAGAGAAGGGTGTTAAGCTAAAAGAATAAATTCTTCGCCACCAACAGAAATATATTTGAAAGAAATCGGCTTTATATCTCAACTTGTAATGTCAGACATACAATCCATACAAGTCTGTTCCGGGCTCGAACAGAACCGAAGGCACTTACAAAGAAGTCCTTGCAATCCGGATATTCACAATCCTGATCGGATTCACCATCACATATGGAGAACTCAATACCGTAGCTACTCGGTGCAGAGTCAATCGATAGTTCATCCTATCACTCTCGCAAATACCAGTCTTCAACACCGATCTTCAAATGCGATTCACAACGACGTATCACATATTCGGAGTGGGTTATACGACCCCATGGTCCTTTCCCGGTTAACCCGAATAGTGAGCGCTTATTCAAAAATAAGTGTGCATTCAATTTCAAACAATTCACATCAAATACCCATTCAAAGGGAAATACTGATAGTCGGCTATTGAACTATCACTGGATATGCACACATCACCAGATTCCAAATAATTTTCCAAATTATTTATTTTCCAAAATATCTTTACAAGATATTTAATTTCAACACTTCAAAAATAAATCAATATTTATTTTTATACAAATTCCACTTTTCACATATAAATTCCATAATGAATTTATATTTCCAAAATATCTATGCATATACGATTTCAATAATTCATTTCGATTTATCTTCAAAAAGATAAATTCTAATATTCACTTCTTATTGGAAAACATTTCCATACTTATTTATTCATAAGTAATTCACAAATCTTTTTATTTTCAACCTTGGAAAATATTCAATATACTTAAATCGAATTAAGTATATAATTCATTCTTTAAGGAAATCATTCTCTTAAACATATTTATTTGGGCCAAAACGAATGTTACGTAAAACATCGTTACGACAACCCAAAGTCACTAGTATAGGGATTCGAAATTAAAATAGATATATAAATCCCAATACTATACAAAACATTTCCTTTCGGAAATCATTTACTATAACAACAGTGTTATAGTCCACATTTCCTTTTATTTCTCGAAAACGTCTATTTCAACAATAAATGTTGAAATCTATGGTTTCGAATCTCAACACATTTTAAACCATCGTTAGATCGTTTTAATTCTATTTAAAACATCATATCTAAAACAATTTCTTTAACGTATTATTCACTATTCAAAACGTGAATATACTACCTTAACAAATTTCATCATTTCTATTCACTTTAACTTAAAGGATTATTCACTGTTCAAAATGTGAATATAACTCTATCTCTAAGTTATAACAATTAACTTATCAAAATAAGTCATTTGCGGATTTATAAAACAACGTTTATAAATTCCGTTTCTATTTATTTATAAAAACTTCCTTTTTATAAATTCCTTTATTAACCTATTCCAGTTTATAACTCAATTATAAACTACAAGTTCATATTATAAGTTAATTACTTATAAAACGATTATTTTACAAAATCGTTCATTTAACTTCCCAAATTATTAATCTTAACTTATAAGATTGTTTATTTATCCAAAATTCATTCTTTCGATAACTTTATAAATTTTATAAACCTATTGCTTATAAAATTTCATTTATAACTTCACAGTTTATAATTTCATAAATTTCATTCATTTAGGAAATTCATTTTCACTACATTCAAACACTTATAAAAACTCGTTTTATAATGTCCATAATTCAATTTATAAATATCCATTTATAAATCTCTTAATATAAATTAATTTATATTATTCTTTTAAACGTCTTTAAATTCCTTTAAAATTTCACCGTTCTCTTGATTTATAAAATAATCAAATTTTATAAATCTTATATTCAAACTTTTAATAATAAACTCAAAAATCCAGTTTAAACTATTTTATAAAATCATTGGTTCATATTTCTCAAAAACCAGCTTTTAACTATATTTCACAAAAACCATAATTTTATAACTTTAAAAATTATAACGTTTATTTATTTATAATGGATCAATTCCAAAAATATAGTATATTTTCAAAAATCACTTTAAAACCATTTTAAAATCCCAAAATCTGGGTCCAATGATGCTACACACCAAATAGTCAATCACGACTAACAACGATATCATATATCGATATGATAATCCATCAAATATCAAAATATCTGAAATTAAATAAATACTGTTGAGGAATCCAGTTGGATCCCTCCAACCTGTTTTCCTGCATCCAAAAACATTAGCACAATACCAATTTCGCTCCAGTACGAAATTATCGCGGTACATGTTTTTATTAAATATTATCCGCTTAATAACGGCGTAATAGGGTCTCATCCGCTAAACAAAAAATGCGGGAAATCAATAACTGCAATATATACATATGCCAATATATATATATTGATATTATATATAATACCAATTTCACTGTTTATGAAATATTCGCGGTATATGTTTATATTAATTAACATCCGCTTACTAACGGCGCATAATGTCTATTTTAACAATCAATAATTTACAGTCATCATTCAAACATGCATTCAAATATTTTAAATCTAACTATTTAAAATAAAATCGAAATCTATTCGATTGAGTGAGAAGTTCTCACCTTGATTTTATTTCCGTTTTAGCGATTTATTTCGAATAAAATTAAACGGACGTTTAATTTTACCCAAAATTTTCACTAACTCCAAACGACTCCAAACCAACTCCATCGCGTAGTGCTCGTCCATACGATTCCAACGCAACTGAGTTTGCGTTTTTTCGACCTCGTATGAAAAAGTTATGATTTTTACAAGTTTGCACACAATTTTATAACTAAATTTACAACATTATTAAAAAATTTAAACCCAACTCAACTACAGCCACTGGATCCAAATCCAACGCCTCTAGCTCATCTCCCCCAACCTCACGTATTGTTGCAGGAGATAGTCGCACTCCCTTGAACCCAAACACAAAATCTAGGGTTCCAAATACAACCTCCTTCGTTCAACTACACCTCGATCAACATGCGCCAACGCGAAGCACACGACATTAGCTACCTTCGGCCCCAAGCCTGGCCAACTCGGCCCCACCCCCCACTCTCAAAGTGCGTCCGAAACTGAAGCATACGGCCCACATTTGCTCCCTCCACGCGACTCCAAACTCGATCATCACCGTATGAAATTAAAGCCCTCGCCTTGCTCTTCAATCTTCGTGTTGAACACCTCGCGTGAATGTGAATGGATTTGGAGAGATTGATGGTTGAAATTGGGACAATTCTGGCCCTTCATAATGTTAGTGGCGGCTAGCAATATTGGATTAGGGTTTTAGTATTTATTTTATTTTATTTTTAGAATGGTGGCTATTTATAAGAAAAGCAAGCGTAAACACTATTCATTTCGGAAATTCCGAACTCCGATTTACGCGCCGTAACCAGCGTACCTAGGGTTTATCCCGCGTTCCGGACACAATGGAACAGGTTTCGGAAGCTAATTCGGAAGTATGTGCGAGTTATGGCTGAAAACGTTCAATTTAAATTAAACCGATTTAAATCGATTTCTAGGCGTTTTAATTTGTACCGGACAAACGGTAAATCCAATTGACTTGAAATTTGAAACTTTACAATAATATCACATTACGGATCCGATGAAACTGGTTTCGTCGAAATCCGAAACTTTTTGAAAAATGGCTATTTTGACTCGCCAAATTTAAATTAAAAACAATTCGATGCGTTTCGAGCTGCCACGATCAAACGATAACTCCGATTGACACGAAAATTGAAATCCGGTAATAACTAACTATTACGGATCCAATGAAACTGGTTTCGTTCAATTCTGAGACTGTTCAAAAATTGGCTATTTTACAGTCGATTATTAAATATTAAAATATTCAATTTTCACAAATTAACTTTTAATTCGATTTTAAAAGTTCTAAAATATCATCCTAACTTCAATATGATAAAATAAAATTTTACAAATTAATTTCAATCATATTTAACCCAATTTTCAATTATTTCCATAATTTAACATATTAAATTATCGATTTAATTATCCAATTAAATCCAATAATTCAAATAAAAATTTATTCGACTTATAAATTCACTTATAAATATTTAAAATTAATTAAATATTCGAATTTTAATTTATAAAAATTCTGGGTCGTTACAATCTTTCCCCCTTAAAAGAATTTCGTCCCCGAAATTACAAGTAAGAAAATTACAGAATCTATTAACTTTTCCAAAATTCATAATTAAACTTCTTATAATTCTTTACTAAGTTTTCAAATCATACTTAGTTATTTTTTTCAAAAACAATTACAATTGTTTAACTTTCAACTTCAAATCAAAGTTAAAGTTTTCAAAATTTTCCCAATTTTCTCAAAAATTTTCTAACGCCTTAAATTTCCGGAAAAATTCTCCATAGTCTCCTTTGCGCGGCTCGATCCGAAAAAAAAAATGACAGTATATATATCACAAATATACATCTCATCAAGTAATGAGGCATCCCGAAGGGAAAAAAGTGTAAAAGTACGATATTTAATCCGAGATATGTACCTTATATTTTATTAGCGAGCATATACAGCTAATATAGCGCAAAAGCGAGCTCCAAATGCGAAGCAAACGCAATCCGCACCTACTAAACTCAACAAACAACATGAGAATCATGCATATATGAAAATAGTATCAATATACAACATATAGCAACATAACTATACATGTCACATAGAAAATGCAACCAAACAACAAATGCAAACATCAACCAACTACCATCCATAACCAATAAATATTCATTCATATTCTCATTAATATTCAATGAAACGGTTTTCAATTTAATCACATTTGATTAGTTTACATTGGATTTTATCAACATTCATTCTCAATTCAATTAGTTAACATTTACTAATTTAATCCAATTCACATTCAATTTCTATTCAAACTTATTTACTTCTAATTTGAATTCAATTTACTTTAGCTTTCAATTTCATTAATACTTAATGAATTATATATAATCAATCAACAATCAATTAACAATCATATAACATTAGAATTTAATGAATTAACACTTACATTCATTATTCCATATCAATTCTATTTTCCATTCAATTGATTCACAATTCAATTAATTAACATCCGAACCATTTTTTTCAATTCAATTTCTAAGTTGAATTTCATTCATATACTCAAGTTCACATTTCTTATTCACAACTCATATTCATAAATATATTCATATAGTTTCACTTATTAGATATATAAGTTTATTTCACAATTGTAAACACTTTAATTATAATTCAATTCTTATAATTCTTTTGCTTATACAATTATTCTTTAATTTAGATTATTCAAACAACCTAACAATCAACTTACATACAATTTAATAATTCTGAAAAATTATTTCTTTATATATAAAATATAATCAAGGCAAAATTATTTCATTTACCCAATTAAAACAATACTGTGCCGAATTGTTCTATTCAAGTGTTTAGAAACCCCTTCGGCATAGTTTGACTGACCGTGCTGACGAAGGTTCATATGCCACTCAATAAACCAATCATCACAATATAAAACAATTTTATATTCACTAACAAATACGCTCTCATAGCTATTATTACACTTAACTCATTCTAGAGTACTACTGACTCCATCTCTAATGAGTAATACCCTACAGAACCATGGTTGTCGCTTAACCATCAGCTCCGATACCAAATGTAACGCCCCGAAAATTTTCGACTTTCGAAAATTCAACATCGATACTCACTTTATCGACTGCCGAGAATTCGAAGGTCAAAAACCGGAATGTTATGGGTTTTAAAAAGAAGAAAGAAAGAAAAGAAAAAGGTAGAAAAGATAGAAAATAGAGAGGAAAGAAGATAGACAATTTTTAGAAAACAGAGAATTTTTAAAATAGAACGGGATAGAAAGGAACAACAGAACAACAACAGAATCTCACAATTCGCAGCGGAACGACATATAATAATAAATGAATAATCTTTAAACAAAGGACTATATCAGTTATTACATTATCATCATATTACATCACATCATATCATCAGAGTGTACAACAACATACATCAACAAACAGCGGAAAAAGAAATACTATATAAACTAGTAATACGCCATGCCATCCAGCTTGCCTCCAGCAACTCCTGAATATCCAGAATATCCTGATAAACCTAACTCTTAACTGCCCGTGTGGAAATTGGTGGGCACCCAGAGTTTAGGAAGGAAAACAATAAACTCCGAGTCAGTCATGTGACTGGTGTGAGAACTCAAAACAGTTTATTTAACTTTAAAATCAAAATAGAGGAATATTTTAAATCAATTCGCAATGCTTTTAAAAATGAGACTACCATAAGGCCTCCCGCACACACACACATGCAAACGCAGAATCGGAGGAGATTTCTCCTTATGATAGTCAAAGATGCTTGATACGCATTTAAAATAATATTTGATATTATTATCAGTGCATAGTGTAGAGGAAAATCATTTCGAAAATAAAGATATAAATCTTAGCCAACATACGACCATTATCGTATGCCTACTATAGCTACTATCCAAACAGTGGTGACCACCATAAGTGAATAGCAGGTTCTACAACTAATACCGTACAAGTTTCGTATTGGGAATTGGATTTCCAACAAATGGTCAGGCCAAGGAACTTCCCATTGCCACATGAGAATGCCTCTGGATGGACATCCCCGAGAACCAAACCGAATCTCTACCAACACAAGGCCGGGTTACTCCTAACTGAGTAACAACTGACCGAATATGCCATCCCCCGGTCCTTTGGGACCTTTTCACCGAGCGCTCGTAATCAATTCACACAATCATAACAAAGTGTTTTCAACATGAGTAAGTATCTGGGCTCCATACCATGATACCACCCTTTTCCAGAAGGAAATGGACACATCCTAAAGGGTGCTACCCCTCATAACCTTGCTGCTTCTTTCCTGTTTTGACCATTTCCGGGATGTGAGGCTCGACGAAGTCACGTCCACAAAACATACTTTATACAAAAGCCATGCTTTGGGTCAACAAATGATCAACACAATGATCACTAAGATAGACGATCAAATAAATGATCCTATCACAAATAATCAACACAATGATCATTTCAGCATCACTCAGCATGTCACATTACCAAACTGGGAATATATCGCTGATAACATTCAACTACATAACCTCTGAGCACGTACGTCTCAGAGAAGGGTGTTAAGCTAAAAGAATAAATTCTTCGCCACCAACAGAAATATATTTGAAAGAAATCGGCTTTATATCTCAACTTGTAATGTCAGACATACAATCCATACAAGTCTGTTCCGGGCTCGAACAGAACCGAAGGCACTTACAAAGAAGTCCTTGCAATCCGGATATTCACAATCCTGATCGGATTCACCATCACATATGGAGAACTCAATACCGTAGCTACTCGGTGCAGAGTCAATCGATAGTTCATCCTATCACTCTCGCAAATACCGGTCTTCAACACCGATCTTCAAATGCGATTCACAACGACGTATCACATATTCGGAGTGGGTTATACGACCCCATGGTCCTTTCCCGGTTAACCCGAATAGTGAGCGCTTATTCAAAAATAAGTGTGCATTCAATTTCAAACAATTCACATCAAATACCCATTCAAAGGGAAATACTGATAGTCGGCTATTGAACTATCACTGGATATTCACACATCACCAGATTCCAAATAATTTTTCAAATTATTTATTTTCCAAAATATCTTTACAAGATATTTAATTTCAACACTTCAAAAATAAATCAATATTTATTTTTATACAAATTCCACTTTTCACATATAAATTCCATAATGAATTTATATTTCCAAAATATCTATGCATATACGATTTCAATAATTCATTTCGATTTATCTTCAAAAAGATAAATTCTAATATTCACTTCTTATTGGAAAACATTTCCATACTTATTTATTCATAAGTAATTCACAAATCTTTTTATTTTCAACCTTGGAAAATATTCAATATACTTAAATCGAATTAAGTATATAATTCATTCTTTAAGGAAATCATTCTCTTAAACATATTTATTTGGGCCAAAACGAATGTTACGTAAAACATCGTTACGACAACCCAAAATCACTAGTATAGGGATTCGAAATTAAAATAGATATATAAATCCCAATACTATACAAAACATTTCCTTTCGGAAATCATTTACTATAACAACAGTGTTATAGTCCACATTTCCTTTTATTTCTCGAAAACGTCTATTTCAACAATAAATGTTGAAATCTATGGTTTCGAATCTCAACACATTTTAAACCATCGTTAGATCGTTTTAATTCTATTTAAAACATCATATCTAAAACAATTTCTTTAACGTATTATTCACTATTCAAAACGTGAATATACTACCTTAACAAATTTCATCATTTCTATTCACTTTAACTTAAAGGATTATTCACTGTTCAAAATGTGAATATAACTCTATCTCTAAGTTATAACAATTAACTTATCAAAATAAGTCATTTGCGGATTTATAAAACAACGTTTATAAATTTCGTTTCTATTTATTTATAAAAACTTCCTTTTTATAAATTCCTTTATTAACCTATTCCAGTTTATAACTCAATTATAAACTACAAGTTCATATTATAAGTTAATTACTTACAAAACGATTATTTTACAAAATCGTTCATTTAACTTCCCAAATTATTAATCTTAACTTATAAGATTGTTTATTTATCCAAAATTCATTCTTTCGATAACTTTATAAATTTTATAAACCTATTGCTTATAAAATTTCATTTATAACTTCACAGTTTATAATTTCATAAATTTCATTCATTTAGGAAATTCATTTTCACTACATTCAAACACTTATAAAAACTCGTTTTATAATGTCCATAATTCAATTTATAAATATCCATTTATAAATCTCTTAATATAAATTAATTTATATTATTCTTTTAAACGTCTTTAAATTCCTTTAAAATTTCACCGTTCTCTTGATTTATAAAATAATCAAATTTTATAAATCTTATATTCAAACTTTTAATAATAAACTCAAAAATCCAGTTTAAACTATTTTATAAAATCATTGGTTCATATTTCTCAAAAACCAGCTTTTAACTATATTTCACAAAAACCATAATTTTATAACTTTAAAAATTATAACGTTTATTTATTTATAATGGATCAATTCCAAAAATATAGTATGTTTTCAAAAATCACTTTAAAACCATTTTAAAATCCCAAAATCTGGGTCCAATGATGCTACACACCAAATAGTCAATCACGACTAACAACGATATCATATATCGATATGATAATCCATCAAATATCAAAATATCTGAAATTAAATAAATACTGTTGAGGAATCCAGTTGGATCCCTCCAACCTGTTTTCCTGCATCCAAAAACATTAGCACAATACCAATTTCGCTCCAGTACGAAATTATCGCGGTACATGTTTTTATTAAATATTATCCGCTTAATAACGGCGTAATAGGGTCTCATCCGCTAAACAAAAAATGCGGGAAATCAATAACTGCAATATATACATATGCCAATATATATATATTGATATTATATATAATACCAATTTCACTGTTTATGAAATATTCGCGGTATATGTTTATATTAATTAACATCCGCTTACTAACGGCGCATAATGTCTATTTTAACAATCAATAATTTACAGTCATCATTCAAACATGCATTCAAATATTTTAAATCTAACTATTTAAAATAAAATCGAAATCTATTCGATTGAGTGAGAAGTTCTCACCTTGATTTTATTTCCGTTTTAGCGATTTATTTCGAATAAAATTAAACGGACGTTTAATTTTACCCAAAATTTTCACTAAATCCAAACGACTCCAAACCAACTCCATCGCGTAGTGCTCATCCATACAATTCCAACGCAACTGAGTTTGCATTTTTTCGACCTCGTATGAAAAAGTTATGATTTTTACAAGTTTGCACACAATTTTATAACTAAATTTACAACATTATTAAAAAATTTAAACCCAACTCAACTACAGCCACTGGATCCAAATCCAACGCCTCTAGCTCATCTCCCCCAACCTCACGTATTGTTACAGGAGATAGCCGCACTCCCTTGAACCCAAACACAAAATCTAGGGTTCCAAATACAACCTCCTTCGTTCAACTACACCTCGATCAACATGCGCCAACGCGAAGCACACGACATTAGCTACCTTCGGCCCCAAGCCTGGCCAACTCGGCACCACCCCCCACTCTCAAAGTGCGTGCGAAACTGAAGCATACGGCCCACATTTGCTCCCTCCACGCGACTCCAAACTCGATCATCACCGTATGAAATTAAAGCCCTCGCCTTGCTCTTCAATCTTCGTGTTGAACACCTCGCGTGAATGTGAATGGATTTGGAGAGATTGATGGTTGAAATTGGGACAATTCTGGCCCTTCATAATGTTAGTGGCGGCTAGCAATATTGGATTAGGGTTTTAGTATTTTTTTTTTTTTTTTTTTAGAATGGTGGCTATTTATAAGAAAAGCAAGCGTAAACACTATTCATTTCGGAAATTCCGAACTCCGATTTACGCGCCGTAACCAGCGTACCTAGGGTTTATCCCACGTTCCGGACACAATGGAATAGGTTTCGGAAGCTAATTCGGAAGTATGTGCGAGTTATGGCTGAAAACGTTCAATTTAAATTAAACCGATTTAAATCGATTTCTAGGCGTTTTAATTTGTACCGGACAAACGGTAAATCCAATTGACTTGAAATTTGAAACTTTACAATAATATCACATTACGGATCCGATGAAACTGGTTTCGTCGAAATCCGAGACTTTTTGAAAAATGGCTATTTTGACTCGCCAAATTTAAATTAAAAACAATTCGATGCGTTTCGAGCTGCCACGATCAAACGATAACTCCGATTGACACGAAAATTGAAATCCGGTAATAACTAACTATTACGGATCCAATGAAACTAGTTTCGTTCAATTCTGAGACTGTTCAAAAATTGGCTATTTTACAGTCGATTATTAAATATTAAAATATTCAATTTTCACAAATTAACTTTTAATTCGATTTTAAAAGTTCTAAAATATCATCCTAACTTCAATATGATAAAATAAAATTTTACAAATTAATTTCAATCATATTTAACCCAATTTTCAATTATTTCCATAATTTAACATATTAAATTATCGATTTAATTATCCAATTAAATCCAATAATTCAAATAAAAATTTATTCGACTTATAAATTCACTTATAAATATTTAAAATTAATTAAATATTCAAATTTTAATTTATAAAAATTCTGGGTCGTTACACAAATAAACTATCATTCAACCAAATATTTTATTTCCACCGAAAAAAATCAAGTCTTATTTAATTTGGATTTTAAATAAATTAAATCACTTTATCCATAACTATACACTTAAAATATTTAAGATAAAGCTACTTAAATTACTTTGTTCAAAATAATAGTTATGGAATTCTATAATAACTTTCCAAGTAAAACTTTAGTCAAAAACTACTTTTAAAATAAAGCTATTATATAAAATATAAATATTTAATAATTATTATTTAAATCACAATACTAACCTAACCTTTAAAAATACTTAACTACTATAATTAACTTAATTACTTTTTACTTTAACACTTTAAAAAAAATTGAATAATAAATTTTTCTAAAAACATCTTTAAAATTTCCAATTTATACTTAAAAATCTACTTTGAAAATGTACTTAGCTTTTCAGGAAAATACATTTTCCACTCCAATCAGCACGTCTAATCATTTATAAGTCCTTCTCGATTTATCTCCAGTTTAATTTACGTCCCAATCCCGTAAATTTTCTTTCTCACATTTTCTTAAAAATAAAATCACTATTTATTTTTAAAATGAATTACCATCTTCATATAAATTCCTATCATGAATTTGTAAATTCAAATTATCCACTTATAAATATTCACTTTATTTATAAACATAGTTTATAAATTCCATAGTCTCGTTCTCCTTTTAATCATAATTTTAAAACACTTAATCGATTCCTAAATCAATTTTCTGAATTAATTTTTTTAAAAACTTATTTCTTGATTAAAAAATCTTTATTTAAATCTGGGACATTTATTCAATATTTTATTTTTCAAATTCCCTCTTTACTTTTCTCAAGTCCATTTCAAACCTAGATTTTAAATAAATACCTTTATACTTAAACAAATCGCTTAATCCCCATTATTAAATGCTTCTATTCAAATATTCCAAAATTGATATCTTTTCATATTTAGAAATTATCAAATACAAATTTTAAAATCAAACAATTCATTTTTCTCAAATTCATTACTTTTAAGTTTATCCAACTTTACTATAAATCTCCTACTTTAAAGTTTCCCTTTTTATTTCCCCTTTAAAAATACAATATTTATATTTTTAAAATGCCACAATATATTAACATCAAATAAATAAATTTTTCCAACATAATATATCATTGATTATTCAACATTTCAAATATCTCTGAAATGAAAATAAATTCAACATTTTTGAGGAATCCAGTTGGATCCCTCCAACCTATTTCTTCGCTCCACCAACATTAGCACAATATAAAAATACCATTCCCACTTCGAGGGGGATATCGTGGTATATCGGGTCATCCGCTATTATGCGGGGCGTATAGGATCTCATCTGCTATATAATGCGGGAATATCAATCACTCATATATATACTACTACATATATAATATCACATCCAGACTGATAATAGTTATCACATTCAATCAATCATCCAATAATTTATTTTAACTATTTAAATTAACCAGTAATCCAATTTGAGTGGATTAATTCACCTTTATATTTTGTTTGCAATCCACTCCAAACTGGCTCGTCTTCATGATTTTAGACCTTGTATAAACATTACATGGTTTATTAACATTTGAAATAAACGAGCAGTCAATTACCATTTATTAATTGAATTTAAAGTAATAATTTAATTTTAAACTAATTTTCCTATGACAAATAATTTTTAGTAACTATACTAATGAAATAATCTAATTAAACAAGTTAATTACCTTAATACATCTTTTTAAAATTAAACAGTAGGTTTACAATATGCATTTGTATATTTATTTATTTATTTTGAAACTACACATATACTAATTAAATAATTATATAGTTTTAAAAATCTAATTTTATATAAACTCCTCGACATTTAAAATTCCCACCTTATCTATAAATAGTTTTTTCTTTTTATCTATATATATATATATATATATATATTAATATTTAAATTAAAATAGGCATGTATGTGTGTGTGTGTGTGTGTGTGTATTAAATTAAATTAAATTAAAGAAAGAACTGTTTATACCTTACTGTAATTATTACTTAAAACATGCTCGCTTGTAACGACCGTGACTTTTGAATTACTGTCGGAGTAAATATTTCAAATAGAAACTTTTAAATTAAAAAAAAAATAGTGTAAATAATTTTCCATTTGCTGTCATTTAATTCAAGAATTGGAAAGCACTGAATGCATGCTAGTAATAAAGTAAAATTGTAACCAAAAAGTAAACCAAATATGTAAATAATAACACTACTGTCTCTTTCAGTCATAAAACAAGTATGAACACTTGCTTTACTCTACCACCATCTAGTATGTAGCCAAGTATTTTCAATCAAATACATGTTTGCATTAAATGCAATGGTACAAAGACACTTTCCAGCACTCATTTCTTTGTCAGGTGCAAATTGAAGAAAAGTGGTAGCTGAAGCATTTATTTTCTTTTTCTTAAATAGCTTGAGTAAAATGCATTAATGGCCGAGTGAAGTGGCTCTTTCAGATCTGGATTGTTCTTTAACTTTGAAGCCAATTTGGTAAGTGCAAACTCACTCTCTATTTAAACTGGGTTTTCGTTGTTAATATAGGGTGACACCAAAAAGCTTCCATACCTGAAATACACAAAGTCAGGTCTTTATGCTTTTTCATCTTTGTTTTTGATATATGCAAAAGTTGAAGTAAACAAAGTTTAGATAAAGGCTTAGTTGTACAATTGCAGCTCAGTGAATCAAGACCAGGCATTTTAGTGGTTGCTTGCATTTTTCGTTTTAATGCATTTATACAAGACTATATGTGCGTACTAGAAAACAAACTCACTTTAGGCCGTTATAATTATTGGTGTGCGTGTAGTTGCGTGTGTACATATGTGAAAACTAGTGCTTTGTCATATGTGTGCATAGTGAACTCAGTAGCAGGCTTGACATGTTAAATATATCTCCCTCCTTTGTATAGTGTGTGAAGTTGCTCAGTTAACTTTTAAATTTTTAGCTTTCAGCGTGACATCGTTCATACGTGAAGTTTTTGGGTTGACCTTCCACATTTCTTTATAGCGCATGTGCACACATTTATGTTCCAGGTTGCAAAATTTGTATATGATAGTGTGTACTCAGGTGTACACGAGATTAGACCAGTTAACTTATTTATTTAAGTGCTCTGGTTCTTGGGTTCATATAGTATTGCTACCTTCATGACTTTGTCCTTACGAAAGTGGCCACGTTCACGCATTATGCTTAGCCTGTTACGTACATCAGAGTATTATCTAAAACTATAATTTGTTCATGAATTTAATTATAGTGCAGGCTTCTTCATTCTTCCCAGTTGTATGTAATTGCAATTTGTGTCTTCATGCATGTATTTCATGCGTATGGTACCTTGTGTGCATATTTTTTTCAGACCATAAGTTATAATTTGCGTACATACCATTAAAATTTGATTGTGAGATTTAAGTTACTATGCCCAAAATAGTTGTGGATACTTTTGCTTCTGTACGTGTTTATGATACATTTAATTGAGTCAAGTTTTGCATGCACGTTTTTTTTATATAAGCTTCTGAGCCATATTGAACTATTCAAGTGTTTGTCCTTTCCTCTGTTGCATTTCACTTTAGGTAGGCATGCATTTAGAGATTTTGAGAAATGTTAAATATGTGGCCAGTTTACTTTAATTTTTGTTCAAAAGTTTATAATTTGCATTGAACCGGCGTTATGTTTTAAAACGTATTTTATTACCGTTATTTTTATAATGGGATTTTTATGTCGGTATTATACGATTGAAGCATGTTGTTTTGGCGACATTTTTGACGAATAAATTTACAGGTGTTTTGACTTCAGTATCAGTCAATTTCAAAGTGAATTTTCAAGCGGTTATTCTGCAAAACTGATTTTGTTATCCGTTTTTACGGTGTTTTGTGAAGCGTAATTTCCTCGTCGAAATTGCTACAGATGTTGTTTTAATCACGTGTTTTAAAAATCGTTTTAAAATAAAAATTGTTTTCAAAAATCTTATTGTTTACGCTTTCAAAAGAATGTGGAAGCGATTTAAACGCTTCAGCAAAATTAAGGACTATGAACCCTTACTTTTACTGATTCTCTTAATTCCGGACTTGTCCGTTTGAGAACGAAAATTTTATTATATAAAATACACAATTTTGCACTTTCAAGGAAACAATGAAGAGATTTAAACGATTTAGCAAAAGTGCGAAGTAAGGAACCATGCTTTTACTATTTCGGTTAATTTCGGACTCGTAAATTGAAATATTTGTTGTCTGATGATTCTGATGATTTCGTTGGGCTTTCGATCCACTCTGTTGGACCTTCGGGTCATCTGATGGACTTTCGGGTCAATTACCAGTACTAGACCTTCGGGTCACTCTGCGGACCTTCGGGTCATCTGACGGGCGCCAAAAATTATAGTACTTGGTAGGCTTCGACCATTTGACATGCATGTGCGGCGCAACTAAAACTCGCCATCTGTTGGGATCGATCCACTTTTATACTGATTTTTCTAGTTATCTTATTTTGATTTCTAGATTTTGCAACTGCTGATTTTTCTAGTTATCTTATTTTAATTTCTAGATTTTATGACTGCTGATTTTCTAGTTATCTATTTTGATTTCTAGATTTTGTGAATTGCTGCTTTGAATTGAATTACGAATTTGGAAGTTGAGTTTGTGTATAATCTCATCTGAGATTATAAATTTGCGTATTGTTGTTTTGAATTCAATTGTGAATTTGAAAATTGATTTCGATGGAGTTTAAATTGAGATTTCTTCATTTAAACTATGCTGATTATTTATGCTATATAGTCTCATTCGAGACTATAATTATTTGTTAAAGTGTTGTTTATCATACACTTATTTTTGAGTTTAAATTAGACTGGTCCATTTATTATTTTCTTTTAAATAGTACTCAGGTCAGACCGAGTTATTTCAGGGTGATCACTATCTCTGATTCAGTTGCAGCTTCAGCTTTTGGGATTTCACATCATCTTTTGTCTAGTCTTCGAGGAGTTCTTTTGGTTTATTTGTTCTCGCCTTATGTATGTTGATGTATATGTATATGTACATTTGGTTCATGTGAACTATCGATTGTTGTAGCATATATTCCAGACTTGTCTTCCGCTATATATTTGATATTTCTGTTGTGATGTGATTATACTATCAGTGTTGTTGTTATTATGAGTTATTCTGGATTTTTCTTTAACCACTGTAGTTTCGTTTTAGATTTGGATTGAATTTATATCTTTAGGAGTAATTTTCACAACTCCTATCCATATAATCAATACTCGTCTAAGGCATAACTTACGGATGGTCGCTTCTAGCAAGCCTTATCCTTCACAATAGCAGATGTTATTCCTTATGATAACCTTTGTTATTGTGAGCATAGAGGTGGGGCATCACAGCTTGGTATCAGAGCTGAAATTCAGAATAAATTATAATAAACACATAACAGAAGCAGAATGGAACATGCGTTACAACTATTCGAGGGTTTATCCGTACTTTTCTAATCTATTTCTTTCTCTTTAACATATGGAGTATGTATAGGAATAAAATTATATATTCCATTTGTTAAATTTCTTATCAATTGTTTATTGTTTTAACTAATCTTTACCTACTCTTGTCTCTCAGCCTATGTCTAGAAGAGGTAGAGGGAAGCATTCTTCTATAGGCCCGTCTAGTGGATCTCATCCGAATGGTGTCTATATGTCAGCTGATCAGTTTATGGAGCTATTTCGGAGTACTCACCCTCCTATTGCTACTCCTGCGGCTCCTAATCAAAAGTCTTCCTTCGCTCGCATGTGTAGTGACTATTCCCACCTTGGAGGCAAGCCTTTCAAGGGATGGATCAGTGTTATGGAGGTTCAGACTTGGTTGCGCACTTGTGAACGCATATTTTCTTGGATGGATCTTTCTGATCATCATCGCGTTCTCGTGGCATCTAGCATGTTGCAAGAGTGTGCTCTTGACTGGTATGAGCTCTTTATTGCGGAAGTTGATGAGTCCTCTCTCTCTTGAATTCAGTTTAAGGAACGTTTCGAACTTAAGTTCGTTCCTGAATCAGAACAAGCTAATCTTGCTCGTAGTTTCCTTGAGTTGAAGCAAGGAAAGTCCTCTACTTCTGATTATGTTGCATCTTTTTAGGCCTTGTCCAAATACGGAGTTGAGTTCATTAACACTCTGCGTAAGAAGAATCTTCGTTTTGTTGATGGTTTGAAGAAGTTTTTGAAGAAAGTTCTTTTGCTTCAGCTTAAGCTATCTTTTGAGGAGCTTGTTGATTCGGCTCTTTGTCTTGAAGCTGTTGAAAAGGAACGTGATAGTTGTGATGATGTTGAGGTTTCTAAGAACCCCAACAAGAAGAGGTTTCCATTTCATAAGCCTAATTCTTCTAATCAGAAGAAGAAGCAAGCTACCTCTAGTTCTCAACCTAGTAGTGCACCTTCTGTTCAGAGGACGTGCTATAATTGTGGTTCTCCGGATCATCTTCACCGTAATTGTCCTAAGCCTCGCATTTTCCGCTATTGCAAGAAAGAGGGTCATTGGATTTCTGATTGCCCTATTGCTTCTAGGGGTCTCAAATCTGGTAAGCTTAATGTTGCTAAAGCTTCTGGTGTTTCTTCTCAGCCCAAAGGTATTACTCCTGTTTTGGAAGGTTTTATTTTATTTCATGGTCGTTCTATTAGAGTTCTCTTCGATACGGGTGCATCATATTCATTCGTGTCAAAGGAACTTGTTGACGTTATTCCTTTGGATGTTGTTACTCTTTGCGATCCTTTGAGGATTGTGAATCCTATAGGTGGATCCGCTACTCTTGGTTTGTTGTGCGTTGATGTTAAGATTATTCTTTGTGATTTTACCTTCCATGCGAATCTTCATGTTATGGATCATCTTCGTTTTGATATGATATTAGGTATGGATTGGCTCGTCCGTTATGAAGTTCAAATCCTATGTCCCAAAAGAACTTTATATCTCAAGTATCCCGATGCTATCGAGCATTTATCTATTGTATTTCGAAGTATAGACCATGATTCGAATGCTCTTATTTCTTCCTTCGAATCGGAGGATATCATAGCTAATATTCCGGTGGTTTGTGATGTTTTCGAGCCTATTTCTTGTTTTCCGCCGAAGAGGGAAATAGAGTTCCATATTTATCTTATCTCTGGTGCACATCCTGTCAGTCGCCCTCCCACGAGGATGTCTGCTAAGGAAAATGAGGAACTCAAGCAACACTTATCTGAGTTGGAAGCCAAGCATTTTATTCGTTCCAGCTCGTCTCCTTGGGGCGTCGCCGTTGTCTTCGTTAAGAAGCCAGATGGTACTTGTAACAGCCCGCAAATCCGTACCCCTTGAGTCAACACTATTCTACAACAATCAACTCAAGTTGTACAGAAATACGAACCATTTGGGTTTAAGAAGAAGAGGTAGAAGAAGAGAAAACAAAATCAACATTAGAATCTAACCATCGCAACGGAATAAAATATAATAGATAATAAATAATCTTTACTCAATCAATATATCTTTGTTTATAAATTACATCAATCAGAGTACATCAATCACAGCTCAATCTCAATATCATACAAATGGGTATACAACAACTCAACACAGCGGAATATGTATATATATATATATATATACAAGTATGGAAATATGTATCTTCATCCAGCTCGTCTCCTGAGCTCCAAAGCATCAAATTATGTATCCTATAATACTCGGTCTAACCCGGGCATTACAGTTAAATAACACCCGAGTCAGTCTGGAATACCAGCGTGAGAAAATCACACCCAATTGATTATTAAAGTTTCAAAAATCCTTTGAAAATAAAAGCATCTCGTAAGACCACCCCATAAATAAACATGTCGGGTTTTTACCTTACGATGGCTAAAACAATTTTTATAGAAATCCTCTGATATTATAATAGGGTCTATATACAAATACTTATAAAATAGCCGAAATTGTTACATTCATTAAATTCCAGCTACTAGCCACAGAGTGGGTAATACAAACAAAACTCGTACAAGGCTCGTAGTGAGAATGGATTTCCAACTAATGACTAGGCACTGGGGTACCACCTGTCACAGTACGGGGCCTAGATCACCGTACCGAGGAGTACGCCCGCTCCTCTGCAACACAAGGCCGGGACTATCCCTTACTGGATAATCCCGAGTGAGATCACCCCGCGGTTGGGATCAGCAACCGCCCACTAAGCCGAAATAAAAAGGGACATCTAGACTGGAATGACCTCACCCTGCTTGGGTGCTACCCATCTAGCCTTGCTGCATATCCCCTGATTTTCAGTCATTCCCATTTGATGAGGCTTGAGGCTAAGCATTACCTTTTTAGAATATATCCCTTAGAATGCCCATCGTCCACCTAACGATGTTTCGCAAGCATTCATCCATACAAGTCCGTCCCGGGTTCGAACGGAACCGAATGCACTATTCCTACTACATCCATTTTGGAAATATCCTCAGGATTAGTAGCGACTAGCCCTTGCACTTCACTGCTCCATCTTCGAATCCAAAATCGTTTACACGAAACGTACAAACCGGATCGAAGTGGTTTTCGAAAAATAAATCCCGATCCCGGTCTCTTCGAAACGATCAGCGCATTTGGCCAATATTGATAGTCGGTTATTTAACTATCAATTTATATTCACAAGCAACCATCAACCAATAAATAATTTCCCAAATTATTTATTAATCCCAAAAATTAATTTTCAATTTCAATCCATTTTGAAAACAGTTTCAAACCAGTTTCCTCTCACAGAATACTTTTTGCAATTATTTATTTCCACTGAAACGCCAAGTATAAAATACTTTAGACTTTAAATAATTTTAAATCATGTTATTATAAAATATACTTTATAATATTAAAATTAAAACTACTTTAAAACTTTGTTATAAATGTATACTTAAGAATACTTTAAGCAAGACCACTTTATAAAATATAACCACAATAATAGTTTTGAAAACATTTGCTTTAGGAGTTAAACATTTAGAGATAATAAATTTCTAAACATGCTTTTAAAACAACATTAAAACTTTATCTTATATTTAAAATTGCTTCGAAAACCATACTTGGCTATCTAGGGAAAAACTCTTCTCTTTCACATCCTTTTAAAAATAAATCTCTATTTCTTTTTTTTACAAATTTACCATTTCTTTAATAAATTCACACCTTGAATTTATATTTCCAAATCCACTTCACCTTTATAAACCCAGTTTATAAATTTCAAAATCTCACTTTTCTTTAATTTCAATTCCAAACACTTAAGTAAATTTACAATTTATTTCTGACTTACTTCACTTTGAAATAAATTCCTTCCCTTACTTCATTTATTTCAAAATCTATTAACTTTAAGATTTTTATTTATTTATTATGATTTAAACTCTTAAACTGAAAATACCAATTCAGATTCCCAATTTCTTCTGTATCTTTTAATTAACTTTAAACTGGATATTTAAAAATAAATTCTTTATCCTTTATTTTTTTAATGATATCACTTGAGCTTTCAAATTTATTATTCCTCTGATTATTCAAATTCCATCGTTTCATACTTAGAATTTAATTATTCGAATTTTAAAAAGAATTACTTTTGTTTTTTCCTTCAATTCATTCTTTAATTTATTCAAATTCTCTCTATAGTTATTTTACTTAAAACTTTACTCTTTTATTTCATTTCAAAAATCTAATTCTATATATTCTAACAACTCAGTATACCAAATATTCAATTCAACCATATCATCCAATACATCAATTATCAATAAAATTATCACAGGATATCAAATATTCATAAGAGAGAATATCAAACAATTCTAAATAATTTTGAGGAATCATGTTGGATCCCTCCAACCTGTTTTCCCTGCATCCACAGATGTTAGCACAACATAAAATACCAATCCCAAAATATACCATGCTATAGCACATCAATCAATTCAACCATTCAAACAATTATTTAAATTTAATTATTTAAATTTAAAATTTAACTGATTGAGATTAACTCACCTTAAATTTTATTTTGCTATCCATCCTTCCCCACTTGATTTTTCATGACTTCAGACCTCGGATAACAATTACACAATTTATTAATATTTGAATTAATCGACCAGCCAATTTTATTTAAATTTAATCAACTAATATTTTAGTTTCAAACAAATTTCCCTCCCATAACTATTTTAATAATTTGGCAACTAAAATACGTATATGTACTTTTGTTTTAGGTTTAGTTTTGAAATCAAAAGTATATTCATAAAATAACTTAAATAAATTTCATAGAAACTACTTTATCTAAAGTTTCACACATTTTCTTTCTCTTTTTTTTTATTTACTGTAAACGTTTTTCTGCCCATACACATATATACACATCGGGTTTCCAAATATATTTTTTCTGAATAACAATAATAAACTTTACCTTACTGTATATAAAAACATGCTCTGTAAATATGTTTAGTCATATATATAAATTTATTTCTAATCAAATAAAAGAATTTTACCTTACTGTAGCCCAAAACCCCCACGACTTGCTGCCGCAGCCCTAACGTGCGCTTTGCCTCAAAAACCCTAGCTCAACCTCCACTGCGTCGCCTTGCCATCACAACCCCCGGCTTCGAAAATCCTCCAACCGTCGCGACAATGCTCGAACGACCCAGCTACCCTAAGTGAACCCTAAATCTCGCGAGCGCGAGCACTTCCACTCGCTTCGATTGATCGATCGAGCTTCAACTCACAAGAATCACGCAAAATACGAGCCCAAACAGTCGAATCCCTAACCCCTAAGCTCTCCCTGTCTTCGCTGAAAGGAATTCGAGAGGAAAACAACTTTGATCAACTAGAATGCGAAAGTCGCGAGCCATCATACTCGAGAGGAGATCGTCCGCCATTCTTTTTCTTTTTATATTTTTTTTTCGGTTACTGATTTGAAATTTAATGGCTTCGGCCATTATTGATTTTCGATTCAGAAGAGAAGGAATCGCGGCATAACATTTATTTACTATTATTTTTATAGACGAAGAGGGACGGCATGATGGAAGAGATAAGGGGACAACGCTATTTTCTTGTCTGCCAAAAATGTAAACACTCGAAAAGGAAGTGTACTAAATGGAGACAATGAGGCGTGTTGGGGAAGGAACAACTACAGTGCTATGAAATGAAATGAAAAAGATATTGAGAGAAAGTAGGCTGCTTGTTGAAATAGTTTGACCAGAATATGTATTTTGAATTAAATTTTTGATGTAACTTCAGCGCGTTTATATAGCGTACACTCACACACTAACTCCGATCAATACGAAATTTGAAATCCGATAATAATTCAATATTACGGACCCAATGGAACTGGTTTCGTCGAATTCCAAGACTGTGCCTCGGAAGGCTATTTTTAAATTCAATTTTAAACGATATAAATTTTAAAACTGAACAAACCACTGTTAATTTGAATTTTACAACTCCTATTATCTTGAGTATTATATTCAATATTACTAATATAAATTTTATAAGCCTTCAGATTATTTTTAATAGGATTAACATCTCAGATTTCATATTTTATCCATTTTCAAATTATTTAATTTAATAATTTAATTATCAAATAAATTGTGATATTCGTAATTCAAGTTAAAATTACCTATTGAATATTTAAAATTAATTATTTATTCTGATTTTAAATTGCTTGAAAATGCCAGGTCGTCACATTCCTCCCCCCTTAAAAGAATTTCGTCCCCGAAATTACTAACTAGGAAGAATGGTCCAAAACCCGTTTACTTTTCCTAAAACCAAATAGGTTTCTAACAATTCAACATCTTACCAAATATCTTCTTATAAAATACCCATTATTATTCTTATTAACCTTCCAAACTTCTACATAGTTTCAAACTATACTATTGGTTTAACCATTCAAGTTTCAATTTGAAACCAAATTCTGAATTATCAAAAATTCCTCAAAATTTTCTAACTCCTTAAATTTCCAAAAATTTTTGTCAGCGTCTCCTTTGCGCGGCTAGCTCGGTACAACTACAAAATGGCTCTACGGCCTCCCAAATCCAAAAAGAAAACAAAAAGCCAAGTGGCTCAATCCAAATCCCAATCAAATTTCATACCAAATTTAAAATACAAACCTTTTGTCTGGCAATTCATATTTATCTTTCTGAAATCAAAACCAAATATCTTTTCCCTTTATATTACCTGCATATCCTGTTTAGCACCAATATCCAAACACAATATTCAAAAACATTTTATCGACTTCCTCACAAAATGCCAATATCTATTCATCCCAATATTGACTTAAATTATATTAGTAGTATCAATTTTCATTTAAGAATTCACCATTCCCTCTTAAGTTAGTATAAGTATGAAATATGTTCCTTATACTTATTTCCATCTTACCACTTCAGTTTATATTTATTCCCACTCAAATCGATTCTTTCATTTCCATATGAATCCAATTTATCTTTAACTCTGAATATTTAAATTTTATTTTTCATTTATAACCAATTCATGCCATTGTTTAAGTTAGTTTCATTTACTAATTATATTTCAATTTCCAGTTTGAAATCGTTTTGTCGTTAACAAAAATTCTCCAAAAAATTTCAAAAATTTTCTAACTCCCAAAATTTCTGAATTTTTTTGGCAGAGTCTCCTTTGTACGGTGGAGCTTTTGCAATTTGACAAAAGAGATAAATATATATACATCGACCCACACGGTCGGAAAAACCAAAAACAGTTCATATTTCCTATTTTTATTGCGTAGGCGTACCTTATTTAGCATTTTTAAGCAAACAGCTTATTAATTTAGCAGTTAGCGTGTCCAAAATCCAGCCACACGGCTTCCTGGTACCTGTACTTACTTAATTTAAACATGTAAGTGCCAAATATATGCAGTTTAACTATATTTCACTTAGTTGCAATGGTTAAAACATATGAATTCTAAAGAAATGCACATCAAACATTTTCCGTAAGCAATTTATACAACTTTCATACCAATTCAACTGTTTCAACTTATTCATATCCATATTCATTCAATTTGAATGGTTTAAAACTCAATCGCTTACATTTATTCATTTTTTTTAAGCAAACTAAACTCATATTTAATTCAATTATTCTCAAAATCAATTCATTTTACTCCTATCCATCCAAGGCATTTTAATAACTTCCATTTACATTCAATAACAATTTATTCTTTGCAATTTGACGAGATCTATGTAAATAAATAAGCACTTGAGTTTTATAATCAATTTAAATTGACTCCGACTCAACTTACACTTAATTCTATTCCATTTCGGATTTATTCACAATCCATATATTCTCATTTTCATTGCATTTAAAAATTTGAATCCATTCACTTGCATTACATTTAATTTACCAAACTAGTTTCATTATTCAAAACCATTAACAGCTTAGGTTCATCTTTATTATAACTTAAATTTTCTTTTTCTTTTTATTTTTAATTCATTCACGACCATTTATTTAGCTCGACACATTATAAGCTTGCATATTATTAACTATTCCCAAATTAATTCAACCCAAGCTTCAGTTACTTTACTCAATTTATTCCACATTTGTTTCTTCCAAACTATTTTATTTAGCTTGAATCCGATCCTGGCTAATCCATTCAATAACCATTTCAATTCTATTTCGATTCAAATTTATTTTTACTAGATTTAAATTCAATCCAATATCATTAAACTTAACTTTAGGTTGAATTCAATTCAACTCTTCTTCATCTATTCAGCTTAAGTTAATTTATTTTGATTTATTCAAATTTTATACTTGAGCTCATTTTCATTTCACAAATAAATATTTTCTCTTCCTTTCAACTTAATTCTATCTCAGTTAAATCTCATTTTAAAAATTTATAATTTCATTTTAAGAGTTATTATAAAATTTAACTATCCAGATTCAATTCATTCAATTGATTACAGGGCTATTTCCAATTTATTTCTACTTATTTGGATTTTATTTGCAATTTATACCATTACTATTTTAATCCAATTTCTTTTCTTTTCTTTTCTTTATACATTTCCGATTATATTTAATTTGTTAACACTTCAAGTTAAATTTTAATTTATAACTCAAGTTCTGATTCCACCATTCACTTTTAATTTACCACCCAATTTCATGAACACACAATTCAATCACATTTACTTTACTGACAATTCAAGTCGAATTCAATTTATAACTTGAGTTTATTTCCAAACTTCATCATAAACTCACAATTCAACTTCATTAAATAATTTATTATCTAATTAGTTCTTCCCCTGGTTAAAATTCAACACTTGATTTTTGATTCTAAATAATACTTCATTTAATTTTCTTAGTTCAATTTATTTTAATAATTCAGGTTTTGATTTTCATTTTACTTTTCAAATTTTATAAGTCACAACTTTTATTTACACAATTTCATTCATTATAGGCTTGAATATATTCATCTTTTATTTTTACTCAAGCCTTATGCTTATTTATAACCCAAGCATATTTTATTTCATGCATTTTTAATTCTTTTACACGTTATTCTTACTCATTTACTTCAATACAATTCTTAACCAATTTGTTTTCCATTCATTCAGGTAAGAATCTAATTCCATTCAATAACTCAATTGAATTTTTATTCCAATTCAATTTTATTTTAAACTCAGATTTATTTAATCTCAATTCGATTTCAACTTAATTTGAATGCAACAGGATATTATTTTTCAGCTTATTTAATTAATTTAAGTCCAGTTAAATTTTATTCTCCAGTCCAAGTTAATTTCATTTTTAACCTTTACTTTAAATTTAAATTCCGACATTCAAAGCTTATATGATCTCAATTTATAAGCTTACAACCTATCTTATCGGGATTTCTAAACACCCGGCTTTTGGTTTCAAATTATTTTGAAATCTCCAACATCTCAAAATCACACTTCTCAAAATTTTAAACCAATCCTAGTTTTATCCCCAACAAATTTCTTTTGAAATTTCATAAAACCAACAGGTTTACCTAAACAAATCAATTTGGCAGCAGTCTGTCACTTAGAAACTCGAAAATGAACATCGATGATGCTGCAGTCATCACCGAAGTTATTTTCCAGCGACTGAAGTGAATTTAATACTATATTCCTTCCCAAAATTTATTAAAACAATTTCCTTCCAGAAATACTTTCTAAAACAATAATGTTAACGTTTATCTTCAAAACACTTCGATAGACATTCCCAAAATCTCTAAAATTTTGAATTTCCAAATCCCGCTTAAATAAATTTTAACTATAATTCATTTGTACACTTTATGCTTATAAAAATTCTCATCTGATCGTATTTCAATTCATAAATTATATTTATAATTCATATTTATAAATTTCATTTTATAACGAATTTATTCCCTTAATTTTTAGTTATATTCAATTTCTAGTTAAATTTTTACTTAACAATGATAATACTTTAATATTATCATTTTTAACATCCAAGCAACCAGGTACTAGCTAAATAGTTTTCAAAAACTATTCTTTATATCAAAAATATATTTTTGGGTAAAATTATTTCATTCATCCCTATTTAAAACAATACTGTGTCGATTTTTCTATTCAAGTGTTTAGGAACCCCTTCGATACAGTTGTCCAGACTGTGCCGACGAAGGTTCATATGCCACTCAATAAACCAATCAACACAATATTAAAACAATTTATATTCACTAACAAATACGCGCTCATATCTATTAATACACTCAAACTCATTATAGAGTACTACGGACTCTATTTAAATGAGTAATTCCCACCAGAGCCAAGGTTATCACCAACCAATGCTCTGATACCAACTGTAACAGCCCGCAAATCCGTACCCCTTGAGTCAACACTATTCTACAACAATCAAATCAAGTTGTACAGAAATACGAACCATTTGGGTTTAAAAAGAAGAGGTAGAAGAAGAGAAAACAAAATCAACATTAGAATCTAACCATCGCAGCGGAATAAAATATAATAGATAATAAATAATCTTTACTCAATCAATATATCTCTGTTTATAAATTACATCAATCAGAGTACATCAATCACAGCTCAATCTCAATATCATACAAATGGGTATACAACAACTCAACACAGCGGAATATGTGTATATATATATATATACAAGTATGGAAATACGTACCGTCATCCAGCTCGTCTCCTGAGCTCCACAGCATCAAATCCTGTATCCTATAATACTCGGTCTGACACGAGCATTACAGATAAATAACACCCGAGTCAGTCTGTGACGCCCCACCTCTATACCCACGCTAGCCAAGAATACTACGGAGTAGTGCTGTCAACTAGCATGGAGAATAAGGCTGTTGAGGAGCGACCATCCATGTAATTGCTTATCACACGGTGGCTATAAATAATCTTCGAAAACAAACATAGAAATAAGCATAACGCAAATCAGTCACAGACATCCATATCACAAAGGCGGAAGAAGATATGAATATATAACTAACACATGAAAGTGTACATCAGAGTAGTGCTCAAAAGATCCACAATAATACAAAAGAATAGCAAACGTGCTATACAAAAGAATACAACTATGAGTCTATATCTCAAGTGTATACAACAAAAACTGCTAATCTAAGCAGTTAGCCAAAAGTCAGAGTGATGAATCCCTAGGAAGAAGTCAAGCAGAAGCACCTGTAACATCTCGGTCTGACCCGACTATTATTTAAGAAAATAATAAACGGGTCAGTCTAGCTATAAATATCAGATGACATGATATAACATAAAAGATATGGCATAAACATAAAATATCCATAATGATATACCACTATAAGTATGTAAATAATGATCAACAGAAGATCAATCAATAAGAGATAATCAATATCACAAAATCTTCTCAAAGATTCGGAAAGGGCATCATATCCAAACTTGCACTCATAACAAGTCAATGACATAAATTCTAGAAATCAATGCAAGAAGTCCAGAAATCATAGAAAAGAGAAAGAGGCCTATCACATGACGGTCCGAAGACCAAGGGGAGCTACCCCACATGCGTGAATGGAATCACACAGATTAAGGTCCAGACTAACTAAAAAGAAAAAAGGTATGTGTGAGTGGAATCACACAAGTGGTGTCTAGTCTAACCTCGCAACAAGAGACATCGCACAGTTGCTAGTCTAATTCATCAGAATGATCGTCATGATCAACGAGAAGTGTCAATTACACTAAGCTAGTAAATATAGAAGTTTAGCTTCATGTCCCATAACCACTTGCTTAACTTAAATATTTACGAACAAACTGTAAATCTTCACTAATAAAATTGTCACAAGAGGTTCAATCGAAAAAGTCCAAGAATTAACCGACGAAGTGAACGCAAGCGTTTCATACCACTTGTTTTACTAAGTCGTTTAATTAGATTTCTCATCCGCGTGAGGTAAAGGTTTGTATATACTAATAGATTGGAAAACGGTTTAAGAAAAGAGCTTTGTTATTAAAAATAGAGTCGAAATTGTTTGTTAAAAGAGTTTTGATATTTACTACTAGCATTGAAACCTTTATATTATAAAGTGACAAAACACAGAAGCAATTGTAGAAACGATCAATCACAAAGATCGCATACGGAGATGCGAATAAAATCCAAGGAAATCAGCTCAATGTTTTTCAGATAAGACCCCTACGGAGGGGGGGTCCGGGGGGGGGGGGGTGGCAACCCCCCAAGGTGGGGGTGCGGGGGCAACGCCACCGCTTACGGGTTCGACCGGCCCGGTCAGGTCGCGGGGGTCCAGGGGGCAGCGCCCCGTCCAAAACGGTACGACCTAGTGAAGACAAAATGAGGTCTAACGACCTAAGAGGAATAGGGTCGACGACCTAATGGTTGCGACCTAGGGGTCTAAGGGGTCAAATGAACTAATGGTGTTCGTGAGTTAGCAGAAGCGAGCGACCTAAGAGAGATGAGCGACTTAAGGAACTCGCGACCTAACATTTGAATAGGTCAAGCGACCTAAGTGGTCAGGCGACCTAAGGTCTTGCGACCTAACGACCTACGGTCTAAATAAGGTCACGCGACCTAAGGCCAGCAACGACCTAATGTGGGACGACCTAAGGTCCAGCGACCTATCGGTATGAGGACTAGCGACCTAATGGAAAACGGCTTAGGGTCTTACGACCTAACGACCTAAGTCAAGTACAAGGTCACGCGACCTAAAATGGTTAAGAGTCGTACGTGTTAACGAGTTAACGACTTAAGGGGGTCAACGACGTACGGGATATAGGTCACGCGACCTAACGGTTTACAAGGTCTTGCGACCTAAGGAGACAGGGTCTAGCGACCTATGACCTAGGTCAATACGACCTACGACCTAAGGTCCATACAACCTAACTCCGAAGACGTTAGAAATGGCCAGAACGACCTACGACCTAGGGTCCATACGACCTAAACCCGAACGACCTAACACCGAACAAGCATTTAGATGGCCCAGCGACCTATGGTGCTAACTCGCGAGCGACCCAAGGGTTAGGTCGCGAGCGACCTAACTCCGAGCACCAAAAATGGCCAGAACGACCTAAGTGCAGAAAAATCACCAAAACGCTAAAAATTGGAGTTTTTCGCCAATCCAATCCAAATCAAATGCTAATATGCATGCAAAAGTGATAGGGAATCATTCCCAACAGTCCAATATAGTTATAGGCTAGAATTGTGAGATAAAAATCTCACCTTTGCACAAATTCAATGAAAAATGAAGTTTTAAGCAAGCAAGAATCAATCCCTCTTCTATCTAAGCACAAGAAGCTTGAAACCAATGTCTTCTTCTTGAATTTGGAGTAGAAAGATGGATTGCAATTGAATTTGAGTTTTGGAATTTTAATTTCCCATTCCCTCCACCATTTTTGAAGAAGCTTGAAGACTTAGGAAAATAGAAATGAAGTTATGAAGAGGAGGGGTGAAGGTTGGGTCTAAAGGCTAAAAGCCCAACCCAAAGTCTCAAGTGAAAAAGTATTGAAATTCTACTATCTCCAATCATATCAATGTTTATACTTAAAAAAATTGTAAACGGCATTTCGAACCCAATGGAAGTGGTCTCGAGTCCTAATTTGACCGTTTGCAAAAGTAGCTTTTCGGACCAATATCTGATTAACGACAAAATATTTAAATATAAAATCGATAAATATGCGGGTTGTTACACAGTCTGGAATACCAGCGTGAGAAAATCACACCCAATTGATTATTAAAGTTTCAAAAATCCTTTGAAAACAAAAGCATCTCGTAAGACCACCCCACAAATAAACATGTCGGGTTTTTACCTTACGATAGCTAAAATAATTTTTATAGAAATCCTCTGATATTATAATAGGGTCTATATACAAATACTTATAAAATAGCCGAAATTGTTACATTCATTAAATTCCAGCTACTAGCCATAGAGTAGTTAATACAAACAAAACTCGCACAAGGCTCGTAGGGAGAATGGATTTCCAACTAATGACTAGGCACTGGGGTACCACCTGTCACAATACGGGGCCTAGATCACCGTACCGAGGAGTACGCCCGCTCCCCTGCAACACAAGGCCGGGACTATCCCTTACTGAATAATCCCGAGTGAGATCACCCGCGGTTGGGATCAGCAACCGCCCACTAAGCCGAAATAAAAAGGGACATCTAGACTGGAATGACCTCACCCTGCTTTGGTGCTACACACCTAGCCTTGCTGCATATCCCCTGATTTTCAATCATTCCCATTTGATGAGGCTTGAGGCTAAGCGTCACCTTTTTAGGATATATCCCTTAGAATGCCCATCGTCCACCTGACGATGTTTCGTAAGCATTCATCCATACAAGTCCGTCCCGGGTTCGAACGAAACCGAATGCACTATTCCTACTACATCCATTTTGGAAATATCCTCAGGATTAGTAGCGACTAGCCCTTGCACTTCACTGCTCCATCTTCGAATCCAAAATCGTCTACACGAAACGTACAAACCGGATCGAAGTGGTTTTCGAAAAATAAATCCCGATCCCGGTCTCTTCGAAACGATCAGCGCATTTGGCCAATATTGATAGTCGATTATTTAACTATCAATTTATATTCACAAGCAACCATCAACCAATAAATAATTTCCCAAATTATTTATTAATCCCAAAAATATCTTCACAAGATATAATTTTCAATTTCAATCCATTTTGAAAACAGTTTCAAACTAGTTTCCTCTCACAGAATACTTTTTGCAATTATTTATTTCCACTGAAACGCCAAGTATAAAATACTTTAGATTTTAAATAATTTTAAATCACGTTATTATAAAATATACTTTATAATATTAAAATTAAAACTACTTTAATACTTTGTTATAAATGTATACTTAAGAATATTTTAAACAAGACCACTTTATAAAATATAACTACAATAATAGTTTTGAAAACATTTGCTTTAGGAGTTAAACATTTAGAGATAATAAAGTTCTAAACATGCTTTTAAAACAACATTAAAACTTTATCTTATATTTAAAATTGCTTCGAAAACCGTACTTGGCTATCCAGGGAAAAACTCTTCTCTTTCACATCCTTTTAAAAATAAATCTCTATTTATTTTTTTACAAATTTACCATTTCTTTAATAAATTCACACCTTGAATTTATATTTCCAAAACCACTTCCCCTTTATAAACCCAGTTTATAAATTTCAAAATCTCACTTTTCTTTAATTTCAATTCCAAACACTTAAGTAAATTTACAATTTATTTCTGACTTACTTCACTTTGAAATAAATTCCTTCCCTTACTTCATTTATTTCAAAATCTATTAACTTTAAGATTTTTATTTCTTTATTATGATTTAAACTCTTAAACTGAAAACACCAATTCAGATTCCCAATTTCTTCTATATCTTTTAATTAACTTTAAACTGGATATTTAAAAATAAATTCTTTATCCTTTATTCTTTTAATGATATCACTTGAGCTTTAAAATTTATTATTCATCTGATTATTCAAATTCCATCGTTTCATACTTTGAATTTAATTATTCGAATTTTAAAAAGAATTACTTTTATTTTTTCTTCAATTCATTCTTTAATTTATTCAAATTCTCTCTATAGTTATTTTACTTAAAACTTTACTCTTTTATTTCATTTCAAAAATCTAATTCTATATACTCTAATAAGTCAGTATACCAAATATTCAATTCAACCATATCATCTAATACATCAATTATCAATAAAATTATCACAGGATATCAAATATTAATAACAGAGAATATCAAACAATTCTAAATAATTCTGAGGAATCCTGTTGGATCCCTCCATCCTGTTTTCCCTGCATCCACAGATGTTAGCACAACATAAAATACCAATCCCAAAATATACCATAGCACATCAATCAATTCAACCATTCAAACAATTATTTGAATTTAACTATTTAAATTTAAAATTTAACCGAGTGAGATTAACTCACCTTTAATTTTATTTTGCTATCCATCCTTCCCGACTTGATTTTTCATGACTTCAGACCTTGGATAACAATTACACAGTTTATTAATATTTGAATTAATCGACCAGCCAATTCTATTTAAATTTAATCAACTATTATTTTAGTTTCATACAAATTTCCCTCCCATAACTATTTTAATAATTTGGCAACTAAAATATGTATATGTACTTTTTTTTTGGTTTAGTTTTGAAATCAAGAGTATATTCATAAAATAACTTAAATAGATTTCATAGAAACTAATTTATCTAAAGTTTCACACATTTTCTTTCTCTTTTTTTTATTTACTGTAAACGTTTTTCTGCCCATACACATATATATGCATCGGGTTTCCAAATATATTTTTTCTTCTGAATAACAATAATAAACTTTACCCTACTGTATATAAAAACATGCTCTGTAAATATGTTTAGTCATATATATAAATTTATTTCTAATCGAATAAAAGAATTTTACCTTACTATAGCCCAAAACCCCCACGACTTGCTGCCGCAGCCCTAACGTGCGCTTTGCCTCAAAAACCCTAGCTCAAACCACACTGCGTCGCCTTGCCATCACAACCCCCGGCTTCGAAAATCCTCCTACCATCACGACAGTGCTCGAACGACCTAGCTGCCCTACGTGAACCCTAAATCTCGCGAGCGCGAGCACTTCCACTCGCTTCGATTAATCGATTGAGCTTCAACTCATAAGAACCACGCAAAATACGAGCCCAAATAGTCGAATCCCTAACCCCTAAGCTCTCCCTGTCTTCGCTTAAAGGAATTCGAGAGGAAAACGACTTTGATCAACAAGAATGCGAAAGTCGCGAGCCATCATACTCGAGAGGAGATCGTCTGCCATTCTTTTTCTTTTTATATTTTTTTTTCGGTTACTGATTTGAAATTTATTGGCTTCGGCCATTGTTGATTTTCGATTCAGAAGAGAAGGAATCGCGGCATAACATTTATTTACTATTATTTTTATAGACGAAGAGGGACGGCATGATGGAAGAGATAAGGGGACAACGCTGTTTTCTTGTCTGCCAAAAATGTGAACACTCGGAAAGGAAGTGTACTAAATGGAGACAATGAGGCGTGTTGGGGAAGGAACAACTACAGTGCTCTGAAATGAAATGAAAAAGATATTGAGAGAAAGTAGGCCACTTGTTGAAATAGTTTGACCAGAATATGTATTTTGAATTAAATTTTCGATGTAACTTCGACGCGTTTATATAACGTACACTCACACACTAACTTCGATCAATATGAAATTTGAAATCCGATAATAATTCAATATTACTGACCCAATGGAACATGTTTCGTTGAAATCTGGGACTGTGCCTCGGAAGGCTATTTTTAAATTCAATTTTAAACGATATAAATTTTAAAACTGAACAAACCACTGTTAATTTGAATTTTACAACTCCTATTATCTTCAGTATCATATTCAATGTTACCAATATAAATTTTATAAGCCTTCAGATTATTTTTAATAGGCTTAACATCTCAGATTTCATATTTTATCCAATTTCAAATTATTTAATTTAATAATTTAATTATCAAATAAATTGTGATATTCGTAATTCAAGTAAAATTACCTATTGAATATTTAAAATTAATTATTTATTCTTATTTTAAATTGCTTGAAAATGCCGGGTTGTCACAGTACTCTTAGGCTTTGCATTGATTATCGCAAGCTTAACGAGCTCACTATCAAAAATAGGTATCAATTACCTAGAATCGATGACATGTTCGATCAGTTAAGTGGCGCTAAACCGTTTTCCTAACTCGATCTTGCTACCGGTTTTCATCAGTTACGAGTTGCGAAAGATAGCATTCCTCTTACCGCATTCCGCACTCGTTATGGTTCTTACGAATGGCTTGTTATGCCGTTCGGTTTGACGAATGCTCCAGTGTATTTTGTAGATCTTATGAATCGGATATTCCGAGAATATCTCGATAAGTTCGTCTTGGTTTTCATTGATGATATTCTTATTTATTCCAAATCTGAAGCCGAGCATATTCAGCATCTGGAGATTGTTTTAAGCACTCTTCGTCGGCATCAACTTTATACCAAATTCTCCAAATGTCACTTCTGGGAGAATAAGGTGAAGTTTCTCTGTCATATTGTATTGTTTCTTCCGATGGTATCTCTGTCGATCCTGCCAAGATCGAATCTATTCAGAATTGGAAGAGGCCCGAGACCATTACTGAGATCCGTAGTTTCCTTGGATTAGCGGGTTATTATTGTCGGTTTATTAAGCACTTTTCTCGTATTGCTTTACCGCTTACCACTCTCACGAGAAAAGCTGTTCCTTTTATTTGGTCAGATAAGTGTGAGAATTCTTTCTTGAAGTTAAAAGATCTCCTTACTCATGCTCCTATCTTAGTGGTTTCCGAAAGGAATCATGATCTGGTTGTTTATACCGATGCTAGTGGTTTTGGGCTCGTTGTTGTTCTCATGCAAAAGGATAGAGTAGTTGCCTATGCTTCTAGACAACTAAAGCCTAACGGGATTCATTATGCTACCCATGATTTGGAGTTGGCCGCTATAGTCTTTGCTCTAAAGATTTGGCGACATTATTTGTTGGGCGAGCGTTTTATTATCTTCACTGATCACAAATCTCTGAAGTATTTATTTACTCAGAAAGAGCTTAATATGAGGCAACAACATTGGCTCAAATTTCTTGCTTCATATGGTTTCGATATTCAGTATACCCCGGGTAAGGGTAATAGAGTTGCTGATGCGCTTAGTCATAAGCAGCAGGTTGTTGTTTCCATGATGCTAGCGGAGTAGAACATTTTGGAAGCTTTATCTCTTTGTGATATTAGAGACCGTCCTTCATTTTCTGATTCTCCCGTGCTTTTATTTAGCATGGAAGCTCGTCCTAGTTTGTTGGATCGTGTTGCCGATGACCAGAAATAGGATCCACATATTGCTTATCTTATTCAGAATTGTAAACCAGAATCCCGAAGTGATGATCTTAAGGATTTCGATATTGATATTCATGGCTGTTGTAGCGACCCAACTTTCCACTCCCGGAAAATCGCATCACTAATTAAGAAAGAAAGGGATAGAAGAAGAAAAGAAAGAGAAGAAAGAGAAAACAACACATCAGAATCTCACAGCGGAACGATTTAAATATAATATAGAACATATACATAGTTCATATACATCAGAGTACATAACTAAACATCTCAATATAGACAGTTATAACATTCTGTCTAATACAATACAAGACATCAACATAGAATATACACAGCGGAAACTCTAACCATATATCTACACGCTGAAGCCTCCTGCTCCAAAGCTCCTCCAGAATTCGTCAAGAGATAACCTGAATCACTTGACTACTCATATATAATATGAGTACCCAAGAGTTTAATAAAACAGAAAATAAACACTCGGGTCAGACAGGGGTCTGGTGTGAGTAAACGGTTTAAGATTGCTTAACTTTAGAAAAACCTTTGAAAGAAAAGGTATCACGTAAGACTTCCCACACATAAACATGGAAAAGTTTTTACCTTACGCTAACCAAAACATTTGATAGGAAATCCAGTGATATTATAATAGTGTCTAGGGTTTTCAAAATAAAATACAGAAATGGCTGGAATGCTTGCATCTCACGTTCCAACATAGTTGGGCACAATCAAAACCGTACAGGCACTTATTGGATTTTGGATTCCATCAATGGCAGGGCTACCGGGGTACCGCCCGTCACAGTACGTGGCCTAGATCACCGTACCGAGGAGCCACCCTAACTCCCCTGCAACACAAGGCCGGCACCGTTCCTTACTGAACAGTCCCGAACAAGACCACCCCGCAGTTGGCTGCAGACCAACTGCCCACACAGCCGAAATATAAAGGGACTTCTAGACAGGGATGTATCTTGCTCTCCAGTGGGCGCGACCCACGAAGCCTTGCTGCACCTCCCCTGTTTTAGCCATTCCCGGTTGATGAGGCTTGAGGCTGCGATTACCTTTATAGGACCAATTATCTTAGAATGCTCATCGTCCGCCCGACGATGTGCTGAAAGCATTCAATCCATACAAGTCCGTTCCGGGTTCGAACGGAACCGAAGGCACTATCTCGTTGCACTCATTTTGGAATCACCCTCAGAGTCAACGACCATAGCCCTTGCACTCTGATTCACCATCTCGAATCTATAAGCACTATTCCGTCAAACTCATTACGGAATCACCCACAGAGTTATACTGACGTATAGCCCTTACACCTCGAGTCTTCACTTGCTCCATTTGGATTAACGACCTAACGTTTAATTGGAATCGATGTGGTTTTCGGATTCCAAATATGGAAACCCGATCCCGGTCTCATCGAAACCAAACGCCATTTTAATGTCCAAGTTGTACTTAAGGGATTTGAACAATAGATATTCAGAAGTATCACTTAACATAAATGGATGTATTCACAACACAGATAGATAAGCATCTATTATCACATGCATCTATACATATCGCAAAGCAGCATATATATCACAATCAGATATAGCATATACATATCATCATCCATCAATCAATGCCATCCAACAACAACCAATATCATTAACTCATTCAATGATACATATATCATCCAATCATTAACCATTCATAAACAAGTTTGATTTAAACTTGATTAATTTAATTAATCCTTAAATTAAATTAATCCTTAATAAATCACTTGGATTATCTCCAATCCAATACTATTTATTAATTAATTACAAATTAATTAACATCACTTAATTATCGATTTCAATTAATCTTCCTGATTAATTATCACCTAATTACTTTAAGTAATTATTCCTTAATCTTCATATTAATTAATCATCCTGATTAATTACTTCCAAATTAAATTAAGTAATTACCTCTTAATTACCTTAAAAAATTAATCAACCTTGATTAATTATTCTCTAATTATTCTGATAATTATTCCTTAATTACTTTTTAAGCAATTACACTTGATTAATCACTATTAATTAATCACACTTGATTAATTACTTTTAATTAATTATACTTAATTAATTACTTTTAATTAATCACCTTTGATTAATTACTTTAATTACATTTAGTAATTAAAACTTAATTATAAAATTAATTATTCTTAAATTATTAATTAACAATTAATTAATTATTTTCATTAATTAATGATTACATCATTAATTAAATTCTATCTTAATTAATTACTTTTACAAGTAATTAATAACTCTTAATTCTTTCTCTTAATACTTTAATTAATCAATCATTAATCAAATAATTTAAACCTTTAATCAATTATTAATTAATTCTTTAATTAATAACTAAAGTGATTATTCCCTAATCACATTTACTTAATTACTTTTAATAAAGTAATTATCCTTTATTTAATTACCCCAAATAATTAACTACTTAATTACTTGATTACCTCCCAAGTAATTATATTAGATTAATCCAAAGTGATTATCTTAATTAATCACAAATTAATTATTTAATTAATTATTTAACTTAATCATTTAAAATTAATTAAATGATTCTTAACTTTTTAAATTATAAAATTCTTAATTAAGAAAACATTGTCTTAATTAAATTGTTATATTAACCAATAACCTTCATCTGTTAAAAATCTAATTATCTTAATTATCTTTCTAAACTTAATTATCTTTAATTAAATCAAAATTCAAAATGATTAAAGATAATCTTTATTACAATTGATTATCAAATTCTAAATCATTAAACTTTATTTAAATAAAATATAATATTTGGAAATCAATTATAATTTAAACATATTTTAAGATTTGAACTTTGAAATCTTTTAAAAACTTTCCCAAATTTATTCAATAAAGTTTAATATAACTCTATTTCAAATCCACTTGTTTTAAAACCTCCATATTTTAAGATATATAAATTTGTTTAAAACATAACTTTGAAACAAATTTAATTTTAAAAAAACTTGTTCATCCTTTGTTTTTTTTTTTTTTTTAAAAACTTTATTTCTAAGATAAAATTTCCTTTGCATTAACAACTTAAACAACTCATATTTTCCCTGAATACTTAATACCCGAGTAACTCCTACCCAAACCCGAGTAAATTACTCCAGAACCCGATGATTTCCCCGAGTTTCCCTTCCTACCCCACTGCTTCGAGTCCTACCCTCATCCCACACGAGATATACTTCGAGTTCGCTTTCGTCCCCTCCAACCCAACCAACACCACCTGATACCCAAAATTTGTGCACGTTTACGTGCACAAACGTGCCGAACGCTGGCGAACTCCACGCCGAGCTCCTCCAAGTCGCTTACGTTCCCAACATCACAATTCGAAACTCAGAAATCCCATTTTGATCGAGAATCAAAATATGAGCATTCGAGCCCAAAATTTCCTGAAGCAAAAACACCCATCGTCACCGCCACCGAGTTCCCCTTGCCAATCTGACCACCTTGAGTGCCACCACCTTCAGCCGCGAATTCGCCTTCGACTCTACTTCCATCAACCCAAAGCCCATCACGCTCGATTATCTTATGGTGATGAAATCACCGCAGTTTCCTGCCGCAATAAAACTAGGGCACCAGAATAAAATTGCCTCCCACCGCCACCATGGCCATCAACCGTCCCCCTCCATATTTTTCCAGAGACCACTCTAGACCACTCTATCTTCATGCATGGTTCCGTTCACCACCTTGCCGTCAATCACATCAATTTGGTCGAAATGCTCAAACACACAAACTCCCAAATTCCCACAATCTACTGGTATAAAATTTGTGATTCAAGCACTAAAAATCATCATTTTCAATTTGCAATTCAATTATGCAATCAAAGCTTGAAATTGTTTTCATCAAATTTTGACTCAATACTATGTTTACTGTAAATCTGAAAATGCAGAACCAATTTCCTATTTTTACAACTTGTAATTATTTTTAGATGATAAGTTAGTTGATTTCAAACAACTTTTATTTACAATTCTAAGTCTAATTCGAATTCATAAGTTAGTTATTGAATTTACTCTAAAGTTTTGAAACTGTTTTTATATACAGTAGTATATTTTGAACAACACAGAGATTCAATCCACATATTAAATCATGCAACAGTTTAAATCAAAGAATTCAGTCAACTCATCAAGGATTTCATACACAAGAACAAGATTCATTTTAAAATTCAAATCTGTTTTTAAAATTATGTTTACTCACCTAATCAATGCAGAGGACAGAGAACAGAAATTGCATTTTCCAGGCTCTGAAATTTATTTGCATGCCTTTGAATTTCTTGATTCCAGAATTGCATGTTTGTATTGAAGAAGAACTTGCATTTGATAAATTGTTGCTGCATGTTGGTGTTTTACTTGCAGTTGATTGAATTATTCTCAGATTTGAATTTTCCCTTTGTTTCCTGGATTTCCAGATTTGCAGATTCTTTGTTTGAGTTTATCTTTGCTTTCTGACTTCATTATTCCAGGTTTCTTCCTTTGTTTCTAATTTCCCAGATTTGTATTAATCTTTGATTTGTTTTGGTTTACATTTTCTTTTTCAGTTTTGAGTTTGAAGAGAAAAAAATATTTTCAGCTGAAATAAAACTTTTGTTTTATATTTACAAGTTAAATTTTAAATTTAATTTTACAAAGGAGACATTTGTCACTCTTATGTTTTGATTAACTTACACCTAAGCAATTAATTTACAAGTGTCTTAACACATATTCAAAAGTTTAACAAGTGTTATAATTGTTTAGTTAATGTTTTTCTTTTAAATGTATTTATCTTTAATAATTTGTTTAAGTCTAATATATATGTATATGTAATATAAAATGTACATACTTATATTTTAATAGATATTCATATGAAATCAAGTAATTTACATACTAAATATATCCTAGTTTGAAAACTATTATTAAATTCAAATTAATGCAATTCCTATTTCAAATATATATATACAAATATATACACATTTCAAATAGAACATTCAAACCTTAAATTTATTAATTTCCAAATTAAATTTTAAAAACAAATATCAAATCACAATATATACATTTATATATATCATAATTTGAATACAAAGTTTTATTACATTAAAACTTCTTATTTACCAAAATAAATAATTCCAAATCAGATTATTATCAATTTTTAAAGAATTTAATCTTGCCAATTCATATAGTCAAGAAACTTATTGATAGATATTAACAAATTATTATCATTTATTTTTAATATAAATTTAACTTGTCAATTTATAATATAAAATGATCAAATCAATTTAATTATTATCAAAGATTATTAAATTGATATTGCTCAAAATTCCGGGTCGTCACATTCCTCCCCCCTTAAAAGAATTTCGTCCCCGAAATTTAAAAGCAAAGATAATTTAATAACCCAGATAAAGATTTTAAATTTCAAACAGCAATCAAACAATCAATCATATATTATCAATAATAGCATCCAATTCAAACAAACAAACAATTTATCTATTCCAGAAAAATTCTGAATAGAACCTTCTAATATTATCTAGAGTTTCCAGATACCTATACTGGAATACTTGCTCTACAAATCTTAACTAACTACACTACTAAAACCAAGAACTCCCTTACCTGATTCTTCAAATCTGAACAAGATACCAGACTAATCCCAAAACCAACTCAACTACCAGATTCCTTTCTGAACTGCTGATTCTATCACTCAAAGAATCATACACATATTCCTCAGAGATATGTGAAATACAATGAATTCCAGCTATCCAAACTGGCAATTCAATCCTGTAGATCAAAATCAAATCTCTAGAGATCACAGATAAAACTCCAAATACCTTCAAAGCTAACACTCCAGTTTTACCCATTCTTATATCTCCTTTGATTGGATAAAACCAAATCAATATTCAAAATCTAACTGCACATTCCAAAATCTCCTCAATTCTATCTGCACAACTCTTCAGATGCTCTGAGTCACCTTCAATATTCCTGATCAGCCTAACCCTTGCTGACTGCTTCAAGAAACAACAGCACCAACTCAAACCAAATCTCCAGGTTCTACTCAACAAAATGGCTTTTCCAAAAATAATTTGCTGAAATCCATTCCACAGCTCTATACCATAAACATCAATGGACTTCAAACCTACATCTCATATCTGGCATAACCAAACAGTTGCACTTGACAATCTTGCCTTCCAAATCCAGAAAATTCCTTCATACTTGAATTTCCTGTAGAAATCCACTACTGCAACATCCGGTTGCTCCATACTAGAATAATTCCCAACTCGCTTCCGCTGCACAACTCTGATCTAGAGCAGATAAAAATGCTATCGAAGAACATAAGCACAATCTTTCTCCATACACAGTTCATTCGACTCATAAAATCTCAGTGACCATTCACTTGGTCAAAACATCTTAGCAGAATCTTAACTCGAAATAAGATGATCAATTCCAAAGAATCCTGAGCTGCCTCACCAAACTCACCTAGCTCCAAGAGTCATCCCACTATAAGATTGAACCATCAATACTACTCCTGAAAATCCAAGTCGATAAGAAATCTCAATCTTCGATTCAGGTAGACCTCAGATTTCCCCAAAAACATCTAGAGAACCTCCGACTACTTCCATAGCTTCCACCTCTACTTGAGATATCTCAATATCAAACCAAGGAATGCTCCAAGATTCCCAAACTAATCGCAAGTCACTTTTGCGATCCACTCAGTTCAGATTCCAAAGAACTGTCTCCCAACCAGAACAGCTTTTCCTTTCCAAGACCAATCTTCAAGAATGGCTCACCTATCAGAAACTGATAGATCACTTCCAACCAATATCCCGCTCTGCTGAGCCTTCCCAAAGAAAAATAAGCTTTCACTATCTGCCGGGTCTGCTGATAGTAGAATCCCACAGATTACTGAATCATCGAAGAAACAGATCCACACTGCTGCTTCCAAACTTCACTTCAATGATACAGCTAAACCAAAAGATCATCCTTAACCAAAAGCTCCTTGAAACTCAAAATTAACATCCAATTCCTCTAAAACATCCTTGAGACGAGTAGACATCTCCTCAAGAAACTCGGCTCCAAACTAAACACCAACCACTTACCTTCATAAGGAAACAACGAGACCATGTCCGAAATGAGGTAACTCATCGACCTTAGTCTCAAACTTTAATAAAGATAAGACACCCTTACTTGAGATCCAAAGAATCTCTAAACATCTGCATCTTCCTTGCAGTAGACATCAATGCTCTTCCAACACCATCTAAAACTGGCTTCAAAAGAAACATCTTCAGAACCATCGATGAAAACTGCATCTCATCATAGCTATTTCTTCTTGAAGTCATCAAGATACCACCACTGCTTCTACTCAGCGAACAACTCAACTATTAGAAATCCCGCTCACTCGAGAGCAAATCAACTTCACACTCCAAGAATATACTCCAATTCTTGAAAAAGACTTCCTTTGGACTCAAAGAAATCCTTTCTACAATCCACCAAACTTATTCGAGACAGTATTAGGTCTACAATCTCGATAAACACACCTCCAACCACAACATATAAGCCCCTTCCAAAAGTGGTAGTCGTGTTCCACACACTTCTACCTTATCTACCTTTATAACCTATGTTGGCAAATCCGAACAGATAACCCAACAGATTAGGTAGTTATATAAATATATATATAAAAATTACAAGTACGCTCTCTCAAGATAGACACCACTCCAGAGCCTAGGTATTCACTCAACCTAACGCTCTGATACCAACTGTAGCGACCCAACTTTCCACTCCCGGAAAATCGCATCACTAATTAAGAAAGAAAGGGATAGAAGAAGAAAAGAAAGAGAAGAAAGAGAAAACAACACATCAGAATCTCACAGCGGAACGATTTAAATATAATATAGAACATATACATAGTTCATATACATCAGAGTACATAACTAAACATCTCAATATAGACAGTTATAACATTCTGTCTAATACAATACAAGACATCAACATAGAATATACACAGCGGAAACTCTAACCATATATCTACACGCTGAAGCCTCCTGCTCCAAAGCTCCTCCAGAATTCGTCAAGAGATAACCTGAATCACTTGACTACTCATATATAATATGAGTACCCAAGAGTTTAATAAAACAGAAAATAAACACTCGGGTCAGACAGGGGTCTGGTGTGAGTAAACGGTTTAAGATTGCTTAACTTTAGAAAAACCTTTGAAAGAAAAGGTATCACGTAAGACTTCCCACACATAAACATGGAAAAGTTTTTACCTTACGCTAACCAAAACATTTGATAGGAAATCCAGTGATATTATAATAGTGTCTAGGGTTTTCAAAATAAAATACAGAAATGGCTGGAATGCTTGCATCTCACGTTCCAACATAGTTGGGCACAATCAAAACCGTACAGGCACTTATTGGATTTTGGATTCCATCAATGGCAGGGCTACCGGGGTACCGCCCGTCACAGTACGTGGCCTAGATCACCGTAGCGAGGAGCCACCCTAACTCCCCTGCAACACAAGGCCGGCACCGTTCCTTACTGAACAGTCCCGAACAAGACCACCCCGCAGTTGGCTGCAGACCAACTGCCCACACAGCCGAAATATAAAGGGACTTCTAGACAGGGATGTATCTTGCTCTCCAGTGGGCGCGACCCACGAAGCCTTGCTGCACCTCCCCTGTTTTAGCCATTCCCGGTTGATGAGGCTTGAGGCTGCGATTACCTTTATAGGACCAATTATCTTAGAATGCTCATCGTCCGCCCGACGATGTGCTGAAAGCATTCAATCCATACAAGTCCGTTCCGGGTTCGAACGGAACCGAAGGCACTATCTCGTTGCACTCATTTTGGAATCACCCTCAGAGTCAACGACCATAGCCCTTGCACTCTGATTCACCATCTCGAATCTATAAGCACTATTCCGTCAAACTCATTACGGAATCACCCACAGAGTTATACTGACGTATAGCCCTTACACCTCGAGTCTTCACTTGCTCCATTTGGATTAACGACCTAACGTTTAATTGGAATCGATGTGGTTTTCGGATTCCAAATATGGAAACCCGATCCCGGTCTCATCGAAACCAAACGCCATTTTAATGTCCAAGTTGTACTTAAGGGATTTGAACAATAGATATTCAGAAGTATCACTTAACATAAATGGATGTATTCACAACACAGATAGATAAGCATCTATTATCACATGCATCTATACATATCGCAAAGCAGCATATATATCACAATCAGATATAGCATATACATATCATCATCCATCAATCAATGCCATCCAACAACAACCAATATCATTAACTCATTCAATGATACATATATCATCCAATCATTAACCATTCATAAACAAGTTTGATTTAAACTTGATTAATTTAATTAATCCTTAAATTAAATTAATCCTTAATAAATCACTTGGATTATCTCCAATCCAATACTATTTATTAATTAATTACAAATTAATTAACATCACTTAATTATCGATTTCAATTAATCTTCCTGATTAATTATCACCTAATTACTTTAAGTAATTATTCCTTAATCTTCATATTAATTAATCATCCTGATTAATTACTTCCAAATTAAATTAAGTAATTACCTCTTAATTACCTTTAAAAATTAATCAACCTTGATTAATTATTCTCTAATTATTCTGATAATTATTCCTTAATTACTTTTTAAGCAATTACACTTGATTAATCACTATTAATTAATCACACTTGATTAATTACTTTTAATTAATTATACTTAATTAATTACTTTTAATTAATCACCTTTGATTAATTACTTTAATTACATTTAGTAATTAAAACTTAATTATAAAATTAATTATTCTTAAATTATTAATTAACAATTAATTAATTATTTTCATTAATTAATGATTACATCATTAATTAAATTCTATCTTAATTAATTACTTTTACAAGTAATTAATAACTCTTAATTCTTTCTCTTAATACTTTAATTAATCAATCATTAATCAAATAATTTAAACCTTTAATCAATTATTAATTAATTCTTTAATTAATAACTAAAGTGATTATTCCCTAATCACATTTACTTAATTACTTTTAATAAAGTAATTATCCTTTATTTAATTACCCCAAATAATTAACTACTTAATTACTTGATTACCTCCCAAGTAATTATATTAGATTAATCCAAAGTGATTATCTTAATTAATCACAAATTAATTATTTAATTAATTATTTAACTTAATCATTTAAAATTAATTAAATGATTCTTAACTTTTTAAATTATAAAATTCTTAATTAAGAAAACATTGTCTTAATTAAATTGTTATATTAACCAATAACCTTCATCTGTTAAAAATCTAATTATCTTAATTATCTTTCTAAACTTAATTATCTTTAATTAAATCAAAATTCAAAATGATTAAAGATAATCTTTATTACAATTGATTATCAAATTCTAAATCATTAAACTTTATTTAAATAAAATATAATATTTGGAAATCAATTATAATTTAAACATATTTTAAGATTTGAACTTTGAAATCTTTTAAAAACTTTCCCAAATTTATTCAATAAAGTTTAATATAACTCTATTTCAAATCCACTTGTTTTAAAACCTCCATATTTTAAGATATATAAATTTGTTTAAAACATAACTTTGAAACAAATTTAATTTTAAAAAAACTTGTTCATCCTTTGTTTTTTTTTTTTTTTTTTTTAAAACTTTATTTCTAAGATAAAATTTCCTTTGCATTAACAACTTAAACAACTCATCTTTTCCCTGAATACTTAATACCCGAGTAACTCCTACCCAAACCCGAGTAAATTACTCCAGAACCCGATGATTTCCCCGAGTTTCCCTTCCTACCCCACTGCTTCGAGTCCTACCCTCATCCCACACGAGATATACTTCGAGTTCGCTTTCGTCCCCTCCAACCCAACCAACACCACCTGATACCCAAAATTTGTGCACGTTTACGTGCACAAACGTGCCGAACGCTGGCGAACTCCACGCCGAGCTCCTCCAAGTCGCTTACGTTCCCAACATCACAATTCGAAACTCAGAAATCCCATTTTGATCGAGAATCAAAATATGAGCATTCGAGCCCAAAATTTCCTGAAGCAAAAACACCCATCGTCACCGCCACCGAGTTCCCCTTGCCAATCTGACCACCTTGAGTGCCACCACCTTCAGCCGCGAATTCGCCTTCGACTCTACTTCCATCAACCCAAAGCCCATCACGCTCGATTATCTTATGGTGATGAAATCACCGCAGTTTCCTGCCGCAATAAAACTAGGGCACCAGAATAAAATTGCCTCCCACCGCCACCATGGCCATCAACCGTCCCCCTCCATATTTTTCCAGAGACCACTCTAGACCACTCTATCTTCATGCATGGTTCCGTTCACCACCTTGCCGTCAATCACATCAATTTGGTCGAAATGCTCAAACACACAAACTCCCAAATTCCCACAATCTACTGGTATAAAATTTGTGATTCAAGCACTAAAAATCATCATTTTCAATTTGCAATTCAATTATGCAATCAAAGCTTGAAATTGTTTTCATCAAATTTTGACTCAATACTATGTTTACTGTAAATCTGAAAATGCAGAACCAATTTCCTATTTTTACAACTTGTAATTATTTTTAGATGATAAGTTAGTTGATTTCAAACAACTTTTATTTACAATTCTAAGTCTAATTCGAATTCATAAGTTAGTTATTGAATTTACTCTAAAGTTTTGAAACTGTTTTTATATACAGTAGTATATTTTGAACAACACAGAGATTCAATCCACATATTAAATCATGCAACAGTTTAAATCAAAGAATTCAGTCAACTCATCAAGGATTTCATACACAAGAACAAGATTCATTTTAAAATTCAAATCTGTTTTTAAAATTATGTTTACTCACCTAATCAATGCAGAGGACAGAGAACAGAAATTGCATTTTCCAGGCTCTGAAATTTATTTGCATGCCTTTGAATTTCTTGATTCCAGAATTGCATGTTTGTATTGAAGAAGAACTTGCATTTGATAAATTGTTGCTGCATGTTGGTGTTTTACTTGCAGTTGATTGAATTATTCTCAGATTTGAATTTTCCCTTTGTTTCCTGGATTTCCAGATTTGCAGATTCTTTGTTTGAGTTTATCTTTGCTTTCTGACTTCATTATTCCAGGTTTCTTCCTTTGTTTCTAATTTCCCAGATTTGTATTAATCTTTGATTTGTTTTGGTTTACATTTTCTTTTTCAGTTTTGAGTTTGAAGAGAAAAAAATATTTTCAGCTGAAATAAAACTTTTGTTTTATATTTACAAGTTAAATTTTAAATTTAATTTTACAAAGGAGACATTTGTCACTCTTATGTTTTGATTAACTTACACCTAAGCAATTAATTTACAAGTGTCTTAACACATATTCAAAAGTTTAACAAGTGTTATAATTGTTTAGTTAATGTTTTTCTTTTAAATGTATTTATCTTTAATAATTTGTTTAAGTCTAATATATATGTATATGTAATATAAAATGTACATACTTATATTTTAATAGATATTCATATGAAATCAAGTAATTTACATACTAAATATATCCTAGTTTGAAAACTATTATTAAATTCAAATTAATGCAATTCCTATTTCAAATATATATATACAAATATATACACATTTCAAATAGAACATTCAAACCTTAAATTTATTAATTTCCAAATTAAATTTTAAAAACAAATATCAAATCACAATATATACATTTATATATATCATAATTTGAATACAAAGTTTTATTACATTAAAACTTCTTATTTACCAAAATAAATAATTCCAAATCAGATTATTATCAATTTCAAAAGAATTTAATCTTGCCAATTCATATAGTCAAGAAACTTATTGATAGATATTAACAAATTATTATCATTTATTTTTAATATAAATTTAACTTGTCAATTTATAATATAAAATGATCAAATCAATTTAATTATTATCAAAGATTATTAAATTGATATTGCTCAAAATTCCGGGTCGTCACAGCTGTATTCGAAAGAAAGGAAGGTTGATCGTGCATAATGTTTCTAGTCTTATAAATGACATTCTTGAGGACTGTCATCATTCTAAGTATACTATCCATCCGAGTAGTAATAAGATGTATGCTAATACGAAACGCTTATACTATTGGGAGGGTATGAAGCATGATATTGCAAGTTATGTAAGTCGTTGCATGACTTGTCAACTTGTTAAAGCAGAACACCAACGTCCTAGTGGTCTTTTGTAGCCTCTTGAGATTCCATTATGGAAATAGAATCAGATTTTCATGGACTTCATTGATGATCGACCTCGTTCGAGGTCGGGCCATACTAGTATTTGGGTAATTGTTGACAGATTGACTAAATCAGCCCATTTTATTCCCATTAAGTCCAATCGGACTGCTCCTTTGTTGGCTAAGCTGTTTATTAAAAAGTCGTTCGACTTCATGGTGTGCCTAGTTCTATTGTTAGTGCCAGAGATCCGCTTTTCACTAGTGGTTTCTGGTAGAGCCTTCAGAAAGCTTTGGGCACTAAGCTCAATCTCAGTACAGCTTATCATCCACAGTCTGACGGTCAGACTGAAAGGGTGAATCAAGTTTTGGAAGATCTCCTTCAAGCTTGCATTCTTGATTTTGGTGGTAGTTTGGAAGACCACTTATCTCTTGTTGAATTTTCTTATAACAACAGTTTTCAATCAAGTATCGGTATGGCTCCTTTCGAGGCTCTTTATGGAAGACCGTGTCGGTCAGCATCTTGTTGGTTGGAATTGGGGGAAAAGTTAATTCTCGGCCCCGATTATATTCGTGATTCTTCTGAGAAGATTAATATTATCAGACAGAGAATGAAAGAGGCTCAGAATAGGTAGAAATCTTATGTCCATCACCGTAGGAAGCCTTTGGAATTTTCTGTTAGCGATCTTGTATTTGTTCGTGTTTCTCCGATGAAGGGTGTGGTGCGTTTTAGTAGCTCCGGGAAATTGGCTCCTCGTTATATTGGACCGTTTCTTGTTACAGAACGTATTGGTCCTATTGCTTATCGTGTATCGCTACCTGTTCAGTTTTCGGGAATTCATGACGTATTTCATGTATCCTAGCTTCGTCGATGCCTTCGAGATTCAGATTCTATTGTTGATCCTCATGTGTTGCAAGATCTTGAGATCTCACCCGACTTGTCTATTGTGCAAAACCCTATTTGTGTGCTAGCTTCGGAGGTTAAACGCCTTCGGAATAAAGAAGTCCAGCTTGTAAAAATTCAATGGTCCGCAAACCCCAAAGATTGCACTTGGAAAGCCAGAGAATCCATCGAGCGTTCTTATCCGGGTTCTCTCCTCTTTGGGTGGAGGTGAGCATTCTTGATCTATATTTTCTTTTTAAACCTTTGTTGTGATGAATTATTTGAGATATTGACTGCTTCTAGTATGAAAATTGCGGGGACGCAATTTCTATAAGGGGGAGTCTGTAAGGACCGTGATTTTTGAATTACTGTCGGAGTAAATATTTCAAATAGAAACTTTTAAATTAAATAAATAAAAAATAATGTAAACCATTTTCCACTTGCTGTCATTTAATTCAAGAATTGGAAAGCATTGTACGCATGCTAGTAATAAAGCAAAATTGTAACCAAAAAGTAAACCAAATATGTAAAAAAAATCACTGCAGTCTCTTTCAGTCATAAAATAAGTATGAACACTTGCTTTACTCTGCCACCATCTAGTATGTAGCCGAGCATTTTCAATCAAATACATATTTGCATTAAATGCAATGGTACAAAGACACTTTTCAGCACTCATTTCTTTGTCAAGTGCAAATTGAAAAAAAGTGGTAGCTGAAGCATTTATTTTCTTTTTCTTAAATAGCTTGAGTAAAATGCATTAATGGCCGAGTGAAGTGGCTCTTTCAGATCTGGATTGTTCTTTAACTTTGAAGCTAATTTGGTGAGTGCAAACTCACTCCCTATTTAAACTGGATTTTTGTTGTTAATATAGGGTGACTCCAAAAAGCTTCCATACCAGAAATACACAAAGTCAGGTCTTTATCCTTTTTCATCTTTTTTTTTATATATGCAAAAGTTAAAGTAAACAAAGTTTAGATATAGGCTTAGTTGTCCGATTGCATTTCAGTGAATCAAGTCCAGGCATTTTAGTGGTTGCTTGCATTTTTCGTTTTAATGCATTTATACAAGACTATACGTGCATACCAGAAAACAAACTCACTTCAGGCCATTATAATTATTGGTGTGCGTGTAGTTGCGTGCATACATATGTGAAAACTAGTGCTCTGTCATATGTGTGCATAGTGAACTCAGTAGCAGGCGTGACATGTTAAATATATCTCCCTCCTTTGTTTAGTGTGTGAAGTTGCTCAGCTAACTTTTAAAAAATTTAGCTTTCAGCGTGACATCGTTCACGCGCGAAGTTTTTGGGTTGATCTTCCACTTTTCTTTATAGCACATGCACACATATTTATGTTCCAGGTTGCAAAATTTGTATATGATGGTGTGTATTCAGGTGTACACGAGATTAGGCCAGTTAACGTATTCCTTTAAGTGCTCTAGTTCTTGGGTCCATATAGTATTGCTACCTTCATGGCTTTGTCCTTGGGAAAGTGGTCACGTTCACGCATTAGGCTTAGCCTGTTACGTACATCAGAGTATTATCTAAAACTATAATTTTTTCATGAGTTTTAATTATAGTGCAGGCTTCTTCATTTTTCCCAGTTGCACGTAATTGCAATTTGTGTCTTCATGCATGTATTTCATGCGTATGGTATCTTGTATGCATATTTTTTTCAGACCATAGGTTATAAATTGTGTGCGTACCATTAAAATTTGAGTGTGAGATTTAAGTTACTATGCTCAAAATAGTGGTGGATACTTTTGCTTCTGTACGTGTTTATGACACATGTAATTGAGTCAAGTTTTGCATGCACCTTTTTTTATATAAGCTTCTGAGCGATATTGAACTGTTCAAGTGTTTGTTCTTTCCTCTGTTGCATTTCACTTTGGGTAGGCATGCATTTAGAGATTTTGAGAAATGTAAAATTCGTGGCCAGTTTACTTTAATTTTTGTTCAAAAGTTTATAATTTGCATTGAACCGGCGTTATGTTTTAAAACGTATTTTATTACCGTTATTTTTATAACGGGATTTTTATGCCGGTATTATACCTTTGAAGCGTACTGTTTTGGCAACATTTTTGACGAATAAATTTACTGGTGTTTTGACTTCAGTAACCGTTAATTTCAAAGTGAATTTTCAAGCGATTATTCCGCAACACTGATTTTGTTATCCGTTTTTACGGTGTTTTGTGAAGTGCAATTTCCTCGTCGAAATTGCTACAGATGTTGTTTTAATCACGTCTTTTAAAAATTGTTTTCGAAAATCTTATTGTTTACGCTTTCAAAAGAATGAGGAAGCGATTTAAACGCTTCAGCAAAATTAAGGACTATGAACCCTTAATTTTACTGATTCGCTTAATTCTGGACTTGTCCGTTTGAGAACGAAAATTTTATTATATAAAATACACACTTTTGCACTTTCAAGGAAACGATGCAGAGATTTAAATGATTTAGCAAAAGTGCGGAGTATGAAACCATTCATTTACTATTTCAGTTAATTCTGAACTCGTAAATTGAAATATTTGCTATTTGATGGTTCTGATGATTTTGTTGGGCTTTCGAGCCACTCCGCTGGACCTTCGGGTCATCTGATGGACCTTCGGGTCAATTACCAGTACTAGACCTTCGGGTCACTCTACGGACCTTCGAGCCATCTGATGGGCACCAAAAATTATAGCACGTGGTAGGCTTCGGCCATTTGAGATGCACGTGCGGCGTAGCTAAAACTCGTCATCTGCTGGGATCGATCCACTTTTATGATGATTTTTCTAGTTATCTTATTTTAATTTCTAGATTTTTCAACTGCTGATTTTTCTAGTTATCTTATTTTGATTTCTAGATTTTACGACTGCGGATTTTCTAGTTATCTATTTTGATTTCTAGATTTTGTGAATTGCTGCTTTGAATTCAATAATGAATTTGGAAGTTGAGTTTGCGTATAATCTCATCTGAGATTATAAATTTGCCTATAGCTGTTTTGAATTCAATTGTGAATTTGAAAATTGATTTCGATGGAGTTTAATTGAGATTTCTTCATTTAAACTATGTTGATTATTTATGCTGTATAGTCTCATTCGAGACTATAATTATTTGTTTAAGTGTTGTTTATCATACACTTATTTCTGAGTTTAAATTAGACTGATCTGTTTATTATTTTCTTTTAAATAATACTCGGGTCAGACCAAGTTATTTTGGGGTGATCACTATCTCTGATTCAGTTGCAGCTTCAGCTTTTGGGATTTCACATCATCTTTTGTCTAGTCTTCGAGGAGTTCTTTTGGTTTATTGATTCTCGCCTTATGTATGTTGATGTATATGTATATGTACACTTGGTTCATGTGAACTATCGATTGTTGTATCATACATTCCAGACTTGTCTTCCGCTATATATCCGATATTTCTGTTCCGATGTGATTATACTATCAGTGTTGTTGTTATTATGAGTTTTTCTGGATTTTTCTTTAGCCACTATAGTTTCGTTTTAGATTTGGATTGAATTTATATCTTTGGGAGTAATTTTCACAACTCCTATCGATATAATTAATACTCGTCTAAGGCATAACTTACGGATGGTCGCTTCTAACAAGTCTTATACTTCGCAATAGCAGACGTTATTCCTTATAATTACCTTTGTTATTGTGAGCATAGAGGTGAGGCGTTACATCGCTACTCTGCCACTACCGAGGATCAACTGACGATGACACGTCCCAACAACGATCGCCAAGCCGATGCTCCTCAAATTGCCCTCGTCCATCACCTGCCCGCAACCAGGTGTCTTCACCTTTACCACAGCCTCATTCGAATCTTGCTCGGCCCCAAGAACACCGGCCACGAACGAGCACGAGACTTTCAACCGCCATCCTCAAATCCTAAGTCGACCTCCTTAAATCGCCTCGAACGAATTGTGAAACCCCCTCCTCAAACACGAACCCTAGCTTTCATCGAGACGACTCACACCTACGCGATAACCTCTGTTCTCCACGTCGCACTTGCCAAAAATTTAAGAGGACTCGATTAGCCATTAACATTTTTTTAGAGGAACTGAAGCATCAATTTGAGTTGAGGTAAGAGAAAAAGGAGGGAGCTCATGAATTTGTTCGACCATTATTTTCTTTAAAACTTTTCATTTTCTCTTTTTTCAGCTGAATAAAAGTGAAGGAGGGAAAGGATGCGATATTTGAAAAAGGAGGTGATGTGATTTGAAAAAAGAGGGGCGTATCTACATGGTAGAGTACCATGATTTGAATGAACAAGTTGTGATGTGAATATAATGTCAATCAGAATAATATATATATATATATATATATATATAAAATCAAAATCGTCTCGATTTCACAACTTAAAAACTTAACATCCTATCGGTGCGTGCCGTTAGGCGTTCACAATGTTATACCCCAATTCCAAACACAATGGAAAAGGTTTCGAGTCCTAATTTAATTGTATGGAGAAGATAGCTTTTTGGATCCAATTATTATATTAAATTTTCGATATAAATTTAAGCGAATTTATATACTGTACGGCAACACGATAACTCCAGATGCTACGAAAATTAAAATTCGATAATAATACACTATTATGAATCCAATGGAACTGGTTTCGATGAATTCTGAGACTATGCCTCGGAGAGCAATTTTTAAATGTTAATTTATATGATATACTTCCAAAACTGAACAAATCACTATTAAATTCAATTTCAAAGCTTTCTATTACCCTTCGTATTATGATTATAAAATTTATAAACCCCTAAATTATTATTTTACAAGCTTGAATCCCCAGATTCAATATTTTATCAAATTCCAATTAGCAAATTCAATAAATTAAATCATCCAATAAATGGTTATATTTGAAATTCAAGTTAAAAATTGACTTTTAAATATTTAAAATCAATTAAATATTCCAATTTCAAATATCCAAAATTTTGGGTCGTTACAATTCCCACTGTTGTTCCCTCTGTCACTCCTTCCTCTTCCTTTGTTGTTTGGACCACCTCTTTGGAAACTATTGAATGTATTTCTTCTGTCTTGATTCTTTCCTCTATTATTATCTGCAATATAATTAACAAAAAAACAGAAGTCGCTGGCTTCTTTTGTTCTTCCTTCCTTCATGAGCAAGGAGGATAGAGTGAACATATTGGATGGATGGAGTGGTGTCTCTTGAAGTGATGACTACTCAACTGATTCATATTCATCATCATGACCAATTAGAGTGAATAAGACTTGTTCAGTGTTTAAAACACTGTGTCCAGTAGCGGCCAATTGATCACATAAATTCTTTGCTTAGTATTCTCTCATTGACATTGTTCCCTTCTTTACATTCTGTAATTGCTTTCTATAAAACATGATTCTGGTTGCTGACTGAGCACTGAATATTTATTCAACAGTTGACCAGATTTCTTGAGAATTTTTACATCCTACCTGTTGTGGCAGTAAGCTTGAATTGATGGAGGATGGTAGCCAAGAACTCAACAAGTTAACTTGTCTATTATATAAGATATATTCTCTGTTTGTGATGCTCTTTCCTACATTGTCTGTGGTGAATTTCTTTGGCACAACTTTTGTACCAAGAAGATAATCTTACAACCCATATCCTCTCACTGCAGTGACAATCTAAAATTTCCAAATAAGAAAATTGGATTCATCCAATTGGCTAGATATTGTTTGATTTTGTGAGGCAATCAAGATTTTGGACAAGTTTTCATTGGTTAACTGCTGTGTAGAGGTTGAGGTGGGAAGCGGTGAAGAACTGTTGCTTCCAGAATCACATTCATTCATGATGATTCAAGATTGAAGAGAAAACAGAGAAAATAAAATTTTAAGAGAATCTTGAATTATGAGAAATGATGTTCGTCGACGGAAATTCTATCGGTTTAGAAAACCGTCGAACGAATTTTGAAACAAAATTTACCGCAAGCACACGGTGTACGAATGTAGCACGCGGTGAATACGGGTCGATCCACAGGGAATTGATGATTTTAAATTTCCTACTCAATCAAATTATACCGAAGTCGAGAGTGAATAGCTAGAAATGTAAGAAACTAACAAAAACTAGCAAAAGAAAATGATAAAAATATGAGAGTTAAAAGAACAATTTAGAGATAAATCCACTCTCTAGATCATATAAATCAACAAAATGAAGTTATGATCTCTCTTTTCTTGTCATTAGTGAATTAGTTGATGTGCTTATCATAAGTATGGTATATTTGTGCTATTAATTAGCTCAATATAAACCATCAAACTATAACACAACCACTAATACACATTTAACTCTCATGAAATATGACAACAAAGTTGAAATAAAAATCTATTTTAAGCATAGCCTATTAACTATTGTTTAGAAATATAAGCTATCAAATTTCAATTTCAACATTCACTTCTTTGCCATAATCATATTTAGATGAAGAGGTAATTTGTGTTATGTTTGTTTAAGCATAGCCTATTTATTATGAACAACATAGACTATCAAATTCAAAGCTAAACAACATCATTAAACCACTTCAAGTGTTTCCATTAAAGCACAAAAAGAGAGCATAAACATCAAAATGTTGCATCTACATACTAGAGAGCTTCATTACCCCTAAATTGTAGGGATTAAGCTCTCATATTTGTTATCAAATCAACAAATGTAGAAAGCAACATGAAATCAAAAAGAAAGGAAAATGAAAGCTAATCGAAAAGACGACTAATCTAATTTCATAAAGGTAGATCTACACTATTACATAAGAAGAGAAGAAGCATGTAAATAAAAGAGAATTAACATTGCATAAAAGAAAAGAAAATTACATGAAATAAAATGGCTAAGTAGCCATGGAAAAAAAGAGAGCTTTGATTTATTTTCTAAACTAAAACTAAATAACTAAGAGGAAGAGGCTACATGAACCATAAGGGGTATTTATACAAGTTAGAAACCCTAATGCATATTTTTGGGGAGTACCCAAAATGCCCTAGGAGGAAGTGTGGTGGCCAAGTTATCATTAGCCATAATAATCCCCCACTTAAATGTACATGAAGCTTTAAATGTCTTTTAGCATGTGCATTAGCCTTTAATTTGTACATTAGGTAGTGGGTAGATGGGGTCCTCCATGTTCTTCACTTTGAATTATTTCCATCTTCATTCCTTTGTATTCATTTTGTGCATAAATATTCCTTCATGAACCCACTTGTAATTGAGTGTAATTTCCTACAAAATAATATAAAAATTTCCAATTAAATGTTCACAAATTAATATATGCACAAAAATGACCATTTTTCCCTGGATGAAGATGAATATATGACAATTTCAAATAATATGAATTTTGGTTTAAACAAGTTAAAATACCCAATATTATCATTTATTTAATTTAAAAAGAATAAATGTGGTGGTTAAAATATGCACATTTACATGCGTATCAAATACCCCCACACTTATCTTTTTATTCGTCTTCGAATAAACTAAAACTAAGGTAAATCCGTTTTCGCAGGGAGCACGATTGCATTGAGCGTATGCAACAAGCTGTTAAACCTCTGGGTGTCCCCAGTAGGACGAGTGTTGTCTCGTGAGGGTTTTCAGCGGATACTACCCACAAAATCCAAATGCACGATGAACATATTTACAAAATGCAAGATTTATTTACAAAGAGATGAATGCAAATTTTTGAAAATGTTTACAAATGAAGGATTTATTTTTAAATTGACACAAATAAGTTAAATATAGGTTTTGGTTATTATCTTGAAAATTTATGTCATTTACTCGTCAAAATTTTCAACAAAAATCAAGTTATCATAACAAATAGACAATAGTTTAATTTGTTGTTTCGGTTGATAACAAAGTGTAATTATAAAATGGATCCTTAGTCGATTATCAAAGTTTATCAAAGTGGTATTTTCATTTCTTTTCAATAACACATCAAATCAAATAAGTAAAAATAGTGCCAGGATTTCAATTGCTTGCTCTCTCATTATTTGCAAGAAAAATTACACAACAAGCTCAGGTAAACTGAGGCTAGATATACCACCCATGCACTGCCTTTCGGGCTTATGTGAGGGGAGTACAGAGCATGGCGAGTGCACACACTTTTATGCATACACTATCGACCGTAGGTGGTTTTTATTAAGTCTTTTTTTTACATGCGTTCCATACATCATAACCGTGAGGACTTTTAAATGAGTATGAAAGCACATAATCAAAAATTCCAAGTAATCACCCCTGCATAACCGTGAGGACTTTTAAATGAGAGTGAATACTTGGATGTTATTATTTTTTATTTTTTTATTTTTTTGAGAGGGAGTTTTGCAAAATCATCTTAGCATCATTTAACTTAGAAGACAAAAAAAACGTTATATCCTTTACTTTAAATCAACCACTTTTTAAAACAAAGATTTTCAATTAGGATGTATTTCATAATTAACACGTATGAATATTCCTATATGCTAGTTAAACCATTGTTATTTATAATCAAACTTCATTTTTATTTTTGTTAAGACAAATAAATTTTCAATAATTTCAATTTAATAAACCAAAACGATATATTTATCCTATAGTGTTTCTTTAAAAATAAATCAAAAACACTAAAAATAAATTCTTCTTTTGTTTTTGGATTTATTTTGTTGAGTTTTTGGAAGAAAAATGAAAAATTAATCCTGAAAAATAAAGAAGAAGATGAGTCTCCCCCCACACTTGATTTTGACTGTGTCCCCACAGTCAACCCAAGTGGAAGGAGAAAATATAAAAACCTAACCTTTATTTAAATAAAAATGAAAACATGATTATTTACAAGTCATCAGAAAGTATGCCGTTAAAGAGTAAATGAACCGGTCTTCCAAGAACCGATTCATTTGTCTCACCAAGTATGTAAGACACAGCTCAAGCGCAAAAAACCAAACCGTAAAAGATTTCGAAGTTGAACATTGATTTGGAAAAACGAATGTTTTTTAATTGAAAATTATACGAGTTGTTTTGTTTTCGATGATTTTTGGGGTCGATAAAACAATTGATTGAAGATCTAGTTTATTTTCACCAATTTGAAATTCAAGCTTATTATTGAAAACATTTTCAGAGTTATTGATTTCGAAATCAAAATGGCGATTTTCATCTTCCCCGTCGGAATTTAACAACTCGTCATCCAAAAGTCCAAAAAATTCGTGTTCATTAAATTCGTCTTCCTTTGTTGGATTATCAACAACTTTATTACATAAATCAAGTTCAAAATTTAAAGTTGTTGTATTCAAATTTTCAGAAAAAGGAAGATCGAAATTTAAATCGATTTTCTCACCCTCAATAGAATTGAAATCCAACTCAATTACCAAATTTTCAACAACTTCGTTAAGATCATCATTTTCCATTTTAAAATTTGTTATTTGAAAATCGTCGATTTGGGTAAAAGATGGATTATCGCTTGACTTGTCACACGTTGGGATTTGAGTATATTTATCACTTTTTGATTCAAATATGTTTCGAACACCAAATCCATGTGATCATTGTACCTTTCATTCATTTGTTCAACAAAGTCAAATTTGTGATTATTAACTTGAAAACTTTTGATTTGTACTTGTTGAGGACAAGAATCGCCAATTTCAATAAATGGTGGATTTGATTCTACGGAAGTTGGGATTTGATTACAATTTTCATGAAAAGTTTTGTATTTCTCAAGTAATAAATCCCCGTTGTCTTCTTCCATTTGGTCAACAAAATCAAATTCATGATTATTAGTTTGAAAATTTTCACTTTGAATTTGATGAGGACCAAAGTTTTCAGTTGTATTGCGTTGAGATTATACCCATTGCCAAATTCATTTGAAAAATTGTTTCCATTTTTGTTTTGAGTTTGAAATTCATTTTGGAGATCAAAATTGAATTGGCATGGATTATGATAGAAATTGTTCGAATTTTGAATTGAACTCAAATTTTGAAATCCTTGACTCGAGTTATTACAAAAATATGAATTGCACAAATCATTTATCTCTTGATTTTGTTGTGTAGAGAGTTCGAGTAAAGATGAAATCATTTCAATGCTATTTTCAAGAGTCGAAGGTTGATCATCGTTTTGAAAACTTTGTTGTTCAAAATTTGAATTATTTACAAAATAGTTGTCGTTAAAATATCCATAAGAATTTTGAGTGAAATTGTATGGATTATACTGATTTTCCAAACTAAAATCAAGTGAGTAAGAAAAAGGAAACTCGGACATTTTCAAGAATTTTTTTTGGTTTTTTTTATAAAAGAAAAATATTTACAAATAGAATTATTTTTCAAATTGAAAAATTGATTTTTGTTTTGTTTTTGGATTTTCATTTTTTTTTTGGCTTTTGAAAAGATTTTACATTTTTTTTTTGATTTTTGAAATTTCAAATTAAAAGGATTTAAAACATTCGAAGAAAAATAAAAGGAATATTTACAATTTTTGTTAGTTATGGATTTTTGAAATTTTTTTTTGTTTTTTTTGTTTAAATATGCATGAACTAATTCAACTAAATGAATGAAAGGTTAATTACAAACGATTTACCCTAAGTTAACCCAAAATTGTATACTCACACATTGTCTTAGATAAACAAGATAGTTCTCGGCCAGGTAACGGACATGATTTATCGGTGTACCACGAATCACCGTAGCAATGCAGCCGAAGGTTTTAAGTACCTTCAGAGGAACAACCACTATAATATTTACGAATCACCATAATTTTATAAATGGTTATTACTCTGTCGTAGCCTAGACACTAAGAAATTAAATTTTTCAAAGAAGACAAATTGTCAATATACAACTAAAAGTTATCGATGTCTAATCGTTATTATTAATCAAATTCTAAGATGAAATGCAAAGCAGAAAGTAAACGTGTATTAACAATGCAACTACAATGAAATTTTTTTTTATTTTTTTTTTTGTAAATGCAAATGCAAACAACCAACTATGAAAGACAAATAAAACAATAGATATAACAAGCAGGCAATTTATTTTATTTTGGCAAGCAAAGGGAAGCAATTATTTTGGCAGCAGCTCTTCTCCTTTTGAAATTTTGCTTTGGCAACCTGAAATAAAAACAGGATATATACAAAAAAATTTTTTTGAAAAATATGAGTGGAACTTAAAACAAATTGAAACAAAACAAATTAAAACCAAAGCAAAACAAAATGAAATTTTTTTTAAGGATAAAACAGAACAAAACAGCAACAAAAATCAATTTGAAGCAAGCAACTCTTTTTTTTTCTATGTTTTTTTGTTCATTTTTTTAAGAAGAAAAAAAAACCTAAAAGCTTAAAAATTTAAAACTAAGCAGAAAAGGAATAAAAAAATAAATTGTGCAGCTCGGCCCAGTTTAGAAAACGAGTCCCACCACATAGTAACTTATCAACTCACAATGCCAAGCAAAATCACTTTAAACAGCAAGAGATTAAAGTTTGATTAACTCACAATATCAAGCAAAATCAACTTTTTAGTTCTCAATTCTCACTTTGCAAATTCTCAATTTGGAATCAAATTCTCCCACGTCTATGAAATTGATTGTGGTTTCATTCGAGAGTGAAGGGGGTTCGAGAGTGAAATGGTGGTCGCGGTGATTTTGGGGCAAGTCTATCGTGGAGTTCGCGATTTGGCGTAGCGGCGACTCGGCGTTGTTGAGTCGCAAGCAATTCAATTCGACTTTGAGATTGTTGATGGAGTTGAGGAGGTGGATAACAGTGAATAGAGGAGGAGCAGTTGTTATTCGAAGTCGAAACTTGTTTAGGGGTTCATGCGTTGTTTGAAGTGACTGAATGATGCGAAGGTCTTGATGATTAGGTTGTATGTGGATTCAGGGGTGTTTGAAGTGGAAAATGGGCTCTGTATTGCTAAGGGGCTGGAGGAACAGGCGTATGGTGGCAAGTGCAGTTGAGTGGATGTTGGTGATTAGATGAAGTTGTATGGTTTAGAAGTCGGTTTTGGCTACTGTTTGGCAGACAATCAGGGAGGGGGTAGTGAAAAGGTAGGCGGCGAGGTTGTGGTGGAGTTGTGTTGAAGAGTGTTTGGTTTGGGTTTGAAGTCAATGAGTGTAAAGGGTGAAGGGAAGTTTTTGGGATGTTTGGAGCTTGCAGGAGGAGGGACTGCCAGTAAGATGTCGATGAGTGATAGAATTGGAGTTCGCGGCGGTGGGTTTTTCTGTCGATGATGATGTGGTTGATGAGGCAGTTGATGATATTGTGATTTGGGGGAGTTAGTGAATGCAGTTTCTTGTAATCAGCTAATGGTGGTGAATGGCTAAAGAACTGACAGATGGTTTTGAGGTGATGAAGAGGGGTGACAAATAGTGACTGTAATTTGGTGAAGCTTGAAGCAGGTGATTTGATTTGGCGGGTGTGCAGGTTGAATGATGAGTGGCTACTGCAGGTTGGTGAGGAAGCAGTGGAAGGGGTTGTGTGCAGTATGTTGAGCAGAGTGAGTGGTTTGTTTGTTGAAGTTGAAGTTGTAGTTGATGAGAAGGAAATCGATTTGAAGGTTAGTAGGAGTAGAGGTGGTTCGATTGAATGGTTGACTTCAGTGATTGGTGAGGAGGTTGCAACAGAGGTATAAGGATGGGTCAAGGAGCAGTTGTGAAGTCGATGGAGATGATTGGGTGAAGATTTTTATGGTGTAGGTGAAGATGGTTTTGCTGCTGTTGCAGATGATTTCAATCTCGGGTTTGAGGTGCTTGGTCTGGAGTGTGACTTTGGGGAAGTGTAACGACCCGGAAAATTTTAACAATTTTAATTGATTCTATAACGTATTTAATTGAATATTTGTGAAATCTTATAATAATTGAATTCTTAAATAAAATGTTTATATATTTAGAATACGTATATTTAAATATAGCAGATTGTAAATTTTCAAATAATTTTATGGAAGTTTATTTAATTGAGAAAACGTGCTGTCCAATTCAAGCTATTAATTGCTTTAATTGATTTCTGAATCAGTGCGTAACGGTTTCTTTTTACTACCGTTAAAGATTTCTATTGCTTAATACTTTTCCAATCCAGGTAGACTTTTCCATTCGTAACCATTAATAAATTTGAGATCATCGACCTTGCTTTTATTATTCCTTGTAGTTTCGTGCACTGACTTTACCTTTCCCACTACCCATAATTTTCTCTATACGTTTCTTTTGCAATTGAAGCGTATATTTATATTTATGGTGGTGCATTTATTTTGGTCTCTCTTTATTTTTGTTTTTAACGCTTGAAAGAATCTCAAATCATCAAGCTAGTAGCATCCGTTCCTTCCCTCGCTTTCATAAGGCCTATAATATATAAACCACTTGCTTATAGATCCGAACACAACTTTGTCATCAAATTTAATGTGCCTTCGTCTCGCTATTATTTCGGTTCCAACATTCCTAGTATATGGCTTTAATAAATTTTGGCTAAATCATAGCTACGGACTTTTCAAATTTCCTTCATTTTATATTTATTTCCAATTCCTTCAATGCTTCAAATTTTTTGAACGTGCCTAATCATCTCAGCATGTATATATAATGTAAGCCTACCTTTCCTTGGAAAGCTATTGCTCACAAAAATTTCCTGATTTCTTTCCTTTTATCCATTTTATATCCTTAACTTTCAAAACTCATTATGTGTTGTACAAACAAACAAAAATTTATTGCTTTAAGTGTATAGCTAAATCAACTATTGACCGTTACAATTACTTTTTTTTTTCATTTCAATTTATTACTTAAATAACGTTTTGATGAATTAATGGACAGCTTTACGTTTCTTTTTCTTTTGAAAACTTTATATTTATAGTGTATGTTTCTTTTGCATTTCAAAAATTTGAAACATGCTTCCCCATTTAAGCCATTAATTGTTTTAATTATTTTTCTTAATCAACATATAGCCGTTGCTTTTTATTATTCTAGGATTTACATCCATACTTTAATCTCTGCTGTTCCATTTATTTCATTTGAAATCTAAATTTATTTACCATTCATTTATCCGCCTCTTTCTCTTCCCTCTTTTACCTCTTCGTTTCCGTGTTTCTAAGAATATATATATATATATATATATAGTATAGCATAGATTGCATCTTCTTTTCTCTCTGTAGGCTATTCGTTGCCCTCAAATTAATATTAAAAGAGGAGAGAGCTTTGTAAATATTATGTAAAGTCATATAGCACGTTCACATATCAGATGCAGACCTACCTTTATATTTAAGAAACGTGCATTTTGACTGTTGCCATCCCCGTATTTATTTCTTTCCTTTTTGAAATTAAAACGTATACGTTTTACATTTATTTATTTCTAAACCATTCATTGCCTTTCCTTTAAATCAATCCATTCTCTTCTTATTTTTTTTTAATTTATTTCCTCTTTTCACCAACACTCAATCTTTATACATATTTGTTTTAATTCATTTTCTCTATACATGTGCATTCAATCTTTATACATATTTGTTTCATTTTATTTCCTCTGTTCACCAGCATTTAATCTTTATATGTTTGTTTTAATTTATTTCCTCTTTTTTTTTTGCCTTCTCCTTAATTTATAGGAATAAATTCTTAAATTTCCTTAGCCATTACTATCTTTATTTCTTGCCACTTTAAACAAAATTTCTTTCCACTTTATCAATGTGAGGCTTCTCTTATAAATACAAATCACTCGTACATACCCTACTCCATATCAATAGACCTTCATCTCCTCTCTTGCGTGTGAAGCTTCTTCCGTAGGTAAATGGCTGCACTAATTTTTTTTTCTTCTTATTTCTTTTCTTTTTCTTCTTCTTTTTCATCCTTTTCTTTTGTTTTATTATTGTTTATATTGCTTTTGCTTTTCCTTTATTTTAAGCATAACATGCTTCAAGTATATATTTTACATTATGGGTATGTTTATATAGTGCAACATAAGTATACATAAAATTTAAAGTTATAAACATTTGCATTTGTTCTATGGTTAGTTTTATATGAGTATTTATTGAAATTTGTATAGTCTGACTTTTGAATATACATTGGGTTATTTCATACGGTTTATATATAATATAAGATGTTTAGCAGTCTGCATATATGTTACAGTATGTAAGATTTTTATATAAAAAAAAAGAAAGGTGTTAATTTTATGTTGTATTGTTTATAAAAAGGTGTTAATTTTATAATATATATATTGTGGGACAGTATACATTTATAAACATATTAATATACAGTAAGTTATAAAACATAAGTTTGATATATAGGTAGAGTTTGCATGGGTTTAAATTTTCCTTCTGTTGTTTAAAATATAGTTGTAGAGTTATAAAATTTTGGGGAGAATATATAGTATAATATATTTTAAATTAGTTTGTGTGTCTGTCCAGAGATGAATTAATATACAAATACAGTTTTATAAGATCTAAGATCTGTTGTTTTAAAATGTAAGTTTATACTAGTGATTATATGGGTTAAAATTTGACATTGATATTTTTAAGATGATAAAGAAAGTTTAATGTAAGTGTTAACATGTAAGAAATGCCTGAAGCCTGTTTTAATATTAAAGAAAATACTGGAATTTAAATTGTTAAATTAAGTTGGAGCTGTGCTCTCGCCCTTCTCTTTCTTATAAATATTTTGCAAAAGGTAAATTTATATCAAGTATAAGGTGTAGTGTTTCAGCAAATCAAGGAAAGTCGATATTGGTCTTAACAATAATAATGTGGAATGTTGACTTAAATGTTGATTTAAATATGATTATAAAAAAAATTATGTTAATATTGGTTTTAAACATAGTTTTGTAGTTTTCTATTATTTGCATTTGTTTGAAAACGTATGTATGTATATGTAATTTTAATGCGTTTCAAAACTAATATTGGTTAAGAGAGTAATATAATAGAATAATATTTGTATTTCATTTCGGTCTACATAAAGCAGTTTTTGATCTATTTTCATCGATCTCTATTTATCAGTTGTCCATCGTATTCGTGCCAATCTTGCTTCGCTTTGAAAATTTTGTTTGGATTTGTTCGATGTCTAGATCATGATCCAGCGTAGCTCAATTCTTTGTCCAATCTATCTAGCCTCGAAAGGTGAGCAATCACTCACGATTTAACATTCTTATATTTATTAAATTTGATTTCAATTGAAACGACAATTGAAATATGTTGTTATTAGTTATTTAAATTGTTTATATGCTATTATTTGTAACTGTTCACCTGTGGGATATGACACCATATCCTGTTGTTTATATTATACTGTTATTGATGATATATGCCTGTTATATTATTATTATATGTTATCACTCTGCAAGTTCCCTATAGTTTAGAATTCACTATGGGTTGAAACGATACATACCCGAATGGACTTTAGAATAGGAGAATTTCGTTATGAGTTGAAATGATAGACCCAAGCGATTTTCATTTAATTGAATTTGGGATTACGGGTTGAAATGATATTCACCCGTATATATTTAGTGTACGGTTTGAAATGATAAATATCCGTAGCACTTGACCATATGATAGGAAATATATACAGACACCGTTTGTCCATATATATAAAAATATTATGAAATAAATTCATTGTTTTGGAAAGAAATATATGGTCTTAATAAATATTAATTGTTAAATTATTATATATAAAGGGTAATGATATATATATATATATATAGATTTAATAATATTTAATTCAATTAAGATTGATTTAATACATAAATTATGTTAATTATTTAGGTAAATTATAGTTCAAATAGATTTTTGCAATAATTGGGATAAATTAACATTGGGAGATAAATTTGAGTTTATTAAAAATGTTATTTAAGTAAGGATTTATTTAATTAAATCAATTTGAAATTTTGAATGGGAAATTTAAGGGTATGATTTTGTAACTAGATTTTTGATGTAAGTGATTTAATGAATATTTCACGTTTAAATATATTAAAGAAAATATTGAGTAAAATGTAATTAAGGTTACTTAAATGATATTGAATCTAATAAGGGAGTATTTCAAGACTAAATAATAATGAGGTTAAATCGAGATCTATATGAAACTGTTATATTGAACTTTTAAATATTAAAGCCTTGAACTATATTGGAATTCAAATGGTTTATTTTGAGATTCGGATCTGTATTTGAAATAAATATAGTTGAATTCGTTATTTAGAAACTAAATTGAATTTAAATTGATAAATTAAGATTGGATTTAATTTGAATAGAAAGGTCGGGTTGATGTTGAAACAATTGGTTAAGTTGAGGAAATTGAGAATACTTTACTCTATAAATTATTTAATATATATATATATATATATAAATACTATTTTGGGAAATATAGAGATATTTCAAGTGAAAATGATATTTGGTTTTGAAGTATAAATTAAGTTGAAAGGACTACGGTGTTATAGTGTATATTTCTACCTTGTAGATAGTTCTATGTAGAGGATGGTTATCCCAAACATCCTTTAAGTTAATTGTATTTCAGTTGATATTTCACTTGAGTTGGATTTACTTAGATAAGAATGTTAATCCTGACTCGAGTGTTTTGTGTTTTGCTTTACGCTCGGGTCAGACTGAGTGATACAGCATTTGAGACTTACCTTCGAAGTTGGAGTTTGCTTGAAGATCCAGCTATCTATCCTTTCAGTCATCCAGTTGATTGGTCCAGAGAAGTCTTCCGCACTTACTGGAGACTTCACTGCATCTAAGATATTCAGTTGTATTTTATTTCTAACTCCAATGTATATAGTAGCTTCATGAACTACAATTCTTTATCTATTCCGCTGTATTATATTACTCTGTGTCTGTGATCTGTGATGATTTATTTAATATATATGTTAAGTTTTTGCCAAATTTTAATTAACAATCTGATATTTTGAGCAATTCAAGTCCGACATCTGCGGATGCGAATGGTTGAAAATAGCAGGTCGTTACAGGATGGTGATGTGAATTGGGAAGAAGGGTTATGGGCTGAGTTTGCTAGTCGCGGCACTGCGTGTCTTTGTGGATGAACTTGAAGGCACGGTGATGGAGGCTGGTTGGAAGGAGAGTTGGATTGGAGGCACAGTTTTATGGAAGTGTTTGAATGGTTGATTTGCAGGGTAGTGGAGATGAGGCTTGTAGATGATGACAGTGAAATGATAGTGACTGCAAGTGATTGCTGAGGGTATGACAAGCAGATGGTCGGAGGAATGTAATGTATTGTGAGTGTGAAGTATTGGCAGAAGTGAGTGTGATATTTGCAGATGATGTTTGGGATGGTGATTGCAATGGCAGTAGGTGGTAGAGATGTCATTGGTTGTTAGTGAACTATTGTAGAGTCACTGACATGTTTGTGGTGGATTTGTGGTGCTTGACAGTGGAGGAGCTGAGAGTTGATGGTGAAACTGTGGTTGGCTGTAGGATGTTGGTTGAAGTGTAGAAGGCAGGGAACTTGGTGAAGCAGTTGCAGTTTGTAGTGGTAACGAGCAAGCAAGATGTTATGACTGAGAGTATGGTAATATGCAGTGAAGTAGGGAATGGCTGTTGTTTTGTGAAAAGGAGAATTTGTTGGCACTGTGCACAGTACACAATGAACAGTAAGGCAGAGAGGCAAAGAAAAATTGTAAACAAAATGAAATTTGTAAATGAAGAAGAAATAAAATATTTTTATTTTTTTTTGTTTAGAAATTGCGATGTTTTTTTTTTAAAATATATACAATGCAAATGCAAAACAAATAGAATGCAACAATCACACAAACAAAAATGAAAACGACAAACACACAATTTTTTTTAATGCAAACACACACACAACAAACACACAATAAAAATCAAACGAAAATAATTCGAAGAATAGAATACCAAAATCAAAACAAATCCCCGTCGACGGCGCCAAAAACTTGTTCGTCGACGGAAATTCTATCGGTTTAGAAAACCGTCGAACGAATTTTGAAATAAAATTTACCGCAAGCGCACGGTGTACGAATGTAGCACACGGCGAATACGGGTCGATCCACAGGGAATTAATGATCTTAAATTTTTTACTCAATCAAATTATACCGAAGTCGAGAGTGAATAGCTAGAAATGTAAGAAACTAACAAAAACTAGCAAAAGAAAATGATAAAAATATGAGAGTTAAAAGAACGATTTAGAGTTAAATCCACTCTCTAGATCATATAAATCAACAAAATGAAGTTATGATCTCTCTTTTCTTGTCATTAGTGAATTAGTTGATGTGCTTATCATAGGTATGGTATATTTTTGCTATTAATTAGCTCAATATAAACCATCATATTATAACACAACCACTAATACACATTTAACTCTCATAAAATATGACAACAAAGTTGAAATAAAATTCTATTTTAAGCATAGCCTATTAACTATTGTTTAGAAATATAAGCTATCAAATTTCAATTTCAACATTCACTTCTTTGCCATAATCATATTTAGATGAAGAGGCAATTTGTGTTATGTTTGTTTAAGCATAGCCTATTTGTTATGAACAACATAGACCATCAAATTCAAAGCTAAACAACATCATTAAACCACTTCAAGTGTTTCCATTAAAGCACAAAAAGAGAGCATAAACATCAAAATGTTGCATCTACATACTAGAGAGCTTCATTACCCCTAAATTGTAGGGATTAAGCTCTCATATTTGTTATCAAATCAACAAATGTAGAAAGCAACATGAAATCAAAAAGAAAGGAAAATGAAAGTTAATGGAAAAGACAACTAATCTAATTGCATAAAGGTAGATCTACACTATTACATAAGAAGAGAAGAAGCATGTAAATAAAAGAGAATTAACATTGCATAAAAGAAAAGAAAACTACATGAAATAAAATGGCTAAGTAGCCATGGAAAGAAAGAGAGCTTTGATTTATTTTCTAAACTAAAACTAACTAACTAAGAGGAAGAGGCTACATGAAACATAAGGGGTATTTATACAAGTTAGAAACCCTAATGCATATTTTTGGGGAGTACCCAAAATGCCCTTCGAGGAAGTGTGGTGGCCAAGTCATCATTAGCTTTAATAATCCCCCACTTAAATGTACGTGAAGCTTTAAATGTCTTTTAGCATGTGCATTAGCCTTTAATTTGTACATTAGGTAGTGGGTAGGTGGGGTCCTCCATGTTCTTCACTTTGAATTATTTCCATCTTCATTCCTTTGTATTCATTTTGTGCATGCATATTCCTTCATGAACCCACTTGTAATTGAGTGTATTTCCTACAAAATAATATAAAAATTTCCAATTAAATGTTCACAAATTAATATATGCACAAAAATGACCATTTTGCCCCTAGATGAAGATGAATATGTGACAATTTCAAATAATATGAATTTTGGTTTAAACAAGTTAAAATACCCAATATGATCATTTATTCAATTTAAAAAGAATAAATATGGTGGTTAAAATATGCACATTTACATGCACATCAAATGATCAAGAAGATTTAAGATACTCATGTATGTTACTGAATATCTTGAAATAATGTTGATTCTGAGAGCAGTTTGCAACTGCTTAGTAATGAGCAAAGCTATATACAGATAATTCTAAGAGCAATTTGCAAGAATAACTGCTCAGTGATGAACAAAGCTATATATAGATCTAATAAAGGGAAAAAGTCAAAGAACAAATTCAGAGAATTATCCAGAAAATTAGAATGATGAAAATGACTAGTTTCTTGACAGTTTGTGATGAATTTCAGAAAAAAGTGAGCAACCATAAAATGAATTCTCTAGGCAGGCTTAATATGATGGTTATAAGAAAGTATTGTAGTAGATAAATGGGAAAATTGCAAATGAATACAGAGAGCAATCAAGAAAGCAGGCGAAGAATACTTGATGCTTTTCTTGATATAGTCAAGTGATATATTCAAAATCTTACACAGACAAATGTAAAAATGAATCTGAGATAAAGGAGAAAAGAGAAAAAACTCCCTCTATGAAGAAAAAATAGATTGTAGCAAATCTATGATCTGAGAGGAGAGATCAACACTAGTAGACTATCCTTAGAATTTTATATAGCTCTGATACTATATTGAAGGTTGTACGGGAAATAAAAGAGAACGAAAATGTTTTACTATCTCTGAATGAACTACAGACTTTGATACATATGATGCTGCTTGAAATAATTATATTTAGGGTAGGCCCAATACAAAGCAGGTTGTGGATAATAATACTGCATTTGGTATTATATTATACAATACATAGCCGCATAAACACATACTCTCTAATAGAATCCAAGATTTGAACGTGTGAAGAGATACACGGCCGAAGGAAGATATGTACGAATGTCCTCTTTCCCATAGTACCCCTCCTATAACTCATTTTAAAAACTTCATTTAATTTATTAGTTAAAAGGGCATTGCTATCTTAGTTAAACCAAATCTCCATCTTCTAATCAACACATTATTTAATTTACTTTATCAAACTAAATCTCATAAATAACGTTATCAAAAATCTGGGGTGTTACATTGACTTAACAAGTTACTTACTAACTTAAGTTACCCACTTTCTTACTTACTTCACTTACTACCCTTCCACTTACTAGTTTAACTAAAAAATTTCCCTTACTAGTTCACAACTAGTTTACTTACTAATAAATGTCTGTACAACCCGTGCACTGTGATTAAATGCCTCTTACGTCTGACCAGCGCCAACTCAAACAACCTCGTAGGACACCAAAGTTGCGCTTAGGCTCTGCCAAATAGACTCCTATCCTCATATCTCCTCGTCCACCAGCATAGAATTGCCCCTATCTAAAGTGTCATTCCTCCAAAAGAGCGCCCGTGGTTGGGTCACTGGGCAAAATCCTCCAACGATCTTCCTAAAGAAGCCTATGTCAGAGCACATTTGTCCTGTTTCGTCCACGTCGCTCTGCGTGAAGAAGCCTATGATTGTTGATGTTATCTATCCTACATACTAGCAACCTATGAAAGGTAACAAACATCCTTGTAAACCTACTTGCTTGTGCCTAGTACGTATAGCCAAAACTATATTTTGGTCTTAACTGCATGAAACGACTATCCAGACCTTTACAAGGTCTGCCTACCAAATTGCTTACAGAGTAATTAATTTTACCGTTACAGTTTACATACTGTCTATTTCCATTAATCTTCTTTAGGCCATTTTTACATCCAATTTGGTTATTTCACATTTCCCTTTTTCTTATATAAACAGTGTTTCATTTTCATGTCCGTTCAGTCTGTATGGTTTGTCTGTAATTTTTATACCATTTTGTTACAGATTTACACTAGCCTTTAGGGTCCATTTAATTTACATTTTTTCCACCTTAATTTACATTATCCATTTAGAGATTTAATCTGTACAAAGTTTTTATCCAATGGCCATAAATCATTTAATTACACAAAATTCCTCTTTTTACGTTTAAGGTTGCATACGGAATAAACACATATACTAATTAAAAGTACCAATTTTATTCCATAACCATATTCAGAAATATGTAGTTATACCAGCCAAATTTCCAATTTTATTCAAAGAACATTTTCTAAATTTACCCAACCAATCAGTTACGCCATTAAAAATTGAATAACAATTGTAATCCAATTTAATTAAATCAATCTCATTTACACCAAAACCGTGAATAAGAAATTTTTCCATATTTTAAACCAACCATGAATTAGAATTGAGAAGTGGTAGAAGGAGAAGTTACAATAATTTGCATCAAACCTCAATTATTAATAGAAATTAATTCATGATATCGTGCCCGAAAAAACTAAAATTAAACTACTCTATTTTTCTGTTTTATATTAATTTCCACTCACCTGGCATTTGAGCTTGTATAAATTTAAAAAATCTTTTCTTATTCTTATATTCCTCTTTTTAAATTCTTTAGAATTCTTCAAATAACTCATATATATTTTTAATTTGATTTAGAAGAGAATTATGTATTTAGTAGAGAAAAGGAGGAAGAAGAATGCACACAAATTTTTCTATAGAATTATGGCGACGTTGAATAAAAGATTAGGTTTTAGGTTAGATGGTTTATTTACAGATAGGGTGAGTGCATATAATCCATTAGATTTTTCAAGATTAATCATGTTCATCCGAACACCTCATGGTTATCCACTCTGGCTCGTACACGTCACTGAACCAATAGAATGCTAGGAAATCAAAAACCACGTCACTCGGTCTAAAAGAAAACTTCCACATCAGAAAATAAATCAGCGTTCATTAATTATTCCCATTAATTGATTGCATTGCAAACTTTCCTTTTTTGTTGTTTGTGTGTATACATTACACTTTTTGAGAGATTATAATCTCCCACTTCATTGACTTTACAAATTGTTTCCCATTTTATAAATCTCATTAGATCTTTATTTTAAATATTTGCATTTGTTAGCAATCAATCCATCTTAATTTGCCAAATTTACATCCATAAAAATTTCTTTGCTATACATTCTCATTAATGTCAATTACGTCATTACTTCGGCCAATCAATTTATTCCCAATCCTTCTCTATTCATCAATTGGGTATGTTACACATTTATTTACACTTTTGAATGTGTACAATTAATTAGGATATATGTATGTGTACGTATATAATTTAAAATAATCAATCTCTTGGTTAATTTTATTCACTCATAGTTAATTTTCTTAATCGATTGCTTAGTAATTTTAACCATACCCCATTGATTCTTGTCTGTCATAACATTTAATTGTTAACGTTTTATCCTCCTTTCTAAATTTTCTATTTATAAACACTAAAGACTTAAACTTCAAGAATATATATTTTATAAACAAATTTAGTCCCTCATCCTACATGTTTATAATCTACGTTAATTTCCAATTAACGTGCATTAGTAAATGTTGTAACATACGTTAATTAATAATAATATGCATTTATTGTCAATAAATCTTTTTGCCATTTCTCTCCTTATACATATGTGTGTGTGTATAAATATATATTAATATAATAATCTTGTTTCCAATTAATTTCATTAATCAAATTCAAACGTTTAAATGTGCGCATAAATGCGTATGCTATTGAAATATTTTCAAACTTTGTGTATATAATATGCTACCCTTTTTAATAAATTATACTGACTCATTGTTGACTGTGTACATATGTAATTTAACACACATTAGCAATCAATCAATCAATTATAATTAACCTAAGTTACCAATTTCATAGTGTAATTTTTTCTTATGCCAAAACTTCAAAAGATCATAACTTCTTTGTTTGAACTCCGTTTGGAAAGCTTTATATATGAAAATTGATCAAAAAATTGCCACCAACACAATGATATAAGTTTAATGGCCAAATTCCAATATTTGCAAAATGTCTATTTTCATAGTTGTCTAAGTTTATTAATTATATTTTCATCAATTAATTAGTGTAAAAAAAGTGAGGTGTACTTTAATTTACATGTTTCCTTTAAATTTTATTTTAATAAAAACTTCTTCTATTTTAATTCCTCTTAAATTATTTTCTCCTGAAATATCGAGGTGTTACATAATCCAACTCAAATTTTCATGTATCATTCATCAATATAATCAACTTAGAAAAGTTTAAAAAAATTTAGTTTAAACTAAGTTTACACACCAAATGCCATCAAAACAAGACCAAACAAAGCTACCACTTGAAACTAAGCTAGAACTATGTTTTCCCTTCTAAAAATATGAAGTTTTTGGTGGCCTTGAAGGCCAAAAGTAGGTTAGGCCTTACTAAGTGAGCTCTCCCATGGCATATTTTAAGAGGCGTGTGAGCTTGATAATGAAAGGAGAAGAGGTAGGAAGGAAGAAGAAGTGATTTAAAAAAGTTTTCTAAGGATTTTTTTTTCTTCTCTCAAGGCTAAAAGAAAAATCCATGAAAATTTTAACAAGGAAAAAAAAGGAAATGAAAGCAAGGAGAAAAGAAAGAGAATAGATGGGTATATATAGGCGTAAAATGAATTAAATAATATAACCTATCTTAATTATATCTAGTCACATCACAAATCTTTTATAATATATATATAATTATGTTCAGTCGCATCACTCTTTTGTATATATAATTATGTTTATTCGCATCACTTTCTTATACACACACACACACACACATATATATATATAATTATGTTTAGCCACATCACTTTATATATATATATATATATATATATATATATGATTATTGTGTTTAGTCGGGTCAATTTATTTTTATATATATGTAATTATTATGTTTAGTTATATCACTTTCTTTATATATATATATATATATAAGTATTATGTTTAATCACTTTCTTTATATATATATATATAATTATTATGTTTAGTCACATCACTTTCATTTTATATAATATATAAGTTTAACTATTAATTAACTAAGATGTGACAAGAGATAATTATTGATAATGGTTACAAATCTAAGATGTAACAATACTTAATATATATTTTTATTTATGTTTATTTATTTTTAAAACTATCTCATCACATCACTTACTAGGCCAATTAACATAAGATAATTTATTTTTAAGTGTATTATTATTTAGTCAATTAACTCTTATATATATGTACATATAGTGCATAAAGACGAACAATATTCCTGGCAACTTTCCAGAGTCGAAAAGTCAAAATTTCGGAAATGGTTCTTCTGTCACGTTTTCTATTTTTCTACGAACTATTTAATTTGGTAAATAAATTATGAAAACAATTTTACCTTCAATATTAATTAACGAAAATGAGTTTATTTTCATTATAAAACCTATATATTGAATATTTAAAATTAATTAAATATTCACCCATCAAAGCAGTGAAATTCTAGGTCGTTACAGGGCACGCCTCGTTTGGAGATTGGGATTTTCAGGTATGTTTTGTTGAATATTTTAAATTAAAATAATATACACACATACATATCCACCATTTTTACCATGCCTAGGCCATACCCAAAGCCATGCCTAATCCCATGCTCCACGTTCTATGGACCATACCTTTCTCCTTCTATGTAAACATGCCCATAACCAAAAATTGGATTCCCTCTTTGAATCCAAACTTTAAAAATTGAGAAAAAAATTCCAATACTCTGTTAAAAATCATTGCTCTTGATCTGTTGAACTCGTTGAAATGCACGCTTCAATTCTATACCCTCATTTTTGGTAAAGTTGGAGGGTGAGGACGAGGCTGTTCACGGAGGAGGAGCTAGGGCTTGCATTTTCAAGTGTTGTAGGCATCGATAGGAGAAGTGGTTGGTGCCATTGGTTTTCTCATGGGTTGTAGCACTTATACCTGAAGTTTTGGGGTTCATGGTACCTCATGGTGGTTTCCATCCATGTACGGGTGCAAGAGAGGGGCTGAGAATGGATTTTGCAGGTGACAACCAATCGTGGATTTTTGGCGACGGGGTCGTAGCTCTTGCAAAGAGCGATACGCTTGCGCAAACGGCATTGAATTCCATAGAAAATCAAAGGAGTATTCGACAATTAAAGGTCATGCATTTTGGGTTCATTTGTTCATCTTTGTTGCTGTGCATGTCTATGGATTTGGGGAAGAAATAAATGAGGTATAATTGTAATTTAATTTAAAGTTGTTTGATTTTAATTTAAATTTTCGACAAATTATAAATTTATATCTGACTCATACAATGTCGGATTTGGATTCCCTTTTTTGCACTGGACTCACTTCACCATGATGTTCACGATGTAGCTAGTTTTGTTCGATTTGGAGCAAGTGAAAATTTAGGCTAAAATCAGACAACTATCCGGTTTTAGTCCAATTTCAGGATGTTTCGACAAAAAAGAAAATCAATGTGAGTTTAACTCACATTAAATTTTACTGTATCATATTTATGATGTTAAAAACATTTATTGATTGCTTGGGTGTTAATTAAATTATTTGATTGATTGTTTGGTTGAATTCCGTCTAGAAAATGGATGATATATTAATTTGATCATTATAAACCCATTTGATTATATATATTTGTGTGTGTGTGTTATCCATAACCATTGTTTTGCAGGTAAATCTATAGAGAGACCCTAAAGGGTTTCTCACCATTAATTATTTATTTACATCCTTATGCTATTATATTTATGTTTAATTGAAATAAATCTTGATATTCCATTTAATTTTTTAAGTGTCGTTATAACAATTTCGCTATATCATCATTTATTCAATTTCATCCCTAAAACCATGTTCTATGAAATTGAGCTTGAGTTTCCGCTAAACAGTATATTAAAATTCATTAATCATTTGGACTAATGAAAATTTAAAATAATTAATCATTTTAACTAATGATTTTGAGATTAATTAACCAATTTAATAAATGATGATTAAATTGGATTGTCTTTTTATTTAATTAATCATTTTTCTAATGATGTTTCAGTCATTTTAAATAATGATATTTGAATTTAGTTAACCATTTTAATTAATGACTGTTTAAAATTTAATTAACTATTTTAACTAAGTATATTTAGAATTTAGTTAAATCATTTTAATTAATGATGTTTTATAGTTAAATGAATCATTTTAACAAATGATGTTTTAATTAATCGTTTTAAACTAATGTGGTTTTAATTGAATTAATAGAATTATTTTATGATTATTTGAAATTAATTAATTGTTTTAATCAATGGTATCTAAAATTTATTTATCATTTTAATTAATATGTTTAAGATGAATTATTAATATTAACTAATGATTATTTGAACTAAATACATCTTTCTAATCAATGATATTTAAATTTAATTAATAGATTTAATAAAAGTGACTAAAGTAAATTAACTAATATAGTAAAATTGCTTTAGTCAACTTATTTAAAGTTAATAAGCTGATTTAAGAAAGAATTTAAAGTTGATTTACCAATGTTATAAAAGTGTTTCGAAATAATTATCTACTTTATAGAAGACAATGGATTTGTTTCTTTAAAAGAGATTTTAAATGTGATTAGTTATCTTTTGGGATAACTAATATTGTTTTAAAGTCATTAAAAGTATTTAAATTGTTTTACTATCTTTTGGGATAATCTTCTGGGTACCCATCTGATGTTGTTTAGGCCTTCAGGGTCGAGCACTTGGAAAGTTTATTCTTTTAACGTTTTTCAATCAGGAACTAATTCTAATATGCAAATCAAGCACAAATTTAGTTCCTTTTTAAAATAAAAGGTTTGATTCATTTATGGAAAGGAATTACTTTCGTAAAGCGAATAACTTGTATAGAAACATTTACTTGTATGATTAGCACTAAACATCGAAGAAGTAAACTTGTCGCTATTTCAAAAGCTAAGAATAATCGTTGGACATGACTTTGAGGTAACACTAATTTGACATATCTGATATTATTATTAACCAAGAAAAAGTACAAGTTTGAATTCAATGAGTGGTGATAAGTATACAAGACTGAATTTCCATATACGGTCGCTTTATATCCTCGATAGTTGGTATCTCAACTTTCGGTTACTTCGGCTACTTATTAACGTCATTCTAAGACGATTTATTGCCCCGTTGAGTGTTGATTATACTTTGCCCGAAATGACTAAACCAAAGCGCGTGGTTTTTGGGGGCCAAGTTATATGGGGTTGCTCCCATTAGGATATTTTCAAATCTCATCTAGATTTTTGTGTACCGTCACATGAAAAATGATTGAGAGTTTTTAGATGTGAAATATTCGGATTCTCGGTAAGGTCTGGCAGGGTCCAGCTTAGAGTTCCCGGTGGTTTTAAGTATATTGCTAGAGGTATACTTTTAAGGAGGATGCACTCTTCTTGTTATTTGTTGGAAAATTTCCATTCCTTGATTGATTCGAAGATCCTGAATCTATTTTAGCTTTAAATTGCCACGAGCAAAGTCAACTCCTCATCACGGCATTTAAATATTTATTTAGTCCATTTTATCAAAAGTTGGATTGCTACCTAATTCTGTCCGTTCTACCAAGTTATTCCCTTATTTGGTCCGTTCTATCAAGTTTGGATTGTTACCTTATTTAGTCTGTTCTATCAAGTTGGACCATTTTCTTGTTCTATCCATTCTGTCCAGTTTGGATTTTACTCGTTTATTTCCATTCTTTCAAGTTTGGTTTAGTATTATCATGTTCATTCATATTTGGATTTTTTATATATTTATTTCTTCTCTTACCTGTATGGATGATATTCTTGTGAGGAAAAAACCCATTCCACATTAGCGATGTGGTCCCACAGAACTTTTATATGTTCCCCATTATTCGAGTTATCTCATTGCTTAGGCACACAAGTGCTGCATGATAGGGGTCCTCGCTTTTAGTTAGGTAGTGAACGGATGATTCTTAACCCTACATGTCCTATGGTTGGTTGTCAGTCGAGAGGCTAGCAGTGAAAGCAAATAAGAGGTACCATTGTAAGCTACGGTGAGGGTGTACCCACTGTCGATGGTTGAAAAGCCTAGATCGTTACAAAGTGGTATCAAAGCGCAAGGTTAAGCGAGAACCTTGGCTTTAGTAGGGTTTGGCTCATTAGAGATAGGGTAAGCGACACCCTAGAATGAGTTTAAGAGTATTATATATGAGAGCGTATTTGTTAATGTTATAAAAACGTATTATGTTAATTAGTCTATTGAGTTTTTACGAATTCTGGTCAAGACGTGGGATGCCACGATATTGATAGGGGTTTCTAAACACTTGACCAAGGCCAACGGACATGGTATTGAATTTTTGAAAATTTTGGAAAATTAAATATTTTTCCTAGGATTATATTTTATATATATAAAGGAATAATTTTTGAAACATTATATAGTTATAAAGTTAGTTGGTTTAAATGTGATAATATTTATTTGTTATCGCTATGGTTGTTCGATTATGCTGAATTTACATAAGAAGCATTGACCGTTGATTGCTAAATGGTGCTCGATTTATTTAGGAGCATTTATCACTTTAATTTAAAATGAATCCTTTATGAATAAATTTTCATAATTTAACAATAAAGGTATTCTGAAAAAATGTTAACTTGAAAATTCACCTTTTAATAATGGTGGGTTAAGGATTAAACTTTATAAAAAGTTGCTAATATAATCTAAATAGTGGAATAAGATATTTAGAGATAATTATAATATAATAAAGAAGGATTATTATAATATGAAATCGTATTTTATATAAAGGAAATTTTATATAGATTTATTTTATGGAGTATGTTATAAAATGAATTTATAAATCAAAATCTTGGAATTTTTAAAAATAACTTCAAAGAAATTTTTGAGAAATAAAATACAAGTATTTTTGAAAATATCTACAGTAAGATTTTAAATGGAATGCATTTACTTTGGGATAATTAGGGTGAAATTATTTCAATTAGTTTTGTGGTAATCTAAATAATCTTCTAAGTGACGATCACATGTATGCTTAGGCGGACATTGTGGAATACTTAGTAAATTATTCTCATTATCATTGTGCGATCGTAATAAGTTCAAATCCAAAAAAAACCAAATTGAGTTTTAATAAATAAATTGTTTGAAGTTAATATACCTCAAAATATATGCAATATGCTTTCAAATGAACGAGTTTTTGAAATTAAAACCTGGTGTTTATTTTTTAAGTTCCCTAAAAGGGGAATCTTTTCCAAACAAAAAGGTATTTTAATAAGATACGGTTTTGATAAACAAGATTATTCCCTTAGAGGAGATATGGAATAAATAAGGATTATTTAACATAAGTTTAAATTGGGTTAAATTAAATAAGACTGTATTGATAAACATTGTTTATACTAAAACCTTATAATTGTTTGAAAACATCTTAGTGGTGTATGCTATTTGTTGAATGGGTCAAACCACAAATAGTATTCTTCTTAACCCTTTAGATTAAAAAGGTTAATAGGTTGACTCGGTTTTAAGAAACCATAATTTGATTTGATCACTATCCAGATCTTTGGAAAAGGTAAAATAAAATTTGTATGTACACTTAGGATATGTTATACAAGTAAAAAAAGTTGAATAAATTACTATTTGATGTTTTATAAAGAAATGACTTTACAAAATATTTTTAAACTTGCGTAAAAGATCTATGAAATAATTCATAAATAATTTTAGTATTGAATAAAATACTAAGTGGAAAAATAAGCAAATTAGCAAAATTAATACAATTAAGAGGCTAATAAAATATAGAGTATAACTTTCCATTTTGTCCAAGTGAGTTTGGACAATTGTAACGACCCGTATTTTACGTGTCGATGGATCGTAGAATTTGTAGGTCGTTAGTGTTGTTGTGTTGTCTCTAGCCTAAGTCATTCAGAATTGAGTCGTATAGGGGCATGAGTCGTGACCGACTTAGTGCTTAGGTCGCATGATAGCTTGAGTCGAGTGGCCGAGTTAGGATGGTGACCGACCGATAGTAAGTCGTAGCCGACTTAGGAGGTGAGACAAGGTAATGGGTTAAGGCTTGAGTCGTAACCGACTCATAGAATGGGTTGTGTATGAGTGACCGACTTATAGAAGCAACGGTTTATAGGTTGTGACCGAGTTAAGGTTGGCCGACTCATGGGGTTTGCCGAGTTAAGAGTTGGAGTGTTGGAACGACCTAAGTTAGTGGCCGACTTATAGGGAACCGACTCAAGTGTTGAGTCGCGCTCGAGTTAATAGGGTCTTAAGTCGTTAACGACTCATAGGGGACCGGCTCAAGGAGGGGTTGCGGTTTAGAATGTTGGCCGAGATAAGGAAGCGACCGACTTAAGAGTTTCTCGAGTTAAAACGTTGCCGACTTAAGGAGGTTGGTGGTTTAAGGGTTGGCCGACTCATAGGAGTTAACTCGTGACCGAGTCATAGAATTGCCGACTCATAGTATTAGGGCTTAGGTCGTGGGGTCCTGAGTCGGTAGGGGTTTGGGTCGGCATGGCGTTATTCCATGTGTCGTTAGGTCGGTGGGCCGACTTAGTGGATAAGTCGTTGGGGACTTAGGCTTTTGAGTCGTGTCTCGAGGGATAAGGATTAGGCTTAGGTCGGCAGGGATAAGTCGTGTGACCTTCTTGCTGTGATGAGTCGGTAGAATTTAAGTCGGCATTGGTTGAGTCGGTAGGAAGTAGGTCGGCACTTGGTTGAGTCGTAAGTCGACATCTGGGAGTATATGTTGTGTAGTTGAGTCGGTAGGTGCTAGGTCGTGAGTCGGCGAGGGATGAGTCGGGGGCGACTCAGGAGTTGGGTCGGCGGCGACTTAGGACGGCCGAGACATGGAGGTTTCAGCCTATAAATAGAGGCGTTCGGCTCACTTTTTGGCACCGGATTTCGAAGCGACGAAGTGCTGCCATTTTGGAAACTCGACTACGGTATTTTCTTCACTTCTTTCTCTACTTCCATCAAGTGCTAACATCCATTGAAGATTGAAGATCAAGATCAAAGATCAAGAGCCAAAGTTGAAGATTTTCATCCGAAGAGGCTAGATTTCACCGTTTCAAGTGAAATTTCTCCGGATCAAGTCCAAGTCCTTGCTGTCCAGATCTGTAGTTGATTCATTTTAGGTTGTTTTGGTGATTTGGTGAGTGGTAGTTATCTCTCACACGGACCCAAAGGAGTGTAGTGGATTGGTGATATGTTTATGTGTTAAAGTTAGCGTTTTCTCGCATTTTCCTTAAGTCTGCATGTAGATCCATCATATTTGAAGATGTTTATCTATGAAAGTTATTTATCAAGTATTAGAGACAAAACCCATGTTTTAGATTTGATAGACCTATGCTAAAAACTATGATTTCACATATGTTGGACTTTTGCTCACTTATTTACGAAATTGCCATTATAGTTGATATTGCTTAATATATCTTGTTTGAATGCTTGAATGTTTGAATGTATGTTAGATTGGATTGCTCCAAGTTAGCTTGTAGTTGATTTGGAACAAGATGGTGAAGATGATTCAAAAGCTAAGTGGAAAGGCTCTTGAATGTTGAAAGCTGCCGATGGCATATGAAGCGGATGTGGAAGCTCATATGGATGGATTCGATGATGGGACTTTGCCGTGATGCGAAGAGGCGAAGCATGAGATCGAGATGGGACTTTGCCATGATGCGAGAAGGCAAGCCATAATGTTGAGATGAGACTTTGCTATGTTGCGATGAAGCAAAGTGTGATGTTGAGATGGGACGGGTCATGATGACGTTCCAAGTTGAGAGACTTTGCTATGATATGATGAGGCAAGGCATATGATGTGATGGGACGGGTCACGAAGACGTTCCAAGCACGGGTCATGATGACGTGCAAAGTTATAACTCGGTGATGCGGTCCGGGTTGGGGTGGATAATGGTTAGCTTGAGAGGCGCTTGAGCTAGTATGGATGGTCGTCGAGGAGGATGACTAGGAGGCTAAGATCTCATCGTTGTTGAAGGTTCTAGCATACTCAAAGCAAGGGTACGTTGGAACGGGTCACGATGACGTTCCAGGCACGGGTCATGATGACGTGCTAGTACTCTGGGCTGATGCGTTCGGCTTAGGCACGGGTCACGATGACGTGCGGAGTTATGGCTAAACCGGGGTTACCATTAGCCCTTGACAGGCGGTCATTCAACTAACGGTGAAATCAAGGCAATGATAACAGTGATAGCCAGAGTCATGGATGTTTGGATGTTTGGTTGTATCATCATTCGGCTTCAAGAGCGGTGTTTTCTGGGTGCTTATCTGATCTTGGTTTAGGCCTTGGGGGTTTGTATTTGGAAAACATCGTCCTTGACTCGAGTGATTATTGCTTTACCTTACTTATCTGCTATGTTATGCTTACTTCTCCTTAGTGTGTGTCTGGGGGCTATCACTGTAGAAAGAGGTGGAGTGGGATGGTTTGGTTCCTATTCCTTTTATCCCTTATGCTCTTTGGTATGTTTGATTGTTAATTTACTGCTCACTAAGACTTTGTCTGACTCAAGGTTTTATGTCTCCTCTTATTACCTTGGGCTGTTCATCCATGTTGGGATGGGCAGACTAGGTAGCAGGTGACAGGTGCTGTGCTAGGAGTTCTACGATGAAGATGACGAAGACGAGCAGGAGGCTTTGCATATTAGTTTTCTTACTATATGTACTGGGTATCCGCTGCTGTATTTGGTTGAGTGATTTGTAGTGAGGCTTTCATGTATGGATTTGAGTAGATGATTGTATGAAACTACTGTGATGCTTATATGATGATGTTCTGTTCTATGGAGCTTCACTATATTATATTTCTCTATTGTATTTTATCCATGCGCTGTGAGTTATGCGATAGAGATTCTTCTGTTTTGTTTTACCCTGACTATCGTCCATGGCTGCCTGGCACACCTTTTAGCGCATTGTTTCCTTCATTTGGTGCGGGAGTCATGGGCGGTCGTCACATTTGGTATCAGAGCGAGGTTAATCGATTTCAGCCAACGCTCGCTGACGTAACTACGTATGAGAGACGTAATTGTATTTTGATGGATGATTACTATATATAATATAGTAGCCTAGAAGGATTTGAACTCCTTATGCAGTTGTTTCTTAAGGTGTTCTAATCATTCTTATTACAGATATTAAGGATGAGTCGAAGAGGGAGACCAGCTGCAAGGGAAAGCCGTGCTGATGAAGGAGCTGTTGATTATGGAACTATGTTCGAAGCGATGATGACTTCGATCATGAGAAGGATACCAGCTTCAGGATCATCAGTGGAAGTGGGAGTTCAAGTTCAAGCTCCAAGACCGGTGGATTTTGCTAAGCTTTGCAAGGATTATACTTCTCTTGGAGGAAAAGCTTTCTTGGGGACGGAGTCGACTATTGAGGTGCAGAGATGGATTGATGCTTGCAAAAGGATCTTTGGTGACTTAGGGATTGAGGATGCAACTAAGAGAAAGCTTGCATCGAGACAGCTTCAGGGAAGAGCTGCTGATTGGTGGAATTCTATCACCATAGATACACCAGAAGAGGATATTACTTGGGAGCAGTTCCAAGTTAGATTTGAAGCTAAGTTCATCTCTACTTCCCAGAAATCTGTCTTGTTTAAGAGGTTTGTGGAGCTCAAACAAGGCGGAAGGCCTGTTCTGGAGTATATTTCTGAGTTCGAAGCTTTGTCTAAGTATGCCAGATCATATATTGATTCTCCCTACCAGAAGAATGAAAAGTTTGTGACTGGTCTGGATGCTTATCTAGGAAGGCAGTTAGTGGATCATCTGGACGATCCATTTGAGAAGCTGGTGGAGAAAGCTCTGAGGCATGAGAGTTTGTTTCCTAGGGAAAGTTCTGTTGTTGCTGTAACCAGGGAAGGATCTAAACCACAGCAGAGTGGGAATAAGAAGAGGAAGCAGCAGCAACAGAAGGGAAAGGATGGTCAGAAGAAGCCAAAGGGCGAGGTGACTTGTTATAACTGCCGTCAGAAGGGTCATCTTTCTCGGGATTGCAAGAATCCGAAGGTGCAGTTGAAGTGTTACAACTGTGATAAGCTGGGACACATTAAGAAGGACTGTCCAGAACCGAGGAAAGATAGGCAGGTTGTGCAAGCCTATGCTTTGGGGGCTGTTCCATCGTCTTCAAAAGCTCCGACTGCTGAAGAAAAGGGGAAGAGTGTGGTGGTTCAAGGTACTCTTTCTATTTGTGGTGTTCCAGTTAGAGTGTTGTTTGATACTGGAGCGTCGCATTCTTTTGTTTGTGATGATTTGGTAAGCCGGTTAGGTATGAAACCGGATATTGTTGATAGGCCATTGGTTGTGACTAATCCAGTGGGGGGTTCGTCATGTTTGTGTATGATATGCCGTGGTCTAGTTGTGTCGAGTCATGATTGCTCGTTTGTTTGTGATTGCTTTGTTCTGAACTTTGCGGGGTTCGGAATTATTTTGGGTATGGACTGGCTTAGGAAGTATGCGGCTAGGATTGATTGTGAGAGGCTTGAGGTGACAGTCGGGAATGTGGAAGGGCGAAAGGTTGTGATACGATGTAAGCATGAAGAAGGCGTCTTCATGAGCTTCATGTATTCGCTAGTTGTTCCACGGGATGGACTGTCATCGGTGCCTATTGTGAATGGATTTGAGGATGTCTTTGACGAAGTCAAAGGGTTGCCGCCGCATAGGGAGATCGAGTTTCGTATCGATCTAGTTGAGGGAGCCAGACCTGTTGTGATGCCTCTTAGGCGGATGGCACCGAGGGAGCAGCAAGAGCTGAAGGTGCAAGTTGATGACCTTTTACGGAAAGGATTCATTCGGAGGAGTGTGTCCGAATGGGGTGCGCCCGTTGTGTTCGCAACCAAAGCGGATGGATCGTTGAGGTTGTGTGTGGATTATCGTGAGCTGAATAAGGTGACTAAGAAGAACAAGTATCCATTGCCGAGAATAGATGACTTGTTTGATCAGCTTCACGAGGCTAAGGTGTTTTCTCAGATGGATTTGGCAACGGGATTTCACCAGTTGAGAGTGGCGAAGGATAGTGTGCCGAAGACTGCTTTCAGGACACCATCCGGGTTTTATGAGTGGCTGGTAATGCCGTTTGGGTTGACTAACGCGCCAGCATATTTTGTGGATCTTATGAATAGAGTGTTCAGATATCAGTTGAATAAGTTCGTGCTTGTGTTCGTGGATGATATTTTGGTTTATTCCAGAACTGAGGAAGAGCACAAGACGCACTTGAGGATTGTTTTGGATATATTGCGGAAACATCAGCTGAAGGCTAAGTTTTCGAAGTGTCACTTCTGGAAGAATGAAGTGAGGTTCTTAGGTCATGTTATTTCTGGAAATGGAATAGCGGTTGATCCCGCTAAGGTGGCAGCAATCCAGGATTGGGTTAGACCTAAGAATGCATCTGATGTAAGAAGTTTTCTTGGATTAGCAGGATATTATCGTCGGTTTATCAAAGACTTTTCCAAGATAGCTGCACCGTTGACAGGATTGACGAAGAAGAACCAGTTGTTCAAATGGGATGATAAGTGTGAGCAAGCTTTCGTGATCCTGAAAGAGCGACTGACGAGTGCTCCTGTTTTGACTATTCCAAGTGGGAATGATGAGATGGTGGTTTACACCGATGCATGTGGTACTGGACTTGGAGCGGTGCTAATGCAGAAGGATAAAGTTGTTGCATATGCTAGTCGACAACTGAAGCCGCATGAAAGGAATTATCCGACTCATGATTTGGAGTTAGCGGCGATTGTGTTTGCTTTGAAGATATGGAGACATTACCTATTGGGAGTTAGATTCGAGTTGTTTACAGATCATAAGTCGTTAAAGTATCTGTTCTCCCAAAAGGATTTGAATCTTCGACAGCAACGGTGGTTAGAGTTTCTAGCATCTTATGATTTTGGTATAGCCTATACTCCGGGAAAAGGAAACGCAGTGGCTGATGCGTTAAGTCGAAGACATGCAGGATTGGGAGCCATGTTTTCGGAATGGAAGAGTCTTGAGTATTTGGCTGGATTTGATTTCAGGCCTAGATGTGAATTGGAACCTGAAATGTTGGCAAACTTATCAATAAGGCCTACTCTTGTGGAAAGAATTGGCAAGAGCCAAAAGAAAGACGATAAGCTTGTCAAGATTATCCGTGATTTGGAATCTGGATTGGAACCAGAGAAGGATAAGGAATTCGAGGTCGATCGAGAGGGTTGGCTTCGAAAGCAAGGACGATTAGTTGTTCCCGATGTAGATGGATTGAGAGATGAGGTTCTGAGGGAGAGTCATCACTCGAAGTTGACAATTCATCCAGGTGGAAATAAGATGTATCGGGATATGAAGAGAACCTACTACTGGGAAGGTATGAAGAATGATGTTGGAAGTTTTATTTCCAAGTGTATGAATTGTCAGTTGGTGAAAGCTGAGCAGAAGAAGCCCAGTGGATTACTTCAGCCATTAGAGGTTCCTACGTGGAAATGGGAGCAAGTGTCGATGGATTTTATTGATGGTCTACCTAGAACCAGGGCAGGGAATGAAGGGATTTGGGTCATTGTAGATCGTTTGACCAAGAGTGCAAGGTTCATTCCCGTTCGATCGACTAGGACTGCATCGAAACTGGCTGAGTTGTATGTGAAGTGGATTGTTCGATTCCATGGTGTTCCGAAGAATATAGTGAGCGATCGAGACCCATTGTTCACTAGTAGATTTTGGAAGAGCTTCCAGGAAGTTTTGGGAACCGAGTTGTGTTTGAGTACAGCTTATCACCCTCAAACAGATGGTCAGACTGAGAGAGTCAACCGAGTTTTGGAAGATCTTCTTAGAGCATGTGTTTTGGACTTCGGAGGATCATGGGAAGATCACCTTCATTTGGTGGAGTTTGCTTATAATAACAGTTATCAGTCGAGTATCGGTATGGCACCATATGAGGCATTATATGGAAGACCGTGTAACTCTCCGACATGTTGGTTGGAAACTGGAGAAAGGTTGATACTTGGGCCAGAGATGATTCGACAGACTTCGGATTGTATAGAGATCATTCGGCAAAGAATGAAGGCAGCCCAAGATCGACAGAAAAGTTATGCAGATAATCGTCGTAAGGATTTGGAATTCGACGTGGGTGATATGGTATTTGTGAAGATTTCTCCTTTGAAGAATGTTATTAGATTCGGGAAGAAAGGAAAGTTAACTCCAAGATTCGTTGGACCATTCCCGATTATCGAGCGAATTGGAAAGCTCGCTTATAGATTAGAGTTACCGGAAAAGATGGCGGGTGTGCACAATGTTTTTCATGTATCGTATCTACGGAAGTATGTGCACGACCCAACTAAGGTGGTTTCTGCTGATAGCTGTGAAGACTTAGAGGTTGATCCCATGGTTACGAGACCTCGTAAGCCGCTTCGTATTGTTGAAACCGATACGAAACAGCTTAGGAGGAAGACGATTACGTTGCTCAAGGTACAATGGAGTGATGATGTTAACGACTGTACATGGGAGGAGGAAGAGAGGATGAAGGCAGCTCATCCCGGACTCTTCGAGGTATGGCCCTAAAGTGTCGTGACATCTCATGAATTTGTAGCTTGTTCTGAGTCTTAGAATTCTGCATGCTAGGCTAGAATTGGTTGCATGGTTTGTTGATTGCTTTGGATGGTAGGCATGCGGAATATCTTTGATTTCTGATTGTTTGCTTGGAATTTCGGGGGCGAAATTCCTAAGGGGGAGAGAATGTAACGACCCGTATTTTACGTGTCGATGGATCGTAGAATTTGTAGGTCGTTAGTGTTGTTGTGTTGTCTCTAGCCTAAGTCATTCAGAATTGAGTCGTATAGGGGCATGAGTCGTGACCGACTTAGTGCTTAGGTCGCATGATAGCTTGAGTCGAGTGGCCGAGTTAGGATGGTGACCGACCGATAGTAAGTCGTAGCCGACTTAGGAGGTGAGACAAGGTAATGGGTTAAGGCTTGAGTCGTAACCGACTCATAGAATGGGTTGTGTATGAGTGACCGACTTATAGAAGCAACGGTTTATAGGTTGTGACCGAGTTAAGGTTGGCCGACTCATGGGGTTTGCCGAGTTAAGAGTTGGAGTGTTGGAACGACCTAAGTTAGTGGCCGACTTATAGGGAACCGACTCAAGTGTTGAGTCGCGCTCGAGTTAATAGGGTCTTAAGTCGTTAACGACTCATAGGGGACCGGCTCAAGGAGGGGTTGCGGTTTAGAATGTTGGCCGAGATAAGGAAGCGACCGACTTAAGAGTTTCTCGAGTTAAAACGTTGCCGACTTAAGGAGGTTGGTGGTTTAAGGGTTGGCCGACTCATAGGAGTTAACTCGTGACCGAGTCATAGAATTGCCGACTCATAGTATTAGGGCTTAGGTCGTGGGGTCCTGAGTCGGTAGGGGTTTGGGTCGGCATGGCGTTATTCCATGTGTCGTTAGGTCGGTGGGCCGACTTAGTGGATAAGTCGTTGGGGACTTAGGCTTTTGAGTCGTGTCTCGAGGGATAAGGATTAGGCTTAGGTCGGCAGGGATAAGTCGTGTGACCTTCTTGCTGTGATGAGTCGGTAGAATTTAAGTCGGCATTGGTTGAGTCGGTAGGAAGTAGGTCGGCACTTGGTTGAGTCGTAAGTCGACATCTGGGAGTATATGTTGTGTAGTTGAGTCGGTAGGTGCTAGGTCGTGAGTCGGCGAGGGATGAGTCGGGGGCGACTCAGGAGTTGGGTCGGCGGCGACTTAGGACGGCCGAGACATGGAGGTTTCAGCCTATAAATAGAGGCGTTCGGCTCACTTTTTGGCACCGGATTTCGAAGCGACGAAGTGCTGCCATTTTGGAAACTCGACTACGGTATTTTCTTCACTTCTTTCTCTACTTCCATCAAGTGCTAACATCCATTGAAGATTGAAGATCAAGATCAAAGATCAAGAGCCAAAGTTGAAGATTTTCATCCGAAGAGGCTAGATTTCACCGTTTCAAGTGAAATTTCTCCGGATCAAGTCCAAGTCCTTGCTGTCCAGATCTGTAGTTGATTCATTTTAGGTTGTTTTGGTGATTTGGTGAGTGGTAGTTATCTCTCACACGGACCCAAAGGAGTGTAGTGGATTGGTGATATGTTTATGTGTTAAAGTTAGCGTTTTCTCGCATTTTCCTTAAGTCTGCATGTAGATCCATCATATTTGAAGATGTTTATCTATGAAAGTTATTTATCAAGTATTAGAGACAAAACCCATGTTTTAGATTTGATAGACCTATGCTAAAAACTATGATTTCACATATGTTGGACTTTTGCTCACTTATTTACGAAATTGCCATTATAGTTGATATTGCTTAATATATCTTGTTTGAATGCTTGAATGTTTGAATGTATGTTAGATTGGATTGCTCCAAGTTAGCTTGTAGTTGATTTGGAACAAGATGGTGAAGATGATTCAAAAGCTAAGTGGAAAGGCTCTTGAATGTTGAAAGCTGCCGATGGCATATGAAGCGGATGTGGAAGCTCATATGGATGGATTCGATGATGGGACTTTGCCGTGATGCGAAGAGGCGAAGCATGAGATCGAGATGGGACTTTGCCATGATGCGAGAAGGCAAGCCATAATGTTGAGATGAGACTTTGCTATGTTGCGATGAAGCAAAGTGTGATGTTGAGATGGGACGGGTCATGATGACGTTCCAAGTTGAGAGACTTTGCTATGATATGATGAGGCAAGGCATATGATGTGATGGGACGGGTCACGAAGACGTTCCAAGCACGGGTCATGATGACGTGCAAAGTTATAACTCGGTGATGCGGTCCGGGTTGGGGTGGATAATGGTTAGCTTGAGAGGCGCTTGAGCTAGTATGGATGGTCGTCGAGGAGGATGACTAGGAGGCTAAGATCTCATCGTTGTTGAAGGTTCTAGCATACTCAAAGCAAGGGTACGTTGGAACGGGTCACGATGACGTTCCAGGCACGGGTCATGATGACGTGCTAGTACTCTGGGCTGATGCGTTCGGCTTAGGCACGGGTCACGATGACGTGCGGAGTTATGGCTAAACCGGGGTTACCATTAGCCCTTGACAGGCGGTCATTCAACTAACGGTGAAATCAAGGCAATGATAACAGTGATAGCCAGAGTCATGGATGTTTGGATGTTTGGTTGTATCATCATTCGGCTTCAAGAGCGGTGTTTTCTGGGTGCTTATCTGATCTTGGTTTAGGCCTTGGGGGTTTGTATTTGGAAAACATCGTCCTTGACTCGAGTGATTATTGCTTTACCTTACTTATCTGCTATGTTATGCTTACTTCTCCTTAGTGTGTGTCTGGGGGCTATCACTGTAGAAAGAGGTGGAGTGGGATGGTTTGGTTCCTATTCCTTTTATCCCTTATGCTCTTTGGTATGTTTGATTGTTAATTTACTGCTCACTAAGACTTTGTCTGACTCAAGGTTTTATGTCTCCTCTTATTACCTTGGGCTGTTCATCCATGTTGGGATGGGCAGACTAGGTAGCAGGTGACAGGTGCTGTGCTAGGAGTTCTACGATGAAGATGACGAAGACGAGCAGGAGGCTTTGCATATTAGTTTTCTTACTATATGTACTGGGTATCCGCTGCTGTATTTGGTTGAGTGATTTGTAGTGAGGCTTTCATGTATGGATTTGAGTAGATGATTGTATGAAACTACTGTGATGCTTATATGATGATGTTCTGTTCTATGGAGCTTCACTATATTATATTTCTCTATTGTATTTTATCCATGCGCTGTGAGTTATGCGATAGAGATTCTTCTGTTTTGTTTTACCCTGACTATCGTCCATGGCTGCCTGGCACACCTTTTAGCGCATTGTTTCCTTCATTTGGTGCGGGAGTCATGGGCGGTCGTCACAACAATCTTCCGAGCGATAACCGAAGGCTAATGTGAAAAACGGTACGCTTAGACAATTATCTTTATTTTTGGACAATTAAGAAAGTTTTGGACCTAAGTTAAAATTTCTTTGTTAGTCATTTGATATTTCGAAACAATGCTAAGCGATAAGTTTTCCCTTATGGAATTTGTTTCACTGTTAGTGCTAGTTTATTCCTTAATGGAATTTGATTAATTTGATTTAATTAAATTGAATTGATTAGTTGTACGATTGCATATACCATTGTTTATAAAGTTTAAATTTGTAGACCAAGGATTTTGAGTAGTTGTTATTGGACCTAAATCCCAGTGATTTTGAAAAAGGATATATATGAAGATTTTGGAAAGGAAAAGATATTTTTCACTCTAGTTGATGTTTTGGAGGAACCAGAATACCACTGGACGCTCCATGATGTTTTGATTCTAGAGTTTCACAATAATTTATTTGGAGGAATTCCTTCCTTGTAATTCGATTTTTGATCTTTGAATTTTTTTTCGTCTAAGAAATGTAAAAATAGATTTTTGAATGGAAAAGCCCGGGTATTTAGATCAAGAATTATCATTTGAAATAATTGGATGCGTAACATCTATTATAGAATATTCTCTGTGTTCTGTCGCATATGATTAAGATATCGTTGTTGATCGCATGTAGATTTATATCAAACTAGTTTTTGCAGCTAGATTAAGATATCGTTGTTGATCGCATGTAGATTTATATCAAACTAGTTTTTGCAGCTAGAACTACATCACATTGCTTTTGTTAGCCTAATTTTCTTTCAGATATTCTAAGTACAGGTATGCAAGGGAGCCATTTGATTTTGTGCACCTGCATTCATATAGAAGATAATAAATTACTTGCCAAATTGTAAATCAAACGCAAAAAGGTACGTAATAAATTTAGAAAATTTGGATCGGTTGATAATTTTATGCCCCAAATATAGGAGTGCACTTGGCCGTTGTTTTATTTGATTGGTTTGGTGTCCAATGAGGTGATTTGTAGTTGTACCGGTCGAGCTGTGCAAAGGAGACGCTGGCGAAATTTTTCTAAAATTTAAGAGTTAATTTTTTTCAAGAATTTTGGGTACAAAGATTTGATTTTCTGAGTTATATCTTGGAATAAATGAATTTAAAAGATTTGGAATTTTGCAATCTATTCCAACTAACTGGCTATGAAAATAAGCTTAATGACTTATTTTAAATTAATAGTTTTAAACTTAATGATTTGGAAACATTTTCTTCCTTAGGAATTTCAGAGATGAAATTCGTATAAGGGGGGAGAATATAAAGGCCCAAAATTTTGGTTATTTGATTTTAAATGTTTAATTAATTTTAAGAATTTAAATAAATGAATTTTGGAATTTAATAACTTATAATTCAAATATAAGGAAAAATTAAATGTTTGAATTTTGAATTAAATGTTAATTAAATGGATTTAATAATTTTATTTAACTCCTATTAATTATCAAATAGTATTGGTAAATCAATCTTGTGAATTTATTTACAAATATAAAATACATTGGATAAATATCGATAATTAAGTATTTAAATCTGTGGAATTAGCCTTTTGGGGCACGATCTCGGATTTCGACGAAACCAGTTTCATCGGATCCATAGTGGTGAATTATATTACGCCGTCGAAGTTTGTGGCAATCCGACATATCGTTTGGTCGTGCGAGTTCGAAATACGTTGAAATTAATATCGAAAATTTAATATAATAACTAGGTCCAAAAAGCTATCTTCTACATATGATCGAATTGGGTCACGAAACGGGTTCCGCTGCGTTCGGAATAGGGCTATAATATATCAAACGTCATGAGGTATGCCTCATTTGGAGTTTGGGATTTTCTGTATGTTTTGTTGAACATTTCAAATTAAAATAATATATATACACGTGTATTCATCATTTTTACCATGCCTAGGCCATACCCACATCCATACCTAGTCCCATGCTCCACGTTCTAAGGCACATACCTTTCTCCCTCTATTTAAACTTGCATGTAACCAAAAATTGAATTCCCTCTTTGAATCCAAACTTTAAAAATCAAGAACAAATCCAATATTTTGCTAAAAATCATCATCCATGATCCATTGAACTCATTGAAATGCATGCTTCAATTCTATACCCTCACTTTTGGTTGCGTTAGAGGGCGAGGTTGAGGCCATTCATGGGGGAGGAGCTAGGGTCTGAATTTTCAGGCGTTGTAGGCATCGATAGGAGAAGAGGTTGGTGCCATTGGTTTTCTTGTGGGTGATAGCACATATACCCGAAGTTTTGGGGGTTGTGGTGGTTTGTGGTGGTTTCCGTCCATGTACGGATGCAAGAGGGAGGCTGAGAATGGATTTGTAACAACCCGATATTTTCAGCCATTCGCATTCACACATGCCGGACTTGAATTTCTCAAAATACCGCGTTGTAAATAAATTTGGAGCAAATGAAATACAATCACAGAATCACAGACACAGAAATATCAGAATAACTCACAGCGGAAATTAAAATACCATAGTAGTTCATGAAGCTACTATAACAAACTCTCAAAACAATTACATAACATCAGTTTGAGAAAAAACATATACAACAGAAATCTCATATACATAGAAGTTTATAAATACCATAGCAGAAATAAACAACTGAAACTGAAAGGAAATAGATAACTAGACAAGTAGAATCTCCAGCGATTCCTAGCTCCCGAAAGGAAATCCAAAGCTAAGCTGCAAAAACTCAGGATGACCGAGCGTAAAGTAAAACACAAAACACTCGAGTCGGGACATACATACTTATATAATGTAAATCAACTCAAGTGAACTGTAGTAGTAATACACAATAACTTAAAGGCTGCTTGGGATCGCCCATCCTCTAAGGATCCTTTAAACCATAAATTAAATACATCTCGTGGTTAAAATTGAAAAATGGTATTTTATATTTTGAAATGAAATATCATTTCAAAATTCAGTATCATTCAAAATCCATTTCCAAATATCATATTTCCCAAACCACATTCATTTTATTTAAAATACCATTTCAACACACATTTAAAATAGTTTATATCTCAAAACAATTTACTTCATTTTGAATCATTAAAATGAAGTTATTTTACTTAATAATTAAATTATTAAATTTCCAAAATTTAAATCTTTCAAAGTTCATTTATTCACTTAAATTTATTAAAACAATGAAAATTCAACTTTCGTAGCATTTAGAAAATTCTACCGAAAGTTATGTTTAAAACAATTCAATTAGCAAAAGACGACATTTAAAATGCTGTAATAGGTTTTACATTTCAAATAATATTTTAGTTAAATTCAGCAACTACAACATCTACAAAGTATTGTAATAGCCCTTAGTTCATTTTAGTCATTTAGTTCATTTATATCAATTACAACATTTACATAATGCTGTAATATCTTTAACTTTAGAAATGATAGCATTTCAGGAATGCTGTCAATTTAAATGCCAAACTTTCACTATAATTCCATAAACAATTAAAATTTATTTAATCCATTTTTACTTACAAAAATCGTATTTTCTCACTTTAAAAGCAATCATTTAAATATCCTTTAATTTATGATTTTACAAAGTGAAATTTTCACAAATAACTATCAAATCTTTAATAATTCACTTATAAAATAAATGTAAAATTTTATAACATTTCATTTACTTAAAATTTTAATTAATTTTACCATTTCATAATTTTGTTTAAATTCCACTTTATTTTCTTAACTTAACTTTTATTTTTAGAACACTTTCACATTTCCAAGTTAAGTTATACTTCAAATTTCAACTTTTAAACATTTATTTACTTAACTATTTTTAATTTATAGAAAATCAGTAACACTTTATAAAAATCATTTTAAATTAAAATTAAAATCAAATTATCATATTTTCTTACTTAACTTAAACTTTATCTAAAAACAAAATCATAAATTCCAAATTTTACTTACATCTCCAATTCTACTTTACCATTTATTTATTTCACTTATTTAACTTGTATAAAATCACTAATATTTTATAAAAATCATTTTTTTATTTATTTAAATTTAAATCAAAATATCATAATATTTACATTTTTATAATATTTTAAAAAATTTAGAAAAAATATTTTAACCACGGTCTATATATAATTTTCCTAACCTAAGTCGAATGTTATGGATAATATATCATTTCAATCCGTAATTTATAAAGGAAAAATCCGAGTTCTATCATTTCAAATCTGTAATCCCAAAGTAAATGAAATAAATAAAATAAAAATCATTAAGGCTTATCATTTCAGTCCATAACGAATTTTTCCCTATTCTAAAGTCCATTCGGGTATATATCATTTCAACCCATAGTGATTCTATTCTACAGGGAACTTGCAGTGTGATAAACTGATATAAATAAAAGAATAACATTATATAACAGTAACAGATGATATAACATGTGTATAAACAGGGGTGAACATCATATAAATAATATCACAGGCAGTTATAACATAATAATATGAACTACAGATTCACAGGATGTCAATTTCCTACTTATATAAGTAAGGAATGTCTGGTGAGAAATACTCACCTCTACAAGCTGGAGATAGCAAACGCAGACGCACAATAGAGATCCAAAAGGCACGAAAGCAGGACTATGATTCAAGTGAGGAAAAGCCAAAGTTGTTTGTCTTGTACATATGAAACAAAACAATGCATATAACATGAATTTCAAACCAAAATATGACATTAAACAAGCTAGAATTAAGGAACAACAATTAATCAAACACTTGCACTTGCTTCCACCATCACTATGCTCAGCCTATAGGGCGATAAGGCACTGCAATGGGGTGTATTTGGTCAGGTATGGGTCATATATTCTCGGCATAACAAGGGTAGTGAAGGTATGGAAGTTATTTGAGTGATTAATGGCATAAATGGAGGAGTTTGTGTTCCCTATTTGGCTCGGCTACATGGATCTATGGCTTGGCTATTCATGTTTCAGATCTGGACAGTAGCTAAGGTGATGGGTGGTGGTCATATCAAGGTGGTGTTGGTGGCTATGGTGGTGGCTAAGGTGACAGATGGAGGTGTTGTTGCATGTAGTGGCTTGGATTGCATAGTTTTTAGGAGATGTTGCATTTTTGTGGAGTTTTGGTCATATTGTGGTGCGGCCTGGCCAAGGTCAGAGGGATAGGTGTTGGTGGTGACAAGAAGGAGGTGGTGGAGGTGATGGACAAGGCAATAGTGGTGGTGGTCGATCCAAACAAGCAAGAGAACAAGGAAACACATTTAAAATCAAAAGGAAAAATGAAGAGAAAAAGTGAAAAAGGAAGAAGAAGCCATTACCAAATGCTTTTTCCGTAAGAAATAAAGTAAGATAGAGTACTTTCACATGAATTATGAGTTGAGAAACTCACAGCTACAATAAGGGTGTACAGCCAAAAAGCAAATAATGAGAAGGTTATGGAAAATGAAGAGTCTATCAGATGAAAAGTCATAGGAAAAGGAAGAGTCTTGTCTCTTCAATTTACCATTTCTTTTAATTCAAATAAAACAAAATATAGTTCAAAAAATACATTTAAAAACCGAAACAAAGTGAAATAAAATGAAAATAAATAATTAAATTTAAAGAAAATAGAAAAAGAATTAAAGAAATTGCTTAAAAATTGTAAACAGGGTTCAAAAATTTACAATTAGAACATCACTGGCTTTGAAAAAATATCTACTTCGTTTTAAAAATATTCTAAAGCAAAACTTTGGAATAAAATACTTTCTAAAACATTTCCAAATTGAAATAAATAATTTAATTTAGAGAAAATAGAAAAAGAACTAAAGAAATTGTTTAAAAATTGGAAACAGGAAATGAAAATTACAAACAAAATATCATTGGCTCTAGAAAAATTCCTACTTACCTTTAAAACAAATAAAAGTCAAATAAATAAAATAAATAAGGAACAAAATAAAGTGGGACTGAGAATAAAATAAGATCCTGATAAAATAGAAAAATAAATAAAGAATTCCTTTAATTAATTAAAGCTGGAAATTAGAAATTGTAAACAAAAATACAACTGACACTGGAAAATGTCAATTACACTTTTAAAATGTGTTAACCGGCACCTTGGCCCGGTTACAAAACGACAGTTGAAGACACTATTATCAGCATTAGACAAGATTCTGACCAAGAAGGGCCTGAGGATATATGGGTTTGATGCAGTCGACATGTTTTGGCAATCAAGAGCGTTCGACGTTAGAAGGATGCTCGGCATTGAGAATCGTTCGATATTGTATATCGTTCGACAATTATAGAATGCTCGGCATATAGGAGCACTCGGCACCAAGAACGTTCGGTATTAAATATCGAACGGCACCTAAAGAATGTTCGACATCCATGAACGTTCGCCATACAAGGAACGTTCGGCATCAGAAAGACATTCGGCATGTTGTGAGCATTCGGCGTCAGGCAATAGCGTCCGGCATTTTCAAGGTGCACTCGGCATCGAAGAATGATCGGTATTGAATACCGTTCGGCCAGAGGAAGACGCTCGGCCGCTCGAAGATGCTCGGCCAAAGCCATCGTTTGGCGAACCCGGATCGTTCGACATTCCAGCATGGTTCGGCAACCTTGGATCGTTCGGCATGGAGGCATGGTTCGGCGCAATTGCTTTGTCTCGGCAACAAACCGTTCGATCTCCCTGGTTCGGCGCACAGAGTTAACGCTATTTGGACCGAGCTATTCAGCTACCAGGCCCACCAGGAAAGTCCAACCCACCTTCGTCTATAAATAGAGGGGCATGGGCACAGTGAAAGGGCCCCTTTTTTCCGGGAACACAAGGGAGACTCTGCCATTTCTTATACTCTCCTCTTTTTAATTCAAATTTGTATCCAAGTGATAGATTTACGGATTGTATTTGTATTCAAGTAATTGAGAAAGCAATAAAAGATTAAACCCAAAGTGGATGTAGGAAGTTACGCCGAACCACTATAAATCTTGTGTTCTCGTTTTTGTTATTCTTTTTCATTGAATTACACTATTTTTCAATCCTAATTTACTCTCTTCATTAATCTCTCTACACAACTCTACTCAAGGGTGTTAGTGACCAATTTTGGTGCTAACAAAATGTTTAAAACCAAAATATATACATAACATATTATCTTACCCATATAAATATAAATTAGAACATTACATGACCAATTAAAATATTATTTATACAATTTAAAATAAGCAATTTTGTTAAATACAACAAATTACACACAATATTTAAAAAGGCATAACTTTTACAATATAAGTCAGATTTCAATGAAACGATGTGATGCCCCACCTCTATACCCACGCTAGCCAAGAACATTACGGTGAATGCTGTCGACTAGCACGGAGAATAAGGCTGTTGAGGAGCGACCATCCGTGTAATTTCTTTGTGCGAGCACCGATATGTCAGATAATATAACATGCATTCTATTTCAAGAGGAAATCCGACATACCGACACAAACTTAAAACTACTACACGGTGGCTATATAAATCCTTCGGAAAACAAATATAGAAATAAGCATAACACAAATCAGTCACAGACAATTCATATCACAAAGGCGGAAAATAGATATGAATATTACACTAGGAAGTGTACATCAGAGTAGTGGTCTAAAAAGATCCACAATATCACAAAAGAATAGTTACATGAACTACAGAAAGGAATAAGTATACATTATGGAGTCTATATCTCAAATGTATACAACAAAAACTACTAATCCAAGTAGTTAACCAAAAGCAAGAGAAATCAATCCCAAGAGAGAAGTCAAGCAGAAGCACCTATAACATCTCGGTCTGACCCGAGTATTATTTAATAAAAAAATAATAAACGGATCAGTCTAACTATAAATATCAGATGAAACGATATAGAATAAGAGATATGACTAAACACATAATAATCATAATGCCAAGCTCTGATATATATAATTAGTTGAAAATCATCAATCCGATTAATCAATGTCACCAAATCTACACAAGAATCAAAGAAACGTCATACTCCTTATTTCGTTCACCAAACCATAAATATTGATGATAATATCAATGTCAATCACAAAAGTCAATGACACACAAATTCCAGAAGACTACACAAGAAATCCAGAAATCACTAAAGTCAATGACACACAAATTCACCAATGCACAAATATCAATAAGGCTTATCAATAGAAATCACGAAAATTGGTGAAACACAAATTCTAGAAATCATCTCAAGAAATCCAGAAATCACAAAGGGGGGGAGGCCTATCACAAACGGGAGCATAAAGCTCACCAACACGTGTATCACAAACGGAATGCTAATTCCATGGTTGCTAACCATCACAAATTGAGCCGAAGCTCCACAAACGGCCCGAAGACCATGGGTTGCTACCCCACCAATTTGAGTCAAAACTCCACAAAACGGGGTTTAGTCTCCCTCGCAGACAAAGAGACATCGCACATTGCTAGTCTAAATCACAAAGATGATCGCCATGATCAACGATAAGTGTCAATTACACTAAGCTAGTAAATGTATGAGTTTAGCTTCATGTCCCATAACCACTAGCTTAACTTAAATATTTACGAACAAACTGTAGATCTCCACTATAAAATTGTCACAAGAGTTTCAATCGAACAAGTCCAAGAATTAACCAACAAAGTGAACGCAAGTGTTTCATACCACTTGTTTTACTAAGTCGTTTAATTAGATTTCTCATACGAGTGAGGTAAAGGTTTATATATACTAATAGATTGGAAAACGATTTTATAAACGAATTTGGTATTAAAATAGTATTGAAATCATTTGAGGAAAGAGTTTTGATATTTACTACTAGTATAGAAAACCTTTATATTTTTAAAGTGACAAAGCACAAGGGGGGTTGTAGAAACAATCAATCACAAAGATCACATTCGAAGATGTGAATAAAAATCCAATGAAATCGATAAAGGATCCATCGAAGTGGATATATCTAAAATTCCCAAAGAAAATAAGTCATCAAAGATGATAATAAATGATGACAATAAATAGGATTATCACGAATCGATTTAAATTGGAAATTCAATCCAAAAAGGCAAATTGGACTCAAACAGCAGGTTCAGTCGACTGAACAGAGTTTTCAGTCGACTGACCCTGTGCCTGCAAATTTTCCAGGTTCAGGAAACTTTCTGTTCCCAGTTTCAGTCGACTGTACAGAGTTTTTCAGTCGACTGAATCATGCCTGGAAACTCTCGGGTTTCAGGTTCAGTCGACTGAACAGAGTTTTCAGTCGACTGAATCACGCCTGGGCTGTTTTTCAGCCTTATTCAAATGAAGAGCAAACTCTTCCAAAATGCAACCGGACGAACATTGGCTCTAAGGGTTTATGCCAATCGGCAACCCGGCCTTATATGCTCCTCGATGCATCACCATAAGCATGATCAAACATCCATAAAAGGATTTCACACAAATTTGACTTAAAAACCCAAAAATTGGAGTATTCACAAAACCAATCCAAAACAAGAGCAAATGCACATGAAGAAGTGTTAGGAATTCATACCCAACAACCAAAGATAATTATAGTCATAGATGTGAGATAAAAATCTCACTTTTTCACAAAATCGAACAAGAAGAAGCTTGAAAGCAAATGGAGAATCAACCTCTCTTCAACACAACCCAATTGAGCTTGAATCTAAGCTCAAAAACAAGAACATTTCCAAGATTAGGTTTAGGAATTTCTGAAATTGGTAAGAGAATAAGTTGGAGAAGAAGAAGAGAAGCTTACCAATGGGTTCTTCTTGAGTTTGAAGCTAGGAATTTGATTTGCAAGAAAAACTAGGGTTTTGGAGTTTTAATTTCCAATCTCTCCCACCATTAAAGCTAAGAAAACTGAAAAGAGAAAGAAGTGAGGGAGAATGGGGAGAGTGGTTCAGTTTTGGAGTATAAGTTAACATAGGGCTGAGCCCAAAAACCAAACCCAAAGTAAAAAGTAGCAAAAATCAACTTTCTCCAAACATATTCAAAGCTTATACTCAAAAAGGTCGCAAACGGCATTTTAAACTCAATGGGAGTGGTCCCGAGTCCTAATTCGACCGTATGCAAAAAGTAGCTTTTCGGACTAAAAATCCGACTACCGATGAAATATTTAAATAAAATATTTAAATATAAAACCGATAAATATGCGGGTTGTTACAGACTCCCCTCCTTAAAGAAATTGCGTCCTCGCAATATTTTAAGAAGAAGATATATAGTAACAACCATAAAAGCATATTCAACACAAAAGAAGTTTGAAATAAGAAGTTCACCTCAAAGAGCACGAGAAAGTAAGTCCGAATGTGTACGCTCGATGTACTCTCTAGATTCCCAAGAACAATCCTTAGGATTTGAAGACCATTGAACTTTAACAAGCGGAACATCTTTATTTCGAAGTCGTTTGACTTCCGAAGCAATGATACGAATAGGATGTTGCTCATAAGTTAAATTAGGCGAAAATTCAATCTCTTCCACAACACCGGGCTCAAGAATAGAATTGGAACCTCGAAGACATTTCCGAAGTTGAGAAACGTGAAACACGTCATGCATAGCAGAAAACTGAGCCGGTAATAAAAGGCGATAAGCCATGGAACCAATACGTTCGGTGATAGGAAATGGCCTAATATATCGAGGCACTAGTTTTCTCGATCGACTGAAACGTACAACACCTTTCATAGGTGAAACACGAATGAACACAAGATCTCCCACAGAAAATTCTAACTTCCTTCTCCGGTTATCGGCATAGGATTTTTGTCTACTCTGGGCTTCTTTCATCCTATGACGAATAAGTTCAATTTTCTCTGTGGAATCACGAATAAAATCTGGACCTAAAACCAGCTTCTCACCGGCCTCAAGCCAACAATAAGGAGATCGGCATGGCCTTCCGTAGAGTGCCTCGAAAGGTGCCATACCAATACTATATTGGAAGCTATTATTAAAGGAAAATTCAACAAGTGAAATATGATCTTCCCAACTTCCACCAAAATCAAGAACACAAGCACGAAGAAGATCTTCAAGAGTTTGATTCACACGCTCAGTTTGTCCATCGGACTGGGGGTGATAAGCGGTGCTAAAATTAAGCCTCGTTCCTAAAGCTTTTTGAAGACTCTTCCAAAATCCACTAGTAAACAATGGATCACGATCACTAACAATAGAAGTAGGAACACCATGAAATTTAACAATTTCTTTGATAAATATTTTGGCCAAAAGAGGAACGGTTAGATTAGACCGAACGGGAATAAAATGGGCAGATTTAGTAAGCCTATCAATAATCACCCATAAGCTATCATGACCCGAACGAGAACAGGGAAGGCCATCTATAAAATCCATGGAAATTTGGTCCCACTTCCAAATTGGAATTTCTAAAGGTTGCAATAACCCACCGGGCCTTTGGTGTTCGGCCTTAACGAGTTGGCAAGTCATGCAACACTTAACAAAGTTAGCAATATCGAGTTTCATTCCCTCCCAATAATAAAGTCGCTTCATATCCGCGTACATTTTACTACTACCGGGATGAATGGTAAATTTAGAGTGATGAGAATCTTCTAAAATATCTTTACGAAGATCACCAATATTTGGCACGACAAGTCTACCAAATTTCCGAATGCCGCCACGAGAATCGATATCAAAGTCTTTCAAACCTTCAATATCAATTTTATCCTTAATATTTTGGCCAAGAAGAGCCAATTCAGGATCTAGCCTTTGAGCTTCAAGAATGTGGTCCAAAAGAGAAGGATGAGCCTCAAGGCTACATAAAACAAATGATGAGCATAACTCGGATACGCGGTCTCGAATCTCACAAGTGGATAAGATCTCGAGATCGTTCCATTCGGATATCATCATAGAAACAACAGCTTGTTGTTTACGGCTAAGAGCATCGGCGACACGATTACCCTTACCGGGAGTATAAAGAATATCAAGATCATATGGTGCAAGAAATTCGAGCCAACGCTGTTGACGCAAATTAAGTTCCTTTTGAGAGAATAAATATTTCAAAGACTTATGATCTGTGTAAAGAACAAATTTCTCTCCTAAGAGATAATGACGCCAAATCCGAAGAGCAAAAACAATAGCCGCGAGCTCTAAATCATGAGTGGCATATCTAGTCTCAGCAGGCTTTAATTGCCTAGAAGCATAAGCAATATGACATCCAAACCAATACGACTAGTATCGGTACAAATAGCAAAGTCTTGGTTCCCCTTCAGGAATCACAAGAATAAGAGTATCGAAAGGAATAGTTCTTTTAAATAATCCTCTTTCCCGAAAAGTTAAAACTTTCAAAATTACATTTCTATTTTTATGTAATAATCTTTCTACAAAAATTTACATTTTTACAAGTCAATATATCGTGTCTGACTGTCTCATCAAAGCATTTAGGAGATTCCTATCGATAACGTTGATCAAGCGCATCGACCAGAATTCTTAAAACACTAAATGGGCAATACAATCACAAAATCATATTCTATAGGATAAGTAAGTTTCTCAAAAACTTCTAAGAATATTCTTTGTTCGTTTTAAGAACAAAAAAATCAAATTGTACTTATAAATAAATCTTATGAAAAAGATTTTCAAAATTTTAAATTTCTATTTTCATCCAAAATCAATAAATTCAAGAATAGTCTCACCGAAATATTCATAGAATACTCGATTAATAAAATGGATGAAATAAGCTAGACGAATCGAATGACATAATAAGTCATTCATAAGAATCGTAACGAGTGTGGAATGCGGTAAGTGGAATGCTAACTCCCGCAACTCGTAGCCAAACGAAAATCGGTGGCAAGGTCGAACTAGAAAGACCTTATCACCACACAAAAGATTTCTTAGGTGATAATTCTAAGACAAACTCAAAATTACCGGAAAATTCTCAAACTACATGAATGAGAGAAACAACACTTTCTTCATCATGCGGGCTTAAAGAATAAAATGAGGCCTTCAAAAATTTAAAATCGAAATCACAAGAAGAATAGAAATCTGCTTAACAGATAGAAAATGTCGAAGATGAATAGTCCACTAGGGACAAAGGATATGGCCTCGTAATGAAAAAGCCAATCCTTTAACACAAATCAATCCCGAAGCCTAAGTAAAAATATCGGCTCGGAAAGAAAAATCACATAAAATAATTTCGACATCAATAGAAAGTAAATTGAGTGTTGCGGATCTACCATCCGGATTCGCAATTCTCAAGGAAGACATCAAGCCCAAAATTGTTTAAAGGGAAAGAATCAACAAGTTCTTTTGATATAAAATAGTGAGGTGGAACCCATATCAAAAAGAACACGAACAAGATAATCACAAAGCAAATGTCATCATGGATTGAATAAGAAATACCTTGACCAAGAGAAGTGTCACAAGGGGCTTGCACGACTTTCGACTTTCCCTCCCTCTTGCTAGGGAGTTTGGGACATGTAGATAAGTAATGACCCAAGCCTTTGCAATAGCGGCAATAGAGGGGTTTCGGGCACTTAATTACCTAATGGTCCATGGAACCAAAATTGTAGCATTGTTTACGACTTAGGGTAGGAGTCTTGGCTACTGAAGTTTCTTGTTCCACCTTCTTCTTGCTTTGAAGTATGGGGCAGACAGAAATATGATGACCTGTATTTCTGCAATAGCGACAAAAGAGTGGCTCCAGACACTCCTTTGCATAGTGGTCCTTAGAATTACAATTGTAGCATCCTCCATGATAAGGGATTGGAGTTTCTGCTACAAAAGTAGTTTGCTTAACTCTCTTATTGGGATTAAGGCTCTTGAACTTAATATGCCTCTTCTTGGAAGTCCCAATATCACAAACACTTCCTTTACCAACCTCTTCATGAAGAAGAATAACATCCACAAGCTGATTGAAAGAAACTTCAAGTTTCAAAAGTAGAACCATATCGAGGTTCTTACTCAAAGCACAGATAAACTCTTGATTCTTTACAAGATCCAAAAGTTGTTGGGCAGTCATGAATGCGTCATCCAGAGAAGGTCTACTGGATTGACCAGCGCTAGGACTGCTAGAACTAACCATTTCCCTTCCTTTAGAAAAGAAAGAAGGATAAAAGTTATTCTCAAAATAAATATCAAGCAATCTTGGTAGACAAAACAAGGAATCGTAAATGAAAATAGGATAGGACGGTACGTAGACCCGAATAAAATCCTAAAGCACGACTCCTAAGAAAGACTTAGGACGATGATCCTTGTTATAATATTCCATATTGTTCCGAAGTTTGGCTCTGATACCAAGCTGTGACGCCCCACCTCTATACCCACGCTAGCCAAGAACATTACGGTGAATGCTGTCGACTAGCACGGAGAATAAGGCTGTTGAGGAGTGACCATCCGTGTAATTTCTTTGCGTGAGCACCGATATGTCAGATAATATAGCATGCATTCTATTTCAAGAGGAAATCCGACATACCGACACAAACTTAAAGCTACTACACGGTGGCTATATAAATCCTTCGGAAAACAAATATAGAAATAAGCATAACACAAATCAGTCACAGACAATTCATATCACAAAGGCGGAAAATAGATATGAATATTACACTAGGAAGTGTACATCAGAGTAGTGGTCTAAAAAGATCCACAATATCACAAAAGAATAGTTACATGAACCACACAAAGGAATAAGTATACATTATGGAGTCTATATCTCAAATGTATACAACAAAAACTACTAATCTAAGTAGTTAACCAAAAGCAAGAGAAATCAATCCCAAGAGAGAAGTCAAGCAGAAGCACCTGTAACATCTCGGTCTGACCCGAGTAATATTTAATAAGAAAATAATAAACAGATCAGTCTAACTATAAATATCAAATGAAATGATATAGAATAAGAGACATGACTAAACACATAATAATCACAATGCCAAGCTGTGATATATATAATTAGTTGAAAATCATCAATCCGATTAATCAATGTCACCAAATCTACACAAGAATCAAAGAAACGTCACACTCCTTATTTCGTTCACCAAACCATAAATATTGACGATAATATCAATGTCAATCACAAAAGTCAATGACACACAAATTCAAGAAGACTACACAAGAAATCCAGAAATCACTAAAGTCAATGACACACAAATTCACCAATGCACAAATATCGATAAGGCTTATCAATAGAAATCAGGAAAATTGGTGAAACACAAATTCTAGAAATCATCTCAAGAAATCCAGAAATCACAAAGGGGGGAGGCCTATCACAAACGGGAGCATAAAGCTCACCAACACGTGTATCACAAACGGAATGCTAATTCCATGGTTACTAACCATCACAAATTGAACCGAAGCTCCACAAACGGCCCGAAGACCATGGGTTGCTACCCCACCAATTTGAGTCGAAACTCCACAAAACGGGGTTTAGTCTCCCTCGCAGACAAAGAGACATCGCACATTGCTAGTCTAAACCACAAAGATGATCGTCATGATCAACGAGAAGTGTCAATTACACTAAGCTAGTAAATATATGAGTTTAGCTTCATGTCCCATAACCACTAGCTTAACTTAAATATTTACGAACAAACTGTAGATCTCCACTAGAAAATTGTCACAAGAGTTTCAATCGAACAAGTCCAAGAATTAACCAACAAAGTGAACGCAAGCGTTTCATACCACTTGTTTTACTAAGTCGTTTAATTAGATTTCTCATACGAGTGAGGTAAAGGTTTATATATACTAATAGATCGGAAAACGGTTTTATAAACGAATTTGGTATTAAAATAGTATTGAAATCGTTTGAGGAAAGAGTTTTGATATTTACTACTAGTATAGAAACCTTTATATTTTTAAAGTGACAAAGCACAAGGGGGATTGTAGAAACAATCAATCACAAAGATCACATTCAAAGATGTGAATAAAAATCCAATGAAATCGATAAAGGATCCATCGAAGTGGATATATCTAAAATTCCCAAAGAAAATAAGTCATCAAAGATGACAATAAATGATGACAATAAATAGGATCATCACGAATCGATTTAAATTGGAAATTCAATCCAAAAAGGCAAATTGGACTCAAACAGCAGGTTCAGTCGACTGAACAGAGTTTTCAGTCGACTGACCCTGTGCCTGCAAATTTTCCAGGTTCACGAAACTTTCTGTTTCCAGTTTCAGTCGACTGTGTATAGTTTTTCAGTCGACTGAATCATGCCTGGAAACTCTCGGGTTTCAGGTTCAGTCGACTGAACAGAGTTTTCAGTCGACTGAATCATGCCTGGGCTGTTTTTCAGCCTTATTCAAATGAAGAGCAAACTCTTCCAAAATGCAACCGGACGAACATTGGCTCGAAGGGTTTATGCCAATCGGCAACCCGACCCTATATGCTCCTCGATGCATCACCATAAGCATGATCAAACATCCATAAACGGATTTCACACAAATTTGACTTAAAAACCCAAAAATTGGAGTATTCACAAAACCAGTCCAAAACAAGAGCAAATGCACATGAAGAAGTGTTAGGAATTCATACCCAACAACCAAAGATAATTATAGTCATAGATGTGAGATAAAAATCTCACTTTTTCACAAAATCGAACAAGAAGAAGCTTGAAAGAAAATGGAGAATCAACCTCTCTTCAACACAACCCAATTGAGCTTGAATCTAAGCTCAAAAACAAGAACATTCCCAAGATTAGGTTTAGGAATTTCTGAAATTGGTAAAAGAATAAGTTGGAGAAGAAGAAGAGAAGCTTACCAATGGGTTCTTCTTGAGTTTGGAGCTAGGAATTTGATTTGCAAGGAAAACTAGGGTTTTGGAGTTTTAATTTCCAATCTCTCCCACCATTAAAGCTAAGAAAACTGAAAAGATAAAGAAGTGAGGGAGAATGGGGAGAGTGGTTCAGTTTTGGAGTATAAGTTAACATAGGGCTGAGCCCAAAAACCAAACCCAAAGTAAAAAGTAGCAAAAATCAACTTTCTCCAAACATATCAAACTTATACTCAAAAAGGTCACAAACGGCATTTTAAACTCAACGGGAGTGGCCCCGAGTCCTAATTCGACCGTATGCAAAAAGTAGCTTTTCGGACTAAAAATCCGACTAACGATGAAATATTTAAATAAAATATTTAAATATACCGATAAATATGTGGGTTGTTACAAATATTCTTAAAATTTTAATTATTTTCATAATAAAAGATAAAATTAAAATTTTCAAACTTTTAAATTTTTAAATTAAAAGTCAAAGTTGACCATATTGACCAAAATTCACCTTTTTGGAAAATATTCTATTTAGTAATGTTTGGAATTCTAATTCATATAAAAATCAAAATGTATATTTAAAATAAAAAATTTATCCATTTTAATAAATAAAATAAAGTTTTAAAATCAAAAAATTAAATTTAAAACAATTGAAATATACAATTAAAATAATTACAAAATACAGGGTTGTTACACGATTTTGCAGGGGGCAAGCGACTGTGGTTTGTGGTGATGAAGTCGTAGCTCTTGTGAAGAGCAATACGCAGGCGCGAACGACACTGAATTTCGTCGACAATCGAAGGAATATTTGGCAATTAAAGGCTATGCACTTTTGTTCATTTATGAATCTTTGCTGCCGTGCATAGCTATGGATTTGGAAGAAATAGTCAGGGGTATAATTGTAATTTAATTTAAAGCAGTTTGATTTTAATTTAAAAATATTGGTAACTTATAAAATTCATATCTCGCTCATACGAGATCAGATTTGGATGACCTTTTTTGCGTTGGACTTGCGTCGTTGAGATCTTCATGATGGAGTTGGTTTAGTTCAATTTGGAGCAAGTGAAAATTTAGGATAAAATCGGACGACCGTTTGGTTTTAGTCTAAAATCGGGACGTTTCGGCAAAAACGAAAATCAATGTGAATTTAACTCATATTAAAGTTTACTATATCATATTTATGATTTTCAAAACATTTATTGATTGCTTGGATGTTAATTAAATTGTTTGATTGATTGTTTGCTTGAATTTTCGTCTGGAAAATGGATGACATATTAATTTGATTGTTATAAACCCATATGATTATATATCTATTATTCATAACCATTGTTTTGCAAGGAATACTATAGAGGGACCCTAAAGGGTTTCTTGCGAATAGTTATTTATTTATATCCTTGTGCTAGTATATTGATCTTTAACTGAAACAAATCCTGATATTCCATTTTATTTGTTAAGTATCGTTATAGCAATTTCGCTATATCATCGTTTATTCAGTTTCATCCCTAAAACCATATCGTATGAACTTGAGCTTCTGTTTTCGCTAAACAGAATATCAAAATTCATTAGTCATTTGGATTAATGATAATTTAAAATAATTAATCATTTTAACTAATGATTTTGAGATTAATTAACCAATGTAATAAATGATGATTAAAATTGGTTTATCTTTAGACTTAGTTGATCATTTTTGCTAATGATGTTTTATACTTAGTTAATCGTTTTAACTACTGATTATTCGAGTTTAATTAATTATTTTAATTAATAATGATAGAGTTTAATTAATTTATTAAACTTAATTTATTATTTTAATTAATGATAATTGAAATTAATAATCATTTTGCCTAATGATATTTATATGTAATTAGTCAATTTAAATAATGATATTTGAATTTAGTTAACCATTTTAATTAATGATTATTTTAAATTTAATTAATTGTCTTAATTAATGATATTTGGAAATTAGTTAAATCATTTTAGTTCATGACTGTTTTAAATTTAATTAATAATTTTAACTAATGATATTTGGAAATAGTTAAATCATTTTAATTAATGATATTTTATAGTTAAATGAATCATTTTAACAGATGATGTTTTAATTAATTGTTTTAAACTAATGAGGTTTTAATTTAATTAATAGAATTAATTTATGATTATTTGGACTTAATTAATTGTTTTAATTAATGGTATCTAAAATTTATTTATCATTTTAATTAATGATTTTTTAGATGAATTATTCATTTTAACTAATGATTATTTGAACTAAATAAATCTTTGTAATTAATGATATTTAATGTTAATTAATCGATTTAATAAAAATGATTAATGTAAATTAACTAATATAATAAAATTGCTTTAATCAACTGATTTAAAGTTAATAAACTGGTTTAATAAAGATTCGAAAGTTAATTTACCAATGTTATAAAAGTGTTTGGAAATAATTATCTACATTATTGAAGATAATGGATCTTGTTTATTTAAAAGAGATTTTAAATGTGATTAATTATCGTTCGAGATAATTAATATAGTTTTAAAGTAATTAAAGGTATTTAAATTGTTTTACAATCTTTTAGGATAATCTCCTCGGTGTCGATCTGATGTTGGTTTAAGCTTTCGCGCTCGAGCACTTGGAAAGATTATTGTCTTAATGTTTTTTAACTAATTCTAATATGGAAATCAAGCATAAGTTCAATTCTTTTTAAAAAGAAAAGGTTTGATTCGTTTATGGAAAGGAATTAGAAAAATGAAATAATAATATTTAACCTTTCTAATATTGTAAGAACATATGTTAAAAAATGTTATAGTTATCTACAATGATAAATTTATGCATTTAATATGATTGAGAAAACATTTATCAATTAACATATACAAATGAACTAAATTGAAAGTTTACAAACGAAAATATAACACCCACTATTAAATTCCTATTGCATGTTAATATTTTCTCTTCCCATACAAGTGCCTATTTTTACAACTACTTAACACTATTAAATTCCTATTTGATGACACATTCATGTTTTGTAAACTAAAACCAAATCAGTTTTATAAATAAAGAAATTCATGTGATGTTTATGAATATCTGTTGTTTTGCACTGAGAAAAAAATGCTATTTCAAGATATACCAACTTCATTGTAAAGGAATTTCTTTGAGGAATTATTGGCAGCTAAATGGAACTGGATATGATCCGTAGATAGAACTAATTAAATAAGATGAAATGAAATTAACTAACCAAATTGAACACAACATATTAGAATGTCTAATAAGTATTCTTGTACATTAAAGAGAAATTATGAGTTTCTTACCAATGTCGAGAATAGATAATCCTCGGTAGACGATTAAACATTAAAAGTGTTGACTCTGTGATATGGTATGATGCACAAATCCAAAAGAATTCCAAATAAGCTGCCAAAATATGATTTTGGTGGTCGTGACCAAAGGGATGTGATCCATCAGCCCCGATTATATCTTTACGAGCAAGACTAATGCAGTTGGAATTACATTAGCAATGTTAATAAGAAGAATATCGTAAATTTCAATTGTTGAAAATAGCATAACAGATTTAGTATTCAACATGCTCAAGCCAATTCGGATTTACTCATAAATTTATCACTTGATAAGACTATAAGTGTTTTGGTACATATATAAATTGTAACAACCTGGTATTTCAAATCATTCAAATAGACAATCATCTACTCATGTCAAACTTAAATTACTCAAAACAACAGACTGTTAATTTATATTTAGCAAAACTCGGCATATACAATAAACAAATCAATCACAAAATCATAGACATAGAGAATACAATAATAAGCAGCGGAATAGATAAATAGTAGTTGATGAAGCTACTATAATAAACAACAGAGTCTTAAACAAAATACAATAGATATCCAATACATAGAAACCTCAATACAAAGTAAGTGACAAGTCTGAATGGAAAACTACAAATAACAGAGAAAATTAAAAGCTAGATAGAAAGACAGATCTTCAAGAAAAGCTCCAAGCTCCAAAGGTGAGCCTCAAATGCTGTGACACTCAGTCTAACCTGAGCATAAAGCAAAAAAACAAAACATTCGAGTTAGGATTAACATTCTTATATCTGTAAATTCAACTCAAGTGAAAAGTCAACTGAAATATAAATAACTTAAAGGATGTTTGGGATACCCATCCTCCAAGGATCCATTAAAATACTGTATACATAATACAATACGCTACATATATAATTTCTATAGTAAAGTAAAGTCTTAAAATAGCATTAAGGAATTACCTATATCCCCCTTAACACATTTTATATAATCCTGTAGTCTATACAGTACAATAAGCTCCACCAAAACGGTGGTTAACCCAGATGGCACTACATAGGTACGGTACAAAACAAACTCGTAGAAGGCACGATAAAGCATGTGACAAGGCACGCGAGGCAATTCCCAAGGTAAGACACTACCGTTTTACGGATCCGGACTAGTGGTAACACATAGCTACTACCGCTCACCTCAAGACACGCTCCCAAATCAAAGCACCCAATCAAATCACAAAGTAATAGAATGATATCTAATAAATGTTCCCGATAGGAGAAGCGACCTTACTTGGCCCGGCAAGGCTCCTGTTTTAGCCACATCAAGCTGACTCACGGAAGTCAGGGCTGCATTAATACCTCATATAGAATCTTCGCCAACCATTCTACTTTCTTCTGGAATGTCCACTACGTACACAATTATTAAAGTTGTTTTCGTTATTGGAAGAGAGTACGACAATATCCGATCCCGATCTCTTTAATAACCAAACGCTTATTTCACACCATAGTCGTTTATAAAATCACTTTATAAATAGTTCAAACAGTTCATACTTCATATCCAAATATCATATTCATTTAGAAAATCATCACTTTTGAAAACCATTATTTACTTCAAAATCATATTCACTTTCGAAATCATAACCACAAAATAGTTTAAGGCATAATATCAAAATATTTACATTTAAATCCATTAAATCTAAATCATAATAGTTCCAACTTAAACAGTTTTAAAATTTTAAAGTTATACATATATATATATATATATTGAAATTGTTATAAATTAAAAATAATTATATATTTAAAATAAGTTATAGATTTAAAATAGTTTATTTATTAAAATAGATTATATATTAAAAAGTTTGTATATCAAAATACATAATAATTATAATTATTTCTTCCAATTTCACAACTCAATTCAAATCCACTTTAGCTCCAAAATTCAATTTAAATCAGTCTCAGTTCATGGTTTAAAATTCAAATTCTCATTAAACCATTTTTAATCTATATTAATTTCAAATCCAGATTTGAAATCCAAATTTAAATCAATTTCAAATTAAATTTGTTTCAAACTTTAAATATTCAAACATTTCACAATAACTCAATATGATAAATTTCATTTATATTTCAAAATTCGACTTTAATTTCATTTAACTTTGAAAATGTTTATTTCATCATTTTCATAAGCATTTAAATAAAATCCCAAACTACAAATTTAAATCAAAATTAAAATAATAAATATCTAACTTCAATTTATTTAATTCAAAAACATTCACTTAATCACCTTTTATGGACATTTAAATAAAATCGCAAATTCAAACTTAAATTAAATTTAAGTATTAAATTTTAATTTATTTAAATTTGAAAATATTCATTTAATCACCTTTAATCAAAATCAAGTTATAAAATCATATCTTTAAACTCTCAAATTCAATAAGTTTCTAATCAATTTTTTTTAATTAAATACAATTCTTAAACAAATACAATTTCAAATCAATTTCAATTCATCTTACAACCTTAATTTATTAAAGTTATTACAACATATATTTTAAAATATTAATATAAATTTAAAATAAATAGTTTAAAACATATTATATATATTTGTTAAATTAAATTTTTATTTAATTAAATCTTATTATTAAATGAATTTTATTTATGTTAAATCTAATTTTATATATTCAAAAATAATAAAATTATTAAAAAATCTAAATTGTTCAAATTTAACTTATAAATTTAAAATTTCCAAACATATAATTTCAAATCTAAAATTTTCATATATATTAAAATAAAAAAATTATATTATATTTTAAAATCAATATTTAATTAAACTCGAATATTTCCTTTCAAACCCTTGGAAATCATTTTCAAAAAGAGATCAACGGTGTCCATATATAGTTTTCTATTCTATGGTCAAGTGATACGAATATTTATTATTTCAATCCGTAATTATTTAATATTTACGGGTATGTATCATTTCTACCCGTAATCCCTAATTTTAGAATCAATTAAAACCACTTGGTTTTTTCATTTCAACCTATAACGGTTTTCCCTTAATCTACAAAATCGCTCGGGTATGTATCATTTCAACCTATAGGGATTTCTAAACTAACAGGGAACTTGTAGAGTGAGAACCAATATGATAGTAATATAACATATCAACAATATGCATATATCGTCGGTAACAAATTTAAATATAATATATACAACACGTAATGGTGGCATATGTCATAGGTAAACAATGCAGGTAATGGCATATCATATTTAGCAATTAAATAACTTAACATTTCAAATTTAATGGCATATTTCAATCATCATTCCAGGTGAATTAAATTTACTAAATATAAGAATGTTAATCGTGGGTGACTGTTCACCATTCGAGGCTAGAGAAAACAAGAGAATGAGAAGCATAGACAGGGACACGAGCAAAGCAAAAAAACTACTACGACCAATTTTGGACAGCGGTGAGGCAAAAGTAGAGCACGATGAAATAGATTTGATGAAGATCAATTATATAAAAGAACTTATATATAAATTATATATATATATTAAAGTCATATTTTAAATTTAACACATATTAGAATAAAATCTATGTATTTCAAAAATCATTGTTTTATTTAAAACACATACTAAAATTTAACATTAAACCCTTACATTATACTTGAAAACCAAAACTCATGTATCTACTTATATATGTGAATGTAACGACCTAAAATTTTCGATTTCGAAAATTCCGAATAGTTAGAAAAGAAGAGAAGAGATGGAAGAAAAAACAGAAAACAAGACATGGAATTTCATATTCGCAGCGGATCAAAATATAATATCATAAAATAACATTTATACAAAGAAGTTGTATCAGATAAATTAAATACAATACATTAGAGTTACAACTTTTACACAAAACATTGGACAGCTAAAATAACTTGTCCCGGATATACAATAATATATTACAGCGGATACCCTCATACGTTCCTGCCATCCAGCTCGTCCCCTGAGCTCCATAACGTTCTTACCTGTAAATATGTAATACTCGGTCTGACCCGAGCATTACATCAAAGTAACACCCGGGTCAGGCTGGATACCAACGTGAGCAAAACCCATCTAACATAAAATACCAATGCATAAATCTTATTTAAAACTCGGGGAAACTCGTACCTCTACAAGTTCACAACTTGCTATAGTCAACACTTTATTCGCAATATCGATCTCTATAAACCTTTACTTAGTTTTAAAATGGTCCATTCATTTAAATTTATCCCATTCCAGCCTATTTGATGCACATATCAAATCCTTAAAGGATTAATGAAGATTATCAAGCGAAGTGGTTTTGGATATTCCTAATACATGACCCCAGTCTCTTCGAAATCCAAACGTATCTTAAAGGCCATGTTGTTTTAATGGTTTAAACAATTCAATTCAATTCAATTCAACACATTTATTGAATTCACACTGCATTTGACATAGATAAATATCACACATTTATCATTGATATATCCAATATCATAACACAGAATATTACAGCATATCATCCAATAGATACAATCCAATAGATATCATCCAATAGTTATCATTCAGTTTAAACATCCTACACAAACAATCATCCATAAACATGAATTATTAATCCATGTTATAATTAATTTAATTACCTTAAATTAAATTAATTACTTAAGAATTAATTACCTAATCCTGGTCAAACAATCATTAATTAATTACAACTTTTAATTAGTTAATCACTCCTTGATTATCTTATCAATCAATTAATTAATTTCTATCACAGATTGATTACCCATTAACAATAAACCTTAATTATTAATTAATCTCCTTCATTTCAAAGTAATCAATCCTTAATTACTTTTATAATCAATAAATTAACCTTTAATTAACCGATTGATTATCCACTATCTACTGATTAATAACCTTAATTATTAATTAATATCTCTTAATACAAATTAATTAATCCATAATTATTCCTATAATTAATTAATCTTTAATTAACTAATTAATTACCTTTTAATTAATCACTTAATTAATCCTTTATAATTAATTAATCAAATTAATTAAATTTTACTTAATTTCCACAATTAACTTAGTTAATCTCAAGAAATTAAACCTTCATCATCTTAAGATAAAAACATTATCTTATAAATACCTTAATTACATTAACATTTTTAAACATTTTAACATTATAATTATTCTTTACTTAGTTAAACCCTTTAATTAAGATTTGGAATAAAATAACCATTTAACTTGGTAATTTTAAAGTTAACAAAACTAAACTTCCTTAAATAACTTAAAACATTATCAAGTAGAGGTTTCAAAACTAATTACAATTTATATTTTAAAACTTACTTTTATAAAATCTTAAACTTACATTTTAAATTAATGTTTTAAAATCGCTTTAAATTTCATTTAACAAAATTTAATTTAAACAACTTTTAAAACTTCATAACCAATTGTTTAAGAAATAATTATTATATATAAAGTAAGTTTGTATAAAAGTTTAATCTAAATTTAACTTTAAATTTCAAAAACAATTTGATTTTAAATCATTTTAAAAAAAAAGTCCAAACATCTGCTTCTGGTTTTACTCGAAGGCCGCTCGGCCTATTCTCGAGTCAATCCACTTTTCTACCCATTTTAAAAAAAACTTAGTCTAAATATACGTTTTAAAACTTACAGGTCTAAACCCCGAAATTTAACTCAGTTCAAACTCGAGACTTCTCCCCAAATACTCGAGCAATACATCGAGTAAAACCCTACACCAAACATCAGACATCCATCCTCCCCCGTGCACCTGCACAGCTATCAACGACGACGATGACCACTGCCCTAAACTCCAACACATCGACCATCTTCCAGTCATTCGATCCATACCTTCAAATTGCTCGAAACAGTCTCTAATAAAAATTGAACAAAAGGAATGAAACTGGAGTTCATGACCACCATCAGAAACCCCTTCGACCACACGCCTCCGACCATCTAAGAAGCTGTAACCTCGGCCATGACCTCTCTGACCATCCACAAACCCTTTCCTAAGGTCTCAACAAACTCGACTCACCAGAGAGGAATCAACGATCAAAATTTCTAGCTCAACCGAAACTAGGGTTAAAAATTTAATCCCTTCATCGTCGACGCCACGTCGATCATTACAGCATCCAACAATTTTTCCTAGACTCCCCGTACCTACCCCTATCTCCAGACCAATTCTCGACCCTCCAGCGTTTGCTGATCACCAGAGATTGCCTCAAATCCCAATTCCAGTCAACTTAGAATTAATCACCCAATACAGTATTAAATTTTTTGATTTTTCTTTTTAAAAATCATTTTTTAATTAGACAATCGTAGATATAAACTTGAATCAACTTAATTTAATACTTGATTTTATCATGCTAATAAGATTTCTACTGTTATTTCCAGATTTTAGCATAGTTTAAATTTAAAACATTTGTACATATTTCTAAATCCTAGATTAAGTTAAAACTTAACTAATTTCCTTGAAGTCCAAAGTTTAACAATGATCAGATAAAAAAATTGGAATTAGTTCTAAACTTTATACCGTGTATCAAGAACAGGGAAGAAAAAACATTTTCAGACATGCACACCTGTAACACAACCATATACTTCAAATTTCATACAGATCTACCACTTATATATTCACAGGAAAACATCAATAATCACAGAAATTTCCACAAGCAACAAATCATAATTTACTTAAGTTTTTAAGTAGATGTTTACACACCTCATTTGTTTGAGCAGAGCTGGTTTTGAAGTAGTTTAAATTTTGAAGACTTAAACTGCTATTGAACTCTAAAACTTATTTATCTGGAACTTGTTGAGTTGCTCCTGCTTCTGATCTGAAGCTTAAAATGATTTTCTTTGATTTAATTTCTGGTTTGAAGTGCTTATAGGCTTTTGAACTAGAATTTGTGCTAGGATCTGACCATGAATTTGATTAGAACTGAGTTGATTCTTTACTATGGCTTCAGGTTGAATTTTATTGTTTTGAAAGATTGATGATTGTTTTTCCAGGTTTATAGTTTGAAAATGAAGAACAAAGAATGGGATAAACAGGGAATGAAATATTTCTATAGATTTAAAAAAAATTTATAAATTTTCTTCAAAAATAAGACTAAAATGACACATTTTTAAAATGTATGCAAATAACTTTACACTTGTATCATTTACATTTCCAATGTTTAACGCTTGTGATAATCATGCTTTTAATATATGTTTTATACATATATATATTTATATAATATTTTCAATTTAGTCTTATATTTAGAAATGAATATGTTTTTATGTATACTTACAAACTATCTTTATTTCAAGTATAACTTCTTAAAGAAAATATTTCAACCCTTTTTATTAAATCTTCTTTTAAGCTTAAAATATTTATCTTGTATTTTAGATTTTAAATAGCTCTTGAAACCGTTTTTTTTATATATAGAATTTACTTTAATTTCCCTTTGAAAATTATTGAATTCAAATTAATGTCTCCTAATCACTGTACATATACAAATATACATACACTTATATTCTTGTATGTATATACTTGAATTTTCTATATTATAAAGTTTACCTATATATATATATATATATATAAATTCCCTACAAGATTTATTATTTAAATTCAACATTTTACAGTTTCAAATCCACTTATATACATTCAGATATTTTAATTATCAAAAATTTATCTGTTCAACTGAATAAGATCAGTTAATTATTCAATTATCAGAAATCAACAATTCGGATTATCACATTCTTCCCCCCTTTGAATATTTTCGTCCTCGAAAAGGAACAAAGCCAGAATTTATTAAATATTTTAAAACCAGTTAAAATATTCTATGCTCATTTTTCAAACACTTTTAAAATCTATATAATATTGCTAAAATAATTTTTGTAAAAATACTTTTATAACTCGATGTCTCAACAGGTCCATCCTTATTCTCACAGAAATTCATTCATACGTTGATCAGGCGTGGGACTGAAAATCTGTAAGTACTTGGTAACTCATTTTCAACACCCAGTGAAAATACTTGAAAAATAATTTATTGAAAATATAGAAATTATTTTTGAAAATAGAGAGAATATATTTTGGTGAGAATGCTCTGGAAATCATCACCCACATCCATGGTCGTAGCTAACCCGATGGTTACGTTGTCGTCCCGGCAAAATCCATAGATAACTGTAGGCCTCCACACCCCTCGATTACGCCATGGAACCTGCTACAGATCACAGTTACATCTAGGGTTACGTTGCCATCGCAGCAAAAGTCCATGTAACTGTAGGCCTCAGCGTCCTCGAATTTCGCTGCCAAAAGAATGAAACTTCTCCACTCCCACATAAGTCGCAGACTACATTAGTCAAGTCCTAATGTAGCCTTAGGCTCTCACGGCATCTCGACTTTCGTTATGTCTTTATAGGTCGCAGTCTACGGATATAAAATCAAACGTAGACTGTTGGCTCTCAGCAGTACACACGACTTTCGCTATATTATTATAGGTCGCAGTCTACCGATGTAAAATCAAACTTTGACTATTGGCTCTCAGCGGCACACACGACTTTCGCTATTGTCTACAGTAGATCGCAGTGACATCGAGTTAAACTATCGTCACAGCATAACCCAAATGCCTTTGTAGGCATCAGCGCCCTTGACTTCCGCTACACACAACACATAATCTTCAAGAACTAGTTTGTCCAGACTCCTCACAGGATCAACTTTAGAACCTCCCCCTTTGAGGCTCAAGGCAGTACCAACCTATGGTACTCCTGAGAAGTTCATTTCAAGGGAGCGCCTTTTTCTCCAGATCCATTTTCAAAACACTTTATACTATACACATATTGTATCTTCCACATCATACACCTAATATGATTCTCATATAAATCTTCTTTTCACAAAATCAATTATCACAAAATCGATAATTCTCAACTAGGCTTTCCAAATCTCCAAAATTGATTTTTCCCAAAAATCAAAAGCCTTTCCAAATTTATAGGTTCCAAAAACCTTTGTAATAAGATCCTCTATATATATATATATAACTTTTTAAAATCTTTGGATCACTTAAAACTTGTATAAAACCCCTTTGTACTTCAAATATTTTCAAAAAACATTCTCTTCTGGCAATAGATTCAACAAGGGGAAATTTATCTTATATAAAAAAGATATTTAACTTTGTTTATTCAAAATCAAATATTCAAATTCGATTACTCTATAAAGTCACTTACCATATTACTTACCTTCATAAAGTAAATGTCTATCATGGAAATATCCAATTTCCATTTTACTTCATCATATATTTCACAAATATACTTTTTCATTTCAAAAACCATTTTACAGTTCTTATCCACAAATCTTCAATGTTAATTTTATTCAAACCCGTAAGATGTACACATATCATCCGCACGCTATACCAATCTGATCGCTCACTCGATCATACAACTTCACTTCCGAACTAGTACTGTCCACCAGACTTTCTAATGTGGACTCAGATCTGGTTTCTTGATCAGAAACCGTCATTCTCCTTGCATAGCCATAACTATGATAGAGAATATGCAGAACCAATCAACAATCCGTATTCAGGTTCACCGTCGAAAATCGAGTGAAAAATCTCAACTCGGATCGATAAACTATCTCGAAGTTCTGTGCTCGAATCCGGATCAAAGTGTAACGACCCGCAAATCCGTACCCCTTGAGTCAACACTATTCTACAACAATCAACTCAGGTTGTACAGAAATACAAACTATTTGGGTTGAAGAAGAAGAGGTAGAAGAAGAAAATAGAAAACAACAACAGAATCTAACCATCGCAGCGGAACAAAATATAATAGATAATAAATAATCTTTACTCAAAATCAAATATCTCTGTTTATATATTACATCATCGGAGTACATCAATCACAGCTCAACAACAACATCATACAAATGGATACAAACAACACAACACAACGGAAATATATATATATATATATATATATATATATATATATATATATATATACAAGTATGAATGTACGTATCGTCATCCAGCTCGTCTCCTGAGCTCCACAACATCAAACCTGTATCCTATAATACTCGGTCTGACCCGAGCATTATAGTTAAATAACACCCGAGTCAGTATGAAATACTAGCGTGAGAAAATCACACCCAATTGATTATTAAAGTTTCAAAATATTTTGAAAACAAAAGCATCTCGTAAGACCACGCCATAAATAAACATGTCGGGATTTTACCTTACGATAGCTAAAACATTTTTATTAAAATCCTCTGATATTATAATAGGGTCTATATACAAATACTTATAAAATAGCCGAAATTGTTACATGATTAAATTCCAGCTACTAGCTACAGAGTGAGTAATACAAACAAAACTCGTACAAGGCTCGTAGGGAGAATGGATTTCCAACTAATGACTAGGCCCAGGGGTACCACCTGTAACAGTACGGGGCCTATGATCACCGTACCGAGGAGTACGCCCGCTCCCCAGCAACACAAGGCCGGGACTATCCCTTACTAGATAATCCCGAGTGAGATCACCCCACCGTTGGGATCAGCAACCGCCCACTAAGCCGAAATAAAAAGGAACATCTAGACTGAATGACCTCACCCTGCTTGGGTGCTACCCACCTAGCCTTGCTACATAACCCCTGATTTTCAGTCATTCCCATTTGATGAGGCTTGAGGCTAAGCGTTACCTTTATAGAGCATATCCCTTAGAATGCCCATCGTCCACCTGAAGATGTTTCGCAAGCATTCTTCCATACAAGTCCGTCCCGGGTTTGAACGGAACCGAAGGCACTATTCCTACTACATCCATTTTGGAAATATCCTCAGGATTAGTAGCGACTAGCCCTTGCACTTCACTGCTCCATCTTCGAATCCAAAATCTTTTTCCACGAAACGTACAAACCGGATCGAAGTGGTTTTCGAGGAATAAATCTCGATCCCGGTCTCTTCGAAACGATCAGCGCATTTGGCCAATATTGATAGTCGGTTATTTGACTATCAATTTATATTCACAAGCAACCATCAACCAATAAATAATTTCCCAAATTATTTATTAATCCCAAAAATATCTTCACAAGATATAATTTTCAATTTCATTCCATTTTGAAAACAGTTTCAAACCAGTTTCCTCTCACAGAATACTCTTTGCAATTATTTATTTCCACTGAAACGCCAAGTACAAAATACTTTAGATTTTAAATAATTTTAAATCACGTTATTATAAAATACACTTATAATATTAAAAGTAAAACTACTTTAATACTTTGTTAAAAATGTATACTTAAGAATACTTTAAACAAGACCACTTTATAAAATATAACTACAATAATAGTTTTGAAAACATTTGCTTTAGAAGTTAAACATTTAGAGATAATAAATTTCTAAACATGCTTTTAAAACAACATTAAAACTTTAACTTATATTTAAAATTGCTTTGAAAACCATACTTGGCTATCCAGAGAAATACTCTGCTCTTTCACATCCTTTTAAAAATAAATCTCCATTTATTTTTTAACAATTTTACCATTCCTTTAATAAATTCACACCTTGAATTTATATTTCCAAATCCACTTCACCATTATAAACCCAGTTTATAAATTTCAATATCTCACTTTTCTTTAATTTCAATTCCAAACACTTAAGTAAATTTACAATTTATTTCTAACTTACTTCACTTTGAAATAAATTCCTTCCCTTACTTCATTTATTTCAAAATCTATTAACTTTAAGATTTTTATTTTTTTATTATGATTTTAACTCTTTAACTGAAAATACCAATTCAGATTCCCAAATTTCTTCTGTATCTTTTAATTAACTTCAAACTGGATATTTAAAAATAAATTCTTTATCCTTTATTCTTTTAATGATATCACTTAAGCTTTAAAATTTATTATTCCTCTGATTATTCAAATTCCATTGTTTCATACTTAGAATTTAATTATTCGAATATTAAAAAGAATTACTTTTATTTTTACTTCAAGTCATTTTTTTAATTTATTCAAATTCTCTATAGTTATCTTACTTAAAATTTTACTCTTTTATTTCATTTCAAAAATCTAATTCTATAGATTCTAATAACTCAGTATACCAAATATTCAATCCAACCATATCATCCAATACATCAATTATCAATAAAATTATCACATGATATCAAATACGCATAACAGAGAATATCAAACAATTCTAAATAATTTTGAGGAATCCTGTTGTATCCCTCCAACCTGTTTTCCCTGCATCCACAGATGTTAGCACAACATAAAATACCAATCCCAAAATATACCATATTATAGCACATCAATCAATTCAACCATTCAAACAATTATTTAAATTTAATCATTTAAATTTAAACTTAAATTAACTGAGTGAGATTAACTCACCTTTGATCTTAAAATTAGCAATCTGATCCATCTCGACTCGTTTCTCCACAGTATTAGACCTTGAATAAACATTTATGTGCTTATTTATATTTTAGTTGATCGAACACTTTATTTCCATTTTATAAATTTAATTAACCAATGATTATATTTTAACTAATAAAATTTAAATTTAAACTAACTCTCTTTTTAACATATAACTTTTAATAACTAAAATAATTCGGTAAGTTTATTAAACAAATTTGATCACCCCAATATATTCTTTTTAAAATTAAACTAATAAGTGTTACATGACTATATGCATATTTATTTTATTTTTATACATCCGATAACATTTTAAAACCCCTACTATTATTTAAAAATCTTATTTGTAAAAATAAATTTTCTGTTTATATATCTCTTCACTGTGTAAACATACACGGTATAAATATATATACACTTTAAACTGGAACATATTTACTATCTCTTTTTTCAAAGATAATTTAAACTAAACCTAAACATTAATTAAATTTAAGCAGATAAAATTGCATACCCAAAAATCAAGTTCTGCCCAGAAGGCTTCTTCCTCAAAATGTTCGAATTCCCTGCATCGGCCACGAATACCCCAAACATCGACCATTTGACAACTTCGAACTCGATTCACAAACAGCTGCCTCCACCTGAAAGCGCGACGACCCCATTGGCCTGCGAAACCATAGTAGCGAACGCCACCAAAACCCCACTAGCTTACCGCCAACTGCAACCTTCCAGCAGCACCACTGCTTCATACAACATCTACAACCCAGCAACTTCCAACTTCTCAACCAACCATTGTCTGGCCATCACTGCACTACAACATTCCACTGCCAGCAACCTTGCTCCATCATCACAAACCACTGAACACCCAACTCGATGCCATAGTTCTCGACCTCGCGCCCTCCATCGCCCACCTTGAACACAGAAATCGAGACGCGACCCAGCCCTATGTGAATAACAACTCCTATCTCCTCCGCAATAACTCGTAAGCGAGTTCGAGCGTGAGGAAATCATGATCTCCCCTCCTTCGAGCGATTCGAAATAGGCGCGCCCTCATTTATTTCGCTTAGGCCGATCGAACAAGGGTTTCGAACAGCCTCTTTTTTTTCCTTCCATTTTTGATTCGAGAATGTTTAAAGGGAAAAGGAGGTGAATTGCTTTTGAACGAAAACATTACAGTTTCTTAAGGAAGGAGGGGACAGGGAGACACGATGGGATGGTAGCGTGCTACAACCAGCCTGCTACAGTGACCCCGAAATGAAAACTTTAAAAAAATTCTGATGTGAAATTATTTCGGCTGCGATTTGAAGAGTATATTATTTAAATTCAAATCGTTTTCACTAAAATTTTCAATGCGTTTATATATCGTACGCTCATTCAACAACTCCAATCACTACAAAATGTGAAACCCGATAATAGTATAATATTGCGGATCCAATGGAACTGGTTTCGTCAAATTCCGAGACTGTGCCTTGGAAGGCTATTTTAAAATTCAATTTAAACTATAAAATTTTAAAACTGAACAAAACATCTTCAAATTTGATTCTGTCACTTTTATTATCTTTATTATTATCAATATAAATTTTACAAGCCTTCAGATTATTTTTATCAGGCTTAAAATTCCAGATTCAATAATTTAAATTCAACAATTACTTGTCCAATAAATACTGATATTTGACATTCAAGTTAAAAATTAATCTTTGAATATTTAAAATAAATTAAATATTCCAATTTCAAATATACAAAAATTCTGGGTCGTCACATTCCTCCCCCCTTAAAAGAATTTCGTCCCCGAAATTACTAGTTGGGAATAATGATCTATAACCCATCAATTATTTCCCCAACCAAATAGGTTTTAACAACTTGCCAAACAAGTATTTTATCAAAAAAACACACTAACCTTTTCCTTAACTTTCCATCTTACCCATAAGTCCCAAACCATAACATTCACTTAACAATTCAAATTTAAATTTAAAACCAAATTTGAATTATCAAAAGTTTCTAAAAATTTTCTAACTCTCTAAATTTCCGAAAAATTTCGCCAGCGTCTCCTTTGCGGGGCTAGCTCGGTACAACTACAAAATGGCTCTATAGCCTCCCAAATCCGAAAAGAAAACAAAAGCCAAGTGGCTCGATCCAAAAACCTAATCAAATTTCACAGAAATTTAAACACATACCTTTATGGTCGGGCAATTCAAATTTATTATCTGAAATCAAAACCAATTCTATTTTCCCTTTTTCACACCTGCATATCCTGTTTAGCAATAATATCCAATCACAGCATTCAAAAACACTTATTGACTTCTATTACACATTTCCAATATTTGTTTTACTTAAGCCCGTACGACGCACATATATTATCCCTACGCAATACCAAATCCGATCGCTTACTCGATCACACAATTTCACCTCCGAACTAGTATCGTCCACCCGACTTCCTAATGCGGACTTGGATCTGGCTTCTTAATCAGAAACCGTCATTCTCCTTGCATAGCTGTAAACTATGATAGAGAATTTACAGAATCAGTCAAAACTCCATATCCAGGTTCGCCGTCGAAAATCGAGTGAAAAATCCTAACTCGGATCGATATTACCATCTCGAAATTATGTGCTCGAATCTGGATCGAATAGCTATGCGAATAAAATAATATACGTACATCCTACGTATAAATTCCAATTGATTATCAAATATATCAATTTCCTTTTTTTTCCACTTTCATTTTGATTGTTATTCCCTTATTCCCAATTCCCACAGTCACAAATATCAGTTTCAACCTTAATTCAATTATTCACTTAACATACTTTCAACACCAAATTTACTTAAGAATTCATTATTCTCCTCCTTAAGTTCAATATAAATATTTTATATATCTCTTGAATTTGTTTTCACTTTATTAACTAATTTCAAATATAAATACTTCTTCTCAATTTTACTTGAATTCAATTCCTTTCCAAACTTTGAATATTGAATTTTGATTCACCCCATCTCAATCCATATTTAATTAACCATTTCCTTTATTAGTATTACTTACTAATTTATTTAAAATCTCAAATAAAAGTTTATTTGCAAACTTTTTCCTTCATTTAGGTCTTTGAACAATTCTTCAGTTCATCTTACTTTACTTATACAATTTAAATTAGATTTCAACATTCAGTTATAATTCTGTTTGCTTAACAAACTTTAATTCATTTGTCGTTAGTGAAAATTTTCAAAAGATTCAAAAAAATTCTAACTCCCAAAATTTTCGAAAATTTTTGGCAGAGTCTCCTTTGTACGGAGGAGCTTTTACAATTTGACAAGAGATATAAATATATATACATTGTAACAACCCTGTATTTTCTGATTATTGTAATTGTATATTTTAATTATTTTAATTTAAATTCCTAATTTAAAAACTTTATTTTATTTATTAAAATGAATATATTTTGTTAATTGAAATATAAATGTTGATTTTGATGTGGATTAGAATTTCAATCATGCATAAATTGAATATTTCCAGAAAAGTGAATTTTGGTCAATCTGGTCAAACTTTGACTTTTAAATTTAAATTTTAAAAGTTTTAAAATTTTAATTTTACCTTTTTTTATGAAAGTAAATAAAATTTCAAGAACAATGCTTTTCGTTTCGTTGAAATACGAATAATACTGTGAAAGTTATGCTTTTTACAAAATTAGGTGTAAATTGTTTTATTTAACAATATTGTTTATTTTAAATTATATAAATAATTTTTTTTATTTGTCATATCTTATTCCTAAATTCTATTATATGTTATGTTACATATATTTTTACCTTTTAAATATTTTTAAAGTGATGTTTGAATTTTTCCAAAGCTCATTGAATTTATTTTCTATTTTTAAAGGTTAGTTTCCATTTTTCTGCTATTTTCTTCATTTAAATTATATTTAATTAAAATTTATTTATTCATTTTATGTAAGCATTTTATTTTTATGTTTTTATATTTATTTATAAATATTTTTCATGCACATACAATTTTCCCAAAGTTCATTTCATTTATTTTCAAATTTTCAAGCCTAATTTACATTTTCTTTGTTATTTTCTTAATTTAATTATATTTAATTAATATTTATTTATTTATTTATTTTTATTTACTATATTTTCGTGTTTTATCTGTATTTATACATATTTTACATGTATTTAAATTTTAAAAAGAAATTAGAAATTCAAAGAGACAAGGCTCTTCATTTCTTGTGACTTTTCAATAGCTAGTCTCTTCATTTCCTTGGCTTTTCATTTTCTCCTTGATAGCCATACATTTCCCATTGCCTTTCACATGAAAATACTTCTTATCCTCTTCAACTCACGGCTATTTCTCATTTGAGAAAATAAAATTCCAAGCTAATGGCTTCTCTTTATTCTTTTCTACCTTTCTTCCTGGAATTTGCCTTGTTTTCTGCTTAAATTTGCCTTGACTTCACATATGATTCTTGGCCTATCACCTCCACCATCAGCTCCACCATCTCCTCCACCATCTACAATAGCAAACATCTCCTCCTCCTCTGACCATGACAAGCCATGCCATCTAAATGAAGCCATCTCCACAAAACTTTGCTTAAAACTCCAAATATTGCCTAGCCGAGCCTTGTATTCCCATTTCCTTCATGTTTAGCCTTGGCCACCACCTCTAACACCACCACAACTTGCTGCCATGACCTATAGCCATCATTATCATCTCTGACCTGACCTGAAGATGCACCAGGCCGAGCCCATAGGACTATAGGCCGAGCCTAATTACACCAAAACCTTCCATTCCTTGACTCAAACCCCTTGCCTCCTTTACTTTCCACTTGTTTTGCCTTTACCTTCCACTTTCTTGCCCTAAGCCTTGTCTCTAGGCCATGGCCGAGCCATGTTGACACCTAGGCTGATCCTAGTGTGGTGAGATCTAGCCCATTTGATCATGTGACAAGTTTATGTTGTCGTGTGCAAGTCTTTTGCTTCTAAGGTTTGGTCATCTCTCTTGTTTTGCAACTGTTCTGCAAACTAAAGTTGTTGATTATATTTGTATGTCGATATCTATATTTGTGCTTATGTATGTTATATTTTGTGTTGTTTACAAGGGTCTCCATCAATTCAAATCAAATCGTGCTTGTCGTGCCTTTGGAATCGCTCTTGTGTGTGTTGTTTGTCTCTAGCTTCGTAAAAGGTGAGTCTTTCTCACTCTGACATTTATACTTATGAAATAGTGAATTGATGACAAGTGTTTAGTAATATAAAATGTTATGCAAGTTAATGATGACCATATGATATGCTATGCCATGTTATTACCATGTTAAAACTGTTAATTATCACCTGAAATATGATATGTGACATTATATTGTGACATTGACATTGTTTATATTGTTTATGCATATGATCACACTACAAGTTCCCGGTTAGAATAGAATCACTATGGGTTGAAATGATACATACCCAAACAGACTTTAGATTAGGAAAAAATCGTTATGGGCTGAAATGATAGGCCTGAGCGATTTTAATTGTATTTTATTTGACTTGGGATTGCGGTTTGAAATGATAGAACCCGGGTTTTCTTTGTAAACTGCGGATTGAAATGATATATATCTGTATCACTTGACCTAGGTTAGAAAATTATATACAGACCCCGTGGTATATTTTTAAATGATATTTATTAAAATATGTATTTTTAAAAGTATGAAATTTTGATTTAAAAAAATATATTTTATGGTTTTAAGAAAATTAAATATTAAGTCTTCACATTATGAATTTGAGTATATAAATGTGAAATAATTGAGATTTTAGACTTTAAATTTTATTTTAAAATGTAAATAAATAATGGAAATAAATTTAAAGTTTTAAAATTATATATGAAGTAAAATTTTAAGTTTTATTTAATTTATATGTTAATAAACAGTGAATTTTGACTTAATAAATGAATGGAGTTTTTAAATTGAATATTTGATCTAAAATTTTGTTATGTTAAATCATATGTTAAAATGATTTTAAATGTGAAATTTTGAAGTCTAGAAATATGATTTTTAAGTTATAATAAAAATTTGGAGTTTTATTATTTTTTTTTTTTTTGAAAAGTTAAAATGAAATCTGGAATTCGTAGCATCTTCAAAATGTTGTAGTCTTTTGACAGCATTTTTAAACGCTATTGTTTTGAATCTAACAATGATTGAAATAACTAAATATCTATTACGACATTTTATAAATGCCGTTATTCTTGAACTAAACCATTTTTGGAAGCTATAAGCTACGATAGCACTTTATAAATGCTGTCGTTGCTATAATTTGACAATGTTTGAAATGTTATAGTTTTTAACACTGTTTGAGTTATATTTTAAAGTGTTAAATGAGTTAAATTTTAGAAATTGACTAATTGTGAAATTTAAGAAGTTTTGAATATATTTTAATATTTAAATTTGAATTTTTAAGGAATTTAAATTTGAATTTGAATTTAAGTAAGGTTTACTTGGTTATGTGTTAAATGGAATGAAATGTAATGAGATAAATGAATTTTTGAATGGAATTTTTAATGTATTTTGTAATGATACTTGAAATAACAAATGAATGACTTATTTGATTTAAAAATGATATTCAAAATTTGAGTATTTGAATTTGAATTCAAATAATGATTTGATAATAAGGTTTGGAAATGATTTGATCTTTATTTTGATAAAGAATATGAATTAGAATGATATGTACTTGTGATAAATGAATATTTGAAGTTTATATTTGTATGAAAGGATATTTAGTTTAATTGTAAATTGAGTTTATTTAAATAATATTGGATTTATGAAATGAATATTTCAAAACTAAGTAATAATGAAACTAGATTTGAGATATATGAAATTATAAAATTTAGTTTTGAAATGCGGGATATTAAAGCTTTGAAATTTATTAAAAATTGAATAGTTTAATTTGTGGATCAAATTTATATTTGAAAATGATATGATTTGAAATGGTTATTGGGAAATTTAATTGAAACTGATGGTTTGAATTGAATTAAGTTGGAAATTGAAAATTTGGGATTAATTGAATGAATTGTAAAATGTAAAGAATTAAATGAATATCCCATGATTTCAAATGTATGATTTTGAAATGTTATGATTTTCAAAGTGTAATTGTTTAAAGTATTTTTGGTTTCGAAAGAGTTATACTTTGAAAATATTATGATTTTGAAATGAATATATGTTTGAAATGTTTTTGGTTTTGAAATATAAACTATTTTGATTGAATAAATAGTTTTGAAATAAAAATGGTTTTGGTTTCGAAGTATAAACTATTTTGAAAGAAATATAGTTTGAAATGAAATGATTTGATCTTTTTAAAGTATAAACTATTTTGAAATGACCACGACGTTATAATAACGTTTGGTTGTTAAAGAGACCGGGATCGGAAGTTGTCATACTCTCTGCCAACTCCGAAAACCACTTTAACAACCGTGTACGCGGTGGAGATTCCAGAATGAAGTAGGATGGTGGCGACGTTCTTGAGGTATATTACGTGGACCCAACTCCCGTGAGTTGGCATAACGTGGCTAAAACAGGAGCGATCTCGGGCCAAGTGAGGTCATTCCTCCGATCGGACACATTCCTTCGATACTATACTCTTACTGGTGATTGATTAGATGGCCATCCTCCGATTTTGATATGGGAGTGTGTTCCGAGGTGGGCGTATGTGGCTGCTGCGTTACCACCAGCCCGTGTGCGTAGTTGGTATATCTACCCTGGCATTGCCTTGTGTGCCGTGTCACCTACCATACCGAGCCTTACTACGAGTTTGTTTTTCTCCCGTAGCCCGTGTGGTATCCTCTGACAGTCACCCGGAGTGGAGATGGCATGATATTGGATGGACTACTGGGACTATTATGTGTGAAGGGTGATATGGGTAGCCCGGAACGCTATTTAAAAGTATGTTTATTTTACTGTAGACATTATTATAATAGCGCAATATTACTACATAGTAAATAGTTTAACGGATCCTTAAAGGATGGGCGATCCCAAGCATTCTTTAAGTTACTGATGCATTTTTTGTTACTGTTCACTTGAGTTGATTTACAGTTCATAAGTATTTATGTCCTGACTCGAGTGTTTTGTGTTTTGCTTTACGCTCGAGTCAGATTGAGTGATTCAGCATTCAAGACTCACCTTTGGAGTTGGAGCTTTGCTTGAAGATCCAGCCATCTATTTGTTTTTAGTATCCAGTGTTTCCAGTGATGTATTTTGATTTGTACTTGATGTATCTTGTTACTCTTCTACTGTATATTGTTTAACTCTGATGTATCTTATTTTTATATAGTAGCTTCATGAACTACTATTTCTTTTAAATTCCGCTGCGTTATTAAATGCTCTGTGTTTGTGATCTGTGATTATGTATTTACCGTATATTCTGAGATTTGCCAAATTTTATTTACAACGCGGTATTTTGAGCAATTCAAGTCCGACATGTGCGGATGCGAATGGTTGAAAATATCGGGTTGTCACAGTTGGTATCAGAGCTTTGGTGGCTCTAGGCAAAACTCAGCATATAGCGTAAATGAATTTACAGAATCACTTTCATTCGAGTTTGAATCTCTTCCTTTTGACTCGATTCCTTTGATTTTGGAACGTTCCCTGCGGTTTCAAAATCCATTTCGTGTCCCTCACTATTCATCTTCATTTGATTATGGAGTATCCCATAACTCCACTTTGAATGATCTTTATAATGAGTCGGCGGTCTCGCCAACCTCAAATTTATTTGTAAAGGGGGAAAACTCCTTTACAACAACATCGATTCACCAGAGATTCTATATCCTCGGTTTAGATGCTAGTATCTCTTATAACTTCGAACTCTACATCTTGAGATCGAATGTCGATTTACCCAAGAAATCCACATCGATCTTATTCTTTAAGTCACGGTTGACCCGGTTAAGGTTGCCCGTGATTTATATAAATTCATCCATCTCCCTATTCTGTTATTTAATCATCTCATCTTTGTCTCCAACTTATCTTCAAATTATTCTTGAAGTGTATTTGTAAACTAATATTTAAAATGTTTTATATATTGTGTTGTTTGAGTTATTGATGTTGATTTGGGTTTCTAATCGATTCGTCTGATCAACGCCATCGATAAGATTTCCAAAACACTTGAACAGAGCAAACTGACACAATATGTTTTTAAAATTTAGTAATGAAAAATAAATTTTTGTGAAATAAATTTTGTACCTTTATTATATATCTTTATCTGGATTTTATTTGAATTGGTTGTTAAGAAATAATATTTGATTTTATATATCATTTTCTATTGTTTCATATATCTAATTGAACTATAAAACATGGTTATAAATTTATTTGGAAATTTAAAATGAATGTAAAACAAGAATTTGAGAATTTAATTTCCGATGGATTTCAAACTTTGTGTTTAAAGTTTTAAAGGATATATTATTTAAAGTATTTTCGAATAGAAATTTGTTTCCAAAGAATTTTGAATTTAAATTTAGTGCTCTTCTCTTTGTCGCTGGAAAATAATTTCGGTGATGACTGCAGCATCATCGACGTTCATTTTCGAGTTTCGAAGTGAAGAGACCATTCTGTAGTCTTGCTACAGTTTTGTTTTGGGAAAATTTAATTGATTTTAATTTCTAAAATAAGAATGGATTTATAACATATGCTGATATATGATTTAAATTTGAATGGATATATATATATATATAGTATATGAGCATTTATTTATCTCTAAATAGTTTGGAATTTATCGGAAATTTAATTCCTAAATTTTTTCTTCAAAGATAATTTCTAAGTATAATTTCAAGATTTGAATTAATATTCAAGCTTGAAATAATTGAATTAGAAAGTTTTATTTGTATAATACACAATTTCATTCCAATATAACTTACCTTAATTTTCAGAAGTTGAATATGTAATTGGATAATGTACAATATAAAAAAAAGATTTTATAAATAAAATTTGAGTGGTTATTATAAATTTTATATACTTAAATTTTAGTTATAAAAGAGTTTGACAGAGGTAAATAAAGAAAAGGGTAATGGAATAATTTACAATACAAAATGATGTTAAAGAAATTGAGAATAAATTAAAGCAGTTATAATTAGTATAAATATATTTAACATGGGTGATAAGATATATTGAGAGAAATAAACTTAATTTTAATTAGAAATGAAGAAGAATTAAATTTTATTTGGTACATTTTGAGTATGATAAAAGATTTTTCAAATACATGATTTTAGGGATTTGTTAATTTAAGATAATTAGATGATAAGATAATGAAATTAGGGATGCTTAAGATTTATTTGACTTATGTAAAATTAATTTTCAGTTTAAGTTGAAATTTTATGGTTTCAAATTTATTATCTTATTTTGTTTTTCAAACTATCTTTTGGTTGTCCTAATTTCCCTTGTCTTGCTACAAAATGAGAGGCTATTGCTTATTCCAGTCTGTTTAGAAATCTTTCTATAATCTTTAATAATCTTTGGTACTCATCTTTAAATCTAGGCACTGCTTTCCATCCACAGACCGTCGGTCAAACGGAAAGGGTGAATCAGATTCTAAAAGATTTTTTTCATGCTTGTGTTCTTGATTCTGGAAGATCTTGGAAAGATCATCTCCACATTGTTAAACTTACCTATAGCAACAGTTATCAGGTATAATTTTAATCTTCTTGTCATCTTGTCTTAATACTATTTCATTCTATCTTTTTCTGTGCTTTCCCGTACCTCATTCCTTTTCGGGGACGAAAAGTTTTGAGTGGGGGAGAGTGTAACAACCCTGTATTTTCTGATTATTGTAATTGTATATTTTAATTATTTTAATTTAAATTCCTAATTTAAAAACTTTATTTTATTTATTAAAATGAATATATTTTGTTAATTGAAATATAAATGTTGATTTTGATGTGGATTAGAATTTCAATCATGCATAAATTGAATATTTCCAGAAAAGTGAATTTTGGTCAATCTGGTCAAACTTTGACTTTTAAATTTAAATTTTAAAAGTTTTAAAATTTTAATTTTACCTTTTGTTATGAAAGTAAATAAAATTTCAAGAACAATGCTTTTCGTTTCGTTGAAATACGAATAATACTGTGAAAGTTATGCTTTTTACAAAATTAGGTGTAAATTGTTTTATTTAACAATATTGTTTATTTTAAATTATATAAATAATTTTTTTTATTTGTCATATCTTATTCTAAATTCTATTATATGTTATGTTACATATATTTTTACCTTTTAAATATTTTTAAAGTGATGTTTGAATTTTTCCAAAGCTCATTGAATTTATTTTCTATTTTTAAAGGTTAGTTAACATTTTTCTGCTATTTTCTTCATTTAAATTATATTTAATTAAAATTTATTTATTCATTTTATGTATGCATTTTATTTTTATGTTTTTATATTTATTTATGAATATTTTTCATGTACATACAATTTTCCCAAAGTTCATTTCATTTATTTTCAAATTTTCAAGCCTAATTTACATTTTCTTTGTTATTTTCTTAATTTAATTATATTTAATTAATATTTATTTATTTATTTATTTTTATTTACTATATTTTCGTGTTTTATCTGTATTTATACATATTTTACATGTATTAAAATTTTAAAAAGAAATTAGAAATTCAAAGAGACAAGGCTCTTCATTTCTTGTGACTTTTCAATAGCTAGTCTCTTCATTTCCTTGGCTTTTCATTTTCTCCTTGATAGCCGTACATTTCCCATTGCCTTTCATGTGAAAATACTTCTTATCCTCTTCAACTCACGGCTATTTCTCATTTGAGAAAAAAAAAATCCAAGCTAATGGCTTCTCTTTATTCTTTTCTACCTTTCTTCCTGGAATTTGCCTTGTTTTCTGCTTAAATTTGCCTTGACTTCACATATGATTCTTGGCCTATCACCTCCACCATCAGCTCCACCATCTCCTCCACCATCTACAACGGCAAACATATCCTCCTCCTCTGACCATGACAAGCCATGCCATCCAATTGAAGCCATCTCCACAAAACTTTGCTTAAAACTCCAAATATTGCCTAGCCGAGCCTTGTATTCCCATTTCCTTCATGTTTAGCCGTGGCCACCACCTCTAACACCACCACAACGTGCTGCCATGACCTATAGCCATCATTATCATCTCTGACCTGACCTGAACATGCACCAGGCCGAGCCCATAGGACCATAGGCCGAGCCTAATTACACCAAAACCTTCTATTCCTTGACCCAAACCCCTTCCTCCTTTACTTTCCACTTGTTTTGCCTTTACCTTCCACTTTCTTGCCCTAAGCCTTGTCTCTAGGCCATGGCCGAGCCATGTTGACACCTAGGCTGATCCTAGTGTGGTGAGATCAAGCCCATTTGATCATGTGACATGTTTATGTTGTCGTGTGCAAGTCTTTTGCTTCTAAGGTTTGGTCATCTCTCTTGTTTTGCAACTGTTCTGCAAACTAAAGTTGTTGATTATATTTGTATGTCCATATCTATATTTGTGCTTATGTATGTTATATTTTGTGTTGTTTACAAGGGTCTCCATCAATTCAAATCAAATCGTGCTTGTCGTGCCTTTGGAATCGCTCTTGTGTGTGTTGTTTGTCTCTAGCTTCGTAAAAGGTGAGTCTTTCTCACTCTGACATTTATACTTATGAAATAGTGAATTGATGACAAGTGTTTAGTAATATAAAATGTTATGCAAGTTAATGATGACCATATGATATGCTATGCCATGTTATTACCATGTTAAAACTGTTAATTATCACCTGAAATATGATATGTGACATTATATTGTGACATTGACATTGTTTATATTGTTTATGCATATGATCATACTGCAAGTTCCCTGTTAGAATAGAATCACTATGGGTTGAAACGATACATACCCAAACGGACTTTAGATTAGGAAAAAATCGTTATGGGCTGAAATGATAGGCCTGAGCGCTTTTTATTGTATTTTATTTGACTTGGGATTGCGGGTTTGAAATGATAGAACCCGGGTTTTCTTTGTAAACTGCGGATTGAAATGATATATATCCGTATCACTTGACCTAGGTTAGAAAATTATATACAGACCCCGTGGTTTATTTTTAAATGATATTTATTAAAATATGTATTTTTAAAAGTATGAAATTTTGATTTAAAAATATATATTTTATGGTTTTAAGAAAATTAAATATTAAGTCTTGAAATTGTGAATTTGAGTATGTAAATGTGAAATAATTGAGATTTTAGACTTTAAATTTTATTTTAAAATGTAAATAAATAATGGAAATTAAATTTAAAGTTTTAAAATTATATATGAAGTAAAATTTTAAGTTTTATTTAATTTATATGTTAATAAACAGTGAATTTTGACTTAATAAATGAATGGAGTTTTTAAATTGAATATTTGATCTAAAATTTTGTTGTGCTAAATCATATGTTAAAATGATTTTAAATGTGAAATTTTGAAGTCTAGAAATATGATTTTTAAGTTATAATAAAAATTTGGAGTTTTATTATTATTATTTTTTTTGAAAAGCTAAAATGAAATCTGGAATTCATAGCATCTTCAAAATGTTGTAGTCTTTTGACAGCATTTTTAAACGCTATTGTTTTGAATCTAACAATGATTGAAACAACTAAATATCTATTACGACATTTTATAAATGCCGTTATTCTTGACCTAAACCATTTTTGGAAGCTATAAGCTACGATAGCACTTTATATATGTTGTCGTTGCTATAATTTGACAATGTTTGAAATGTTATAGTTTTTAACACTGTTTGAGTTATATTTTAAAGTGTTAAATGATTTAAATTTTGGAAATTGACTAATTGTGAAATTTAAGAAGTTTTGAATATATTTTAATATTTAAATTTGAATTTTTAAGGAATTTAAATTTGAATTTGAATTTAAGTAAGGTTTACTTGGCTATGTGTTAAATGGAATGAAATGTAATGAGATAAATGAATTTTTGAATGGAATTTTTAATGTATTTTGTAATGATACTTGAAATAACAAATGAATGACTTATTTGATTTAAAAATGATATTTAAATTTGAGTATTTGAATTTGAATTCAAATAATGATTTGATAATAAGGTTTGGAAATGATTTGATCTTTATTTTGATAAAGAATATGAATTAGAATGATATGTACTTTTGATAAATGAATATTTGAAGTTTATATTTGTATGAAAGGATATTTAGTTTAATTGTAAATTGAGTTTATTTAAATAATATTGGATTTACGAAATGAATATTTCAAAACTAAGTAATAATGAAACTAGATTTGAGATATATGAAATTATAAAATTTAGTTTTGAAATGCGGGATATTAAAGCTTTGAAATTTATTAAAAATTGAATAGTTTAATTTGTGGATCAAATCTATATTTGAAAATGATATGATTTGAAATGGTTATTGGGAAATTTAATTGAAACTGATGGTTTGAATTGAATTAAGTTGGAAATTGAAAATTTGGGATTAATTGAATGAATTGTAAAATGTAAAGAATTAAATGAATATCCCATGATTTCAAATGTATGATTTTGAAATGTTATGATTTTCAAAGTGTAATTGTTTAAAGTATTTTTGGTTTCGAAAGAGTTATACTTTGAAAATATTATGATTTTGAAATGAATATATGTTTGAAATGTTTTTGGTTTTGAAGTATAAACTATTTTGATTGAATAAATAGTTTTGAAATAAAAATGGTTTTGGTTTCGAAGTATAAACTATTTTGAAAGAAATATAGTTTGAAATGAAATGATTTGATCTTTTTAAAGTATAAACTATTTTGAAATGACCACGGCGTTATAATAACGTTTGGTTGTTAAAGAGACCGGGATCGGAAGTTGTCATACTCTCTGCCAACTCCGAAAACCACTTTAACAACCGTGTACGCGGTGGAGATTCCAGAATGAAGTAGGATGGTGGCGACGTTCTTGAGGTATATTACGTGGACCCAACTCCCGTGAGTTGGCATAAGGCGGCTAAAACAGGAGCGATCTCGGGCCAAGTGAGGTCATTCCTCCGATCGGACACATTCCTTCGATACTATACTCTTACTGGTGATTGATTAGATGTCCATCCTCCGATTTTGATAAGGGAGTGTGTTCCGAGGTGGGCGTATGTGGCTGCTGCGTTACCACCAGCCCGTGTACTTAATTGGTATATCTACCCTGGCATTGCCTTGTGTGCCGTGTCACCTACCATACCGAGCCTTTACTACGAGTTTGGTTTTCTCCCGTAGCCCGTGTGGTATCCTCTGACAGTCACCCGGAGTGGAGATGGCATGATATTGGATGGACTACTGGGACTATTATGTGTGAAGGGTGATATGGGTAGCCCGGAACGCTATTTAAAAGTATGTTTATTTTACTGTAGACATTATTATAATAGCGCAATATTACTACATAGTAAATAGTTTAACGGATCCTTAAAGGATGGGCGATCCCAAGCAATCTTTAAGTTACTGATGCATTTTTTGTTACTGTTCACTTGAGTTGATTTACAGTTCATAAGTATTTATGTCCTGACTCGAGTGTTTTGTGTTTTGCTTTACGCTCGAGTCAGATTGAGTGATTCAGCATTCAAGACTCACCTTTGGAGTTGGAGCCTTGCTTGAAGATCCAGCCATCTATTTGTTTTCAGTATCCAGTGTTTCCAGTGATGTATTTTGATTTGTACTTGATGTATCTTGTTACTGTTCTACTGTATATTGTTTAACTCTGATGTATCTTATTTTTATATAGTAGCTTCATGAACGACTATTTCTTTTAAATTCCGCTGCATTATTAAATACTCTGTGTTTGTGATCTATGATTATGTATTTACCGTATATTCTGAGATTTGCCAAATTTTATTTACAACGCGGTATTTTGAGCAATTCAAGTCCGACATATGCGGATGCGAATGGTTGAAAATATCGGGTTGTCACATACATCGACCCACACGGTCGGAAAACAGAAAAATAGTTCATATTTCCTATTTGTATTGCGTAAGCGTACCTTATTTGGCATTTTAAAACAAGCAGCCTTTTATTTAAGAAATTAGTGCAGTCAAAACCAGTCAAACGGCTTCCAAAAACCTGTACTTACTCAATTTAAACATGTCAGTGCCAAATATACGAAGTTTATTAACAACTTTCTTAATTTAAATAGCTAACACTTGTATAATATAAGCAATATCCACTAAACCCTTCCATAAGCAAATTTATAAGGTTCTAATGCAAATTTATAAGGTCCTAATGCAAATTTAAATGCTTTCATTTAAATGGTTCACACTTCATTGCTTACATTCAGTTCATTTTAAATCCAAATAAAATCATGTTTACTACAATTGATTCAAAAACCAATTCTATTTCTTATATTAGCTCATTTGAGTCAACGACGATATATACTATGCAGATTCAATGATATTCACTTAATAAAATATCCATTCTAGTTTATACTACTTAAAATTGATACCAATTCAATTTTTACTTTATTTTGTTCCATTTCTAATTGATTCCATTCAATTTATTTCATATTCCATATTCATATTTATCCCATTTGAATCCATTTATAGATTTTGGAACAATCCATTTCCAAACCATCCTATTCAATTCAAATGATTACACAACTCTCCACTTAACTCAATTTCATTCTTAGTCCAAGCAAACACATTTAATTTGAATTGATTTTAAAAGCAATCTAATTCCTAGTTATGCGAAGTCAAGTTCTCATTTATAAAACTTAAGTTAATTAACTCAATTACTAATTTCATTTACCAACAAGTTTTATTTTAAATCAATTCATAAAACTCGACACCACCATATCTCAAATTATTTAAGTCAAGCCTTTATACGAATATTACTTAAGTCATTTATTTTTGTCAAGTTACTTCAACTTTACAACTCAAGTTATATATATTTTATAAGCACTTTCCAAATTTAAATCCTTAATTGATTTCAATTACCAATCAATTTTGATGCCATTTTATTCAATCCCAATGGTTTACAGTTCAATTTCTTACATTCAGTTTATTTTTAATCCAAACAAGCTTATATTCAACTCAATTGATTTCAAAATCAGTTTTATTTCACTTTTATCAACTCATATAATTTATTTAATCTCTTTTTCGTCAAATGAAAATTTACTTTTATAAAATTTGACCATAAGAAAATTAAATAAATAACTACGTAAGCTTGTAACCACTTAAATTTAATTTCCACTCAATTAATAGTCAATTTCTTCCAATCTAATTCATTTGCAATCATTTCAATTTATTTTTATTCACCTGAATTTTATTTATCACTCCAATTATTTCAACTCTGTTTTGTTTAGCTTGAGTTCATTGTCAGCTCCATTCGTTTATATTAAATTAGTATATTTCATTGAATCAATATGAATTCTAATTCACATTCAATAATTTATTTCTGAATTCTTCTCATTTTATAACGAGGCCATATACAAATTATCTCTACCTAGATTTTTTATTTATTTGCAATATAAATCATTTTTATGTCAATTCAATTCCATTCAACTTCAACTCAAATTTAATTCACTTACAATTTCCAGTTGGATTTCTATTAATAACTCAAGCTTCACTTTCAAATTCTATCATTTATTCACAACTCAAATTTTTATTAACCAATTTGAGATCCATTTCCATATTCCATTAACTAGTTAATTATCAATTTGTTTATTCTAATTTTATATCCAATATTTGGTTTTTATCTCAGAAAATCACTTTAACTATTTTACTGGAGTTCAATTTATTTGTAATTTAAGTTTTGTTATTTATTTATTTATTTCCCAAAATACAAAACAATCTTATTTGGCCTATTTATTTTACTTCCAAATTTTATAAGTCACAACTTATTTATATTCATATTTCATCTATTTACAATCAGTCTCATTCATATTTTACTTTTAACTCGAGATTATACATTTTATTTAGCCAATATCTCTTTATTATTCCATAAACATTTTAAATAAGATTCCAGAGTTTAAACAATTTCCCAAAATTTCAAAATCACTTTTGAAATCATCTACATCCAAAATCCTTTGGCAAATTCAATTATCCCTTTGAATTTCAAAACCAAACCCAGTTCGCAAACAATTCCCATTTAAAATAATTTGGTAGCAATTTCTCTTCTAGAAACTCAAAAATGAACTTCGATGATGCTGCAGTCATCACCGAAATTATTTTCCAGCGATCGAAAGAGAATTAAATGCTTTTATCTCTTTAAAATCCCTTTTAAATTCCAAATCTCTCCATATTCAATTCCAATTCAAAAATATTCCTGAAACAACACCACTATTATTTCCCAAACCTTTGAAAACCACCTTCAAATCCAAGGAATTTAAACCCTTTCTCCCAAAACTCCAAATTTGAAATCCATCCAATTTATATTCCAACATTACTCCAGGATTTTATTTCCAATGTTAAATCACATCCATAGTTTATATTTACAAATTTCTCTAGAGGTTTATTTCAATTTATAAATTACATTTATAATCTATATTTCAGATTCCATTTTGCTATATAAATTTATTCTTCAACTTTGGTTATAAGTTTTCAATTCCTACACAATAGTGTTAATAATTTAATATTATCATTCCCTATCAACCAAGCATCCAAATACTATAATACTTTACAAAAATTATGTTCTTTTTATATACTAAAATAATTTGGGTAAAATTATTTCATTTAACCTATTTAAAACAATACTGTGTCGAATTGTTCTATTCAAGGGTTTAGAGATCCCTATCAATAATGTTAATTACTCGTATTGACCAGAATCCATAAACTACTCAATAAACCAATCAACACAATATAAAACCATTTTATATTCACTACAAATACGCTCTCATATCTATTAATACGCTCAGACTCACTTTAGAGTATTATAGACTCTATTTGAAATGAGTAGTTCCCACCAGAGCCTAGGTTGTCGCCAACCTATACTTTGATACCAAGTGTAACGACCCGCAAATCTGTACCCCATGAGTCAACACTATTCTACAACAACCAACTCAGGTTGTACAGAAATACGAACCATTTGGGTTGAAAAAGAAGAGGTAGAAGAAGAAAATAGAAAACAACAACAGAATCTAACCATGCAGCGGAACAAAATATAATAGATAATAAATAATCTTTACTCAAAATCAAATATCTATGTTTATATATTACATCATCAGAGTACATCAATCACAGCTCAACAACAACATCATACAAATGGATACAAACAACACAACACAGCGGAAATATATATATATATATATACAAGTATGAATGTACGTATCGTCATCCAGCTCGTCTCTTGAGCTCCACAACATCGAACCTGTATCCTATAATACTCGGTCTGACCCGAGCATTATAGTTAAATAACACCCGAGTCAGTCTGGAATACCAGCGTGAGAAAATCACACCCAATTGATTATTAAAGTTTCAAAATCCTTTGAAAACAAAAGCATCTCGTAAGACCACGCCACAAATAAACATGTCGGGTTTTTACCTTAGGATAGCTAAAACATTTTTATTAAAATCCTCTGATATTATAATAGGGTCTATATACAAATACTTATAAAATAGCCGAAATTGTTACATGATTAAATTCCAGCTACTAGCTACAGAGTGGGTAATACAAACAAAACTCGTACAAGGCTCGTAGGGAGAATGGATTTCCAACTAATGACTAGGCACTGGGGTACCACCTGTCACAGTACGGGGCCAAGATCACCGTACCGAGGAGTACGCCCGCTCCCCTGCAACACAAGGCCGGGACTATCCCTTACTGGATAATCCCAAGTGAGATCACCCCGCGGTTGGGATTAGCAACCGCCCAGTAAGCCGAAATAGAAAGGAACATCTAGACTGGAATGACCTCACCCTGCTTGGGTGCTACCCACCTAGCCTTGCTGCATAACCCCTGATTTTCAGTCATTCCATTTGATGAGGCTTGAGGCTAAGCGTTACCTTTATAGAACATATCCCTTAGAATGCCCATCATCCACCGGACGATGTTTCGCAAGCATTCATCCATACAAGTCCTTCCCCGGTTCGAACGGAACCAAAGGCACTATTCCTACTACATCCATTTTGGAAATATCCTCAGGATTAGTAGCGACTAGCCCTTGCACTTCACTGCTCCATCTTCGAATCCAAAATCGTTTTCCACGAAACGTACAAACCGGATCGAAGTGGTTTTCGAGAAATAAATCTCGATCCCGGTCTCTTCGAAACGATCAGCGCATTTGGCCAATATTGATAGTCGGTTATTCAACTATCAATTTATATTCACAAACAACCATCAACCAATAAACAATTTCCCAAATTATTTATTAATCCCAAAAATATCTTCACAAGATATAATTTTCAATTTCAATCCATTTTGAAAACAGTTTCAAACCAGTTTCCTCTCACAGAATACTCTTTGCAATTATTTATTTCCACTGAAACGCCAAGTATAAAATACTTTAGATTTTAAATAATTTTAAATCACGTTGTTATAAAATACACTTATAATATTGAAATTAAAACTACTTTAATACTTGTTAAAAATGTATACTTAAGAATACTTTAAACAAGACCACTTTATAAAATATAACTACAATAATAGTTTTGAAAACATTTGCTTTAGAAGTTAAACATTTAGAGATAATAAATTTCTAAACATGCTTTTAAAACAACATTAAAACTTTAACTTATATTTAAAATTGCTTTGAAAACCATACTTGGCTATCCAAAGAAATACTCTGCTCTTTCACATCCTTTTAAAAATAAATCTCCATTTATTTTTTAACAATTTTACCATTCCTTTAATAAATTCACACCTTGAATTTATATTTCCAAATCCACTTCACCTTTATAAACCTAGTTTATAAATTTCAATATCTCACTTTACTTTAATTTAAATTCCAAACACTTAAGTAAATTTACAATTTATTTCTAACTTACTTCACTTTGAAATAAATTCCATCCCTTACTTCATTTATTTCAAAATCTATTAACTTTAAGATTTTTATTTTTTATTATGATTTAAACTCTTTAACTGAAAATACCAATTCAGATTCCCAAATTTCTTCTGTATCTTTTAATTAACTTCAAACTGGATATTTAAAAATAAATTCTTTATCCTTTATTCTTTTAATGATATCACTTAAGCTTTAAAATTTATTATTCCTCTGATTATTCAAATTCCATCGTTTCATACTTAGAATTTAATTATTCGAATATTAAAAAGAATTACTTTTATTTTTCCTTCAATTCATTTTTTTAATTTATTCAAATTCTCTATAGTTATTTTACTTAAAATTTTACTCTTTTATTTCATTTCAAAAATCTAATTCTATAGATTCTAATAACTCAGTATACCAAATATTCAATCCAACCATATCATCCAACACATCAATTATCAATAAAATTATCACAGGATATCAAATATTCATAACAGAGAATATCAAACAATTCTAAATAATTTTGAGGAATCTTGTTGGATCCCTCCAACCTGTTTTCCCTGCATCCACAGATGTTAGCACAACATAAAATACCAATCCTAAAATATACCATACTATAGCACATCAATCAATTCAACCATTCAAACAATTATTTAAATTTAATCATTTAAATTTAAACTTAAATTAACTGAGTGAGATTAACTCACCTTTGATCTTAAAATTAGCAATCTGATCCATCTCGACTCGTTTCTCCACAGTATTAGACCTTGAATAAACATTTATGTGGTTATTAATATTTTAGTTGATCGAACACTTTATTTCCATTTTATAAATTTAATTAACCAATGATTCTATTTTAACTAATAAATTTTAAATTTAAACTAACTCTCTTTTTAACATATTAATTTTAATAACTAAAATAATTCGGTAAGTTTATTAAACAAATTTGATCACCCCAATATCTTCTTTTTAAAATAAAACTAGTAAGTGTTACATGACTATATGTATATTTATTTTATTTTTATACATTCGATAACAATTTAAAACCCCTACTATTATTTCAAAATCTTATTTGTAAAAATAAATTTTCTGTTTATATATCTCTTCACTGTGTAAAACATACACAGTATAAATATATATACACCTTTAAACTGGAACATATTTACTATTTTTTTTTCAAAGATAATTTAAACTCAACCTAAACATTAATTAAATTTAAGCAGATAAAATTGCATACCTAAAAATCAAGTTCTGCCTAGAAGGCTTCTTCCTCAAAATGTTCGAATTCCCTGCATCGGCCATGAATACCCCAACATCGGCCATTTGACAACTTCGAACTCGATTCACAAACAGCTGCCTCCACCTGAAAGCGCGATGACCCCACTGGCCTGCGAAACCACGGTAGCGAACGCCACCAAAACCCCACTACCTTACTGCCAACTGCAACCTTCCAGCAGCACCACTGCTTCATACAACATCTACAACCCAGCAACTTCCAACTTCTCAACCAACCATTGTCTGGCCATCACTGCACTACAACATTCCACTGCCAACAACCTTGCTCCATCATCACAAACCACTGAACAACCCAACTCGATGCCCTAGTTCTCGACCTCGCACCCTCCATCGCCAACCTTGAACACAGAAATCGAGACGCGACCCAGCCATATGTGAATCGCAACTCCTATCTCCTCCGCAATAACTCGTAAGCAAGTTCGAACGTGAGGAAATCCCGATCTCCCCTCCTTCGAGCGATTCGAAACAGGCGCGCCCTCATTTATTTCACTTAGGCCGATCGAACAAGGGTTTCGAACAGCCTCTTTTTTTTTCCCTGCCATTTTTGATTCGAGAATGTTTAAAGGGAAAAGGAGGTGAATTGCTTTTGAACGAAAACATTACAGTTTCTTAAGGCAGGAGGGGACAGGGAGACACGATGGGATGGTAGCGTGCTACAACCAGCCTGCTACAGTGACCCCGAAATGAAAACTTTAAAATAATTCTGATGTGAAATTATTTCTGCTGCGATTTGAAGAGTATATTATTTAAATTCAAATCGTTTTCACTAAAATTTTCAATGCGTTTATATATCGTACGCTCATTCAACAACTCCAATCACTACAAAATGTGAAACCCGATAATTGTACAATATTGCGGATCCAATGGAACTGGTTTCGTCAAATTCCGAGATTGTGCCTCGGAAGGCTATTTTAAAATTCAATTTAAACTACCAAATTTTAAAACTGAACAAAACATCTTCAAATTTGATTCTATCACTTTTATTATCTTTATTATTATCAATATAAGCCTTCAGATTACTTTTATCAGGCTTAAAATTCTAGATTCAATAATTTAAATTCAACAATTACTTGTCCAATAAATACTGATATTTGACATTCAAGTTAAAAAGTAACCTTTGAATATTTAAAATAAAATAAATATTCCAATTTCAAATATACAAAAATTCTGGGTCGTCACACCAATCACTATGCGAATAGAAAATATACCTACATCCTATGTATTTATCCTCATTGATTGTTAACCAAATCAATTCTCTTTTCTATTCACATTCGTTTTAATTCTGTTCACTTATTCACAATTGCTTCAATCCCATTTGGATTATCACTTCAATTCTTATCTCAAATGGATATTTAATCATAAACAGTTTGGACTTTGCCCGGCTTAAATTTAGAAAATAGCCTGAAAAGTTTAAAAAAATAGATAAGTAGTTGAAAATTAATTATTAGTTTGTAAAATAGCTGTAAAATAGTTAAGTAGTCATAAAATAGTTGGAAAATAGCCAAATAGTTATAGAAACTTTAAATAATTGCAAAATAGTTGTAAAATAGTAATTAGTTATAAAGTAGTTGAAAACAGTAATTAGTTTATAAAACAGTTGAAAAATTGTTAAATAGTTCCCAAAATAATTGTAAAATAAGTATAAGATAGTTTGGCTTTAAAAAAAAGATTGTATAGTAAGTAGCTTGGAAAAATAGAATTATATTAAAACCATTTATTTTGAAAATAGTGCAGAGCCAAACTATTCAATTCCCAATCTCTATTTCCAACAATTCAATTTAAATTTCCGTTCTCATTTAAGTTGATTCAATTCCAATTTAAATAACTTCAATTTCCATTGAAATTAATTTAACCTTAATTCAAGTTGAATTAACCTCGATTCTTTCCCAATTCAAATCAAATTCTATTTGAATTTTCTTATTCAACTTTAATCACAATTTCAATTAATTCAAATAAATTTCAAATTGAACCAATTTCAATTCATATCAATTCCAGTTTGAATTAATCCCAATTCCCATTTGAATTTGAACTCATTCAATTCAATTTCATTTAAAAACAATCCAATTCAAATTTTCCATTTGAATTTTTAAACTTATACATCTTCAATCACAATTCCAATTAAGCAAATCAAATCCAATTTAAACTAATTTAATTTAAATCTCAACTTTAAACCATTTCGAATTATAAATTTGAGTTAAATTTTAAATGTTGATTTAATCCCTTAAATCAAATTAACTTTTATTTTTAAATCAACAATCTAAATCTTCAAACAATTTAATTCTGAGTCAGAATTTCAAAATTCCATTTTAAATTATTTCTACTTAACTTATTTCAAAGTTCAAATAAGAATTCAAAAACAATTTTATCTTCAGAATTATGACGCCCCACCTCTATGCCCATAATAACAAAGGTTATTATAAGAAATAACGTCTGCTATTACGAAGAATAAGGCTTGTTAGAAGCGACCATCCGTAAGTTATGCCTTAGACGAGTATTGATTACATCAATAGGAGTTGTGTAAATTACTCCCAAAGATATAAATTCAATCCAAATCTAAAACGAAACTACAGTGGCTAAAGAAAAATTCGGGATAACTCATAATAACAATAACACAGATAGTATAATCACATCAGAACAGAAATATCAGATATATAGCGGAAGACAAATCTAGAATACATGCTACAACAATCGATCG